>CM053784.1:623610368-624337868 GCA_028749045.1 Cupressus sempervirens
TACAACAAAGTTCCAAAACAAGTACCAAACTATCCAGTAAATTAAACTAATCTCAGAGTCCGAGGTAATAGATGTAGAACTGTTAGGGGCATGACATCCCATCTAAAGGATATCTTAACATAGATGAAAGGTTAGATTTCTACCATGGGATAAAAGATCACTCTCTTCAAGACACCACCTTTAGCCTCTCTCATATGACTAGTCGAAAATGAAGAATGCAGATCTGTACAAGTCCTAGTCTATGGTGATCTGGGACAATTATGGGTAGTCTATAGAAATAGAATTTAAAGAACAAATACAATGAAAACAACATTAAAATGTAATGTGAATCAAAATAAGACTCATTTTCCTATGACAAAACATTATTGTGTTGTAATGGTAAAAATCAAGCAGAAGATCTTCTCCTTCATATTCAAAGTTTATGCTCATCTATATTTTAGTCTTGATTGAACCTTAATTAGTGAATCTTGGATAATCATTATTCGATTTTAGGAACATGTATTCATTTTCTTATATGTTTTAGCTTAACTTACTTAATGTTCTTAGGATTATTTTGTGTTAAATCTTATTGATACACAATCATTTGGATTGGAATGCTTAGGACTTTGGTTGCAATTCTAAAGAGGAATTATTGGAGCATGCTTTCCTACCTTGAAATCATTCCACCTTTAGCTCTCGACATCTTTAAATTAAAAGACAACACCACTTGTCAAACATTTGGGTTTCATATTTCATCTACAATCAAAATTCTAAGAAGCAAAATCCAATGAAGACATCCTACTTAGATGATTTCTATGAGTATAATATCTATTCTTTAAATATAATTTGCATTCTGTGGTTTCTAGACAAAATGAGAATTTCCATTAGAACACTTAATCACAAAATTTATCCAGTCTATTTTCTGCTTAAAGAAGATATCTAACAACTCCTTTCTCATTTATGGATTCCCATAAAATATTTATCAACACTTACCTTGTTGCTTGTAACAAAATGCTACATTTCTAAACTTAGGTCTACAAGCATTTGAACCCTCCAAATATAATATTCCTTTATAAACTCTAAGTTTAACACTAAATCCATTTGAGTTTAGATATCTTGATCTGTAATTTCTTTTCCAAAATCATCCTCCAAGGTGAAACTTGCCAATTTTCTTTTCTTATGTGCTTATGGAATTGTTTTGGACTTTCTAAAGAATTTCAACGTCCAACCTTTATAGATGTTTGAGTCCTAAATTCACATCCCTTTATGTTAGGCCCAAACGGTCTAAGGATTAAGTTTTTTAAAATTGTACAACCACCATGAGGCCAAACTTGCATAAGCTAATTGATTTGTAATTAAGTGAAATCTGAATTCTTCTTTTGACCCTTAGGCCAACCCACTCAGGCCTATTTTCAACAAATTTCAATTGCAATTATTTCATGTCTGAAGTTGTGATGATCTTAGGCTCACGAGTTTTTGAAATTTACCCATCTTTTGAGCTCACATGTTCTTGATTGAAGATTGCATTAATATGTTCTGATCTTTTAGTCATCTTCATTAGTTGATGCATTAATCACATTAATCATTGCTATCAGGATTAGTCATGGCATTCTGCTATTAGCACCTAAGTAACTTTCACCTTGTGATATCTCTTTGAGGCATTTTGCAAATAACTATGATACATTGTCTATAAATCCACATTTGCAAACATCTAGGCCTTCTAAAAATTATAGGATCATTTTAATTACATTTGAAAACATTAATCAACAATTTCCATATGTGCAGATATAAACATTAACTACAACATGTCCAATTTATTTGCAGATATATGTTTTTGTGAAGAAAGACCATGCCTAACAATATGAACCCAGAACAAAACAATGAGACAATGGCTGCATTGTGGGCTCAGTTTTGAAGAAAACCTGATAAATGTTATTGTCCTTGCAAAAAGTGTAAGGGCTTAAAGAATAAAGAATTCTAATCACAATAGCCCATAGTCATTGTAGGCAACATGGTCATGTTGACGGGGGCCACAATTTTCATCCATTGTTGAATGTGGATTTCCTACTGGAGAAACATGGAGGTGTGAATATCCAAGTTGAGGATAACACTCCCATGGAAGAAGATGATAATGTGCCAAAGGACTTGATTGAAGAAGATGGTATTAGAGCAGGTGGTGAAGAGGCTCACAATGATGGTACTAGAAAATTTGATAATGATGATGAAGATGGTCTTGATATAACTTTACTTGAGAAGGTACATGAGCCCTTATACAAAGGCTCCCAAAAAACTCTACTCTTGGCTATAGTGTTGTTGGTGAACGTAAAGGTTATGAATGGTATATCCAATATAGCAATGTCACATATGCAAAGGTATGTCATTTTTTTCATCTTCGATATTAGCATACAATTACTATTCATTATATTAACAATGCATATTTGTTGTTGTGGGTTGATTAGTGAGTTTTTCTTACCACCATCAAACATTTTTCCTTGTTCTTACCAAGAATTATATAAAATTATGGATTAGATTGGAATGAAGTATCAGACAATACATGCATGTCCTAATGATCGCATTCTATATCATAAACAACATGAATTTGCAACAGAATGCCTTGATTGTCATATTAGTAGATATCGGTCAGATCAAATAACAAAAAATGTGTCTCACAAGGTTCTTTAGTACATTCCCATTATTCCACATCTTCAATATTTATTTAGGTGCGCTAGCTTGGCACAATTTATGGATTACCATGCATGCAATAGAAGTCAGGATGACATTATGTGAATCCCTTCCAATAGTTCTATATTTAAAGAGATAGAAGAAACATGGTCACACTTTAAAGAAGAAGTTCATAATCTGAAGCTTTCATTGGCGGGGGACGGTGTCAATCCATATGTAGATATGAGATATTTTTACTCAGTGTGGCCTATTTTTGTTATTAACAATAGCATTCCTCCTTGGATGTCCATAAAGAGGGAGCACATAATGTTGTCAATGGTTGTGCCAAGTATTTTTTCATTTTATAGTTATCTAAATTAATTTATAAATAGTGCATGAAAATGGTCATAATAATTACATAATGTTTATGTTCATTCAATTGCTAAGTAAATACCAAGTTAAAGATATGAACGTGTATATTGAGCCCCTAATTGACGAATTGTTGAAGTTATGAAATGGCATCACTATGTATGACATCTCTAGACTGATAGGACATCGACAATTTCAATTTCATGCAATGCTTGTATGGAAAATACATGATGCCCTTGGGCTAACTCATTTTTGCTATATGTTATATTGTTAAGATCACATATTTTTGGTCTGTTATAGTGCTTACACATTACTATCGAATGCTTAAGTTGCACATGATAATTGTACATGATCCAATTACACATGATCTTTTAGGTCTTCAGACAAAGGGAAAATTTGCATGTCTAGTTTGTGGTCCAAAGATGAAATCTTGTCATTCGAGAAGTTTAGGAAACTAGGTGTTTGATGAGTTTAGACACTTTCTCCGCAATAATCATAGGTATCAAATTTCCAAAAAACATCTTTTCAATGGGAAAGAAGAGACATCATCAAGGCTATGAAGAATGACACCTCATTTATCAAAGTTAGAATATGATCGACTAAATCATCGAGGTAATGTCCAATTTGTCGTCTAAAGTTTAAAATTTGTATTTTGATATTGTCTCATATTTACTAATGCTGTAATTGATTCTCATGAAGGAGGTCAAGACATCAATGACCAACTTCCTAGAGGAATGAAAAGTTATCCTACTCAATTTAGTAGGTTATCATACTACAAGGATCTCTCAATCACACATTTGTTTAATGCTATGCATATTGGAAAGAATGTAATAGAGACACTATGGAAAATGTTGGATGGAAGGCATGATAGAGAACGAATTGCCAAAATTTGTACTGATATTCATGAATCCAATCATGCACTAAAAGCTTTCATTGAATCAAATAGCAATGGAGGCTGCATAAATACAAGTGCCCTTCCTTGGTTATTAATGGAACAACAAAGTGATGCATTAAAAGAAGTCATAAAAAAAGAAAAATTTCCAACAGGATTTGTTGCAAATATAAGCACTCTTCTATAAAAGAAAGGTGATTTTGGGCTAGGGTTGAAAACACATGATTGGAATACCTTCGTCAAGGTAAGTCATGTTCTCTATTTATAGTATATTTGTAAGATTGAATGTACTACCAATTGCATTATTTAATAATATATTGAAATTATCATTTTTTAATGATTGTAGTTCATCCTACCTCTATCCCTTCCACAACAGTTTGACAATAGTATTAAACAAGTTGTATATGATCTTAGAAAATACATGAGGTTAGAAGTGTTTTTTCTTAGATTTGTAGCTTTTTATCTGAAATCTATTGCATAATTTTATTTGAAATCTCATTTATGTGTTTTTGCGTGTTGAATCTCTTTTAGGTGGTTATCATCGAAATAAATTGATAAAAAAGATATAAAATATTGGAAGAGAAAAATTCCACAGCTTATGTGTGAAATGCAAAAGTGTTTACCTCCAAAATTTTTCAATGCTCAAGAACACTACCTCATACATCAAGTTGAGGAGATTGAATTGTGTGGACCTGTACAAGCTAGATCAATGTGGATGGTTGAGAGGCACTTGAAATTTATGAAGGGCTTGGTTCAAAAAAGAGCATGTCCTAAGGGTTCTATGATAGAGGGATATATGATATACCAAACCATGGTGTACATTAGTGAATATCTTTCGAAGTTTGTAGCAGATATTCATGTAGATTGCATTTGGGATCCCAACTCTAATGAAAAATTCAAAGGGGAGTACCTGACGGGGAAAGGTAGATTGAGGAGTGTGAGAGGTAATTATAATTTTTAAAAAAATTTAATAATTCTTATCCATCATCAATATATATAAGTTATTTCTAATTGGTGTAATTGTCTTCTTTATAGTTGGTCGTGAGTGGGATGCACTACACTTGTATATTGCAAACAATCTTGATTAGATGATAGTATGGATTGAAGAGTCTGAAAAAAATGGTCACTCATTAACATGGGATGGTGTTGCATCATTGGTTAAAGAAGCTCATCGTAATAGAGATCCCAATGTTACACCAATGGTACTTGATCTAATATATGGCTTAAGAGATACAAAGGTATGCATAAGATTACTAATCATGAGACATAAGTTTAATATCAACTCATAGACCAATGAGAAGATTCTTGACATGTTTGAATAATTGCAAGTCAAACACCAAAAAGCTATGTACTACCATGGCTATAAATTTTTCACAAAAAAGTTAGATGAAACAAAGAAAATGTGTGATTCTGAGATAAGTGCTGTCTTCACGATCACCAATATTTCATCTAGAACTGACATACATCCTCAACAATCTAAAAATTGATACTGTGGCATTTTGGATGATATACTTGAGTGCAAATTTAATTCATTCAAAATAGTTCTATTTGACATTAAATGGTTTAGGTTATGACTGAATCGAAATGATCCTAATAAGACTTTTATTGAACATGAAAGTAGATTTACTATGATTAATACAAGGTCATTTGAGCTAGTTAGAGATGATCCCTATGTTCTTCCAAGCCAATGCAAGCAAGTGTTTTACTTTGGTGTTCCACACAAACCAGGTTGGTCATTTGTTGTTAGACATGACCCAAGAGGAAGGCTAGTAAAGTATAATGTGATCGAAGAAGAAGATATTGAAGAAGCACAAGAGGAAGTAAATGATTATCAGGAATGACAGTTACCTAGTGATGAAGAAGAAGAAGATGGTGATGATTTTGGTCATGCTAACGATAATGGTGATAATGATGATGATGATGTTGATGATGATCATGATCATGGTGATGAAGATGGTGATGATCATGGTGATGATGGTCATGATGATGATGGTGATGAAGATGATGATGATGGTGATGAAGATGGTGGTGGCAATGACAATGATGATGATGGTGGTGACGAAGATGATCAAAGTGACAAGTATGATGATGGTGATGATGATGATGATGACATGGATGAAGATCATGATGATCAATGAAATGTCAGGTAGGATCAATGTCAACTATGATGGGGGTCTTGTATGTCCAAATTTTTCTTTCCAAACCATATGTGCACATATAAACATTAAGTAGAACATGTCAAATATTTTTTTAGATATAAAAATTAGTTACACTAAATTTTTAACTTAAGAAAAATGATTTACATATACAATCTACTTTATTATTAATTTTTTTTTTGGTAAGTCTATTACTTTAATTTCACTATTGATTTCTAAGACTTACTAATTTTTTTCATAGGGTGATATGGATGCACCATCTCAGACACCTTCAATAGAGGTAAACATTAATTATTGTAAATTTTAATGTTAAGATAGAAACAAATGTCATATTATTATGTTCTTTTCTTTATGGCTTTGGAGTGATTTTGATGAAATTTTATTGATATTTGATGTCACAAATGATGGGGAAAAGCTAGAATGATTACTGATCAAATGCGATATGAAATACGGGCATCATATCTACATGACATCGCGCTTCGTACTGACCCTATGTTCATCACCCAGAAAATTAAGCAAGGATACACTGATGAACTTGTTAAGATTATCATCAAGGGTGACAGAAGTGAGGAGAAAGAGGCACTGAGAATAGAATTGGACCGTAGAATCCAATCTTTGAAGGTAAGCAATAATTCGACTAAAGCAGTAATAGAAGTTCAATAGATATTAATATTTTATAGTATGTTATGGATAATTATCTCTAATTTTATGTGTTCTTGTATAGACATATGTGCCAGTTGCGACATCACATGGTGAACATGGTGAGGGTTGCTGCGCACAACCTTCATGTAAGTAACACTTCATTTATTTTGATCAACATTATAACACTTACCTTTTTTCTTTGTGGATGTTTCTAGCTAGTATCCCATTTGATCTTTATCCATTGCAAATTTCTTTGCTAACAATATTCTATTCTTCAACTCATGATGAATTGTGGACTCCTCCTGCAGTTGGTGGTTCGGTATTGCCTAGTGCATTGTCGGCAACAAGGACCATGCAAACATCCTTGTCTATGCCCACTATAACTAGTAAAACCTTGTTTTGCTATATTTTGTAATGTGCTATATTTTGTAATGTATTTCTACAAGTTGATGAACATAAAAGTAGCATATCAATGGTTAAATGATGTCAACAGAATCCTGCATGTTATATTTTGTAATGTATTTCTGCAAGTTGATGAATAGAAAAGTAGCATATCAATGCTTAAATGATGTCAACATAATCCTGCATACACACAAATATGTGGATACACACACCATGCATACATACATACATATATATATATACCCACACATAAAGAGACATGGAGATAGGTAGGGAGGTAGACTTTCAGTTTTGTCTTGTATACCTTTTCCTCATGAATTCTCATCTACACTTCCAAAAATTTGGGGTCATGACCATTGACTATTTCTCCCTGTAATATGTTGGTACAAGAGCACACTTAAATTTACTCATCCCAAACAGATGGGCTAGAATGCATATTATTATTTAGGTGATGTAACTGTCTGTTCCTATCTCTAGTTTTTTGTTTCAAATGCAACATTTAATCTCTACATGACTTCTCATTTTATAATTTTTCTACTAACTTTGTGTTGAAATTACCAGTAAGAATAAAGCCTTGTGGTGTGTCATCCACACCACATTTAGTGTAGTTACAGACATTTATGAAAATTTATTTTTATCACCTTTTTCTAGTTGCTTGAAGAGTTTTGAATAAGTAAAATTAATAGCTTGAGGTCTATAAAAGTACCAAAATATTGGTTGCAACTTTCTTTTGGTCTTATTTAAACCTAAAGTTGTTGCACAACATTTGTTAACATTAGCAATGGCATATACAATTGATAAAATAATGACAGTTGTTGATGGAATTCTGTATAAGTTAATGTAGGTCATATGCCTTGAATTCTTTGGCCTATCAAATGCTCTTGCTTCAAATATACTCGAAACTTATGGGTCATCTAGATTCTTTTGTGATGCATTTACTTGTTAGAATTGCCTTGAATAGCACAATCACTCATCTACAGTTTATTGAAAGCAAGAAGCTCAAGCACCTAAAGCATTATGCTTCATATAGCATCCTTATGCATAGGAGCTTTAAGCTTCAAAGTATGTTTGCCATTATGTTGTAGATGATTATGTCATTAAAGCTTACAAGTAAAATACAATCTCAATTCTATAAGATTATAGTTGCCAATTTGAACTACTTTACTATGTTCTAGATTTTGTAGCCAATTGGTTATGCTTCTCTTTCATGCTAGGCTAGAAGTTATCTCCATTCATGATAATGAATATTCATTTTAGCAAGTTTTAGTTCCTTTGTATTGTGAAGCTCGTAAAACTCTGGAGACATTTTTTCTCATTTTAGTTGTTATTACTATGAATTCAATTTGAGTTATAATAAGGTTACTAAAGCTCTTGAGCTTTGAATGTCATCAATGGCAAGTAAGCTTCCTCATTAATCTCTTTCTATAGTTTCTACATGCTATACAATGTGGCAGTCTTGACATTGATTTTTTTGCCAACTATTATCTGTTTTAACAATTCTAGTTTGGTATGCCTATTTGTAAGTGCTGATCAAAGAGATGTCATTTGGATTATATAGATTCCTCTTGGTTTGCATGTGACATTTGAATTATATAGATGTCTAAATTTATTACTACTATTGATTTGTAGCTAATAGAATAGGAGTACACAGGTGTCAACATTGTCAATTTTGGAGGATTGAATTTATGGAGCTTTAATTGGCTCATCATCTGCTATAGATTCTAAGATTCTAGTACTGTAAGTTATTTATAGGGAATGTGATAGTTCAAGTCGTAAAGCATAGTGATACAGGTTATTTGTACCTTATGGTTACATTTTACTACATTTTTCTTGAGGTTTATGGTATGCACAAACCCTTTGATTTGATTATTGTGGCAGCCATAGTTCTCTAAGATGCAGGTGTGGTATTGCATAGTTGAACTAGTTGGTCTTGTTTATCTATATTTGTGTACCTTGATCATCATTAAAATCCAAATTGATTTGTTTGAGTTGCAACTAAATTTGCCTATGTCTGATAGTAGACATAGTTTTTATGTTAAGTGCATTTGTGGAGTGAATTGTAGTGTTAGCTAATTGTCAGTATTCATTTTTTATGAATGGTCTATGAATGTTAGAGGGGGGGGTCACTTTTCCTAGATTTTCAATCAAGTGCATTTATACGCACATGTGATTGGTTACGTTGAAATTGTTAACTTAGCTTAAACCCAGGGCATCATTGTTGTAGCAAAGAAAAATCTAATAACATACATTATTATGATGATTTCTGATCTCCTTCAGCAGCCCTGTACATTTTGAAAATATAATTCTGAAAGTGACAAAACAACTTATTTCCTCAGTTTACCACCTTGCATATTTTTTCTTCAGCACAAATGTGTGATTGCACATTTATACCCCTTTCAAGGCCTTTCTAGTTTCAAATTTCTTCTTATATGGGTTATCCGGTCTCTCTGAACATACTTCTTGTAGATTGTTTGTTCCCTTCATGTATTAAGAGACATCTGACATTAACCATAAACAAGGTTACTCCTAATGTATATTTTCCTCAAATCATACTTTTTTGGAGGAATCTATTGTCGTCTATAAATATTGTGAACACACCGAAAGATTTTCCACATCATTCAATTTTTGAATTTCTATGTCAAATAAGCTGGATAATTGACAAGGGATATCCACAATCATTAGGTGTTAAATTTTCATCTAGAAAGGCACCTATTTACCTAGATAATTTATATATCCCATGCATGCCAATTTACTTAGTTATACCTTAATCTATGTTACTACTATATTAAGTTGATTGTTGGGGTAAAATTAAGCCATAATTTCCCTAGACCATATTTCTTGAGCAATAGTATTTAACTTATGCCCTATTATCCTCATAGACTACAAAAAAAGAGATCAAGGTACCTTTTGTCTACACATTGGGACACGTGTGAGGTGACTTTAGCATCAGGAGAAAATTTATTGAAGGAGGATCTTGCAAGTGAATAGATTTATTGGCAAGCTAGCAAATAATACTTGAATTGTCACTATGTAAGTTATCGCAAAAAATCTTGTGAACCCACTTCCCTAAAACAAACAAAACTAGGAAATTGTATGATTAGGGTAAGGCAACCCCTATGATATAATACAAAATCTTTTATAAAAAATGGGTAACTAGTAGCCAAACATATGAAATTTCTTGGCTTGAAAAATACCCTATAATCTTTATAGGGATGACCATTAAATGTTGTATATACTTCTCATTTATATTAACAAAGTTAAATATCTGACATAAATTGAAGAAATTCCAAATTCGATCAATATTTTACACAATGATAACTAGACCATGGTAGAGATAGAAAGTAGGAGACAAAAAGAATCCAATTTAAAGTAGCCAACTGTCTAGCTGACCATTGGAGTAATTGTTTTCCACCTTATCACACTAAATGGAAAAATGTAATGATAAGTGACCTCCACTAAGAATTATTGAGATGCTACTAGAGCTATCAAACATTTTCTACTTCTCAAAGTACACAAAGATTGAATCTGGCAACCATCCAAATGTGTATGGAAAAGAGTCACTTGCTTCTCTGCTACTATCAAGAATCAAGACCACTGATATTATACTAGCTAATTTAGTACCAATAAGAGTACTTTTGCATTGATTTCTAGGAAACATGCCCTTCTTTGAGCATTGTATTCTCTTTCCTTCAAGAATTTCTGTATAAAACATTATTAGCATAAGCCATTTCATTGACACTATTCTCAAAAACCTTAGGGGTAAAATGATGATCATTGATGTAGATGATACTTTAGGTGTTAAGGAAGTGTAGTGGAGGTTAAAATATTTATTATTTTCCATTCTTACTAATCAAGGTTTTGGGGGTGGCATTCTTCTTATGTAATTGAAGGGAGAAGATTGTTTACAATTTACAACCTTTGTTGATCTATGTTTGTGTCATTCACAAAAATTATTGTACTATCTTTCTCTCCTCAATTCCTACATGGAGTTCCCTCAAAGACACTACCATGCCAACCTAGGAATAAAACAAGTAGTTTTGAGAAACTTCATAATCATAGGTAACAAAGATAAGTGGTAGACGATGGTTAGACATAGAAACTTGTTAAGTAAATTCAAAATATAAGGTCTAGAAGTATTATAGTATTTTGAGGGCTCTTTTAGAGACTTGAGCACTTTTGTAGTATACACAATTGAATATAAGTTTTTAAATATCCACAAGAACAAAGATAGCCTTCGGATAGAAGAACTGTTATTTAAGCTTTCTAAAGTGATGATTTCTCTCAAAGGTACAATTTTTGCACTATGCATTGTCCAACCTTTAGGCTTATTTGGATATATTGAAAGTCTAGAACAATAAGAAAATTCTTAAGAGTGGATATATGACTTGCAATCTCAGGAATAACATTGGTATTGAATAAAGAATGACCTAGATCAAGTAAAATAAAAAAGTCATACTTTTGTTAACTCAAGTTTTAGGGATAAAGCTAAGAAAGACAATTCAACTAGATTAGTGATAAACAAATTCATTGACTAGCTAGGAATCAAACCTGGGACCATCTATTTGTTGTTGGGTTGCTCTATCACTGTACTACTAGCTCTCTTGTTTACTAGTCCATCTATGGTTTAGGTGCTTCCTACATTCACTTTGATACAAACTACAAGTGCTTGGGGCTCCTATCCTGGCCCCAGTCTACTTAACCTTGGCTTTGATACAAGGTAAAATTTTTTGTGGACCAGCCAAGAGTCGAATTGAAGACCACCAATTTGATGCCAGGATGATCTACCACTCAGCTACAAGCCCTTTTGGTGACCAATACATCTATGGTCACTAGAGGCTAAAGCTTCTAAATCTTTCACATTTTATTCAGATTTCATTTTTAGGACGTATGTGTGAATGTAATGATCTCAACTGCCATAGATCTAGAATTTAGTATTTAAAGAAGAGAATCCCTTAGGAATATAAAATTGCTAGAATTTTGATCACTTCATTGCACTTCCATCCCAAGGGATTACAAAAAAATTGCTTGAATACATAACAATGAAGAAACATACAATTCAGTCAGTCAATGTAATATGATTAAAATGAAAAGCCATTGCAGATGAATTAAAACTATGTTAAATCAAAATATAAATGAAAACTACACTAGACTCCTCCTAGGATCCAATTTGTCTTCAAATTTGGGGTAGTAGCTAATATTCATAAGAGGGCACTATGAAAGCAAGACATAAAAGTTATAGATTCCTAGTTTTAGAAGCATCATGTTACTGCCAGAGAAGCAAAAAAACTATTCAAATAAGAATTTTATTTGTGTATGCGTATGAGAATTCAAACTAAAAGTATGAACTTCTATGTTCAGTTCTTACTTTGAAATAGCCACCACTTCATGGAAACAGATCCTGCACTATCTAGTCCAATATCAGACATCATGTTTTGGACAATGTAGCTATTCAAGTTCTATTTTATCCCTTGAAATACTTTTTGAATCTATTTCCTCAAATAAATTTTCTTTTTTTAGTTCTATTTGAGCTCTTGATTTTCCATTCATAAGGTAGACTAATGCTGAGCTGACTACAATCTTAGTCTGCAAAGAAACATTAACCAAAAATATACTTCAATGTCATGCTAAGAATGGATCATTAATTGACAACTTGTCACTTGAACAGCCTACATGACTACTATAACTGGAAAAAATTAAACTTTGATAAAATTACATAAGTAGCGATAAGGACTTGAGATATTGTCGAATTTAAACCTCTAGGGAACCATGTGAAAGACGTGCAGCATAATCATTGGCCACATGTTGTTTTGAAGTACTAGCTATTGCATCATGGTGTTGTGCAACTGCCATTGCTTCTTGCAAAGAATAGGTGTTAGGTTGTCTCTTATTATTGACTACACCTCTCATAGTCTCTGGTATTGTCTTCTTCTCTGGTAATATAATTTACATTGGTTTCTAGGCAGCAAATTAATTGGTCATATTAACAAAGTGTGACTGGTGGCTTCTCTCTATCATTCAATTCATTTGGTGTCTACTTTAATTGTCATGATGTTTCAATTGATAGACCAATAGAGAGTAGTACTACTGAAGCTAATCCATTTCCTAGAGCAGTTCGTGTGATTAGTATTGGTTCATATGAAGGGACATTGTTGCTAAATAAGAAAATTATGTTTCCGTTAAAAGAACGAAAGCTTCTAGGTGCTTTAAAATTGTTATTATTTAAAGTGTAAATTTAGTTTACTTTTACATTACTCATTTTGGATTGATAAATCCTTTATGTTTTTGTAGGTAATAATGCTTCCTTTGAACATCTTTTTCATATGACATTGAGACTATTTGGACCCATCATATATAAAAGGTACTTTGTTTCATATCATTGCTACATAATTTTTCTTTTCTTTCATTTATTTTAATATATTAAAGTTATTGATCTAATAATCTATTTGCTTTTAAAAAGGTGGAATTTACAAGCTGTGGTATTAAAAAATTAGTTGATTGCATCTTTTGAGGATAAATTTGGAAAAAACATTTTTGACACTAGCCTACTTCTCAAAAGAGCAATAAAGCATATAAAGACTATGAGGGATCAATATAGAAGGGCTCTTAAGGATAACCCAAAGTATGACCATCCTCCTATGATTCCAGTGATGGAGTGGAATAAAATAATAGAAGATGCAAAGGAGAAAAGGCTATGTGAAGATAGAGATAATGAAGTAGCATAGGGCAAAAAGATGTATGTCATGATAGTATTAAGTACATTATAATCATGCACTAATTATTGATATTTATAAATATATAATCTAAGATGTTTGAAATTGTTCATAGATTGTAAGACACATCCGTGGCTACAAAAGCGAGATAGAAAAGTTTGGCCAGCACAAACTTGGCTCTGGTGGCTATATGAATCTCTAGTCTCAACTTGTAAGTAGGAGCAATGAAATTTCATTTTTTTTAAAAATAAAATGTTGCAAATAGTTTTTTTAAATGAAACCATACATGGAAAACTAATGATATTAAGCAAAAAATATAGGGCACGGAATTTAATGTGGAGGTCACATATGAAGATAGAAAAATTTCCTTGAAGGAAGGCTATAAAGTTGTGGTTGCACGCCTACACGAAGAATCTGTAAGCCTTGCCCAAGAATCCAGTACACCAAATGATATCTCACAGGTAAATTGGTTAGATAAAAAGTAAATGAAATTGAATAGTTGAGAAGATTCTTTTTTGGTATTAGTTTTGAACGTAAATTGACTACATAACAATGTGCATAACATTTTACTGCAGCCTTCATATCCTACCACAAAATTTGCTTGTGACGAAGGCCATGATGTGCATTATAGTGGCAGAGGTATTAATTTGCTATTGGAAATTAATTATGCAATTATGAATACAATTTAACATCTTTAATTGCAATTTGATGTGTATCCTTTTTTTGAATATTTCAAAGCATGTTGAAAATCACGCTGAAGGAGTGGACCATGTTCCAAGTGTTCAACATGTTGACATGGCAGCGGATCAAAATGTTAATGTACATGATGTGGCATTGTCAGGTAAGAAAAATTCATGTTATTTTGTACTCATACTTAATTATAGACTTGTAATAGTTAGAAAAAGAAAAAGAGTATGCCAATTTATCCCATTCACTTGTTCTTGCAACAGAGCCCCCTTTAGTGCAGCAGCCTCCTACTCCTCCAAAGAGAAGGAGCCATCGTAATTTGACATTACATGTGCTAGAACATGAGGAGAATGATGCAGATATGGATGCTCCTATGAGTGCTTTTCTTAAGAGAGCTCAGAAAAACAAAAAAAAAAATGATGTTTTAAAAATCTTCTTTGAAAAACCTTGTTGGCTAATGAAAGAACTTTGTTTTAAGTAATTATGTATGAATGATTCTTATTAATACAAATTTTTATTTTATGTTAATGAATATTCTTATGTGTTAATGAATTCTTGATTAGTATTATGTATTAATGAATTTTATATCATATTAATGAATGTTATGTGATTGTATTGATTTAATGTTATAGTTCATAAATGGATGAATGAATGAATGAAGTATGTAAGTAGATGATAATGGGTACTTTAGATTGATGTTAGGGGGAGAGGGGTGAGGCCAAATGAGCTTCCACCTTCACGTGGTTGGCCTTGTTAAGTAGAGAATATTATAGTATTCTTGAAACCAAGTGAAGCTCGCACTAACATAAAATGGACACTTTGCATGTGGTAGGTCTAAAATGATCCATGACTATTGCTACTCATAACATAGAATGCAAATGTGATATGGGATTTATGTGTAGCTACCTAAAATGTTTGATATTTGATCATTTTGTTTCCTTTATATATTTAAATTCTCAAGGTAGATTTGGCAAAGTCATTTTGGTCTAGTAATTTTAACTTTTGAGTCCTACTAAACTTGTTATTGTTGAATATGACTAATAGGTGATAGCTTCCCTGAGAGAATTTGGGCTCGACTCATCAAACTTGATTCTTGGAATTGACTTTACCAAGAGTAATGAGTGGATTGGTATCAAAATCTTCTCACATAGAAAGTTTTAGATTTGTTTAGTTTAACTAAATTGGGCATAGAAAGTTTCAAATTTTTTTAGTTTAATAGAGCTTCTATTGAAACCTTACATGACCATGAGACTCTTCAACTACTAATTGTTGGAATTTTAAAATAATAAACAACTGTCCATTCATCTTTTGTTGAGAACTATTGGTTTTGACTTCAATGAAAAACACATCATGTGGTAAACACATTGTGTTTTCAACACCATTGACAACCATCTAGTGATCCTATCTTTCCATCACGATGTCACCATATTGCCATGAACAATATTGAAACACACTTTTCATATTGTCTCCATAGTGTCATGAACATATTTGAAACACACAAACATTGCCCAAGAGCTGTCATCCTCATAAGGTGGTATAGCTAGTGAAGGCATTTTGAACATCTCACAAACAACACTCTGAGATAGCACCTTTTGGCATCAATGAAAAACATGCCTAATCTAACAATATCAACATTATATCCAACATTGTTATTTGTTTTGATAAATTGAAACTATTGATCCTGCCAAGCACAGCCATATTGTGCCAAATGCTTTTTTATCAAGGACCCTTCATCTATCATATTTGTTGGCTTTTTTTATTGTCCACCAAATGATAAGAAAAGATCATTCTAATATAGATACTCTTCAGGGTACACATCAGCATGGCTTTCTATTCTTCACTTTGACCTTTGGTAGGTCATGCCTCATCTTCAAGGCATCTTCTATTGACAGATTACCAAGGGTTGGAAGCGTAGGAGTATGTTGTGAAATTCCATACTCTTCTACTTGCTTGACTTTGCACAGTTAAGGTCTCATTCTCTA
Source organism: Cupressus sempervirens (assembly GCA_028749045.1). Classification (NCBI taxonomy): domain Eukaryota; kingdom Viridiplantae; phylum Streptophyta; class Pinopsida; order Cupressales; family Cupressaceae; genus Cupressus; species Cupressus sempervirens. Next base: position 623,626,849 of record CM053784.1, read on the forward strand.
TTCATTGCCTCATAGCTAGCTTCTTTGCCACCTTTGCAATATTGAGTGTTAAATCTATTGATTCAACCATGGTCATGTCTAATGATCTCCTTATTTGCAATTTTCCATACAATTATTCCTGCTCCTAAATCATGGGCGGCTTTTACTCAATCAAGTAATACTCAGTGGAAACTAAGGCATCCTAAAACATTAAATATAATGACATCATACAATGATTAAACTCAAAGCTGAAAAAATTATTGAATGAAAAATGGGGCTTCATCAAATTTTATTCAACAGAAACTAGGATATCCTAAAATATTAGAAATAGAAGAATTCATAAAAGGTGATCAAGGAACATGGGGAATTCTCTAATAACATCTATCTCATATAACTTTTTAAAACATAACATATGCTATACTTAGAATGTTCTACTTAAACTAAACCATTTTATAACTATTCTATTTTTCCCTCCATCTATAATAAAAGGATAAAGAAACTAGTCTTATTATTTCATTGGTAAATGTTGTAATAATAGCAGGCAATGAATGATGATAATGGAAATTTAAGTGAATCCATCAAGGACATGCTCATTTAACCATCTAGTAATTTTATTGACATTATTTGTTTTAGATCTGAAAATGTGAAATTTTGTGGTTATATAATCTACATGCAGAGACTCAGGAAATGCAACCAATGCTTGGAAGTTGGTAAGAATGTAAACCCTCTCTTATTGTAAATGCCAATGAATTCATTATTTTTTTCTATGCATAATTTTACAATTGAACAAAATGAAAGGTCTTCTTTCCTTTCAATCTGTTTACAATAGAATAATTTTAGCTTAGGCACACTATTATTTTGTATCTTTGAGTACATAAAATCTAAGGCAAGAATTTTTTTTTTTTAGCTATGACTATTGAAAGATTCAATATGTATGAAGAGTTTTTTACTTAAAAACACAAAAGTTATTCTATTTCAATGATTCTCTATATATTATAACATGAAATGTTTTTGCATTTGACTGTGAGCTTGTTTCATAAATAGTCAGGGTTAACTCCATTAACTACCATAATGAATTGATAGCAAAGAAGAGAATTTATCTTAATATCTTTAAAATGGATCATCAAAAATGATTCAACATTAAGTCTCCAACATGATGTTACAGAATGATGCACTAGCAAAGCACAAGAATGCAAAAAAATCTTCAGTAATTTTTTATGTTTTTGTCATTTCCTTTGACACTTGAGAAATTATATATCTGCAGTGCTTCTAACAACTGCAGGCAACGAATGATGATAACAACAGGAGGCAACTTTTGACGATAATAGAAATTTAAGTGCATCTGTCAAGGACATGCTCGTTGAACCATCTTAGTAAAAATTTAAGTGCATCCATGGGTATTAATTTTTTTGTTAGAACTGTTTAAGGATAAATATCATTTAAGAATACTATGGGGGTTGACACATCCTATGGTTTTATATGATAGGTTACAAATCATCATAGTAATGACACAAAAACTTTGTATCAAAGTATTTGTAACTTGGTAGATGAAAAGGCTCTAGATGTAAAGACACTTAACCAGTGGGTATTGACCATACCTTCTTAATTATATGTTTTAGTGCACTACATTTTTCTAGGATGATTTCTTTATTGTTACATCTTGATAGAGTTTCACGGGTTCAAAAGGGGCATTCATAAATATCAATGGGTGGTACAAGTGAGCGTTGAAATTTTTCAAAGGAATCACAAGGATGAATTACTAGATGTTCTAGAGATTGATGTAGATCTTGTATAGAAAGACTTATTTTATCTAGTTTTCATGAAAAAGTAAAAGCAGCAAGGACACTCAGAGTTATTTTGGAGTACTACCTAAATATTTAGGAGCTTATAGTGTCTTGAATGTCTGATTTGTTGGACCTTTTCTAAATGTTATGTAGACAATAGATTAAAGAAAAGTAAGAACTTCTTCTAGGGCATACACCCAAGGTAGTACTAAAGACATCATTGAGCAAGGAGAATATAAGCATAAGGTTGAGGACAGTAATGATTTCTTGTAGTCCATAACATTTAACTAGAACATGTAAAAAATGTAGTAAAGGATTAGTCCCTTGTACACGATGCAGTCCCTTGTTTATAGTCCATATCATTTAATTTTTGTATCAACATTTCAAATGATATTTCATAATCTATCTTCTACATTAACTAAGATGCCTACTCAAAAGCTCCCATTTTGGCATAGGGGGGGAAGATGCCAACAAAGGTTGCACTTGCTTTTATTTTTGCATGTGAGTTTTTGGTCTGTTCATTTAGCATAAGGATTTTTTTTCTCTTCAATTCCTTTTAGAAAAAATAGATTTGTAGACTGAGTTTCTTTAGGAATTCTCTTTTAGTTGAGTTTGCAAGGGAGATCAGCTAGCGAAGATGCTCTGTTAGCTTTTAATATGCTTCATAGATGAGATTGCATTATATGGTTTGAACAAGATATGGAAAACAAATCAAGTGTGTGATATTTAGAAGATTGAAGTTGAGTCCATTCCCAAGTGTAGTGATGAATCTCAAAGCTCCTTCAACCCGAGCATATCATGTCCTTTGGTTACTTTCTAAAGCTACATCAATATTGTATCCTTTAGGTGTTTGATTCTTCATCTTTCTTCTTGTCGTTTCTCTGATTGTATTGATTTTCATTAATTTAAGAAGACACTAGACAACATGCTTCTGTATGTGAAATGCAAATGTTGTCACTAAACATGAACTGTAGAAGAATTTATATGGTCTAAAGGGATGCTGCACCACACTTCTCATCACCACCCTTTTAGTCAAATGTTCTTCTTGGAATTGTGGGATATTATTATTGGGTAAAACTTATAGTTTTTTTAGAAGGGTATATTGTACATTTATGTTACTATATTAAAAAACCCTACCAAAAGAAAAACATACTTGACAAGTTTCTTAGTGGTGTAGGGCTTACAATTATATGTAGGAGAATGCACTTATACTCCAATGTGCTCCTGTTGTTGGGCTCATGGATTTTTTTGTATGGGGACTTGGGCCATTTCTATAGTTGTTTCGTGTATGTTCTCCAAAATTGAATGTATACTTTATTATTTTGGTTGGCAACCATCTACAGCTTTATCATTGCCCATAAAGCTAATCACCTCATTTAGGTCCTTGGAGGGAAGCTATTGCTCACTGAAAGACTTTTGAGCTTCAAAGAGCCTATTCAAAATAGCCTAGAGTGCAGGCTTTCACCCAGTGGAAGGTTCCTCACTAATGAAAACCTTCTAGTAATGGTGGACAAAACCTTGGTGAATCTGTGGTAGCTCAAAAAGTACCACTTAGCCTTCTTTAAAAAAAATTATGCCTAACGAAGAATGGAATTCATCAAGAACAAGAAAGAACTCTTTGAATGCATGTTCACCAACTTTAAGCCAATGCATTCTAGCTTTAATATGAGCACCTCTTGCAAAAAAACTATCCATCACAACTTAGAGCTTGGAGCCCAAGTTGCAAAGCATATATTTGAAATTGATCCAGAAGACCATGTATCACATGTGATACTGGCTAATTTCTATGTTGCAGTAGGGAAATGGGATGAAGTAGCAAAAGTGAGGAAACTAATGAGAGATAATGGGGTTAGAAAGGAAGCAGGACGCAATTGGATTGAACTAAAAAAGAAGGTTCATTTCTTCATGGTTGGTGACCCCTTGAACCTACATATGGAGGAAATATATGCCGAGTTGGCAAAATTGATAGAAGAAATGAAGAAGGTAGGGTACTTGCCTGATACAAACTATGTGCTTCATAAAGTTGAGATGGATGAAAAGGAACAATATCTTGCCTACCACAATGAAAAGCTAGCAATTTCTTTTGGGCTCATAAACACCTTGGCTGGTACACCCCTTAAAATAATGAAAAACCTTTGTGTGTGTGGTGATTGCCATATTGCTATCAAGTTTATGTGCAAGATTATTAAGTGATAAATTGTATTGAGGGACACTAACCAATTTCATCAATTCAAGGATGGATCTGTTCTTGTGGTGATTATTGGTGATGCTAGTGGAGAAGCAACTATAGGCATGCTCTTCATGTTTTGGTAGGCAGTGAGCTATTTTAGTATGTGTTATGTGATCATACCATGAAGACATTAACTGTGAACATACATGCTAGCAACCAATACTATGAACATTGTCAGAGTTCAAGGGCTAACATGGGGTTGATAAAAAAATTTAATTTGATTGCGAGTCTATTGAAGAGTGTGAATTTTCTGAACTATGTGAGACTCACTGCCAATGACAAATGTATATGAGTTATGGCCATTTGAACTAGTTCACATAGTGGGCATTAATTATCAGCTAGTCTATAAGTGTTGAGTTGTATTCCTTAAACACATTACGTTCATTTATTATTGGCTTTCTTTGAATTATAAGACATTTAGTTTTTCATGTGTCCATATCCTCAAAATTTAAAATTGATTTCCTTCTGGAAGAGAAGAACATGTAAAACCACAGTCCTAAATTCAAATGTCAACAGAATTGATTAAACATATCAAGGACTAAAAAAATCTTTGTTTTGTATCTTCTCTTTTCGAGCGGATTCTACAATGAAATTTTAGATTAGAAGAAGACTAAGAAACACACAAAAATTATATAATCCTTAAAATTTAATATCAAGAGACTGGGTAGGAAATTACAAAAGTGTACATACACATAGAGAACATAATGCAAATAAAAAAAAAATCTCAAACTTCCTATCAGTATAGTCCACAAAATCAAAGGTTGAAGCATCCCATTAGCGGCTATCTAACCAAGTAGCTAAAATAGACCACTCAACTAACACACATGGAAAACCCATAGAAATGGCAACGAACTATTATTGATTCATAACAAAATAGATCCCTTAGCTTGATATATGCTAGAAATTGTTGTTTAACTAAAAGTAGGTTTGATAGATCTTAATATCCTCATCCAACTTCTATTCTCCAATTGCTAATAGATGTTTTCCACCTCTATTGTTCATTTTCCTCAAATGATAACATAATCCTCTTTATATAGATGATATAAACTAGTGTGCATTGAATGAAACCATTATTGGAGGTAAATATGACAAGGAATTATGGACATAAAATTAAATTATATGAACATTGGTCAGCCTTAGAACCAGGTGTACTTCCATATATAGTATGTACGTTTGTTAGTAATACATGGAATTGTTATTTATAATAAGGTTCAAGAAAGGAGTCTAAAAAATTCAAATGTGATTTTGTACATAACCCATCTCAAAACCTATAATAAAGTAGGTAATAGTACAAATTGATACAACATTTAATAGTTGTAGCAGTCTCAAAACAAGGTAGTATTAGGCCATCATCAACCCAATACTAGTTTAGTTACGCTCCTTGAGATAGAAAACACATATGATAAATGTGGTGCTCAATATTATATAAAAGATGGATGAAATATTTTTGGCTATTTAGCGGAGTTTTTATTTCAAAACTGCAGTAAGAGATTTTGAATAGTAGCTATCACAAACTTATTGCAGGTTGAATATGCCTACTGGTAGAGACATAAAAATTTATACAACAATAAGTGTGGTGAGTTGTGATGCCACAAACATGACACATATGACTAAAAATCATCTAGGAATAGTGGCCAATACATAATAGGATACTGATGGATTGTTCAAAATGTTGATCCTGATGGTATCTATAGACCATTGAATTGAACTATGTATTTTTTGTAGCCTTCCTCCAGGAGGATGATTCAATTGAACTATTCATCTAGGATTCCACATTTTGCATGCATGTCTACCAGGGCAGTTGCAACTTAAACAATATATTCTCTCAATATATCTATTTTGTGCATATCTAGCAACCATGACTTTTGATGACCACATTATGTTTAGGCATCCTGTCAAATAGTTCACATGACTTATCTATGCTTCTATTTTGCAAGCATGTCTCCCAAGGAAAATGCTACTACTTCATCTACACCGTCTGACAAAATCCTTTATGCTTTGATGGATGCCTATAGCTTATCCCAAAGCTCTCATTCAGCAGTTATCAAATGATCAATCAAGAGGAAATAGTTGAGAGCTTAGAGTGACATAATTTTTAGATGATCATGTAAAATGAAATGGGCGTGCAAGTAGAAAGAAACTAGAAAGACATTGTGTATAGATGAAGGCATGAAATTGATGGTTTTCAAGCACTTAGCACAGACACTCAACATTTAGTACATATCATCGTTCGAGATCAAATGGGTGTGTGGGATTATATGCATAGTGAATAATAAAGGGGATTATTGTCAATCATGTCCACTCACTACCAAAAAATTCATATTCTACAAATTCAAGATGCTAAAACTTTTGTGGATGTGCAAGCCGTCAAAACATACTTGATGAACTTATTCTCAACTGTCAGAGTCAGGCAAGTGATACAAATTGTAGAATCTTAACATATGGTTGTTCAAATTCTGTATCTCCTAAATGATTTCCTTTTAGCAAATAACTTGTTGTGCATAGTTGCCAAGTTTTCTTATTGTATCGGGCATATTAATGAAGAAGTATATTAGTTACTATCGGTGTTTACGATAGTTTGATTAGTTACTGTTGATGTTTTTTAGGCATTCTGTAAAACAATTCACATGCCTTGTGTATGATATGACATTTTGCATGCATTGTGCACTCTCTCATCCAGCTGATGATGGATTATGGGTAATCCATCATCAGCTGGATGAGAGAGTGCACGATGCATGCAAAATGTCATATCATACGCAAGGCATGTGAAATGTTTGATAGAATGCTTGGAAAAAAAATTACACCCAGGCATTGGTAGAAATTTTGACCAATAAAGGTCAAAATTTCTACCAATGCCTGGGTATTTTCTACCTTCATTGGTCAAAATTTCTACCTTCACTAGTCAAATTTTTCTACCTTCGTTGGTCAAAATTTCTACCTTCATAGGTCAAAATTTTCCACCTTCATAGGTTGAAATTTCTACCTTCACTAGTCAAAATTTTCTACCTTCGTTGGTCGAAATTTCTACCTTCAAAGGGAAAAATTTTCCACTTTCATTGGTCAAAATTTCTAACTTCATTGGTCAAAATTTCTACCTTCATTGGTTCAAATTTTCTACCTTTGTTGGTCTAAATTTATACTTTCATTGGTCAAATTTTCTACCTTTATTGGTCAAAATATCCACATCCAATGGTCAAAATGTTCCCCTGCATTGGTCAAAATTTCTACCTTTATTGATCAAAAGTTTCTACCTTCATTGGTCAAAATTTCGACCATTCCCTAGCAGAACTCCCACTGTTTCTCTAGAAGGTTTTTGACCAACAAGCCCATTGGTCAAAATTTTGACCAAAAAATTTTTGACCAATGGGTTGGTCAAATTTGGTCAAACTATGGTAAAAAAATTGGTCAAAATTTTGACCAATAAAGGTTGAGAAATTGGCCCAAATGTACTGGTTCCATCTGGTGATTTTTTCCTTTCCCTTTCTATTTCTTTCCAATTGAACCTCTTGCCACCAGATCTTTGCATGTCCTTTCAATTTCACCTTCACAAACTTGACCCTATCAAGATCATCAATATCTTCATACTCAAAGTTCTCTTCCAGTTCATTGATCCAATCGATCAGCTCCTCCAAGTTAAGATTTCCTAAAAATGTGGGAACTTCAAACTTAGGTCTTTTCCCAATCTTGGAGATGGCCCTAAAAGGCCTCTCCTCCTCTAGGTTTAGAATTACCTCTGCTTTGGCATTTTATTCTACTCTGCCCTCATCCTTGCTTTCATCTCTTATGCAAAGATTTATTCCTCTATGCATTTGTTCTTCCAATTTTTGCATTTCTCTTTGGAGGTCTCTAAAACCCTCAAGTATAACACCTACAACTCTTCTGCCACACTCTCTTCATGGAGGCATTTTCACACTTTTGCTAAAACACTAGTGCAAATTGCCTTATAGTCAGTGATCTATCTACATACTTAGCCCAAACCATGGTCCTGGTGTAAACTACCTCATAGTCAGTGATCTATCCACACACTCAAGAACTCTAGCTTTGATATTACTCAATGAAGGATGCTCCCCTTAATACCATAAACTCATAATAGAAACAAAGAAACAACCACAAATGTGAGAAAAAAATATGGACTTCTTATTTGTGCCACAAATACAATATTATAGAATTTACAAGTACAATATGCATGCCTTCATTACAATAATTTGCAAGAGAAGCTACGAACTATCACCCAGAGCTGTCTTAGAAAATGTTTGGGCCTTTCTTAAATAGGCAATTTTATGCCACCTAAGAAAGTTCTAGACAATGAAACTTAATACCTAGGGTCAATAGACCTTAACAATACATATAGAGTTGGCCAAATACATGTTTAACAACTATTTTAGATATTTCAATTAGCCCAACTTCAGAAGACCATAACTCTCAAACCGTTGCTCTAATTGGCTATTATAACCAGTTTTTGAAAATGCCAACCCTTGATCTACAAGCTTGAAACTATGCAAGTGCCCTTTTGTCGAGTTTTTAGGCAACTCTAAGGCCTCCAATGGTGATCCTAAAGATTTTTCTACAAATTTTTGACCAAAAATCCACAATAACTTCTCTAATACTTAAGTTGGAGCAATGAGATTTTTATGGTAGGCTTATAACTCTAAAATGAACATTCCTATAGAAAATGAGAACATTTCGAGCTCATATGGAAAACTTATTAAAAATAGACAGTTCCTATAAATAGTAACCACCTTGTCTAGTAGTCCTTATTAAAATAGAAAAGACTGAAAGTAAAATATTTTTGGGTGATGCAAGATTGCTCTTATACCTAGGATGCTCCTACATCAATTCTTCATTAAGAATGTCAGTTGTTGTGCATTACTCATAGGTAGCTTAGGCCTGTTGATGGATTCTAATAGTGCATCCATGTTTTTCTCTTCATTTAGGTTCAGCTATTACTTTTGTAATACCATAACTTCTCTCTTCAACTAAGCTAGTGTAGTGCCCATATGAGATAAGTACTTGGTTAGAGAGGAAGTTTTCCTAGCAAACCCTTTTCTCTTATCACTCCTTTCTGGAGACTTCCCCTTTTATGAGAGATCTAAATGTGGTGTCTCTACATCTATTGTATCTAAATTCCTAGCATCTATATCCTGATAAATGTGTTGAGGTTCTTATCTACCCTTCCTTAGATACTTCATCAGCTGGTCTTTGCTCAGGGTCTTCTTCACACACTGCTCTCTCTTCTTCATTGACAAGAGGGAGGGAAGTGGCTGATCCTTTTTCCAAATATGAAAAATCTTGACATGGTGGTGGTGAGGTACCCAGATATCCTTGTGGTAGAGGTGGCATTTGATTCCAATCCTCTCCCAAAGGTTGGTTAATGGGTGTATCTTGTATTTTTTCACCCACCATTTCAGTCCCTACTAGCATAAAGTCAAAATAAGATATTTTGAAGATATTTGTTTTTTGCCCCTCTTGCTCATCTATCCACTATTATCACTCATCCCCTAAAGTTGTAACCTCAATAGATTGCCTAGGAATAGATGGCAACATGGTGGTGGAGCTTCTCCTCTTCTCTTCCTGGGCAACCCTTGCTATGCATGTCCTTTGACTCAATGAGAGATTGTCTTCTTCATATTCTTCATTGTCTTTATCCTCTTTAGGGATGGTTTCTGAGACTAGAGGGATAGGTATGACCTATCTTTGTATCTTCTACTCCTAGTCCTTTTGATAGTAGGTCCCACACTAGCTCTCTTGGCTGGTGAAGGATAGGCTTGTTCCTATTGTGCAAGTGGGGATACCTCTTGTTCTTCCTATTCTGGCACTTGCAGGGGCACTTGTGGAATATCTTGAGGTTGAGCTACCTCTTCATTTTGAGGCTCCTAGTTATCTGGTGCTTGAGTTGCCTCTTGGGCTCGAGTTACCTCTTCTTATTGAGGTTCTTCAACTTCGAGCTCAACTTGCTAGGGAGAAGCTCTTTTCCTCTTATTCTTCTCTTTGTTTTCCCTAAAGTAACTAACTTCCCTATCATGCTTATATATCATTTCTGGCTTGACTAGAGATTACATAGGGAAATTTGGTGTACTTTTATTTTTCACCTTTACCATTTGTTGGGCATGTTGTGGCTTGAAAGATAATAGACTAAGGAACTAGGTCTAGTTTAAAGGGCTTCTTGATCTAGTCCTTTGTTAGTTGGATTATATGTCTCCCCCTATGATTGATGTCTGTATTCTCTTTGCTATTCACCTCTACATTCATAGTTGGTCTATCAAATATCTTGTCCCAATTGTGATGCAGAGGCATCTGAGGTTCAAGGCTATTAACTCAGATGTAGGTTTTGGTCAAGATTTACTTTTGGGGGTCATAACTTTTGACTCAGATGTGGGTTTTGGCTAAAATTTTATAAGAAATTATGTGAGGAGGAGTTATTTGGATTTCTAATCTAGCTTAACTTGATAGGTGGCAAATTTGACAATTTTTCAGGAGCCTAAAATATCATCTTCACCTCTGAAATCAACTTTTTATGTTTTTTCTAATTTTTTTAGAAAGTTGTTATTGTAATAAATCTAAAATCATATTTTTGATTTTTTTGATTAGTTGGTAATTCATCTTACCCTATTTGGGGGCTTTTCTTGGGAAAAATTCAGATTCATAGTATGAGTTTTAAAAATTACCAAAAAAGAAAAAATCTATTTTTTTCCAAAAATCTGTCAAATATGGTAATTTTCAGAATCGTAATAAGTAGTTTTTTTCTTTCATTGTAGAGGCAGAGTAGAGTTGTGAAAGTTTAATGAAGAATTATGGCATTCTAAAACTTTTGTATTGTGTCATTTTTTGATTTATTCTTTGAAGAGTTGGCGGTTACATCAAACTGTACAAAGGATCTAAGACCTCTTGAGTGTCTTGTTGGATAAAATTTAGTGGGATCTTTATCTTCAAGGCACTTACTGCCAAAGATAGATTCATCCTACAATAATCCCTAATTTAGATATCATAGTCATCTATTGCATTCATCTAATAATCTTCTATTGCATCTTCATGAACAAATTATTTTCCTACCAAAAGTTGAACTTTGCCACTATTATCAAAAAATGGATGAGGAGAGTTGTAATCTTCCAAGGGATATTGATCCCATTCCAAACCAAAGGTCATGATATCCTATTTTCACTCCATTTCAAATGGACCTATAGTGATGGGCCATACCCAAGTCTTCTTATGTTGTTTCCTCACTCTGTCATACACATACATGAGTTGTCTTGCTATCTCCAACAAAATGAGCCTATTTGATGGAGTTTCTGATATCATCCTTCACGTACCCTCTAGTAATACCTACCTTTCTTGGTCTTCTTCCCATGGGTCTTCTCTCAATCAAGAATGATGATTGTATGATCTCTTTAGCTTCTTTTTCATGTTCCCTATACCATCTTTATGCTTGATGATAAGTAATTTTTACATATTTATCTACTCTTGGAAGATGGAAGACTTTATCAATGTTCCTCTGTCTTAAATCCAGGACTATCTCCCCTATTATACTCTTCACAACTCTTTCTTTTGACACATAATTCTCTACCAAGGCCATGACAAGATTTAAGGATTGTACTGATGTGGGATGTGAGGTTGTGCTGATCAAGCCTGATCTTAAAAGTGTTGAGACCATCGAGGACCTCTCCTTAGGCTTTTTGCAAATTACTAGGAATGTGTTCTAGTCTATATGTCCCAATTCTATATCTCTAATCTTCGAATGTGCATCCTAAAAGCATGATTTCTTGGGTGCCCCTTAAAACATGAAAACAACTAGTTTTGGAGCCATCTTCTCTACAAGTGAGGACAATGAGGAAGCCATTCTATTTACACAAAATATAAATACATTATTCTAGAGAGGTGAAAATAAAACCCTAACAAACCCTAACTGCTAAAAAGCCCTCGACCAAAAACCCAAAAACCCTTGCAAAACTAGTTAAATTTGACATTTAACTCTGTTTATGCAATTAAGCACACCAGCACACCTTGATGGGTGCACTAGGTGCACTAAATGACTCAAGAGTAGTCATTTGTACATAGTTGCACACCTACACAAGTGCACACCCAAATAGGGTGTGCACATGCACATGTGCACTACTGCACACATTGCATGTACAATAAGGACTTCGGTCAACTTTACAAGATTAAGCATTTGCACCTACGCACCTTAATGGGGTATGCATGTGTGCACCCTTACTTGTGCTCTTAGTTTTGAGTGGCAAAGGCATCCATGTGTTCACCTTGAGGAGGTGCATAGATGTGCACCCTTTTCGTTAGCCTTATATTAAGTTTTGATGAAAAGTGTGCATCTGCGCACCTTGGATAGGTGTGTAAGTGCACACCTTTCTCTTAGGAATATTTATGTCTTAAATCTTTGAAATGGTAAATAAAGGATAGTTGTGCACCTAGGATAGGTGCATAGATGCACACCTTTCTTTTTGTTAACTTAATGTTTAGTTATGTGTGCAGGATGTTTGGTGCACCTCAATAGGTACATAAGTGTGCTATGGGAGACTGAAGGAGAATAATGAGAGAGAGGAAGGGTAGTCTTGAGCATTTATATACATGGGACCATGCACATCTTTGGGAAGTGTGCACGTGCATAGGTGCACACCTTCAAATGGTACGCTCATGCACTTTTTCATCCAGTGCACTTGCACACCCATGATAGGTGTACATGTACACTAGGTGTGTTGGTGTGCACCTTATCCTCTATTTCAACTTTATGGTCCAAATCTCACAAATTTGACAACTTGGTTTTTCAAGCAAGGTTCTAGGCAAGACATTGACTCTATGCAGAGTCCCAAAATTGACTTAGACCCAAGACTAGGGGTCTGGGAAAACAAAAAATTTACTAGGGGGTCCCCATTTCTAAGAGAAATGGGGCATGCATTGTGAAACCACAAATAAAGGGAAAGGGTCAAGGAAACAAGATTCAGGAAATAAGGAAAGAGGAAATAGGGAGCATTACTAGGCTGAGGGCTTGAAGCTTTTAATCATAATGGTCTTCAAGCCCCTCCATGAGGAATCTCTTGGAGATGATAATATTGCCAAACTCATGTAGCCATGTGAAGTTAGTCTCATTGACATTGTCCAACAACAACTACTCTCATAGAAAATCCCTCTAGAGCCACACCCACTTCTGATGATGAGTCAATTGTCATTCATTCATGCCAAGTAGGAAGGGATGCTTTTGTATAATTCTCCCTATGCCTTGCTCCCAACACTTTTCTACTATGTCTGCAAAAGACATGCCAATGTCTGACCCTGGTACCTACTCAGCCAATACAAGAATTTTAACATCATCTTCTAAAAATATTTTCTCAAAAATGTTATGTAGAAGCATCATAATGTTTATGTAATTTTTTCTAAGGTCAAAAAGAGACACGAGGAAGTGGGAGGTAATATCTGTAGACATGTTATACCTCTTCTCATTTCTTAAGAATTCATGGCCAAGGACCATGAACAAAGCATGGAAGATAAAAGGACCTTGGGAGTCTTCCTTACAAACCATGGCTAGGACATCTTTAGGTATCATGCCCAAAAAGGGCTTTCGTAAACCCATTATGGTGCATTTCAAGTGAATTGCCATAACCATGACAATTACAACCCTAAGATTCTAAGAAACTTTGGAAACTAAATTGAGATTTGATAATTTGAGAAATGATAATGAAAAAGGAATTGAAGAGGCTATTTAATGTAAGTTGCATTAAATTATTTGGCATTCACGATCTTTCATATCTTGTTTTTTCATATTCCTATTAATTTGCAAGTGTACAAAATGTACTCACATTGTCAGACAGTCAGAGTGCCTATCAAGGTGGTTGTAAATGGAATGTAATAATTGTAACTATCAGTACCACATCTATGATTCTAATCTTTATGTAATTTTTACTACATTCCAATTAATGGTTTCCATGCAAAACTTTCCATGTGTCTCCATTCTGAAGAATTTCATGCAACTCTAGGTCTTTTTAAGAAATTGGCCTTGAAATGCATCTTCTGTCATTGATCTCTAATTAATCAGCAGTTGATAAAACTATTATGTTAATGATACAAAAGTGATGATAGCCAACTTGGTAATGGTGACACTAACGTAATGACATTATCAATAATAGACCTAAGATAGTGCACAAGTTGAAGTGACTAGTCAAAACTCAGTACAGTCACTAGCTAACACACATGCAAATTTGCTTTTAGATTAAATTTTTTTTAGTTTACTATTAAATATTAGCTAAGAACAATATTATTCATTTTCCTACAAAAAATGTAATTCACCTTTGACATTACAATCTCATTTTTGGCAAGGAAAAAATAGCCATCATTTATTTATCTGTCAGCAAGAAAAAAAATTAATTCGCCACATTTAAAATGATTTTTGTTAGGGAAAGAAACAAATCGCCATCATATAATATTTTATTTTCTTACATGGAACAAAAAAATTTCACTCGACATTAAAATTCCCCCCCACGCCATTAACTATTGGATTCGCCAACATTTTAGGCATTTTTTTTGGGATGGGTTTCTTAAAGTTATCCCTGGAAACATCACTAATCAAAATTCATAGATTTCACTAATACATTCATCCAAAAAGGACTGATCCAAAGTCAAGTACACAAATCACAAACACATCACATGAAAGCACCAAATAATAACTCTTGGCCTTTGCTAGACATCCCAAAATTGGTCAACACTCTAAGTCAACCCTAAAGCCAACACACAAGAAAACATACAACTGGCAATGTAGTTGCAAATTTTATGTTTGGTTTTGAAGACATATAGTTTTGGTTGAATAGTAAGGTTCAAGTTTACAATTCGTTGTAAGTTTTCAATTTAATAAAGTTTACAAATATCCCTTATAACTAAAACCTTTTAAACAAATCAATGATTATTAAATTAAATCAACATTAGATTTAAAATAAATAATTCAAATATAATCTTATAGAAAAACCTTTTCCAAACTCCTAATTTAATAACTAACATAAATTAAGTTCATGTTAACAACATTAAATAATTAATATTAACTATTATTATTATTATTTTTGATCAGTAAGAAGTTGAAGTCAAGAGTCATTATTATTACGCGTTATGATTAATTATTATTATGTATTAATCTTGCATAGATTCAAACCCAAGACCTCTCATATTGGAGGCTCACAATTTACCACTATGTTGTAGGCTCTTGCCTAATATTAATTGTTATTATTAACTATTAATAAATAATTTTAATTTATTAATAATTATCGTTACTATAGTAATAAAATAATATTAACTATATCTAAATTAGTTTAATAAAAATTAAAGTTAACTATAATTAAAAACTTATTAAATTATAAAAAATCAATTTGAAAATTATAATTAAAAAATTATTAAAAAACAAGCAAGTTTAAAGGCCCATTGGCCTAGCCTTAAAGGCTGTCATAGCAAGCCTATTGCGGCCGCAACAGCGTACTACTGCGTAGCCATCAACAATTTTTCCTACAGATGGAGAAAACAAGGAGGTGAGGAGGAAAGGTGGGTGGGGAGGTGGTGGCCCCCGCCCACCAATTTATAAATTATTTTGTTTTTAAATAAAATAAAAGCCCTCGCAATAACATGAAATCTCACAATCAATTTATTATTATTATTTAATAATGTAATTACCATAGTAATTACTAGTGTAATTATACTATTTTATAATAAAAAAACTTGATAAATTTCAATACATATCTGATAGGAAAAATACGGATAACCAATCAAATTGTACAACTCAAATCTTGATTTCTTTTCCAAACCGTATTTGTATCAAATTATGATTCTCTAAAATTTTACAAAATAAGGGTTTCTAATTCTTAAATTGTATATAGATCTCTCAAAATGAAGAACAATTGAAATTTACAAAAAGGGTTTCAACCCAATTTAAAACTCTCAAAACAAATTCATCCAAACATGAAGAAGACTAAGAAATCAAAGAACATAAACTACTACACAAATAAACCCACAAGATCCTACCTAGATCTGGTGCTAAAATGACAAACACAAGAAGCATGCAAGTAATCCCCCTTTTTCTAAAAATCTCCTTCTTGGAAATTGCTCCTCCAAATCCCAGTAATCAAGAAACTTTAATCGTGCAATCACACAAAAACCCTTTTTCCTTTATTATTTTATTATATTTTTATTTTACATGTGCAACCTTTTTGCAATTTATTTAAAATATCTTTATTAAATTAATTTATTTCTTTTTTAATTAATTCTCGAGATATTTTAATAAAGTATTTATTAATTTAACTAATAATAATATTTAGAGTTTATTTTAAAAGTAAAAGCCCTAAATATTTTATTATTAAATTAAAAATATGATTGTGCCAAAATTAGAATTTTAACTACATCTTTAAATTTAATTATTTTATTTAATTAATTTCTCAATTAATTAAATATGAAAATTTCTTTATAAAATTTCTATTAAATTAAATCATTAAATACTCTTTTAAATCAATTTAATTATAACAAAAAATCACCATAGATCCACAAGATGAACTACGAAAACCCATTATAAAGTATAGAAAACTAGATCAAGCTCAAGTATTATAATCACAAATTTACATCACTTAACAAATTTGAAAGGTAAACAACTCAGGTACTTGCCCTACTTTCTAGGACAAATGGTTTAAGGTTAGGATTTGGACTCAAGAATTTATCTCCCCTTTTTTACTATTGAGATACTGCAATAGGGTACACTCATCCTGGCAGTTTAGGGAAGTCTATACTCAATACCTACAATCTGCATAAAATCTACACATGTAGATACACATAATCTATAACTAAACAACCAATAGTGGGAAGTGGTGCATTGTGTAGATCATGACTAGTAGGTGACTACGATTCCCTCCCTCAACTATGTTAAAAACATTATACATAAAGTAAAACATACAGGTACACCATACACATGCAAGTATGGGGTAAGTATTCATATAAAACACATATAAATAATCCATCTAACTATCATCATGAAATAACTGGAATCACTGTATGTTATCATCATCATCGAAGAATAATCATGCATACATGAAATAACTAGTACCAAAGTAACTCATCATGTAATCAATTGAGTATGAAATAATATCCAAAACTATGGAAAACAAATGTCACTAATCATCAAGAATAAACATAAAGCTAGCCTAAAAGAGTTTGGCAATAATGATTCAAAAGTAAAGTAGGGGTAGGCACTACATCCACCCCCCTAGACTTAGGCTTCCTGCTGAAAGCCTATAAAAAAGTAGGGGTATAATTCTCATAAACTAGATGCATCCTCTCATGTAGCTGATAACTCATCAATAGGGTCCCATTAGACCCTTGCTTTATGGTTTGACCCCTAAGGGTCAAATCTCACTACTGTAAAATGCAAACTAGCTCCAAAGCCAAATGCTTTTCCTCCACCTATAATGCATTCCAATCAAGAAAATGTATCACATTAGAAATATACTATCTAAGAAATGAAATGTGGAAAACATCATGAACACAAGCTAGGCTACATGACAATGCAAGATAGTAAGAAATTGGAACTATCCTCTCAAGAATCTCAAATGGTTCTACAAAATGAGGTGCTAGCTTTGAATCTTTTTCATAATGGATCAGACTCTTTCGTGGACACACTCTCAAGAAAAAAAATTTACCCGTTGCAAATTGCTTATCTGTCATATGAGTATTGACATACTTCTTCTATCTATTCTATGCTAGAGACACATGCTCATGGATGTGCACTACCTATTTCTCCATATCTCAAAGCACCTCAAGATCCAATAGGATGCAATCCTCTAGACTATCCTAACTCAATGGCGTATAACAAGGATGACCATACAAATCTTGATAAGGTGGCATCCCAATAGAATTTTAATACCTATTGTTATAAGAAAATTTAACTAGGTAAAGATAATCATCCCAAAGAGTCTATATGTCCATCACATACATCCTCAACACATCCTCTAGAACCTAATTCACTCTCTCGATTTAACCATCTATCTTTGGGTGATAAGCTAAAATAAAGTTCAATTGTGCTCCAAGATCATGTTGCAAGGATGTCCAAAATTCATATGTGAATATAGGATCCCTATCTAAAATGATCTTCTGGGGAATACCATGCAATCTCATAATATCACACATGAAGCCATTAGCTATTGAAGTTGTGTAGGATGACCTCATCGGTGAAAAGTATGCCACCTTAGTCAACCGATCAATGGTGACCATGATAACATCATGTAGATGAGAAGTCATAGGAAATCCTACAATGAAATCCATACAGATAATATCCCACTTCCATGAAGGAATGAGATTAGGTTGTAAAAGCCCTATTGGATGGCACTGCTCCGCCTTGAATCTTTGGCACTCAATACACCTAGCCATGAAATCAATGATGCCATGCTTCATCCCTGTCCAAAAGTATAGATGTCACAAATATGTATGCATGTTCTTGATACCTAGGTGTATCGAGTAAGGTGCACAATGAACCTCTGATAGATACAAAGCTCATCTAGTAGTGGTAAATAGATCCTTTTTGAATAGCGCAAAATTCCATTTGACTCCAAAACATAACCTAAAAATTTTCCCTCTAATGGTATGCATGAATCTATCTCCATGCTCACCTCTTGATACCAAGTATCTATAGGAAGTGCCTAATGTATACAACTCCTAAAATCTACACTAAGAGTCAAAGATAGTGTCTCATGTCTCCTATGACTCAAAGTGTCAACTATCACATTCTCCTTTCCTTGAATATACTTGACCTCAAAGTTATACTCACAAAAAAACTCCAACCAATGCCTCTACCTAGCATTCAGATTAGGCTAGATAAATATATATTGTAGACTACAATGATCGCTATGAAGCTCAAAATAGTGTCCCAACAAGAAGTGTCTCTAACTCACTAGGGCATGAACTACCATAGCTAATTCAAGATCATGCATAGGGTAATTCAATTCATGATCCTTGAGTTTGTGTGATTCATAAGAAATCACCCATCCATCTTACATCAATGCTGCCCTAATTCACTTTAGGGAAGCATCTATACACACCATTAAGCTCCCTACTAGATTAGGTACTAATAATATTAGTGCACTAGTCAAAAGCCCCTTGAGCTTTTGAAATTCTTCCTCACATTTCTCCATCCATATAAAAAATTTCCTTTCCTCTAAAGGGAAGTGATAGGATATCCCACTCTAGAAAAGTTCTAGACAAACCTGTGATAATAACCAGCTAGACCCTTGAAGCTACAAATCTTTGACATGGTAGTGGGTGCAAGCCAATTTTCCATTATCTAGATCTTCACAGAGTCTACAAAGATACCATACCCTAATATGATATGCCCTAAATACTATATCTCAAATTGGAAGAAATCACACTTTTTCAAGTTGGCATTAAGTTAATTATCTCTCAAGCACTGCAAAACCAATCATAGATGCTCTACATGTTCCTTTTGGGATCTAGAATATATCAAAATATCATCTAGGAACACAACCACAAATTGATCAAGAAAAGAATGGAACACCCCATTCATTAGATACATGAAAATTAATGGAGTGTTCATCAACCCAAAAGGGACCATTGTGAACTTGTAGTGCCCATAGTGAGTGTGGAAGATGGTCTTGTGAATGTCAACATCCTAAATGTGAAGCTGATGGTATCTTGAATTTAGATCAATCTTGGAGAACATTGTGGGTCCCTTTATAGAATAAAATAAATCATCAATTCTTGGTAAAGGATAACTATTCTTAATCATCAATTATTCAATTGTGTATAGTCAATACACAAGCATAACAAACCATCCTTCTTCTTTACAAAGAGCTCTGGTGCTCCCAATGGAAAAACACTCAACTAAATACAACCCTTGGCTAGAAGGTCGTCAAGTTTTAGGCACAACTCATTTAACTCCTAAATTTTCATCCAATAAGGAGCTCTAGAAATAGGCTCTACTCCTGGAAGAAGGTCAATACCAAAATCAAAATTCCTCTTCCAAGATGTTTTTGTTTTTCAACTATTAAGTAACAAAATACCCAATACTAAGAAAATGAAAACATAAATAATCTAAGGATTAGCTACCTCCTATAAACAATTGAATGCATTTTTTATTTGGACCCAATTGTAATGAAATCAAGACCAATTGTAGAGAAATGAATACTACTAAGCAAGAATCTCTTAGTTTCATTCTGACTCTTGTCTCTTATCTCTGACAGATACATAGTTTGCTCATTCCATGACACTTTAAGATAATACACATCCCTAATAACTAGATTTGGTTATAATTCTTCTCAAATTTACAAGTATTTCTAGCAATAGTAGCTAACTAAGGCTTAGAGATCAAATATAAACAAGTGTTAACCAACATTGAGATCTTTCAAATTGTGAAGTAAAAATTGATTTTGAGTTTGAGTTTGATGCTTTTCTATGATTTCTTTACATACATATTGAAATTAATATATCATTGCCTCATCCATTGGGATTTAGAGTCCATTCAATTCCTAGATCTGATTGATTGCTTTACAATCAATATTATCAACAATTCTTACTAATAATTATACTTACAAACATCCTTCCTATTACAATGGAAACCCTATCTATACCATTAAAGCATTTATTTGATTCATTGAACTAATAGCTATGGTGAATTGATATATAATTTGATTTAATTACATTCAACTAGACAAGCTTTGCTTATACAACTTCGAGATAACTAGGTAAAAGAAATGGCGCCAAGATTCAACTAGAAAAGATGTGGTCATACTTCATCTTTGTATTAATTTCATTTTTAAAATAATTGTACACAATTGAAAAATAATTATAATGACTTAAGACCAAATATATAAACCCTGGAAAATTGATGTATTCTCATAAACCTATAGAGAGAATATATCACAAAGTATTCATCAAAAAGGTTGGACTGAATAGATTTAGTAAAAACTTTGAAAAATAGTAATTTGGACCCCTTCTTTAGCCTTGGAATCTCACTTATATACTATGAGATGCAACAAGCTTCAAGCATAGAGAACTAACCACAGTCCTTTAGACAAAAGATATTTACATTTTGTTACTATCACAAAAGACAAAATCATGTGTAACAGAAAAAAAACTTTACATTAGGATATTCTTTAGGCGGGCCTCTTTTCTATTACACTTCCAAAACTATGAATTCCATGATTAATTCTTTTGTTATTCTGACTCCTTGAAGTATGTGGCTATTAATCTTATTAATGATGTGTCTTGTTTTGCTACCTGCAAGTCAACCGTAACTCAAAAATCCTCACCATTTCCATCATGAATTGTTAAGGTAATAGTTACTTCTATGTCCTCATCTACCCCATCATCTTCTACCACCTATTTCAAAGATAAAAGATCTTCTTTCCATTTGTTGAAAATAGTGTCATTGGACCAATCAAAATTTAGGATTTCCCTCCACTTTATTATCACAAAATTTCCAACCTTTTCAATTTCAACAAACTCTTTTCCAATGGAATTGTAGAATAATTGTACTTTGACAAGTTCTTCATTGGTTATTTCCCATAATACATGCCCTTTTTCATTTACAACACTATTCATTCTTTGGCATAATAATTCATCTAATTTTTTCCCCATTCATCCCTTTCTTTTAATTTGTCAACTTTTTTCAGTGCACTAGGGAAAAGATCAAACTTTTATACCATATATTTAAACAAAAAAATTGCTATCCTCTTTTGAATAGAAATTCTTTTTTCACTAAACTCTATCAGATTATTAACCATATCAAAAGTTCTCTCAATATGATCACAAGATAACTGGATGATAGAGATACACATAGAAGTGACATTATTGTCTCTCTCACTCCACTTTTGGACAATGGGTTTTGATGTGTCTTCATCTCTCTTCATCTCATCCCACATGTCTAGAATTCCTTCCAACTAATACCACATCCCCAAAATCCAACATCTCTCTAGCCATTCTTGTGACTTGTTGACTATCTACTTCATCAGCTCTATAAACTATAAGAGTACCGATATGTTAACCAGTTGAGATTTCTTACATCCTGGTCTTATTTATTTTTTCAATAGACCATATGACTAGGGCTTGATGATCATTACTAAATTTTATTCCCCTATGTGCTTGTAATAACTCTTCTTCTATTTTATACTGCACATCTTTTTCTTTTCTTATAGAATCAAAAATCATAGCATTAGCTATATCCCACTTAGGAAAAACTAAGAATCCTAACTCCCTAACCAATTGTCTTCTAGCCTCATATGTTAACTGGGCAAAATTCTCCAAAAATTTAGCCTTCATCTCTTCCTCAATGTTAGAGTCTAATTTATTATGTTGATTTGTCTTTATCCTTTTACATTTTTCCTCAAATTCTCCTATATTTATCCTCCACAAAAATTGTACAAAAGCTCTAGATCTAACAAAATTTCCATCATCTATGAATTTTTGAGAGGCTTTAGAAATAATAGGATCTATCGAATTACCTCTATAATCAGCAACAGTGAGGTCAAAGGATGGCATAGGAGGATCCTCAGGAACATCTGTTTCTATATCAGTAGTGGTAACCACAGTATCTCCTTCCCCACCCATTTGTCTTAATTTTTCTCTTAAAGATGCTTTATCTTCTATTCAGAGTGGGGTTTGAGTTGGTGAATACTCTTCCACATGAGAAAAGGATCCTTGTTCTAGTTTCTATCTCTTGGGTGCACTAGTGGTAGGTGGACTCTCTAGTCTTGGCCTTCTATAAGAGGGAGCATGTTGTATATTTTGAGCCATAATATATCCTACCCTTCTCTGTAATGTATATTGGCCTAGAGTAACTATCATTCTATTATTTATTCTTCTCTCCACCTCTGTTGCTTTATCAAGATATGCTTTAACAAAGGTAGCCTTCTTTTTTGTTCATAATTTGCATTATTACAACAAAATTATTCATTAATACATTCATTCTAGGACCCAAATAGTTCTTCTCTTTCAAGGGATTATAATCAGGGTCAAAAGCATTAATGAATTCTAAGAATTTACTAGAAGACTATCCATTTTCTTTTCTAACTTTATGTTCCTATAATGAAAAGTTATTTCTAATAACATCTTTTGGGAAGTATATATGTTGTGTAATAGCCTTAGCTTTTTTCCTCTCCCTTAGGAGGTCATAGAATCCTTCTGAATCAATGTATCTTGCATGGGATTCTTCCATATGATATCTATTCAAAAATAAACTAAGATTTCTCCATCCTTTCCTTACAAAGAAAAAATCATGAGCCACAGTGACAACAAGAAAGAAAGTTCCTTTACTTTTTCCTAACATGTCCCTTTCCTCAATTTTTCCAATTTGCCCTAGCAATTCTGCAATTCCTATCTTTAGGGGCACATGAAAAGGTAAAACATGAGGTTTCACCAAGAAACCATAACCCTAATCATAGTCAAAACATTATATGGAATTATTTCTCCCCAATTATGACTGACCAATAGGTTCTTGGCATGGTCCTTAGGTCTGATTAGTTCTAGTAGAGGTTGTGGGATCCTTGGACTATCCCCTGTTAAGAGGAATCTAAGTCTTGATGCAAAGTATCTATCAAATCTAACATAGCTGGCATCCCTGGCTTCCCAAGTCATGTCAGCACTCCATAATTGAACTGGCAGCTTTTCTCCATCCCTTTCTAGTTTGAACTTCATTTCTTTGGAGAAAAAGGTGACCCCCTTATAAAGACATATATGCATCAACAAGGAATACTAAAAAAAGGGCCTATTCACCTTACCTTGAGATATTCCAATCAAACCATTGTGAATTTCTTCTGATAGGAAATTAGCAAAATCAAGAATGGTGCTCATTCTAAAATGCAATGTTTGAGACATAATAAGAAAAATACAACCCTAGATGTACTCCTCCTCATCTATCCCAAATATCTTGCAAAGAGTAAAGTATAAGGCTTGGGCTCTAGGATCAAAGTATTTCCTCATCAATGGCTTTGGGGTGCTTGGTGTAACGAAGGGTAGTGACCCAATCTTAGCAATATGTTGTTGTAATGACCCCATTCTTAAATATACCCTTTGTGCATCATATCTTGCTTGAAGATCATCCATATCAATAGGCTCATGACTTGCATGGTTGGGGTTGACTTTAAACACATCACTAATCACTATAGGTAAAACCCTAAAAAGATTGTCTCCAGCATGATTCTTTACAATTCTAGTGATATGGTCATATTTTTTTGGCCATATCAAGCAATAGATCACTATCAAAGAAAATCGTGAGAACCACTAATTTACCAATATCAAATTCTCAAACATTACTTAAAGGAGTGTCTAGGTTGCATTTAGAAAACCATTTCAAAAATAATTCTAAGCCTCCTATAGAAACTTGGGCATCTCTCAACCAATTGGCCCTATCATAAAAACACTCACCCACAACCAACCTAGGGATTTTTTGGATAAGCTCTCTACCTACTATTATCTCATGTATAGATAAAGGAAATTGTTCAAGGAAATCATCATTGACAAATCTTTTAAGATAATTAGTGTGACTAAAGAATTCCTTTCGTGGAGGCATTTTTGAAAAATTCAACTTCACAAAATTCTAATACCTTGATTTTAAATAATTACAAACCACTTACCCGAATTATGCTTCCTTTTCCTTGTAAATTATGTTGTAATTCATTGAAGACTTTGCAAAATTTTGTGCCCTAGTTCTAAAAACCCTTGCACTCTGAGATTTCTTTGTGATTATGTGGTTCAATAATGGAAAATTTACAAATTACACTAAGGCATTAAGATCACATGAAAGAGTTTGAGTAATATTAATTTCTTTTAGCCATTAACTTTATGTTGTGCTTCAAGTTTGAATTTCATCTGTCAATTTCACAACATTAGACGGCTTTATTTAAAAAGAATTTTTTTTTTAAAGCTTTGAATATCCTAGACACATGTTAAGTAGGCACTTCCCTACTTTGTTTAAAATTTGAGCATTTTAATAATGTGGTTAAGCGCCAGTCATCGATACCCTAGAGATCAATGGTTATGAAAATTTGCAGCATCTTGCAAATAAGACATTTAATATTGCGACCCAACTAGCATTCCATTTGAACAAATTTTTCCAACCCGGCATAAGTTAGAAAATGTCTATCATAACTGTACCCACCTCACCACATGGAAAATTGGCACCTCTTTGCATTACTTAAATGTCATGCAACTTCAAATTGTGAGTAAGTAGCAATCATCAATCTTGTGTAGATTGACAATCACAAAAAATTGCACCTTTTTTGCACCAATTTAACTAAATTGACCAATAGCAAATCTCATTTCTAGCCAATGTATTCTAATAATTCCTAGAATAGAGACTTCATTATTACCTTTGAAATGGGTGGATCCAAAAATCATTATATGCTATGTGTCTTGTTAGCACTTTCCCGCTTTGTTTAAGTTTGATCACTTTCTCAAAGTAGTAAAGCACCAGTGGTTGATCAAAGAAAAGATCAATAGTGGAACAATTTTTATCTTTCAAATAGCGTGAGACATCAATGATTACATCATCATGAACATGTTTCATTGAGGTGCTTTCCCACATTATTTAAAGATCTTGCAACTCGAGATAGCCAAAAAGTACTATCCGTTGATCTACCAAAGACTGATGGTGGAATAGAGTTACACTAGATAGTACTAAGTCAAAAACTTCAACCAATGAATGCATTACCCTGTTGTACTAGTATATGACACCTAAGAGCTATATTTTACATCTCGCCTATCATCATTCTAGATAGGTGTAAACACAGTGCTTCCTTGAATTCCTTAAAGCATGAGCAACTCCATCTTGTACTAAAGTTCCCACCATTGATCTTGGAAAGGTCAACGGTGCATCACAACTAAAAGTAGAACAACCCACTAGGAACAAGCCCACCAATGAGATCATAGGAAAGCAGATCTTGTCAAAGTGTTATGGTGCAAACAAGATTTGCTATCAGAAAATGCTATGTAGCTCAAGGGCACTTCCTTTCTTTATTTAAAAACCTTATAAGTTCTCATAGTGGGTAAGCACCATTCATCAATCTTACTAAGATTGACAATTGATCAAAATTGCTCATCCAAAGCTTAAAAAGTTTCACATTAATTCTTAGGAGACATGACCATGGTTAAGATAAGCTTGGAAATTAAGAGATCTATTTGTGCAAAATAAAAATGAAGTAATCTTTATAAAAGAAAACTTAGGGTAAACTATATCCCGCACTATTTTGAAAATGAATACCTCTTTGAAAACTAGGGCACACAACTAGGGTTTTATTTTATCTTTCAAGAATTTTGAACTAGGGTTTTTACTGAGATAAATAAATTTTAAAATTTACCCAAGAGATTTTTACTATGAAGTTTAACAAATAGTAAGGATGAAAAACCAAGCCAACATTGGCTCTATCTAGGGACAATGAATATGCAAAGATTCATATGAGGGCTCAAAATCCATGGGAGAAGCATACCACAACCTTGACCTCCATTGAACTTAACAACTCTAAGACAGCAATAACAACAAGAAAAGAATATACAAGAACTATACAAAAACACAAAGGATACACAAATACACATAAACCCTAAAACTATTGTTCATGGAAAAACAAGTATCTTAGCAAAATACCTCTTCAAGAACTATCCATTAAGTGGTAGCTCAAGAATGTTACTTAATAGATCCTTTAGCAAATAAGAATCTCCTCTCCATGAAGCTTCAATTAGATAAGGGCCCACCCATATAGGATCAAATTTGCCATATTTTCCCTTATCCTCAATCCTGGCATTCCACATGAGGACTAGATCTTCAAACTCAAATTTCTTACTTACTATTCTTCTATCATAAAGTGTCTTAACCGGTAGTTGAAACTTTTGATTCTGAGAGATGCTTCCTGCCTAGTCTTAGTCAATCCTACTAGCTCATCTAGTCTTTCCTACATGTCATCAATAATATCTTCATCACATTTTTGGATATAATCATAGAGTCCCACCAAGTTATTGTGAGGCATCCTTGCCTAGATTCCATGCACAATATCAAAGGGTGCTACTCCTATAGCCTTTTTTATAGTCACCCTATCAACCCATATTGCTAATTGCAATTTAGAATCCTAGGCTTTCTTATTATCATCCAGTGTCCTTTTTATTATTTTCAACAAGCTCTTATTTGTGGACTCAGCTTGTCCATTTCCTTGTGGATGATAGGGAGAAGATGTTGATCTTGTAATTCCATATTTATCACAAAATTTTATAAATTCCTCACATCTAAAGCACATTGCATTATCCATTACAATCCTTTGAGGACAACCAAATCTAGAAATGATATTATTTAGCAAAAAAATTGTTGACAACCTTGCTAGTTGCATTTCTTGTAGGAATTGCCTCTACCCATTTTGTGAAGTAATTAGTAGTAACCAATATCCATGAATAACTAGTACTAGATTTAGGAGAGATTTCTCCTATGAAATCCATTCCCTATTGCTAGAATGGTGCTTGAACTTCCACTGGTTTTAATGGAGTGTTTCCTGAAGATTTTAACTTACCTGCAAATCTCTGATAGACATCACACTTTCTTATCATTAACTGGGCATCTTTAAAGAGGGAAGGCCACTACAATCCAGCTCTCATTACTTTTTGTTCAGTGGTTTTGGCCATATAATGTCCTTCACAGATTCTATAATGCATTTCACTCAACACTTCTTTTGATTTGTCTTGATCAACACATTTTAGTAGCACTCCTTCAAATTTTCTCCACGATAAGTTGTTCTAGAAATAACATACTTGATGGCTTGTAACTTAGTGCTTCTTTTTTCATTTTGAGTCAAATGAGATGGGGCTTCCATATGTTTTAGATAATGAATGACATTAGTATACCATTTACAATGGTCCATGTCACATAAGTTTGACCTTAAATCATCTTTTACTATATTGATCTGATTAGCATCTAAGTAAGCTTAGCTAATCCTTGACCTCTTACAAATTTTGTGATTTGAATTTCAATGTTAAATTCTTGGATCCTATTGATCCATCTACATCTCTTTCCTAATACCTCCTGCCAAGAAAAAATGTCCTTGGCAGCCAAATGCAATATCAATGGTACCTATCAATTAACATCTAAAAGCCTTAACAACCTTCACCAAAGCATATGCTTACTTCTCATTTATCTCATATTTCAATTTAGTAAGATGTAATGATTTATTGAATAAGGCAATAGGTTGTTCATATCTATCCTCATTCTTTTGTAACAAGACTATAGCTACAGTATGGAAAGATGCAAAAGAGAATATGTGCATTGGTTTTGTGTAATCTAGGGTCATAAGGATTGGAGCATTCTTTATGGTAATTTTAATGTCCTAAAATTCTTATGAAGGTTCACCATAATAGTTGATAATAGCTTCTTTCTTAAGAATTTTTGAAATGGGTCTACTAATCTCAACAAAATTTGTAACAAACCTCCTCAAAAAGTTTACATGCCCAAAGAAAGATTGTATTACTTTTACATTTTTTGGCATAAGCACCTTGTCAATAGCTACTACTCTTTCAAGATCTATCTTTACTCCATCCTTTGATACTATGTCTCAATAATTTTCTTTCAATTAACCCAACTGTACATTTCTTTGGATTTAAAGATACCCCAAATTCTAAGGCTTTGATAAAGATCTTTTCTAGATGACTACAATGATCAGCAAGTTTCTTGGAATATGTTGTAAGGTCATCTTGGTATACCATCATAAATTTATCAATATGATCATGGAATGCTACATCCATAGCTCTTTGAAAAGTGGTACCTACATTGATCAAACCAAATGGCATCCTTAGATATACATAAGTTCCCCATGGTGTTGTAAAAGTTGTCTTAAATTGCTCACTTTCCTTTACAAGGAGCTAATTGTATCCTAAAAACCCATCCATCATGGACATTAGCTTAGAACTAGTTACCTATTGTAGCATAGCCTCCGTGTTTGGAAATCTATAATTATCCTTTAGAGATGCAATATTCAAATTTCTAAAATCTACACATAATCTTATATCACCATTCTTCTTGTAGATAGGCACCAAATTTGAAACCTAGGTGGAATGTCTAATTGGCTCGATTATCCCTCCATCCCTTAGCTTCATTAGCTCCTCTTGCATTTTTGGGGCTAGAGTAGGAATTACTATTCTTTATTTTTTTTTGAAAGGTTTTACATTGTCTTGTAGTGGTATGACATGTTGGAATAGATCTTCCCTATAAACCTTAAGGTCATCATACGACCATGCAAAGACATATCTGTATTTCCTCAAAAAATCAATTAGTGATTTTATAAATTCAATAGGAAAGTTTTGGCCAATATAAACCTTCTTAGGAGGCTCAACAGTACCAAGATATACTTCTTCTAATTCTTGAGGCTTAGGGTCTCTAGTTCCAGGCTTACTCTATCTTGATTATCAAAAAATTCTCCAAAACCACTAACCCCTTAGGTACCTTGTTGGTTTTCAACTACATAATCTCCTGGCCAAAAATAGTTTCCTTACCATCAATGGTTTCAATTAAATCACTACAATCCATTTCTTGACCATGGTATTTGTCCTCACTTAACATGAAGTTTAAAATATCCTTGCCATCTTCAAAAACTTGCAAATTTTCAATATTGTCAGGTATTGAAGGTCTATTTTGAACTTCCATTTGTGAGATTCCTACAAATGACATTTCCTTAGGCTTGATTGCCACATTTGCAAGTAAGTCTACCATTTTATTTTGACTCCTATCCCTCCATGAAATACCAAATGTATCATAAAACTCTATCTGATCCCAAATTGTATTTCTATATTGTTTCAACCTTTTATTTTTTGAAGCATAATTTTCCTTAATCTATGATATAACCAACTCAAAATCACCTATGACATGCAAATTTTTGATTCCATGATGAGTGGCAACTTTCAATCCTAACAAAAGGGCTTCATACTCTGCTATATTGTTTGTACAAGAGAACTTTAGAGTGAAATAATATCTAAAGATATTCTTTTTAGGAGAAACAAAGACAACTCCTGCCCTTGAACCTTCTTTGGAACTAGCCCCATCAAAGTACATAGTCCACAAAATTGGTGAATCCATACAACATTCCACTTCATGTTAAATCATAGCAGGCAATTTCTCTACTTCTTGAATGATCAATTCTATCCTAAAAGGATTTACACCAGTGTCCAAAACACAAGTTGAATCCTTATTAATGCCTTCTCCTAAAATTTTATTGAACCTTGGCTCTCTATCTACCTTAACTACCTTATCACCTATATGGAAAGTTTCATAAGATAAGTCACATTGTAGACTACCCCCCACAGCAACACTCAACTTTCTAGAGAGCAACATCCCATAATGTGGAGGAATGTCAACCACAAGGACTGACCTGGTCAATTCTACTTCAAGGTATGCAACTAACTTGAATAGTAGTTCACTGATAGTACCTATAATAGAGACTTCTCTAAGATCCATACCTCTACATCTATTGTTGAGTATCTACCTTTAGGCCTAAAGCTTCCATGACTTTAAAAGGCATGATGGTGTTAAATGCTCTTGAATCTATCATGCAGTTCTTTAGGGTTTTTCCTTTTATGATCAAACTAAGAAAAAATGTGTCAATGTCTTCTATGTAGGCTACTGATGAATCATCTAAAAACATTTGTGGGATTTGAGATATAATACCATTACCTTCTACCACTACTAGAGTTTGTTGAATGGGACTTGGTTTAACCATATTACTATTATTTCCTATACCACCCAACCATGATAAGCCCTTGCTCTTGTGCTCCTTGATTCTAAATAATTGAAACAAAGGTACTGTCACAGTAATTTTTGACAACATAGATATCATATCAATAGGTTCAGACACAGTGGACTTCACAAGTATACCTATAGTGGTAGTCCTTTAAATAGTAGACACTATGATCTACTTGGCTAAATTAGATGCTGAATTTTTTCTTGCACTACCATTCTAGGGGTATCACTTGTTTGAAATTGCACTTTCTTTTTAGGCTCCCACTTCTTGACTTTACTATCTTTGGCCTTTTTTGTCTCAGTATGAGTGTTCTTACTCTCATCCTTCATCTTTTGTGTAATATCCTTGATGAGTATACCAAAATATTTGCTAGCATCATTTCCAGTTGTCCTATTCCTTAGGTTATAGTTATTGTGCACTTGAGAAATCATTTCTGTAGTAATTTTATCAATCTCCTCTTTTGAAGGCATTCTCAAGTTTATATTATCAACATTTGAGGATACATTGCATACCTTGTCTTTATCATAATTTTAATCATTTGAGAATACTTTTTGGTGATGTAGTTGGTAAGAAATTCTCTGAATAGTAACATCATCCTCATGTCCCTCTAAATTAGATTTTACACAATCATCAAACGTACCTACCATATTATAGCTCACATCATCATGGCTCTTTTATTCTTCTCCTTCATGTTGTGTACTTTGATTTGAAGAAATGACTGACCAACTACACAATAATTTGCAGAGTAGGGTGATTGACATATGATGCACCATGGTACATCATGATTCATATTAATAAAACTTCTCTGTAGAGGATTTTATGTTCCCTTATCTTTTACATTATGGGTTTGGTTGGGAATTGGTTTATCATCCTTCCATTGAGTGGTGTAGGGGTAATTCTGCATTCTTGGTTTTCTATTGAAATGGTTATTATTTGACAGGGCTTTCTCACCAACAATGGATTTTTTTGAACTAAAAGTTGATGGATTCATCTTTTTTAATAAGTCCAATACTTGACCTATTGAGGGTTCTTCAAGTTTCTTACCTACAGGAGTTTTATCAACTTCCCTTTTGTTGTTATTCTTGGGATTGAATAGCTTTGGATCGTCTCTCCTCCCAAGCTTACCAAATGGTTTTTTATTATTTTCAATATTTACTACAATTCTAAAAGCATCCCTTAAAGTCTTAGGCTCCTTATCTCTCAATCAGTATGCCATCTTTCTATCAAATGCATTGAAGTATGTTGTGAGGCAAACATCTTCATTCAACTTCATAACTTGAAACAACTTGTATATTCCTTTCTAGAATCTTACATTGAAATCAAATGTAGATTCATTAGGGTTCTTTTTTATATTATTAAAATCATTCAACATAAAACTAGGATTAGTATTGTCACCATATTGTTCTTTGAACAATTTTTCCATATCACTCTAGGAACTAATGCAATCATTTGGTAATCTCCTAAACCAATCCCTGGCATCTTTTATTAATGAATGCACAAATAGTTTCATCACCACATCTTCATGCTCAACTTCAAAGTCATTCAACATGTCTACTCCAGAGAATTTAACAACTTTATCTCTTAGATCAAAAGATATGGGATGAGAGAAACCATGAATCCCTATGAATGATATTTGTCTAAATTTTTCCATATATATAGGCTTCTTCTGGAAACCAGTAGCATTTGATGTGCTTGCTATATTGGCCTAATTTTGGGTAATATTTTTTTATTATTGTATTTGGCTAGTAGGGATCTGAATACTAGTGGTGAATGAAGAGATAGGGGCAAATTGAGACATAGCCTGACTAGATATTACCAGTCCACAAGTGGGCACAAAATTAATGGTTTGAGTAGAAAGATTAGGCCATGAGGATAAAGTAGAGTTAGATTTGATGAACTAAATCTTTCTCCTAGATTTTGCTACTTGAGCTTCATTCTTGACCTTTTCAAACTCTTTTTCCAAATCCTCTTTCTCTTTCCTAGCCTTTTCTAAATCAAGGTCTAGATTAGACATAGGAGGATTTACAAACTTACTTGGTATAACTTGGGGTTCATTTACTTGGATTCCTATAGATTTTCCCTTTCTTTTATCTTTGGGTTCCATAATAGGTTCTACAGGATTTTCTTGGATAGGCTTGTAGGCTTGGACTTGATAAATGATAGGTTCTTGCCTTTGGCTCATGAGTTTTTGTTGTTCTAGAACTTTAGACCTTAAACTATCTATATCCCCAAACACATCAGCGTGAAGGACTGAGGTCCTCTCTTCTAACTTCTTGTTATGTTCCTTCAAAGTAGCCATCCTTCTAAGTAGGTTATCTATTTCAATAATAGCATTCATAGTGGCTTTCTCTCTTTCCTTCTCCAAATGGATACGTTTGGCCTCCTCTTCTGTGACCCATTTCTTTAGAACTTCTATTTCTAAACATACTTCCTTAGGATCTATAGAAGTTGTCTCTAAATCAGTAGGGTCATCAAGATCTATAAGATTAGGCTCCATATATGGAACTATTCTAGGATCTTTCATGACATTCCCATACCCTAGCCTATGGTTCATATCTGACCTATGAAATGTATCTCCTACTAAGGAAACATTCTTGTCATGATAAACTTGGTCTTCTTGCAATGGAGTACTAAATATCTCCCCCAAAAGCCTTGTAGTTTTTGACTCAGAACTTAATGAAGAAGACTCCCTTCCTACCACTAGTTGGTATTGAGGATATACTAATGTATTACTTCTAAGTTTCCAAGTGGGATTTGGATCTGCCTTCTTTTTGCCTTGATTTTTCCTACCACCTTGGGGAAAATCAGTATGTAAGGGTACATCAGGATTGGCCCTTGTGTAAGCTCTTATATTCTTCCTTTTATTAGCCATTTAAAGAAAATTTCTTGTTAAGTAAGAAATAGCTTCAAAACCTTGACTGATTTGCCACCCTATTCTAGGGGAAATATGACAGTAAGATAGCTTTTGACTTCAAAGGAAAAATTACAAGAAAATACCAAATAACTTTATAACATAAGGGACCAGTCACAAAAAACACATGACTGCAACTCTTTCTTGACAGATAAGAGAGTTCATAAGGGTTGTATATGTCATTGTACACCTATGGCACTAGGTTTTTTTCTATTTTATTTTCTTATTCTCAGGGTTTTCCACTAAAAACAAGCTTACTACAACCACAAATAGTACTACAAAAATGATCTGACACATACATACACAACGGGACAAAAGCAACTGTAGTATATTTTACACACACACATGTGTTATGAGGGTCCCTAGTAGAGTTACCATTTTATGATTGTGTGGTTCAATAATGGTGAATTTACAAAATACATCAGGGCATTAAGATCACACAAAGGAGTTCTAAGCAATATTAATTTCCTTTAGCCATAAAATTTATGTCATGCTTCAATTTTAAATTTTATCTATCGATTTCACAACATCGGATGGCTTTGTTTAAAAAGCAAAACTATTTTAAAGCTTTGAATTAATTGGACATGTGTCAAGCAGGTGCTTCCCCACTTTATTTAAAATTTGAGCATTTTGATAATGTAGGTAAGTGCCAATCGTCGATCCCCTTAAGATCGATAGTTATGAAAATTCACAACATCTTGCAAATAAGACATTTAATATTGCAACCCATCTGACATTCCATTTCAGAACCTTTTTCCAACCTAGCATGAGTCAAAAAATATGTTTCATAATTGGTCCCACCTTTCCACATGGTAGATTGGCACTTCCCTGCATTACTTAAATGTCATGAAACTTCAAATTGCGAGTAAGTGTCAATCATAAATCTTGTGCAGATTGACAATCATAAAAAATTGTACCTCTGTTGCACCAAGTCAGCTAAATTGACAAATATCATATCTTCTTTCTAGCCAATGTGTTCTAAGAATTACCATGACAAAGACTTCGTTATTATGTTTAAAAGGGTGGATCCATGATGTTATTTGTTGGATAATGTTGTCCTTAATGTCACACAAATGTCATATCAGTTATTAGTCTCCGAGCTTACTCGATCATCAAAGAAAATGAAGCAGTCAGTATTAATCGAGCTTACTCGGTCATCAAAGAAAATAAGGCAGACAAGTGTTAACCGAGCTCACTCGGTTATCGAAGAGGCAGACAATGTTAACCGAGATCACTCGGTCAACAAAGGAATTTGGCAAAGATAGTTTCCATCGAGCTCACTCGGTCATCTATGGAAACTCAGTACTTACCGAGTTCTCCCGACGATTGAAGGGTTGTCACGGAGTTCGTTGTATTAATTGAGCTTAGTCAGTTAACACAGGAATTATTTTTTGAATAGTATTAATCAAGCAGGGTCGGCCAGTAAAGGGATTTGTTAGTTTGTAATTTTAATTATTTCTAGCCGAATATCGTATTTGTTTGATTATTGTTCAGTGATTTGAGCCAACTAAGATAATCTAAAAGGTATATATGGTCACTCAAGTTGTAAATCAAGATGAAGTGTGAAAAAGTTATGAAGGTGCATTATAGTGTGAAATGAAAAGGTGAATATTGAGAAAAGTCTGATGAAGGATCAGATGCATTGAAGGAGCTGAAAAGTTGTATTTGATCAATAAGGATTCAGTCAAGAATAACAGAGATCTATATTCAGCAAAGATAAGTTGCATATTGTATTAGATCACTTCATTGTTGCTTTCTAACCATTGTAATAGTGAACTCAAAATCTCTTAACAGAGTTGGTTTAACAGTCATTCTATAAATCCTCTAACAAGGTGATAGTTCAGTTGAATTGTTCTAAAGACCTCTAGCAAGGCCACTCCTAACAGGGTGATTAAATCCTCTAACAGGGTCACACCTAACAGTGTGTTTTGTAACCTTTAATAGGGTTGGCTCCTAACAGGGCTCACTTCAGAAGAGTGAAAAACAATAACTAGTTATATTGGTGGTTTTTCCCATATTGGGTTTCCACGTTAAATCTGGTGTCTCTAGTGTTCATGATTGCTGAATTTTTTTTGGTTATCAGTTCTTAATAATAATTATTATTTGCTACATTATCAAGTTTCAGTAATTTGTAACTAAGAACAAGCTTTTAGACATCTAATGGACTGTGAAATTTTTTTGGAGTAACTGATTCACCCCCCTCCCCCTCTCAGTTACTCCATTCTCATTTCCAACAATTGGTATCAGAGCTTTTGGTGCTTGCAGGAAAAGATTTCAAGGTTCTAAGCCAAAGATCAAGATATCTTACAAAAGAGAAATTCCAAAACTTAACAGAGATAACCTCTCAACATGGCAAGGATTGATGAAACTTCATCCGGCTACTGTTGGTGATACTGGACTAAAATACCTTGAAGAAGAATATGAAGAACCTTCTGGCACATTGTCAGTTAATGATATTGCTGAAAAGAAGACTCACAACAATATGATGATAGACATAGCATCTGCTCTTAGCTATAAAGAATTTGATGACATTAAGGACTGCAAAACTGCCTTTGACATGTGGAACAAGCTAAAAGAGATCTATGGAGGAGATGATAATGTGAAAAGAGAAAAAGTAGAAAGTCTAAGAGGACAATTTGATCAAATGAGGATGAAAGAGGATGAAAACATTGCAAAGTATGTTGAAAGAGTTAAAGCATGTGTAAGTGCAATCAGGGCAGCTGGAGGTGACATCAAAGGAGAAACAGTTGTAAGCAAAGTTCTCAGAACCTTGCTTCCCATTTATGCAATCAGAGTTTCTGCAATTCAGGAAAGAAGGTGTGAAGCAAATCATAAGATAAATCTTGAGGCCATAGTCAGAAGACTAACTGCATTTGAACTAGATAACTTTGACAACTATGTTCCAGCCTCCAAAAACATTGAATCAGCATTTCAAGCCAAGCTCTCACTCAAAGAGAAAAACAAAAAGAAGATAGAATCACAGTCAGAAAGTGAAAATGAATCAAGCCAAAGTTCAGACAGTGATCTCGAAGTGATTGAAGCTCTACTAGCAAGGAAATATTCTAGAGGTAGAGGAAAATACAAAGGTAAAGTTCCTCTAATCTATTTTTCTTGTGATGAAATTGGTCATATTGCAGCAAGGTGCCCAAACAAGAAAAACAATGATGAAAAGAAAGATCACAAATGGAATGGCAAGAAAGAATTTAAGAACAAAGGTAAGAAATCATGTTTCATGGCTAAAAATTCTAAGGATTTTGATAATAGTGAGGATGAAATTGTTTATATAGCTGTTAAAGATGACTCTAACAGTGATGACAAAGATAAAATGGCTCTTATCTCTCATGTAAGTAAGAATGATACATGGATTATAGACAACGGTTGCTCACATCATATGACTGGTGATAAAACTAAGTTTGATCAGTTTGAAGACTATGATGGTGGCAGTGTAAGGTTTGGTAATAATGAACCTCGTTTCATAAAAGGAAGAGGAAGAATTTGTCTATCCAAAGAACTTATATGTAATAATGCCTATTGGGTTGAAGGTCTCAAACATAATTTGCTAAGTGTTGCACAGTTACTAAATATTGGATTCAAGGTGGAATTCATGCATGGAAAGGCAAGACTGTTGAATGAGCAAGGAAAATTGATAGGATCTAGCACCCAAACTAAAGGTAACTTGTTCTATCTAGAACTTGGTAAATGCTCATGTTTTATTTCTCAAATTGAAGAGAGTTGGTTATGGCATAAAAGGTTGTGCCATGTCAATTTTGATAATTTGGTAAAAATAAGAAAATTCAAGAAAGTAAGAGGCATTCCTAACATTAAGAAACCTGAGGTTGGTCTATGCAAGAATTGTCAGATTGGTAAAATGGGAAAGACTAGTTTTAAAGATAAAAACTATCAGTCAAAAGATATATTAGAAATTGTGCATACTGATTTATGTGGAGCCATTGGAATAGAAAGCTATACTGGAGAAAAGTTTTTCATTCTTTTTGTTGATGACTATTCAAGAATGATGACTATCATGTATCTAAGGAATAAATCAGAAGCATTTGAGAAATTCAAATGGTATTTGGCAAGAGTAGAAAAAGAAACAGGGAAAAGGTTGAAATGTTTAAGGTCAGACAAAGGTGGTGAATTCATTTCACATGAATTCAATACCTTCTGCATTGAAAGAGGTATTAAAAGACAGGTTTCAGCACCATGAACTCTAGAACAAAATGGAATAGCTGAAAGAAGAAACAGATCCATTATGGATTGTGCAAGAACCCTGATGATAGAAAAAAACATTGCTATCAAATACTAGAAGGAAGCCATCAGCACTGTAGTTCATACCTTAAATCGAGTACAGTTGAAGAAGGACTCATTCAAGACTCCCTATGAATTATGGTATGGCTACAAACCCAATGTAAGTTATCTGAAAGTATTTGGAAGCAAATGTTATATTTTGAAAGAATCTAGAAAAGGAAAATTTGATGTAAAAGGTGATGAAGGAATATTTTTGGGATATTCTTGCAAAAGCAAAGCATATAGATGTTTAAATCTATCCACTCACAAAGTCATAGAAAGTGCACATGTGAAAGTTGATGAGTTTGTAGACAAATTAGAAGAAGAAAGCAAAAAGATACCTAAAGATTACAAGAGATTTGTTTACATTGAACCAGATACTATACCAAGTATACTGTTCACTCAAGAATCCTCAACTCCTGAGTCTTCAGCAACCAAGTTGCAAATAGTTCAAACCGAGCCACAACAATATTCAGACACTACCGAGCAAGTATCTACCGAGTCTGAAGCAACCAAGCCAAAATAGCCAGAACATGAAATTGAAGCACAAGCAGATATCAATGAAACTCATTCAAGAGGTAAAGAACCTATATTAGCCAAATATGTCAGAAGACATCATACACCAGATCAGATCATTGGAGACAAATCTGAAGGAACCCTGACAAGAAGTAAGTTGAAAAATACTTGTTTACTTGCTGATTTTGAACCTAGAAGTATTAAAGATGCATTGGCAAATGATAGTTGGATTGAGGCAATGAATGAGGAAATAGAACAGATAGAGAAGAACAAGACATGGACTCTTGTACCCCGACCTAAAGATAAGAATATAATTGGAACCAAGTGGGTATTCAGAAACAAGTTGACTGAAGATGGTAAGGTATCCAGAAATAGAGCTAGATTGGTATGCAAATGATAATCTCAAGAAGAAGGCATAGATTATGGGGAAACTTTTGCTCCTGTTGCAAGATTGGAAGGAGTTAGAACCTTACTTGCATATGCTTCTCACAAAGGATTCAAAGTTTATCAGATGGATGTCAAGTCAGCATTCCTCAATGGAATACTAGATGAAGAGGTTTACATTGAACAACTTGAAGGTTCTGTTGATCTAGATAAAAGGAACATGGTCTGCAAATTACACAAGGCACTGTATGGTTTGAAACAAGCCCCTAGAGCATGGTATGAAAGATTGCATAACTATCTTATTCAGATTGGTTTTCAAAGAACTAATGATAATAGTAGCTTGTATATAAAGGAAGGACTAGATAATAAGATTATCTTGGCAGAAATATTTGTAGATGATACTGTTTTCATAGGGAATGATGATCTTTGCAAAGAATTTTCAGAACAAATGAACAAGGAATTTGAAATGTCTATGTTTGGTGAAATAAAATTCTTTGTTGGTCTTCAAATTCAACAAAATAAGAATGGCATCTTCATTACTCAATCAAAATACATCAAGGAGATATTGAAAAAGTTTGGTATGGAGGACTGTAAACCTGTTGGAACTCCTATGTGTACTGGATTGAAACTTACCAAAGATGATGAATCCAAAGAAGTAGATCAAACATTGTATAGATCTATGATTGGAAAGTTGCAGTATGTAGTTCATACCAAGCCAAATATTGCTCTTGCAGTTGGTATTGTTGCAATATTTTTGGCAAAACCAAGAGAAACTCACCTAATGGCAATCAAGAGAATAATGAGATATTTGAAAGGAACTAAAGATTATGGACTATGGTACAAATTTGGAGGTAATTTGGATTTGAAAGTTTTTACTGATGCTGATTGGGCAGGGAATCTTGATGACAGAAAAAGCACAAGTGGAGGAGCATTCTTTCTTGGAAAGAGATTGGTTTCTTGGACAAGCAAAAAGCAAAATTGTACATCCCAATCTACAACAGAGGTAGAGTATGTTGCTACAGCAGTAAACTGTTCCAACATTGTTTGGTTTAAGCAGTTATTACAAGGAATGAAGATGGAAATCAAAGAACCAGTTGTTATGTTCTGTGAAAATACTAGTGCAATCAACATATCCAAGAATCCAGTGATGCATTCCAAGACCAAGCATATTGCAATCAAATATCATTTTGTCAGAGAATTGGTGCAAGACAAGGAGATCAGATTGGAATATGTTCACACAAAGGAACAAATTGCCGATATATTCACAAAGGCCTTATCTAAGGATACATTTTTGTATCTTAGAGGTAATTTAGGGGTCATTCCCCTATCTGAAGCTCACTAAAATAAGTTTTAGTGATGCATCAACGCATATAAGATTGAAGATCTATCTGTTGATGCAGTTTAATCAAAAATCATTGCATATGAATCAGTACTAAAGGTACATTGCAATTCACTTTACTTCTGTTATCTTTGGCATGTTTTGTCAAAGAGGGAGAAATCTATTGTCATATCCTTGTGAAATTTGTGAAATTTGAAGAAAAATCTGCTATGAAGTTCCTTAAAAGTGGGAGACTATTAAAAGAGGGAGAAGTTTGTTATCTTGTTGGACCTATTTCAAAATTTCATTCTGTTATGACATGTTGTGTTGCCATCAATGCCAAAGAGGGATATTTTTGGATAATGTTGTCCTTAATGTCACACAAATGTCATATCATTTATTAGTCTCTGAGCTCACTCGATCATCGAAGAAAATGAAGCAGTCAGTATTAACCGAGCTTACTCGATATCAAGGAAAATAAGGCAGACAAGTGTTAACCGAGCTCACTCGGTTATCGAAGAGGCAAATAGTGTTAACTGAGATCACTCAGTCAACAAAGGAATTTGGCAAAGACAGTTTTCACCGAGCTCACGCGGTCATCTATGGAAACTCAATACTTACCGAGTTCTCCCGACGATTGAAGGGTTGTCACGGAGTTCGTTGTATTAACCGAGCTCAGTCGGTTAACACAGGAATTATTTTCTGAACAGTATTAACTGAGCAGGGTTGGCCAATAAAGGGATTTGTTAGTTTGTAATTTTAATTATTTCTAGCCGACTATCGTATTTGTTTGATTATTGGTCAGTGATTTGAGCCGACTAAGATAATCTAAAAGGTATATATGGTCACTCAAGTTGTAAATCAAGATGAAGTGTGAAAAAGTTATGAAGGTGCATTATAGTGTAAAATGAAAAGGCAAATATTGAGAAAAGTCTGATGAAGGATCAGATGCGTTGAAGGAGCTGAAAAGTTGTATTTGATCAATAAGGATTCAGTCAAGAATAACAGAGATATGTATTCAGCAAAGATAAGTTGCATATTGTATTAGATCACTTCATTGTTGCTTTCTAACCATTGTAACAGTGAACTCAAAATCTCTTAATAGATTTGGTTTAACAGCCATTCTATATATCCTCTAACAAGGTGACATTTCAGTGGAATTGTTCTAAAGACCTCTAGCAAGGCCACTCCTAACAAGGTGATTAAATCCTCTAACAGGGTCACACCTAATAATGTGTTTTGTAACCTTTAACAGGGTTGGCTCCTAACAGGGCTCACTTCAGAAGAGTGAAAAATAGTAAATAGTTACATTGGTGGTTTTTCCCATATTGGGTTTCCACATTAAATCTAGTGTCTCTAGTGTTCATGATTGCTGAATTCTTTTTGGTTATCAGTTCTTAATAATAATAATTATTTGCTGCATTATCAAGTTTCAGTAATTTGTAACTAAGAACAAGCTTTTAGACATCTAAGGGACTGTGAAATTTTTTTGGAGTAACTGATTCACCCCCCTCCCCCTCTCAGTTACTCCATTCTCATTTCCAATAGTTATTATCTACTACATGACCTATTGGCACTTCCCTGCTTTGTTTAAAGTTTGATCACTTTGTCAAAGCAGTAAAGTGCCAATCATTGATCTCAAAAGGATCAATGGTGGAACAATTTGTATCTTTTAAATAGTGTGACACACTAGTGATAATTTCATCGTGGACATGTCTCATTAAGGTTCTTTCCCACATTATTTAAATATCTTGCAACTTGGGATAGTGGGAAAGCATTCTCTGTTGATCTGCCAAAGATCAACGGTGGAACAGAGTTACACTAGATAGTACTAAGTCAAAAACATTAGTCAATGAATCCATTATACCTGTTATACTAGTATATGACACTTGAGAGCAATATGTGACATCTTGCCTATCATCATTGTAGACAAGTGTAAAGACAATGCTTCCCCATATTACTTAAAGCTTGGGCAACTCCATCTTGCAATAAAGCACCCATTGTTGATCTTGGAAAGATCAATGGTGCATCATGACTAAAAGAAGAACAACCCACTAGGAAAGAACTCACCAATGAGATCACAAGAAAATGGATCTTGTTAGAATGTTACAGTGTAAAAAAGATCTGCCATTAGCAAATTCTATGTGGCTCAAGGGCACTTCCGTGCTTTATCTAAAAACCTTGCAACTTCTCAAAGTGGGTAAGCACCATCCATCGATCTTACCAAGATTGATGACTGACCAAAATTACTCATCCAAAGCTTAAATTTTTTCACATTAATGCTTAGGAGTCATGACCATGGTTAAGCTAAGCTTGGAAATTAAGAGGTCTATTCATGGAAAATGAAAATAAAGTAATCTTTATAAAAGAAAACTTAGGGTAAACTATATCCAACATTATTTTGAAAATGAATCTCTTTGAAAACTAGGGCACACAACTAGGGTTTTATTTTATCTTTCAATAATTTTGAACTAGGGTTTTCACTGAGAAAAATAAACTGTAAAATTTACCCTAGGGATTTTCACTATGAAGTTTTGCAAATGGTAAGGATGAAAAACCAAGGCAATACAAGGCATACC
Source organism: Cupressus sempervirens (assembly GCA_028749045.1). NCBI lineage: Eukaryota > Viridiplantae > Streptophyta > Pinopsida > Cupressales > Cupressaceae > Cupressus > Cupressus sempervirens. The sequence continues at coordinate 623,669,572 of CM053784.1, forward strand.
TAGAATCTTGCTAGGAAAGATATCCACATATTCCTGTACGATAGGATGGTCTAGAGTTTTCCCTGTAGGGTCTTCTTCCTCTAGTTCTCTCACTGTAATGGCAAACACCTGACATCCCTTATGAAAGCTTCAATTCAATTGCATAACAGAGATCATCCATAGAGATTTAGGTCTCTAGATGCCCACAATCTCTAAGTCCTTCCCCTAGTCATCCTTACATAGAATGGTCTTCTTTCTACAATCAATACTAGCTCTACAAGAGCCAAGCCAAGTCATATCAAAAACCACATCATAAGAACCAAGAGGGATGACCCAAAGGTCTACTAACATAATAAAACCTCCTAGATTTAGTTCACACTACTGCACTAAGGAATCTGTAGGAACCTTAGCTATAATATCATGATGAGATGTTATAATATCAATAAGAACATACTACTATAGAGTATATGGATGAGAAACATGTTTTGAATACAATAAAAGATTCCAATTCAGTTTTACCTATTTCTAGGTTTAAGTACATTTCAGTATGAAGTTTAAGTGTTGAAGTTTGTAATAGATACATACAACAGTTCAAGTTGTAAGGAAACTTGCAACAAAGAATATAACTATTTCTACATAACCCATAATAGATCTGAAATAAATATGGAATTAAAATCCACATGGAAGAGAATAGACAACATACCCAAAAAATTGTGACACAAGCTATACCCTAGGAAACCCTCATTGAGGGAAAAACCCAGCCTCCAAAAGTATCCATCACCATGTATTATTTAGCAAAATCACCATTACAATACAACCATGGAAGCCTTCAAAGCCATAGCCACCACCAAGAAATCCATGTGAGCAAGCATGAATCCACACATCCCATGACATGCTTCCAACCTTCACAAATGCTCCCTTGGCTAACCTATCAAGCCTTGTCCCATTGAATCTTGCATTTTGTCTTCTCCTTGTCACACCAAAAACTACCCTTCTGACTACTTATATAATAGTAAGGCCCACAATACCACTAAGTGGTATTAATTAGACCATGTGCTACCTAACCCACTGACCCCACATTTAATATTGGGCATTTAATTCTTTTCTCCAATATTAAATAATTACATCAAATATTATCACAATGTTACAATACAACTCATCAAGTATATCCCATGGAAATCTTTCCATGTTGCATGTCCATCTAGGTGCAACATTACATAATAAAATAAAATAATAAAATTTAAGCAATATTATACCATACCATATAACTAATCATGGATGTAAGCCTCTCACAAGAAAATCAAACTCATAAACCATTCCTAAACCAAGGAATATTCCCAATATAAAACCATCTTCCAAACTCAACCAGCATAACAACATATGCAAATAGAGATAGCCAATGCTAAACCATCTCTCAAATGAACCCTCTAGAACTAACTTATGTACCATAGCTCAAGATCTATATCCATGAAAGACAAGCATAAATATAATGCAACTAAGAGAAACAATGGGCTATACCTCTCAAGTAGCAAATTGCCAAGTAGACCAACAATGGGGAATGAGAATGCTCATCAAGTATCCAAGTCTCCAACCAAGACTCATCTAAGAACAATCTCCTCTCAAGTCCATATTAGGTGAATGCCCCTCAGACTTCCTATTGAAACCATCAACTATCCCAAAAAATACTTCTTTAATCCAATAGAAGTTAGCATCAACACTATTTCTAAGTATCCATGAGCACCTATAACCAATCAATCCATGCCAAGTCCAAATACAACATAGCAATATCATGAAGTATCCAGCTTATGATCAATGTACTCAATACCAAGAAACTAAACTAAGATCAATGTCAAAGTTCCAACCATGGCCTCAAAAACATAAACATGACAACATGATCTAACTCATCTCAACCAAAGAGATAACATACTCCATATGAACATACTATAACATGTCACAACTCTAAACAAGTATCAAGAGTATACCATGACATAAAAAAATGAAAACCATCCTCACACCAAGGATAACATGCCAAATAAAAGCATAAATCACACATTTACCAAGAACCTTATGAGTCCTCAAGATGCAACCATCTCCACATACCATGAAGATAACCAAGAACCCCACAAGTCCTGAATATCTAACCATGTTCAGACACCATGAAGAGAACAGGTGCACCATGTAAATGTCAAAAGTGCTTCCACAGCAATTGGATCTAAGACAAACCTCCAACATCTGCAAACACTCAATAAATATATCAATGCCATGAACTCCCACTCAACTATGGTACCAAGTAACCCATGGCATCATAAAATCCATCTCCTACATGAGGATCCTCCAAGTTTACACTCACACAACCAAAGTGCTAGCACTAAGTGAAACCAAGATCTCCAAACCCAAAAGATACAAACCAAACTAGAAAGTAATCCTACACTATCGCCTCATCACTATCACAAGTTCCCACTAAACTGTGTATCCAAGCTATCCATGACATCATGATGAAAACACCATCTTCTAACCATGAGAATCAACCAAGGAATCAAACTATCAAATAACTCAAAGTTCACATCATGAGCTCTTCAAAAGAAACCAAAATAACCATGATCCTCAGCCAAGAAGATATACCACCATAACCAAATTAGAAATCCAAACCAATGAAAATCAAGGATGTACCTATATATCCAATCATGTCATGTCAAAATCTATGGTACCATGATCACATCCATGAATTGAGAAGCTGACTCTCAATATGTCCAACCTTTTAGCATAAAATAGTTAACCACAATCCTCCACCATGATTGTACCTAGTAACAACATCTCATCCCTTCTACATGAAGAAAAAAAGTTAGTAAATCATGTGACTTAGGGCATAGACAACCAAAATCCAAGACACCAATCTGAATATGCATCAAAAATGAAAGATCAAAAGGCAAAGACGACCCATATCCAAGCTATAAATGCAACATGTAAGTATAAACTACTGACAACACTACACAACTTATAGACCCAAAAAGTCATCATACATATCCAAATCAAATATTGATAACCATATTATCATAAAACCAATCTGAAATATGAACTGAGTATACAATGACATCAAATCTTAAATCTCCAAACATATAATGTCATAAACTCACAATGTTACCATAGTCAATATATATCATAAACTATTTAGATCAATATATCACCAAATAAACAATGCTAAACCTACACCAAATTTGAACCAATGTGTAAAGCTCTCCAAGAGCTTTTTGTTGACTACTCAAAGTCCAAAATCTGACTCCATATGCCCAAGTTATGCCTTAATCTGTGCTCAAAATAAATAACATCCAAATTTCAAGCTCCTAAAGACAAAATGTCAAAATCACAAAACCAAACCTATAGCAAGTTGTAGTACTCTAAATTAGCTTTCCAACACCTATAAGAAGTTTGAAATCTAATATCCTAAGAGAAATTTATGGTTGTTTTACTAAGACGGTCTTTTTTCCATTTTCATTGTGATTTTTCATTTTTTTTGTGAGAAAAATTTTGATGGGATTAATTTTGATGGCCATCACAAGCTAAAACTAAAAACTCTTTCATTTCCCCTAAACATGGTCAAATTAGGGCATATTATATATCAAAATTTATGGAAATGTTGACTTGGATCCAATGGTGAGGTCTGTTTTTGCTCAGGAGGTCATTTCTACAAGCTCCTCCTAAAACCCTCATCTAAATGAAACATCCAAAAATTCCATTTGACCAATAATTTCACATACCTAAAATCTACCAACATCCCATCATAACAAAAAACACAAAACCCTCAGATCTACAATAAAAACTCATATATATTGCCCTTTCTTTTATCCTCTCATGCATTCCCATGGATTCAATCTAGGGTTACAATAATAAAAAATCATAGCTCTGATACCTCTTGTAAGGAAACTTGCAACAAATAATATAATCATTTTTACATAACCCATAATAGGTTTGAAATAAATAAAGAATCAAAATCCACATGCAAGAGAATAGAAACCCAGCCCCCAAAAGCATCCATCACCATGTATTATTTAGCAAAATCACCATTACAATACAACCATGGAAGCCTTCAAAGCCATAGCCACCATTGAGAAATCCATGTGAACAAGCATGAATCCACACATCTCATGCCATGCTTCCAACCTTCACAAATGCTCCCTTGGCTATCCTGTCAAGCCTTGTCCCACTCAATTCTTGCCTTTTGTCTTCTCCTTGCCACACCAACAACTACCTTTGTGTCTACTTATATAGTAGCAAGTCCCACAAAACTACTAAGTGGTATTACATAAACCATGTGCTACTTAACCCATTGGTCCCACATTTAATATTGGGCATTTAATTCTTTTCCCCAATATTAAATAATTACATCAAATATTATCACAATGTTACAATACAACTCATCAAGTATATCTCATAGGAATCTTTCCATGTTGCACATCCATCTAGGTGCAACATTACAGAATAAAATAAAATAATAAAATTTAAGAAATATTATGTAATGTGTGTAACACCCATTATCTCAACACAAGTTTTCTTTTAGCTAACTAGTTATCAACTAGTGGCATTCCAATATACCTAGAGCTCCCAATGAAGAAACTTGGGCTTTGATACCAGATGTAACATTTGGCTAGGGAACTCAAAAGAAATTAACCTAAAGTTTTAATAAGTTTTCCAAACATTTTTTTTTAATGATAATAACTTAACAACAACAAATAATATATAGCAGAAGTAATAACATACATAAGCAACACATAAATAGATTATATCTATTAAGGGGCCCATGGCATTGAATCAAATTTAAGTTTAGTTAATACTAAATCCAATATATATAAAAATCCAAGTCAAATAATAACTACAAGTATGAATCCATATAAATAATATACAATTAAAGGATGCCACTTGGCAATCATCAGAATGCACAATCACCCATTGTAGAAGTCATAGGGTATGAAAGGCTAAAAGAATATATATCATAAAATAGATTACATCATCTCATAAGATCTATGAAATCAAATACAATACAAAATAGAGTATAACCATCCATCATAGTACACTAGAACACAATGAAGGGCAATATAGAACAAGAAACAACAACAACAACATCAAACTTTTAGATCTCAATGGTAAAAGTAAAAAGTACTACCACCTGACCTTGTGAAACCTAAATGGTCCACTCCCACTACATTGAGGAGATAGTCTCAAATCCCAAACAAGATAACAAACTCAAAAGTCAAATCCAACATCTAGGTCAAGAAAAACCTAAAAGAAATCTATCTCAAAGGTACCAAGACACAAATGACATCTAAACCTAGAGGCAACAATGACACCTAGGAAATATACTGTGTAAGTGGGCAAGTGCCATCGCATGAGTCAACTCTAAGGTTACCCTGGCAGCCTCACTAGACTTTGCCCCCCTAGTGACTACATGCAGCACTAGTATCCTTTCATATTGACAAGGCATACTAACAAAGCAAGGTCACAAACAATAATCCTCTCTACTCATATCCTAGCCTATACTAACACTCAAAGCATGGGCAAGGAAGAACAATGACTCTTATTAATTCATTTTACTCTCATTTAATGAAATGTTATCACTTATTAAAACAACCTACAATGGGTTACCCAGGAAGCCTCTTTAGGGCTTTGACCTCCATTGTAAGCCACTTCCCAACATGACAAAGATAACCTACCCTAAGCTTAGTAAAAATAGAAGGTCTCATATGACCATAAAATACACATCAGTTCTTAAATAAGCAACTAGAAAATACTAAAATATCATTGATCAAATTCATAGATTTCACTAATACAATCATCCAAAAAGGATTGATCTAAAGTCAAGTACACAAATCAAAATCATGACATCATGACATCACCAAACAATAACTCTTAGCCTCTGGTAGACATCCCAAAACTGTTCAACACTTAAGTCAACCCCAAACCCAACACACAAGAAAACATACAATTGGTAGTGTAGTTTCAAAGTTTCTATTTGGTTTTGAAAACATATAGTTTCCATTTAACAGTAAGGTTCAAGTTTACATTTCCTTGTAAGTTTTTGACTTAATAAAGTTTACAGATATCCCTTATAACTGAACCCCTTTTATACAAATCAATGATTATTTAATTAAATCAACATTAGATTTAAAATAAATAATTCAAATATAATCTTATAGAAAAACCATTTCCAAACTTGCAATTCAATAACTAACATAAATTAAGTTCATCTTAACAACATTGAATAATTAATATTAACTATTAAAATAATAATTATTATCTATGAATAAATAATTTTAATTTATTAATAATTACCATTACTATATTAATAAAATAATATTAACTAAATCTAAATTAGTTTAATACAAATTAAAGTTAACTATAATTAAAAACTTATTAAATTATTTAATTATTTAATTTTGAATTATTAATAAAAAAAAATATTTTAAAAAATAAGTGAGTTTAAAGGCCTATCGACCCGACCTTAAAGGTTGTTGCAGCAAGCCTGTTGTGGCCACAACAGAAACAACAATGCTATTAGGAGTTGGAGAAAACAGGGAGGTGAGGAGGAAAGGTGGGTGGGGAGGTGTTGGCCCCTATCCACCAATTTATAAATTATTTTATTTTTAAATAAAAAAAAAGCCCCCTCCCCCAATAACATGAAATCTTGCACATAGACCTTAACAAGGTGTCACCTTGTATTTCCTTCACCATGGAGCTTGAGAGGAATGGATGTCTGCCATTTCTCAATGTTTTACTCTCAAGGAAACTGGATGGCTCGCTAAGTCGTCAAGTGTTTTGTAAAGCCACCCACACTGACTTGTATCTCCATTCTTCTTCCCATCACCACCCTCGACAAAAAGTTGGAGTGCTTAAAGCCCTGGCTCTCAGGGCCCTTCGCATTTGTGACAAGGACAACATTGACGAAGAGCTTTCCTACCTTTGTAAAGTCTTCAAGCTCAACGGATACACCAACCAAAATATTTCCAAAGCTTTCAAGCAAGCCAAGTTGCTTCACTCCACCCCAAGAACCCCCCCTTCCCAGCACAACATTACCCCCTTCGTCATCCTTCCTTTCATTGAAGGCATCTTGCATAAAATTTCAAAAATCCTTCTCAAAAAAGGAGTTCATTGTGCCTTCAAACCCCTTTCAACTATTAGGAATCACTTGCCCCCTCTCAAAGACTCTAGAAACGCTCTCACTGATTCGGGTGTCTACAAAGTTTCTTGTTCTTGTGGGATTTCGTACATTGGAGAAACGGGTAGATCATTCTCCACAAGAATTAGGGACCATAGTGCTGACATCAAGCATGATAGGGTGTATAAATCGGCCCTAGCCGAGCATTCATCCTCTACCAAACATCACATTTGTTTGGAGAACACTCAGATCCTCGTGAAAGAGGATAGCTATTTTAAGAGGAAGATGAAGGAAGCGATCGAAATTTTCAACCACCCTTCCAACCTCAATCGAGATGATGGTTGGGCCCTTAGCCTAGCGTGGCACCCACTATTATCTTCCATTAATAGACCCCATCGATCCCCCAGTTGATTCCCCCTTCTTTCTTTGATCTCTTTCTTCTCCCATCTCTGTATCTCTTGCGTCTTTCTTGCCCCCTTGCCCCCCCTTCCTCCCTTTCCCTCCTGCCTCCAATCTCTTTCTCACTCTAGCCCCCACCTTTCCTTCCTTGACCTCATTTTGCCCCCCCCCCCCCCCCCCCCCCTCCTTTCCCTTGGGCGGTTTTGTTGATTTATAGGCTAGATTTTATATTTATTATTATTATTTAGTCATCTTGTTCATTTTGTTCTTTTATTTTATATTTTGAAATTTTATTTTTGTTAGTTCTCGTTTTTCTCTTTCTTGCTTTGTTGGTTTTTCTTGTCATTCTTTCTCCTATTGTTCCTCCTTTTTTTTTTTTTTTTTTAATTATTATTTAGTTTTTTTCTATTTCTCTCTTTTAATTTTTTTATTTATTTATTTATTTAGTATTATTATTTTTCCTTTATTTTCTTTATCTTTAATTTTTTATTTTTTATTTTTTATCTTTTTATCTTTTTAATTCTTTTTCCCAATTGCTTCTTTTGTAGGCATTGGTTTATATCTTTTTTGGTATATATATATATATATGGTTACACTTTTATTGTTATTTACATCCTCTTTTTTGTCTTTCCATGTCTTTAATTTTTTCTTTTGCCTCTTTTGTAGGTGTTCGATTTTTCAACCTTTTTGGTTATATATATATATATATATATATACACAAGTATTTTCTTTTTAAAAAAAATTTACATTTATTTTCTTTTTAGTTTCTTGTTTCTCTCTTTCTCTCTTTGTGTTTCTCTTTTGCTTTATTCTTTTTCTTTCTTTCCAGTAGTGACATATATATATATATATATATATATATATATATATATATATATATATATATATATATATATATATATATATATGGGTGTGGGTGTGTACGCCTTTAGTTTTATTTCTGTCCTTTTTCTCTTTTTTGTCTAAGGTGAGTTTTTGGTAGTTCTTTGTGCTATCTTCATTTTCGTGTGTGTGTGTGTGTGTGTGTGTGTGTGTGTTATTTTTATTATTTTTTTATTGTTTTATTTGCCTTAGGTGTCTTATTGCTAGTTTTCACTATCTTTTCTTACTAGATTTATAATTAGTGTCATTTTATTTCTTTAGTTGTAGTAATAAACTTATTATTCTAGTTTTATTTCTTTCTTTAGTTGGTAGTTGTTCTTGATTTGCACGTGACTCCTCCCTACCCCTCCGTCTCCTCTTATTGCTTAGCTTGGTCTGCAACATATCATTATGTTTCTTAGCTCTTTTTATCATCCTGATGATGGATCATAGAGTATGATCAGAAACGTTGATGTTAAAAAAACATACACAATCAAACCCAGAAGGGGATACAAAATTTTATGGATTGTGGAAATCTATTACAATTAATGAAATCTTGCTATCAAATTTTTATTATTATTTAATAATGTAATTATCATAGTAATTAATGTAGTAATTATACTATTTTATTAAAAAAATCTAATAAATTTCAATACAAATCTTATAGGAAAAATATGGATAACCATTCAAATTTTATAACTCAAATCTTGATTTCTTTTCCAAACCCTCTAGTATCAAATTATGACTCTCTAAAATTTTACACAATAAGGGTTTCTAATTCTTAAATTATATACATATTTCTCAAAATGAAGAACAAATGAAATTTACAAGAAGGTTTTCAACCCAATTTAAAACTCTCAAAACAGATTCATCTAGACACGAAGAAGATAGAGAAATCAAAGAATGGAAACTACTACACAAATAAACCCACAAGATCCTACCTAGATCTGATGCTAAAATGACAAATGCATGAACCACGCAAGTAATCCCCCTTTTTCTAGAAACCTCCTTCTCGAAAATTGCTCCTCCAAATCTCAGTAATTGAGAAATGAACTCTAAATCTCTAATAAAGAGTTCTCTCCCAATTTGGGGCTTTGATCATGCAATCACGTGAAAACCCTTTATCCTTTATTATTTTATTATATTTTAATTTTTCATGTACAATCTTTTTACAATTTAATTAGAATATCTTTATTAAATTAATTTCTTTCTTTCTTTAATAAATTCTCAAGATGTTTTAATAAAATATTTATTAATTTAACTAATAATAATATTTAGAGTTTATTTTAAAATTTAAACTCCTAAATATTTTATTATTAAATTAAATAAATATGATTATGCCAAAATTAGAATTTTAACTAGATCTTTAAATTTAATTCTTTTATTTAATTAATTTTTCAATTAATTAAATATAATTAAATATTAAAATTTCTTTATAAAATTTCCATTAAATTCAATCGTTAAATACTTTTTTAAATCAATTTAATTATAACAAAAATCACCATAGATCCACAAGACAAACTACAAAAACCCATTATAAAGTGTAGAAAACTAGATCAAACTCAAGGGTTATAATCATGAATTTACATCACTTGATGAATTTAAAAGGTAAAAAACTCAAATATTTTCCCTACTCTCTAAGACAAATGGTTTAAGGTTAGGATTTGGACTCAAGAATTTATCTCCCCTCTTTTACCATTGAGATACTGCAATAGGGTATGCTTATCCTGGCAATTCAGGAAAGTCCATGTTGGAAATTAACAAGTGGAAAGTATACTTCTAAGAGGGGGGGTGAATCAAAAGTATTAAACTTTAACCAATAAAACTTTTAACTTTTAAAACATTGCATGCATAAACATATGAAAGTAACATATAAAGTAAATGCATCCACAAAAATACTTGACACCAAATATGATTACTCAGAAACCCTCCAATGAGAAGGTAAAATAGGGGTGGGGATGACACCCACAACTCTTCACTACTACAGCAATAAAGTTCACCTATTAAGGTTACATATTTTGACCATTCTTGTGATCTATCCTATGAAAGGCCTACCTTGTTAAAAGCTTACAAGGATTGTTAGATCCTACCCTATTAAAGGATTTTAACACTCTATCAAAGGTGTACCTGGCTAAAGGATTTACAAAAAATTCACTTGGAATGTCACCCTATTAGAGGCTTTATAAAATGGTTGTTAAACCAACCTATCTCCATAAGATTTCATTCAGCTAATACAAGTGTTAGAAAGTATAGTAGAATGTTTGACATGATCACTTGCAATCTGCTATTGTTGATTTCAGATCCTTGTTCTGTCTAATCTCATCCGAGCATTGATCTGGTATGAAACTATTGTGACCTTGATTCTCTATTCTCTTAACTAATATTAGAATGCTATCCTTCTTCTAAGACAATCACCCCTTTCACTTCCTTCAAACTTCACTAGTATTCTCTCCTTGTATGCATTCTCCTTTTTGCACTCTTTCTTCATGCATATTGAATTATGGGGCTTCAAACTCCTTAAAAGTATTTTGTGACTTAGGGTTAGGTATGAATCTATGATTGAGATTCATCCATCTTTCCCACTCAAATCATGCATGTTGATTGAATGGGGAATCCAAATAGATTCATTCTTGTCTTTTAATCCTTTGTGATTTATCCTTATGTCGGCTCAAAAATGGTTTACATCAGAGTTTGTGAAGGAAAAAACTCTTATGTTGATTATGTGTTACTCAGCACTTACTGATTACTGATGCTCAACACATATTGAATTCTATCTTGCTTGGCACTTGGACTTTTCTCAACATCTATTAGTCACTTGGCATCTGAAACTTGCTCGACACTACCTATTTGCTTGACATCTAAATGACTTGGCACTTGTTGAATTTCTAGCTCGGCACATATTTTAGCTCAACATCTATATTATACTCAGCATCAACTTAAAAAATTTCTTAAGTGTGTTGACACTCAATTGTCAAAACCAATCTAAGATCAACAATCCATACCCAGTACCTACAATCTGCATAAAATCCATGCATGTACATACACATATAATCTAAACTAAACATGCAATGGCAAGAATTGGTGCATCATATAGATCCTGACTAGTAGGTGATTACAAATCCCTCCCTCTAACATATGAGAAATATCATACACAAAGTAAAACATACAGGTACACCATACACATTGAAGTATCAGATAAGTATCCATAGAAAACACATATAAATAATCCATCTAACTATCATCATAAAATAACTAGAATCATTGTATACTATCATCATCATCATCCAAGAATAATCATGCATACATGAAATAACTAGTACTAAAGAAACTCATCATATAATCAAGTGAGTATGAAATAATACCCAAAAATCTAGAAAAAAAATGTCACTAATCATCAAGCAGAAACATAAAGCTAGCCTAAAAGAGTTCAACAATAATAATTGAAAAGTAAACTAGCGGTAGGCACTATAGTTTTACCCAAACCTAAAGATAAATTAGTTGTCTCTTCAAAATGGTTATTCAAAATCAAATATGCATTAGACTATAGTATTGAAAAACAAAAAGCCAAATTTGTTTTCCAAGGGGTTTTCTCAAAAGGTTGAAATTGATTATGAAGAGACCTTTGCTCCAGTCACTTGATATACTTCATTAAGATCCATTATTGACATTGCAACATCTAAAGGGTGGAAGATACACTAAATAGACATCAAGACTTCCTTTTTGAATGGTGTCATTGAAGAAGAAGTGTTTATAGAACAACTTCAAGGATTTTCCACACATGACATAAATATCCATGTATGCAAATTAAAGAAAGGTCTCTATAGCCTTAAGAAAGTTCATAGGGATTGGTATGAAAGGATAGACATCTATTTCTCCAAACTAGGATATTCCAAAAATGAAGTTGATCCTAACATATATTTTAAAATATCTAATGGCACCATGTTAATTCTTGTTCTTTATGTTGATGACTTATTAATAATAGGTGAAGATCATCTTATTGCTAAATGCAAACAAGAACTTGTGGCTGAATTTGATATGAAGGAACTAGGGATTTTGCACTATTTTCTAGGTCTAGAAGTATGGAAAAAAGAGAATTATATTTTCCTAAATCAAGGGAAATACACCTCTTATATCTTGACCTCTGCACTATTTTTTGGGTCTAGAAGTATTGGCAGAAAGAGAATTACATTTTCTGAATTTGATTTGGTATGATGGATTGTAAACCTCTATCTACTTTGATGGAAATAAGTACTTGTAAGCTTAAAATTGAAGAAGCTGACTTAGAACCTATAGACCCAAATTACTATAGATAAATTATTGGATCTCTTATATACTTGGTAAACACTCACTTTGATATATGTTATGCTACTAATGTGTTAAGTCAATTCATGTGCAAACCTAAGAAGATTTGCCTAATGGTTGCCAAGCATATGCTAAGATATTTATATGGTACTATTGGACTTGGCTTGAAGTGTGAGAATGTTGAGATATGACTTCAAGGGTATTCAAATTCTAACTAGGCAGGAAGTTCTATTTATTGTAAAAGTACTATTGGGTGTTGATTTAGTCTTAAATTAGCTATGATATCCTAGTTTAGTAGAAAATACTCAATAGTTTCTCTAAGTTCCATTGAAGTTGAATATATTGCTTCCTACATGGGATCTTGTGAAGCGGTGTGGCTAAGGAAGTTACTAGTTAGACTATTTGGGAAGCCCCTAAATATAAAGAAATTTGCAAGAAATAATAAAATCATTTCCACATAACTCATAATAGATCAGAAATAAATATGTAATTAAAATCCACATGCAAGAGAATAGACAACATATCCATAAAAATGTGACACAAGATATACCCTAGGAAACCCTCATTGAGGGAAAAACCCAACCTCCAAAAGCATCTATCACTATGTATTATTCAATAAAAACATTGTTGCAATAAAACCATGAAAGCCTTGAATTCCATAGCCACAACCAAGCAATCCATGTGAACAAGCATGAATCCACACATCTCATGCCATGCTTCTAACCTTCACAAATTCTCACTTGGCTAACCTATCAAGCCTTATCCTACTTGAATATTTCCTTTTTACCTTCCATCTTATCTCTACATCTAACCTTGTGGATTTTTATACAATAGCAAGTCCCACAAAACCACCAAGTGGTATTACATAAACCATGTGCTACCTAACCCCTTGATCCCACATTAAATATTGGGATTTTAATTCTTTTCCCCAATATTAAATAATTACATGAAATGTTATCAAAATGTTACAATACAACTCATCAAGTATATCCCAAGGGAATATTTACATGTTACACATCCATCTAAGTGCAACATTACATAATAAAATAAAATAATAAAACTATGCAATGTGTGCAATGCCCATTATCTCAACAATCTCCCACCTATTATATACATTGCATAGGGTCAATCTATAGCCACAAAAATGAACAAGGGAATAATTGCTCTTAGAAAATCCACCATCATGGATCAAAGTACACCATGTGCTCCATCTTGGTACTTGCAACAAAATCAAAGTAACCAACATTTCAAACATGAATGATCTCACTTCCTATTATACCACTACCACCAAACATACATAGAATATATCCAAAGATATAGCCACCCAACCTATTAGCTTAGAAGATCATAAAATCCTATATCAATTGACATACCAAGCACAAAAAACCTGATCCAAAAGGTAATCACATGTATCCATATTTGTCAAAATATCCATAGCTAAAATAGCACCCACAGCAAGTGTCAAATCCATCCAACTATCCATACCTCCAAAGGTATACCAAGTGAAATCTATGCCACATATATACTAAGAAGCTCCCATTGTAAAAGATAATATCAAATCTATAACCAATCCACTCACAACATCTCAAAGAAGTGAGTCCATGTAGTTGCAAGGACATCTACAATACATAAATCAATAATCAGCAAGAACAACTCTCATTAAAAATCTCCTACACTCTCCAAAGTTCTCCACATCCAATAGAGGAAAGAGATAAAGGAACAACCATGTCATCTCTCACATGACATACATGAGCACAAACTAGTGATCACAATCTCTAACCAATCTCAAATCCAATGTAAGAAAAATTGAACATCCAGGAAGATAACCAAGACTAAAGAGAAACCATGCAAATCATAACCTGTATCACATCCTTCTACACACACCTCTAGATGTAAACTGTGCAAGTATGATCTCTTCCATAAAACCCCAACAAGAAATCTCAACAACACCCAAACCATATGACCAATCATGGATGTAAGCCTATCACAAGAAGATCAAACTCATAAATCATTCTTTATCCAAAGAAAATGCCCAATATGAAACCATCTCCCAAAATTAACCAGTATAACAACATATGCAAATGGAGATAACCAATGCTAAATCATCTCTCAAATGAACCCTCTACAAATAACTCATGTACCATAGCTCAAAATTCATATCTATGAAAAATAAGTATAAACATAATACACTAGAGAGAAACAATGGGCTATACCTCTCAAGCAGTAAACCACTGAGTAGACCAAGAGTGGGGAATGAGAATGTTCATCAAGATATCCATGTCTTGAACCAAGACTCATCTAAGAATAATATCCTCCCAAGTACATATCAGGTGAATGCCCCTCAGACTACCTATTGAAACCATCAACTATCCCAATAAATACTTCTCTAATCGAAGAGAAATCAATATCACCACCATCTCTAAGTATCCATGAGCACTTGTAACCAATCAATCCATGCCAACTCTAAATGCAATATAGCAATATCATGAAGTATCTAGCTTATGATCAATATACTCAATACCAAGAACTAAACCAAGATCAATGTCAAAGTTCCAACCATGGCCTCAGAAACATAAATATGACAATATGATCCAAACTATCTCAACCAAAGAGACAACATACTCTATGTGAACATACTATAACATGTCAAAATACTAAATTTGTATCAAGAGTATACCATGACATAATAATGAAACCATCCTAGCACCAAGGATAATATGTCAAATGAAAGCATAAACCACACCTTTACCAAGAATCTCATTAGTCCTCAAGATGCAACCATCTCCACATACCATAAAGAACCATCTCCACACACCATGAAGATAACCAAGAACTTCATAAGTCCTCAAGATCTAACCATCTTCACACACCATGAAGATAACAATTGCACCATACAAATGTCAAAGATGCTTCTATAATAAAGGAATCTAAGAAAAACTTCTAACATCTACAAACACTCAATAAATATATCAATGCCAAAAAACTCCCACTCAACTATGGTACTAAGGCATCATAAAATCCATCTCCTACATGAAGATCCTCTAGGTCTACACACAACCAAAGTATCAATACCAAGTGAAATCAAGATCTCCAAATCAAGAAGATACAAACCAAACTAGGAACTAATCATGCACTATCACAAGCTCTCTCTAAACCATGTATCCAAACTATCCATGACATCATGATTAAAAAACCATCCTCTAACTATGAGAATCAACCAAGTCATCAAACCATCAAAGAACTCAAAGTGCACATTATGAACTCCTCAAAAGAAATCAAATAACCATGATCCTCAACCAAGAAGATATATATACCACCATAACCAAATTATGAATCCAAACTAATGAACATCAAGGATGTACTTGTATATCCAATTATGTTATGCCAAAATCCATAGCACCATGATCACATCCATGAACCAATCAACTAACTCTCAAAGTGTCCAAACTATTAGAATAAAATAGTCAACCACAATCCTCCACCATGACTGTACTTGGTAACAACATCTCATCCCTTCTACATGGAAAAATTAGCAAAACATATGACTTAGGGCATAGACAACCCAAAATATGCATTAATAATGAAAGATCAATGGAAAAGACAAGATCAATGGAAAAGACAACCCATAACCAAGCTATAAATGCAACTTGTAAGTATAGATCGCTTACAACACTGCACAACTTGTAGACCTAACAAGTCATCAAACACATCCAAAATAGACACTAATAACCATATCATCATGAAACCAATCTAGATATGAACTAAGTATACAATGACATTAAATCCAAATTTCCAAACATACAATTTCATTAACTCATAATGTTACAATAGTCAATATATACCATAAATTGTTCAAATCAATATATCACCAAATAAACCATGCCAAACTTGCATCAAATCTAAACTAATGTGTAGAGCCCTCCAAGAGTTTTCTATCGACTACTTGAAGTCCAAAATATGACTCTGTATGTGCAAGTTATGCCCTAATCTGTGCTCAAAATTAAAAACATCTAACTTTTAGGCTTAAAACATGACAAAATCTCAAAATCACAAAACCAAACCTACACCAAGTTGTAGTGTTCTAAATTAGCTTTCCAATGCCTATAAGAAGTTTGAAATCTGATATCCTGAGAGAAACTTATGGTTGTTTTACTTAGACAATCCTTTTACCATTTTCACTATGATTTTTTATTATTTTTTTGTGATGAAAATTTTGATGGGATTAAATTTGACGACCATCATGGGCTAAAAATAAAAAATCTTCCATTCCCTTTGAACATGGCCAAACTAGGGCATATTATATATCAACATTTATGGAAACATCAACTTGGATCCAATGGTGAGGAGGTCATTTCTAAAGCTCCCCATAAAACCCTCATTTAAATGAAACATCCAAAAAAAAAAATTGTCCAACAATTTCACATGCCCAAAATCTTTCAATATCCCATCATAACAACAAATTCAAAACCATCAAATTTGCAATAAACAACTCATATATCTTGCCCTTTCTTTTATCCTCTCATGCATTCCCATGGATTCAATCTAAGGTTACAACAATAAAACCATAACTCTAATACCACTTCTAAGAAAACTTGCAAGAAATAATATAACCATTTCTACATAACCCATAATAGATTTGAAATAAATATGTAATTAAAATCCACATGCAAGAGAATAGACAACATACTCACAAAAATGTGACACAAGATATACCCTAGGAAACCCTTATTGAGGGAATAACCTAGCCCCCAAAAGCATCCATCACCATGTATTATTCAACAAAAACACCATTGCAATACAATCATGAAATCCTTCAATGCCATAGCCACAACCAAGCAATCCATGTGAAAAAGCATGAATCCAAACATCCCATGCCATGCTTCTAACCTTGACAAATTTTCCTTTAGCTAACTTGTCAAGCCTTGTCCTGCTTGACTCTTGTCTTTTTTCCTTCTATCTTAACTCTAAATCTACCCTTATGGCTGCTTATATAGTATCAAGTTTCACAAAACCTTCAAGTGGTATTACATAAATCATATGCTAAAACCATGTGCTACCTAACCCCTTGACCCCACATTTAATATTGGAATTTTAATTATTTTCTCTAATATTAAATAACTACATGAAATATTATCACAATGTTACAATACAACTCATCAAGTATATCCCATGGAAATCTTTACATGTTGCACATCCATCAAGGTGAAACATTACATAATAAAATAAAATAATAAAACTATGCAATGTGTGCAACACCCATTATCTCAACACTGAATCCCACTATGATTCATTACGATAATCAAAGCTGCATCAAACTTTGTAGTAAATCCAATCTTTCATAATTGATCCAAACATATAGAAATTCCTTACCATTACATAAGAGGTATGGTAGATAGAGATGTTATTAAATTGATCTACATTAGTACTAAAGAGAAAAATGTTGAGATATTTACCAAGCCTTTTTAAAAGTTGAAAGTGGGGTACTTTAGAAATAAACTTGGTATGACTAAATTATAAATTTCTAAGATAGAATCTCTATATTGTGTAATTAATATATTCATGAGTATTTAATGTTGCAATATTGTCTTTATGTGTTATATCATGAAAGGTGACAATCTTTCATGGAATGATTGTATAAGGTCACCATTGTAAGGTGACAACCTCAATAATAGTGTGACATGTTATCATGATTGAGGACATTAACTTGATGTCCTAGATTGTGCCACAATTCATGATAAACACTGTATCAAGATTGACTACGTTAAGTTGTTATCCCAGAACATCCCAAATATCTTGATATTGTATACAGTTTGTTTATTTTGTTATCACTTAATTTTTTTTCCCCTAAATTGTGTCAGTGATTATGATAAAAAAAATATTATGATTGACTCCCTTAGTTCTGTCTAGGATTATGTCGAATATCATGATATGATGATAATTTTACCATGACTAACTTTTGTAACTATTGTCTCAAAATGTGTCAGATGTCATGATAAGATGGACTATTTATATTTGAGATTGTTACTGTTGTTACTTGATAGACTTCATTCCAATGTTGTCCCCAAGTGTCTGTATTCTGATAACTCATGGTGTTATGAAATCTCATATATCATTGATAGGACCACAAGTTGATGTCGGTGCAAATTCTACTCCTGAAATACTTATTACTATTCAATCCTCTTTTGCTAAGAGGGAGTGTTAAGAATGTAGCTTCATTTTGATTGAAGCATGTAATTCATTATTATTAATATATATTTGTATTCATGAATGATGATAAAAAATTGTGTGTGTGTGTGTGTTATTATCCTTATCAGGTGTGATAATTGTCTCTATGATTTAATACTAACTATGCTTGATAAGTCATATCAAGTGATTATCTTTGAATTGATGCATTTCTTTAATGTATTATGGTAAAGGCCATGAAGGGCCATAACTCATCATGGCATAAACCATGGTGGGAGTCATGTCCCTTTGTGGACTTGACTACCAAACAGTTATATAACTAAGTGTGAAGACTATTATTATGACTCATGAATTAAAGTGGCAATACACTCATACACAATAGTCATTCGATTTATCATTTCAAGATATTCAAAGTATATTTTAGAACATTGATTTAGAAATTAATAATCATTTCATCATATTGTTAATATACATCTTGATAGTAAATAGTAGCTATAATATCAGTCACAACTTTAAAGATATATAATTGAGATAAGTCTGATATATATTTATTTATATATGAGTGATATCAAGTCTAAGACAAATATCTAGGACAATATGAAATAAAAGACTATCAAAGTTCTCTCTATTACTAATACATATTTCTTAACAATATTATGCATGATAGATGACGAGATACCAAGAATAGGGTTTGAAATTTATAATGTAGACTTTAATAATAACTAATACGTAATAAATATAGAGTTTCCACATCATACCATAACTGTTAGAGTTGTCACTACATCTCATAATGTCAATCTTCAAATTCATTGCCATCAAGTTCAAGTAGTCCTTTATTATGCTCCATGTTTTCTCCAAATGCATTTTAGAAACAATAGTCCACCAAGATAACTTGGGGGGGGGGGTGTGAATCAGTTATCCAATAATTAAAACACTTATCTTCATTAAACAAACCTAACCATTCAACCAAAGTAAAAAACAACCATACAAAGAGGCACATAGAAAATTACACTAGATATGTTGACTAGGGAAACCCTTGATCAAAGGGAAAACCCTGGTGGGAATAATACCCACAAGATGATGTACTAATATAATTATTCCTTGTTAGAGGATGGATCCTATTAGGAGTCTATTACAACATTTAGTATAGTGAGCCCCTATTAGGAGACTTTGAATCTCTATTAGGAGATTCCAACCCTGTTAGGAGTTGTGCCAACCTTGTTATGAGTTGTGGTATAATGTATCCAAGAAGATCCCAGTGTCCAAACATGCAATTTTAGCTACAAGAAGAGCTCATTGCTCAAACAAGTAATTTATTGTTATCTTCTTATTTACTCTATCTTGTCAACTAGATCAATTACTGTTAAATCTTATAGACCAAGTCATGAACCTCAAATCCAAATACCAAACCTTAGATCACTCAACAAAACCTTGGCAATGAAGTTTCCCTCACTTCCACACTGCTATGCTCAACTTTGTATTCTACACTATTTTTTGTTTTCCAAACATTCACAATTAGAATCTTCAATATAATCACACCTTATGATAAAGGAAAATGTCCTTCCTTTGTACTGAGTCCATGAAACAAAACCTTGGTCCTTCTCAATTAATTATTATAGGACTACATTAAGAACATGTTACACTTAGTGATAACCTTAATCTTCCACCTTGAAACTTGAATAACATTCTGTACACATAATAATATGACAAGAAATCTTAGCCACATCATCCTCAACATTTCTTCTTCATGTCCTCAACCTCAATCCTAAAGATCTCAACTCTGCTAAGAGATATAACAAGTTTACCAGAACATGCTTCTATAAACTCTATCTCAAAATAGACATCACCAAAACTTACAAGACTTCTTCTAGACTTATCCTTTCTATTTAAAATGTTAACTATATATACTAGATACTCCAAATTATCTCCCATAATCTTGAGTAGTTATCATGCTCAACTAGTTGTCCATACCAAATTGATCATTCCACTATTCTTTTGTTAGATACCACATAATACATCAAACATGCTATGTTGACATCAATGAAAAAATCAATCATGAATTTAACATATCATCATCAAACCAATCTCTCCAAACTTCCAACATTCTCCCCCTTTGATACTGATGGAAACATAGATGAAAAACATCTAGTTCCAAGAATACCAACAAAAGATTGTCCATCTTCAAATCCTCTTCATCAATCATACAAATTCTTGCCAAACTTCTCACACGGTATAATACTTCTCCCTCATAATATGATGTTTTTCATGCCAAATTTCTCCCCCATTAACATCAATGTCAAATGTTTCTACAACCAACATCTCTACATCAAACTCTGCAACAATTGATACTTATTCAGTTTCAAGTGTCAAAAGACACTTTTCAAAACAACATCAATACGAGTCCTAAATGACTCTGTCTACCTTAGATACTCCCCCATATAGAAGCATCAACATCTAGTCTAGACAAACAATGGTACTCTATTACCCTGGACTGATGCACTCTTACATCTTCTACTCTAATGTAGGAAGGGGCATAACCCCAAGCATACCTCACAAATACTCAAAAGTCTCTTTAGGAAGAGGCTTAGTGAATATATTTTAAATCTTCTCTTTAGTGCTCACATACTCCAATCTAATTTCATTTTCAACAATTTTTTCTCTCAACATATGATACTTAAGAGAAATGTGCTTAGTCCTCAAATGCAATACTAAATTCTTAGACATATTTACCATTCTTGTATTGTTACAATGTATAACAATAGGTTCACTAATTTCTATCCTTATACCCTTCAACATCTGCTTCATCCAAATAACTTGATTGCAATTATTTGCTACTGCAACATACTCTGTTTTTGCTATACTTTGAGATGTACAATTCTGCTTCTTACTTAACCAAGAAACCAACCTTCCTCCAAGAAAGAAAGCTCCTCCATTGGTGCTCTTTCTATCATCCATACTTCCTACCCAATCTACATTAGTATAAACACTTAGAGTAAAATTATTAGATTTTTCATACCATAATCCAAACTCATATATTCCCTTCAAATATATAAATATCCTTTTAACTATTGCATAATGTGCTTCTTTGGGATTAGTCTGGAATCTTGCAACAATTCCAACCACATTTACTATATCCAACCTTGTGTGAGTCAGATATTGCAAACCTCCAATCATAGGTAAGTACTTCTTTTTCTCAACAGTAGGTATCTCATCCTTAGTAGATAACTTGTGTACAATTACCATAGGTGTTCCAAAAAATTTACATGTTTCCAAACCAAACTTTTTTAGTAAATCCTTCAAGTACTTAGTCTGAGAAATAAAGATTCCTTCTTTATTCTATACAATCTGCAATCCTAGGAAATATTTCATCTCTCCTATCATACTCATTTCAAATTCTTTATTCATTTCTTCTGCAAACTTCTTACTTTCTTCATCATTACCTCTAAGTATAATGTCATTAACAAATATTATCAAAATCATCAAATCATCATCAGTTCCTTTCCAATATAGATTACTATCCACCATAATTTTTCTATATCGAAGCTTTGTCAAATGTTTGTCTAACCTTGCATACCAGGTTCTAGGTGCTTTCTTCAATCCATAAAATCCTTTCCTTAGTCTGTATACTATGTCCTTGTCATCTATCAAAGGACATCCTTTAGGTTGCTCAATGTATACCTTTTCTTCAAGTTCTCCTTTTAGAAATGTTGATTTGACATCCATCTGATATATTTTAAATTTCTTTTGTGCTGCATAGGCTAAGAATAATCTTACTACTTCTATTCTAGCCACTAGAGCATAAATATCCTCATAATCTATTCCTTCTTGTTGTGAGTAACCTTTACATGCTATTCTTGCTTTGTTTCTTACAACTCCTCCTTGCTCATTCATCTTGTTCCTGAATACCCATTTAGTTCCTATCACATTCTTGTATGCTAGTCTAGGGACCAATTCCCATGTCTCATTATTTTCTATTTGATTCAATTTCTCTTTTATAGTTTTCTTCCAATAGTCATCTTTACATGCTTCATCTACATTCTTACGATCAACTTGAGATATAAGCATAGTTTTTCATTCACTCTACTTCTTGTCATCACACCTTTGTCTTTTTTTCTGATGATCTATTTGGATGGGTGATTCTTTATCATGTTCTTTCCCAAAGTAGGAGTTGTTATCTCAACTCTTGGCTCTACTAAAGGTTCTAAGCTTTGTTCCTACCTTTTCTCTCCTTTATTCTACAAATCATTGTTAGTCTCATGAAATACCTCATCATTCCTTGGCTTAGTAACAACATCTAATCTTAATTGTAATCAATTATTCTCTCTTGTATTCTAAACTTCTCATCAATTCTCACATTTGCACTTTCCATAATAGTCTTAGTTCTTTGATTATAACATCTATAAGGTTTGCTTCTCAATGAATAACCAAGAAAATACCTTCATCACTTCTAGCATCAAACTTACCAATGTCATTATCTCTCTATATGTAACACTTACTTCCAAATATTTTGAAATACTTAACTATAGGTGAGTGACCAAACCATAGTTCATACAGTGTATTGTTTGTGTCCTTCCTAACTTGCACTCTATTTATAGTATAGACTATTGTATTCATTGCTTCTCTCCAAAATATCTTAGATACATCATTCTCTACTAACATTGCTCTTACAGCTTCTGTAATAGACTTATTCCTTCTCCCTGCAACACCATTCTATTCAGGGGTTCTTGGAGTTGATAATTGCCTTTTAACTCCATTTTCTTTACAAAAAATGTTAAACTCATTTGAAGTAAATTCTCTTCCTCTATCTAATCTCAAACATTTAATCTTTACACTAGACTCATTCTCAACTCTTTTCTTGAATATCTTAAACTTGTCAAATGCCTCATATTTCTCTTTAAGAAATGCAACCCACATCATTCTAGAAAAATCATCAACTATAATCACAAAATACCTTTCACTGTAGAATCCTCTAGTCTTTGTAGGACTGTCAAGATTTGTGTGTACAATCTCCAACTTTTCTGTAGTGGTAAACTTCTTGCTAGGAAAAGAAGTTATGTTATGCTTTGCCAAAACACACTCCTTGTAAATTGTGTTAGTAGGGTTTACAATCTTTGGAAAATCTCTAACAGAAAACACTCTACTAGTCCTCACAATACTATCAAATTTTATATGATAGAATCTCTTATGCCATTACAAACTGTCATCTACCTTTGCAACCAAACATGTCATTTCAAGAGGATTCAACTAAAATACATTACCTCTAGATTTGGTTCCTATTCTAATTACCTTCCCATCTTTATCTTTGATCATGCATGTCTTTTCTGTGAACTACAACTGATAATCTTTGTCTAATAGTTTTCCAACACTCAAAAGATTGTGCTTTAAACCATCAACAAACTATACATCCTTAGTATTAGTTTTACTATCAAGATTTATAGATCCAATACCTTTTACTTGGTATGTTGCATTGTTTCCAACTCTGGAAATTCCTCCATCCTGACTTTTGAAGTCAATAAACTTTTTCATATCACTATTCATATGATGTGAACAACCACTATCGATTATCCAATTAGATTTCTCCCCAACCTTTGATACCAAAGCTACTTTTTCTATAATTTCCTCTTTAATTGCCACAAATCTAATTTCATCATCACTAGCACTTAATGCTTGGTCATCAGAATCATTATCTTCATTTACATACAAACAATCTCTATCTTTTCTAGGCTTATGATTTCCCTTATACTTTTTCTCCCTTTTAGGAAACTTAGATGCATAATGACCATATTCATCACTAGTCCAACATTTAAATATTTTCTTACCTCCTATTTCTCTTCTTACTAAAAGGGATACTACTTCAATCTTTTTGTCTTCTTCAGATCTGTTGTTGCTAGCAAAATCTCCTCTAGCACTTGTGCTTCTTGATAGGGTAGGTTGAATATTCAAGGCGCTGAAAGTTGTCTCTATTCTAGTAAATTCTTTAGACTTTCTAAGTTTTTTTTCAACTACTTCAAGTCTTCCAAGAAATTTCTCCTTTGTGAAACATTTAGTACATGACATCAACAATTGTATCACCTGAATTGCTAACTTAAATGGTGGTGTTAGAGTCTTCAATATCTTCCATATAACCTCATCATATTCTTTGGTTCCTCCTTAAGCTTTAATACCTACAGTAATTTTTGATATCCTACCTGCATATGTTAATACAGATACATCTTCCATCATCTTAGCATCTTGAAATGCATAAATTCAACTTTATAACCCCAACTTCTTAGAATGTGCATCACCTTCAAAACTATTTTTCAAAGCTTTCCAAATCAAATGTGAAGTAGCAAGTGATTTTACCTAATTATACTCAATTTTAGGAAGTGCACTCAATAGTGCTTCTCTATCTCACATGTCACACATGAAAAGATCTCTTTCTGCCTCAGTGAAAGTTTCCAAATCCTTTTCTTCAATGATTGTCTTCTCTAATTTTGTCAAGATCAAATATCTTGGACCCATACTAAACAAATGTGTCTTAATCTTTTCCTTCCAACTATCATAGTTTGTTCCATCGAACTTCAGATTAGCTTTCCTGAACATATTTTCCATGGATCTCCCAAAGCTATTAAAAATTTTCTTCAAGGACCTAATGCTTTGATACCAATTTTTAGAAACAATAGTCCACCAAGAAAACTAAGAGTGGGGGGGTGAATCATGTATCCAATCATTAAAAAACTTATCTTCATTAAAGAAAACTTAACCATTCAACCAAAGTAAATGAAAACCATACAAAGATGCACATAGACAATTACACCAAATATGTTGACTAGGGAAACCCTTGATCAGAGGGAAAACCTTGGTAGGAATGATGCCCACAAGTTGATGTACTAATATAAATATTTCTTGTTAGAGGATGGACCCTGTTAGGAGTCTATTAAAAAATTTAGTACAATGAGTCCCCATTAGGAGACTTTGAATCCCTATTAGGAAATTCTAACCCTGTTAGGAGTTGTGGTATAATGTATGCAAGAAGAGCCAACTTCCCAAACATGCAATTTCAACTACAAGAAGAGCTCATTGCTCAAACAAGTAATTTACTATTATCTTCTTCTTTCCTCTATCCTTTTCTCTATCCTATCAACTAGACCAATTACTGTCAGACCTTGTAGACCAAGTCACAATTAAAATCCAAATGCCAAACCTTGGATCACTCAGCAAAACCTCGGCAATTAATTTTCCTTCACTTCCGCACTACTCCGCTCAACTTAGCATTCTGCACTCTGTGCTATTTTCCAAACATTCACAATTAGCATCTTTGATATCAAAACACCTTATGATAAAGGAAAATTTCCTTCCTTTATACCCAATCCATGGAACAATTCCCTAAGTTGATTGTTAGTCCTTCTTAATTAATTATTATAGGACTACATTAAGAACATGTTACACTTAGTGATAACCTTAATCTTCTACCTTGCAACTTGAATAAATTTTTGTACACACAATAATATGATTAGAAAGCTTAGCCACACCATCCTCAACATTTCTTCTTTGTGTCCTCAACCTTGATCCTCAAGATATCAACTCTACTAAGAGATATAACAAGTTTACCAGAACATGCCTTCATAAACTCTATCTCAGAATAGACATCACCAAGACTTACATAAATTTTTCTAGACTTATATTTTTTTATTTCAATGTTAATTACATATACTAGATACTCCAAAGTATCTCCCATAACCTTGGGTGGTTATCATGCTCAACTAGTTGTCTATACCAACTTGATCTTTCCATTATTCTTCTATCAGATACCATAGAATACATCAAACATGCTATGTTGACATCAATGACAAACTTAGTGATGAATGTAACATATCATCATCAAATCAATCTCTCCAATCTTCCAAAAATGCATACTTTTTCTTTCATGATCCTCAACTTTAACATCAACACTATCAATATGATTATGTGAGTTACTGATCTCATTATTTAAAATGTTTCCCAACTCTCTTTTTTGGCATTTCTTCCTCCACAATTTTAGTGCCCTTTTATAAGGAAAATTATTGACATCATATCTGGATGTATACAACCTTAGGCAATTTTCTGAATTCTTTTCTAGTTTATTTCTTACCTTTTACTTTACGAACCACAAAGCATTGAAAACTCTCTCATCCTCCATAGATCCCAATGTCATGGTTAAACACAGTTCAATAAGCTTGAAATGTCCCATTATTAAACCCCTCAACACTTTACTTTGAGCCAAATATCTCTAAATTTTGGTTATCGATCCTTCTTCTCTAGGGTGCTACATAAGATCATATTGTTCCTTTTCATTGTCTCTACAAAACAACTTGATTTCTCTCTCAAATAAGATTCATCTAAAATTCCATTTATAGTTACCCCATTGATTTCATTGGTTTTCAAAATTTATCTGTCAAAACCATTAACTTATCTCTAAAATATTTTAGACTTATAAAACTCCGATAATTAGGAAAAATAATAAATATTTCTATAAGTAATTTGTGTCGAGGCAATATTTCTCTAATTTATAAGGAAAGTTTATAAGAAATTTACTTCACATGATCAATTATAGACTCAATAATCTGGTAAAAAGTTATTTATCTCTAAACCTATGATGTCTATTAGTGTCCAAACACTTAGTCATTTACTAGGAAAATATGAATGGTCATAACTATGACCCAGTCATCTAGTGAAGGCCGAGCATATCTAAGGACTTGTCTATTTTGCATTACATGTTCAACAAGTTTGTGATTGTCGAGTACCCTAGTTGAGACTGAGCACATATGTAAGCCAAGCTATTATAATAGAGACCAAGTAAATAGAAAATATAATTTTATTGAGAAAATAGAGAAGATCAAGTCTATAGAAGCTAAGTGCCAATATGAATGTTTGTGATGACTGAGTGTCAGCACATTTAGATGTCGAGTGGTTCTAATTGTCATATGAGTTTGTAATTTTACAAACAACTATGCAAATCATTTTGGCTAACTTCCATATGATATTTTATTTTTGTAGAGACATTTAAGATGGGGATTACACATTATTATAAAAGGTAATGATCTTGAGGAATTTAGATCAACCAATCAAAAATTAGAAATAAATGACAAAAGGAGATGAATTGTAGACCATTGATTGAGATCCATAACTTTTGAAGAATATGTATTTAAGGAGGATCCTAACCCTAGAATTAAAGTATGTGATGAGAAGATAATGATGTAAAAATAGAGAGATGATATGCATGTGTGAATGAATGCACAAGTGAAGAAATGATCAAGGATAGAACAAAGCAAGAAAGACTAAGTCTAGAATCAGATCAGACAAGGAAAATCCAAGTAGTGAAGGACTAAAAGGAGATATCAGATTAAGAGATTAGATTAGAAATTATAAAGATGAGATACAAAATTAGCTTACAGAGAAAATTGAGAGTCAGATACTAAATCAGTTTTAGCAAGATTGAATAAAGGCAATTCTCTTAACCAAGTGATTCTAGTAGGTCTATGTAAACCTCCTAACATGGTCCTTACTTAATTGTAAGTGTTAAATCCTTTAATAGGGTAGGACTTAATAGTCTTAAATCTTTTAATAGGGAAAAACCCTCATAGGGTAGATCATACATTATAATCAAACATTATAACCCTAACAAGTTAACTTTTGATGCAGGAGCATCTAGAGGTATAAGGGCAATCCTGTGTCACCCAAAAAAATGTACTTAGACTTAGTTTTTGTTTCATGTGTTTTCATTTCTGGATACCCATTTGGATCAAATAAAGGTTCCAACTCTCATAGTTCCACTATCAGTGTTCTAGGTTAGAGTATTTAAACACCTTGGGATACATGTAAATGCCAAAAAAGTAGGAGTATGTAATTGAGCCATCATTTTGGTAAATTAGAGGGTGTAAATTGGCTGGATGAATGTAATTGTAATATAGAGCATTCTAGAAAAAGAATCAGGTCAAAAGGCCCCACGGTTTGAAAGTTATCACAATTTTTTAGTTTTTGGAGACCTCCTAAGAATGTTTCAAAGTTAGGTTAGGAGCATTAAATGACCTTGAATAGGGCCAAAAAATGGGGATGAGTGAAGCTGGTCCATAGGGCTATAGAGCACTTCGAGAGCTTTCTGAAAATGTAAACGATTCATCAATCGGAGCTACAGTTCAAAAATTATGCCTCCCAGAAGTTCAGTTACCATTTTTGGATTCTTCTAATTTTGTGCCGACTTCTAATGCGACTTTTGGAGCCTTCTACTTGGTTGGTGGATGCAAACTAGCAGTTTCTAGGATGTATTCCTAATCCTTAACCCTTTGGGGTCTATTTAAGAACATTTCTGGCATTGTAAAAGGCAGTTCGGAGTGGAGTTTGAAGGAGGTACTGGGAGAAGAATTTATCTCCAGATTTATGCTATTGTAAGCCCATAGGGCATGTTTTGGAGTCTGTTTCTCTACACTAAGTGTACTAGCATATTTTCACAATTAATAAAATTTTCCCTTTCCTGTTGTGTCCATTCTGTGCCTGGGTTGTGTCCCCATCAACTTTATTGTTGCAATTGTGAAGATTTGTGGGTTTCATCCCCACCCCAATTTTATGTTCATATTGAAGTGTTTCTAGGTGACCAAATCATTTGTGTTATGTGTTGAATCTTTCATGGATGTGATGTATTCATTTAGTATTCAATATTATAGTTTCAATGTTAGATCAAAGATACAATATGAATTAGGTATGAATTCAATAATTTGGTTTTGTAAGTAAAAGTTTAAGATTATGATTCACCCCACCCCTCTCAGTTCCTTGTTTCCCATTTAATCCTTCCAAAAATTGGTATTGGAGCTTAATTCTCTTGGAATAATTATAACAATTTAAGAGGATCAGATCATGGAGATGGAGGAATGCAAGTTGGGAAAAATCATTGAGAACTAGATGATTGAGATCATATTGGAACAACTTGAAGGAGTAAGAGATAAGGAAATCACCAACAAAAAGAAAAGAGATAGAAATATACAAAATGACACACTATACAAGGAGGTGCATATAGAAGGACTACTTGAAAATGAAAAGATTGGTAATCACAGTGAAGAAATAGAAAAACTATTGGAGATGAACAATATATTGAGCATGGAGGCAGAATAACTCAAGAGAGAAAATGAAACTCAATTAGTGAGACTATGTCAAGTAATAGAGAAAAAGAAGAAAGTGTTAGTGTAGTTTTTTATTTTTCCTATTTTGATAGGTTTTTCCTACACTTTTAATAATCTCACTTAGGTTAATAAAGCATGTCTTATTAGGTGAATGGTTGTGAGGTGTCACCTTCCTACATGTGAGCATCCATTAGCTATCTTGGGAAGATACTTTGCTATCTTTAGTCCAATAGATGGTTGCTCCTCATTGGTTGGTGTTGCCACCTCCTCCCTCTTCCTAGCCTATATAAGCATGCTACCTGGCTTGTATTTGCATCTCTTATTTTTGCATCCTCTTAATGCTATTTTGCTTCCAGCATTTGCATTACTCTCTTGGAGACTAACTCTATGATGCTATTTTGATTTTGTATTATTTGCATTCATATTTTAGATATTTACTCTTTTCACTAGTTTTCTGGGTTATTAATCTTTTCAGATTCTAACATGGTATCAGAGCTTTTCTATGTGCAAGAGTAGATTTTAGTTTCCTTATTTGAGAGATTCGGGGGGGGCAAATAAACTTTATTGTAGTTTTTTGAAAAATGAAGTATGCTCTTCTCTTGCATCTTTGGATGATCCTGAGAATCAAAAAAGTTTTGACAAAAACAATTTTTCTCTGGGGTTTCAATCTCAAATCTGATAACCAACTTGCATATTTGGAGTTTTCAATCAGTTTTGCAGGTTCCAGCATGCCATTGATGGACTTGAGAAGCTGATCCAGCATTTGCATGTCATATTTTGGTTGCTGGGGTCGTTTTCTAATTTTTGGAGCCATTTTTTTACTGTTAAAGGCGTCTAATTTACACTACAGCAACATCTTCTGTTCATCAGCAAGAAAAACGCTTTTTGGGTTTTGTTCGCAGCCCCAAAAAACCATCTGGGTATCTTTTAGATTTTGCATGCAAGCTGTATATTTTTCAAAATTGAGCATGCAAAGCTACAGCCATACCCCTCTCCGTTGGCAACCGCAGATTTGAATGCAGTTTTCAAATGTCTCGTTCTTGCTCATACGGACTCCGATTTTGATGATTCTTGTTATGAACTTGGCTATTTTTTTGTGCTCTATCCACTATTGGAGTTATTTTTTGATTTTCATACATGAATTCTTCAGAAATTGCAGATTCTCAGATGTGACTGTGCACAGTTCTTGTTTTGGAAACTTCGGAGGATCATAACTTTCTCATACAACCTTATATCGAGGCGATTCTTTTTTTGAAAGTGCATAATTTTTTGAGTAGATCGCAGTGGTGCTATTTGTTTCCTTGATTATTGTGCCCAAGTTTCACTTTTAGCATATGCTCTTCATGAGGGTTTGTAATGCATTGAAATCAAGACCACTAAGTATCTCTTTCTAGTGGTAGTTGTAAATGCACTAAAATAAAGTGCCAAATCATATTTCTTTGGGGGGGGGTTCTTTGATTGAGTAAAAAGGGGGGGGGGGGGGGCATTGTCGTGGCTGGGTTCTCTTCTTTTTAGCATTTCTTCATCATGGATTAGACAAATATACCCATCCTAACTCCATACAATTACTTTGAGTGGAAATCATGCATGAGAATTCACTTAAAGAAAGCTGGATTAAATAGGATAACTATGGGACTTGAAACTGAACCTGCTAAAGATGAAGATAAGCCTAAGTGGTTTAACAAATGTGATGAGGCATTTGGAACATTGTGTTTGTCTATTTCTCCTGACTTGCTATTTCACATTGAGTTTTTGGATACACCAAATGAAGTATGGACAAAGCTAGAAACACTATTTGGCACACAAGATTCAATGAGGGGTCATATGTTGGAAAATGAATTAATTAGTTTGAGCCCAAGCAATTTCAACACAATCCAAGATTTCTTCACCAAATTGAAATCACTAAGGCTAATGTGGAATTGAAAAGAAAGATGAACAACTGATTCTCAGTATTCTCTCTAAGCTAAGTTCAGAATATTCTGTGTTTGTCTCTACCTTCTATGCTACTAAGGGTGCACTTGGTACTCAATTCACCATGCCATCTCTAGATGATTTTGCTGTCAACCTCACTCAAGAACAGGACAAGCTAATCCAGATGGGCATTCTTAAGTCCTCTAAGTCACATGCCTTGGCTGCCAACCAAGGCACAAAAGAACAAGGACAAAGTAGTAACAACAATAGTAAGGACAAGAAACAAAAGAATAGCGAGGAGAAGAAGGATCAGATGTTGGTTTCTTCAAAAGAAACTATTGATACACCATCTTCCAAGGGTGATAAGCCTAAGAAAGAAAAGGGCAAATGTGCCTATTGTAAAAGACCTGGTCATGATGAACATAAATGTTTGCAGAAACAACTTGGTCACTTAACATACATTCTTGAGAAGAATAATATCAGTGTTCCTAAGTCTATCAAACAAAGTTCTAATGAAGGGTCTAACAAAGAAAAAGAAAATAGCAAGGGGAAAGGAAAGGGCAAGGCCCTTTTTGCAGTTGCTTCCTCACCATCCACTTGGGTTCTTGATTCAGGTGCTTCACACCACATGGCTTCATCTAAGGAAGAACTTGCATCCTTGGAGTCGTGTACTATGCCTTCTATTTTGATGGGTGATAACACTCTTGTTGAGGTGTGTGGGAGAGGGTCTGTTGATGTGGGGGATGGCACATTCCATGATGTTCCTTATGTACCCTCATTGTCAACTAATCTCCTATCGGTATACCAGATCACTCACACAAGTTTAGGCAAGCAGGTTGAGTTCACTCCTAGTTCAGTGGAGATATGTGAGGTTCACAATGATTCTACAGTTGTAGTTGGGAGAGCAGATCATCAGTCACGACTCTATATGTTTTCTCACTTTGTTCCTGATCCTCCTTTGACTGTTTCACTCACTCACTCTAATGATATGAGCAGATTATGGCATGAGTGGTTTAGCCATCTTAACTTCCACTACTTGCATCAGCTTAACCAGCAGAGCATAGACACAGGGTTGCCTTCTACTTTGACATTGGAGTCACTTGGAATACATGATAGATCTTCTAATGGGTCAGATTCACTTGAGCAGTCTTCTACCTCCACTTTTGATGCAGAGAGTGATTCAGAGGACTCACCTCCTTCCTCTCCTAGTCATCATTTACAGGTTGATGATTCTTCTCTAGATTCTCCATCTTCTGGTCCACTTTGGGCTAGACGGACCTTGCAGTTTGCAGGTGACTGGGTTGGAGATCCATCAGACACCAAGCAGACTCGTTCACAATTCCAGGATGCTCTACATATCTTCATTGCTACTGCCTCAAATCCACAATCCTTTCATGAGGCTTCTGGTATTTTTGAGTGGGATATAGCTATGCAGGAAGAGTATAGTTCCTTGATGAGGAACCACACTTGGGATCTTGTCCTTTTTTCTAAGGGAAGAAAAATTGTTCGATGTAAGTGGATCTACCGGACAAAATTTGCAAGCTTTGCTGGGGGTATGGGATGCTTCATCTTTTGGGAGGGCCGCTTCCTCTCACTTGGAGTCCTAATTTTCTTTGGGGGGTCTCTTCTCTCTCTCTCTTTTGGGGGAATTTTATGTACATGGGTACCTCATCAGGCTTGACTTGTCGGGACCCATTTCTACATCCACCTAAGCTTCGCTTATGGGGGGGTGTTAGTGTAGTTTTTAATTTTTCCTATTTTGATAGGTTTTTCCTACACTTTTAATAATCTCGCTTAGGTTAATAAAGCATGTCTTATTAGGTGAATGGTTGTGAGGTGTCACCTTCCTACATGTGAGCATCCATTAGCTATCTTGAGAAGAAACTTTGTTATCTTTATTCCAATAGATGGTTGCTCCTCATTGGTTGGTGTTGCCACCTCCTCCCTCTTCCTAGCCTATATAAGCATGCTACCTGGCTTGTATTTGCATCTCTTATTTTTGCATCCTCTTAATGCTATTTTGCTTCCAGCATTTGCATTACTCTCTTGGAGACTAACTCTATGATGCTATTTTGATTTTGTATTATTTGCATTCATAGTTTAGATATTTACTCTTTTCACTAGTTTTCTGGGTTATTAATCTTATCAGATTCTAACAGAAAGATGAAGAAGCAAGAGTCATAGTTGAAGGAGACAAAAGATAGATGGCAACTAGGCTTAAAGAGAGATCATTTGAAGTACAAAAGCTCACAAAAAATTAGTTGGATATGATGAATCAATTGATAGTTACTATTCAAGAAGAAAGTAGAAAGGACTTGGAGATCACAAAACTAAGGTCACAAAATGAGTAATTGAGAAGTGAGTTAAGGTATGAAAAGGAACTTCTAGAAAGAATGAACAAACCAAGTGAGGCTTTCAAATACTTTGAAGAGTTGATGAGATCACCTAGATTAACAAAAGACACCCCAAGATTAGGATATGATAAGCACTTTTCATCTACTAAAGAAGGAGAATGATGAAAGAGTGGAGAACAAAGAAATGAAAGATC
Source organism: Cupressus sempervirens (assembly GCA_028749045.1). Lineage (NCBI taxonomy): Eukaryota > Viridiplantae > Streptophyta > Pinopsida > Cupressales > Cupressaceae > Cupressus > Cupressus sempervirens. Next base: position 623,704,034 of record CM053784.1, read on the forward strand.
CAAAGGCAAACCTACATGTCATCATTATGGTAAACTTGCACACACAACTAATATTTGCAAAAGCAAAAATGGTATGCAAACTGTTAGGAATAAGGTGTCTCAACCTTGTATAATTCCTATTCTTATTATTTGTTTTGTAAAATGTATTTTTGCAAATAATATGTAAATGTGAGTGTACATGTCTAGTTGGCATGTTGATCACTTACATGTGTCGGCATCTTGAAGTGTGTGAAGGAGATCATGGCTGAAATGGTTATGACAGATTCCTATGACACATAAGAGCTATTTAAGGAATGAGCTATGATAGGTGTAAGAGCATCTTATGACATGGGGCCTATTTGGGCACCCAAGAATGAGTGGTTGGTGTTTGTAAGAGAATATGCCAAAAATAGGTTGGTATGATAGATTCCCTTACACTTCTCTTGTGACCACTATTTTTGGCCGATTCTATGACAAGTTGTCATTGCCTATTCAAGGGATGGACACCCTTTTCTTGGTATTGCATGTACATGTGGCATTGTGCATGGTTCTTGGTTGTTGAGCCATGAAAAATGCCCAACTCCTTTGTGGGCATTTTGTTCGGTCTTAAGATGTTTATAAAAGTAGTATTGTATGTTGTAAATGCAAGAGAGAGGAAGAGAATAGTGTGCAGGTACTGAGGTGTTGCTAGAGTCTTCTATTGTCATTGTTGAACTTGCATTGCAAGTGTATTGTAACCTTGTGTAGGTTCTAGAGGGGTGGGGTTGTTTTACTGAAAGGTTTTTCCCCACCAAAAAATCTTTGTGTTATGTGTTTCTTTCTCTATCTATTTTCTGTATGCATGGTTGGCTGCAATATTGTTGTTTAGATGATATTGAATTTGTAAGTGAAAAGATTTAAATAAGATTTGCAGCATACTTCTCTTAAGAGATTAGTGTATGAAGTTGTTTCCGCACCTGAGTTTCCTTACACAAACTTCTAAAGCTAAGTTTATTGGAAATTGTTCTAAATACAAGAGGTAGGACATCAAGTACATGAATGCAGATCAAAGAAAAATGATTCATTCACTACATTTAAAGGATATTGCTATAACATTCAGAAATATAAACATTGAGCTCATGAGTGTAGATTCAAGACAAAATCCAACTAGACACCTAAGAAACAAACACATGCACCAGGAAAAGGCAATTCCTATAATTGGGATTACAAAACATGGTATAATTGTCACTATTGTGGAGAGTATGGTCACATATGAGAGAATTGCATTAAAACACACTTAAGGGGAAATTACAAGAAGTGATTGAATGGAGAAACAATATGTTTTAGTTGTCTTAGAGTTGGATATATCAGTAAAAATTGCAAAACCATAGCACCAACACCAAACAATGGAAATGAAAAAGTTGAGTGAAAGAAAACATGGAAAGAAGTAGTGATGGCTAGAAGTAGTGGAGCATGAAAAATTTAGATTACCCAATTCAATGGATCAGGTGATCACACCACATCTAACTAAATAAAGAAGGTATATAGGGATTTTATATTTAATGATATGTTTTACATTAGTTCCTAACATAAATGTGATAAAAGTTCATGTTTGCATAAGTTAAGATGCACTAAGAATAGATCCATAGAAAGGAAAGTGAAAGAGAATCATTTGCTACATAGAGTACTAAGCATTAGTGATACAATCTATATTGACCAAGATTTTTAGTATGGACCAAGTGATTGACAAAGGTGATGTATTGACTGAATGAATTAGTGTTGGTTGAGTAAGGTAACCTTGATCGAGCTAGCTTTCATACACCAACCAAGTACATGAGCATTTATTACAAACCTAGAATGAAAATTTGAAGGTATTTATCAAATTTAAGCATTCATTTCTATCCACCAAATAATTTAAGAGCTCACAAGTGATTTAAAGGTGATTAAGGTAATTTTAGTGATGAAGCAACCAAATCATAGTGGAGCATTGGCAAAATTGATAACATATGTGATACTTTCAGTGCTGAATAAATTATTTTTGAAGACATCATAGAAGAATTATTTTTTTAGAACCCTACATCCAATGGCATCATCAAGTGAAATATTGAAGGATAGAAATGAACAAATTTTGAGGAACAATCAATGTCCACAAAATTTCAAGAACAATATAATTGCTAAAAAGACTAAAGATGGTATTGGTATCCTATCATCAATTCCACCTAGAGTTTTAACTATTCAGAATGTAAGATCCTACTATCTATGCAAAGTAAGAGAGATTGAATTGAAAGAAGAAAACAAAATAGTTGTTGAGAAAGGGCTTACCCATGCCTTAGGTTTTCCAAAGGTTTTCAAGGTAGAATAGATAAAAATCGAGCTCAGTCATATCCAGGACATGAAGATATGGTTAGAAGGTGGACCAATCAAAATTAACAAGGTAATAATTTTCCAAGTCACTAGATACCCTACCTTGAATCAACCTAAAAGAATAAGGAGTACAACAAAGATTAAAATTGAAAAATTAACCAAAGTGAAGTGGAATGGTATAGGGATGTCAATTGATGGGATTGAAGATCTATAATCAAATTTGTAGTTCATTTGATAGCAAACAAGTTTTACCAATCTATCAGACTAAACCTTGTACCTTGCATTACAGTAGATTTGGGCTACAAGATTGTCAAGAAGGATCATTCTTATGACCTTGCTAATCTGCAACTACAACAACTAACAGAGAACTTGGAAGTTGTGAGGAAAGAAAAAAATACTTCATTTAAGTTCAGATCTTTTCTAGTATGTATATTTTTCTATGTACAAAACTCATTCCCTATGGTTGGGATAGTAGGATAGGATTGAAGTAGACTTTCCATGGAGAAGATAAATAATTTAATCAATAGGTTGGGAGAAACTTTTGAGGCTTTAATGGATAAATTTTGAGGAATTCAAAATCAAGATGAGAAATAGAATGAGGATCCTTAAATTGGTACTAGATAAGTATTATGGTAAGATATGTTTTGTAGTGGACATAGATTTTTTGCATGCTCTAGCGATACTACTAAGGATTGCATGGTTAAGGGCTATGACTTATGAAGTAGATGTTGATGAGGTTTCAGCAGTAGTAACTACACTTTTGGTTGAACAAAAAGATGTTAATGCCAAGCAATTTGGTACATATGAAATAATAATAGCTAAGTTAACTATAGAATCCAACATGCTTAAGGTTGAGAACAAAAGGAAGAAAAAGAGTCTTGAGGAAAAGAATAATGAGGAAGGGGAAGGATCAAAACAACCTGCTAAGGCCGATGAAGGAAAAGGAAAAGAAATAGTTGTTATCAAGCCCAAGGCAACAAAGCAAAGGAATGTAATAATTATTGATCCTAAGGTGAAAACCGATCTTAGTAGAGATGTGTAGAAGGTTCTCACACCTCAAAATCCAAAATTAAAGATCATAACAAGATCAAAGACAACTCAACCCCTAGCTATGAAATTAAAAGGAAGTTCATCAAAGAAGAGACCGACCAATTTACCAATATCAAATACATAAGAGAGGCCAAGGAGAAAATTGATCATTGCACAAGAGGAGTAGATGATGAAGAGTCTGAGTTTGATGAACCGAGAAAAATGAAAATTGTAAAGAGATTTTCTTCAATGATTGTGTATTGGGTATGTGTAAAGATTAGAGAATCATGAAATTTTGTAGGATTCAAAGATATTATTTATGATTCCTTGAATAATGATGATCAAGTTAAGCTTGAAGAAGCTATGATTGATATGATGATCAAATTAAGATGTACACCCCTAGAACTAGGAGATGGATTCCCAACAAGCTTGTACAAATGGATAGATGATAAATAGAAGTAGGAACTATCCATAGAAAAGAAAATAAGATAAACTACATTGACACAAGCTATGCAAGATTTAGGGAAGACACATATATCTATAGCCCGTAAAGACTTTGTGAAGAAATTTATGCCAAGAGATAGGGCATACAAAATTTTGAAGAATAAATCTCATGAAGTTGAGTAGGACAACATCAGGTATGGAAAGAAGTATTTGGACTACTTCCTCTAATAGTAGAGACCAAAGAAGGAAGAGATGTAATAAAATTTGAAGATTCTCATAAGGAAGAACTTGCTAAATTAACTAAAGAAATAAATCAACTAGTGTATCAATGTGAATACACTACTACATTTGGACCTATTTGTGATGGCAGGCCATTGCAATTGTGATGTTTACCTATCACCCTAGAGACAAAACCATGAATTGGCTCTCATCAGATGATTGTTAGAATTTTTCTATCACAAATTGCAATGGCGAGGGGATTGATTGTAATGGTGATGGCATGAAATTCTAATTATGAAGGTACATCATTGTAATTATGATGGTTTAAGCTTCTAGTTAGTTGTCACAATTGTGACATGGATGTGATAGTGTACAAGTAATGTTTATTCATCAAATCATGTCATCATAGTTATGACATTATTGTGATAGTTGTGCTATACAAGTGATGGCTAGTCATCACAATTAGCTGTTGCAATTGGCCATTGCAATCATGATAGCTAGTCAAATTGATTTTGTGTCATTACAAGACCAATGGATAGCCATGACACCAAAATTTTCTTCTTTTTAGATCATAGTTGCTGCATGTGAAACCCTCCGTTTCCTTTAATGTTGTTTATAGTTTATTTTCATGGTGCTACTTCATATTTGAATTTTTTCTTTACAAATTGTAGAGTCCCAAGAGAAAAGGATGTGACACAACATAGTATGGATATCTTGAAGACTTAGAAAAACTTGCAACATGCTTAAACCCAACAAAAGCTATATGTCGATAGGTACTTAACAAAGAGAGTTTTTAAGCTTGTTGACATGGTCTTCTTGAGATTGCACTATATATAAGATCTTCCATCAAAGGGAATTGATTCAAGTACCTAGAGATATGATTTAATGGACCCTACAATGTATTAAGGAAGAGTTTTGTGAGCTAGTTTATGAGCTTGAACTTCTAGCTAGTAGCAGAATTCATAATATTCTACATGTTTCCTATTTGAAGAAAGCCCTCAGATAGAAATGCCCTTTCACAAGTGCTTCCATTTGTGGACGATGAAGGAAAATTTATCCTAGAACTTGGAATGATGTTGGGTGCAAGGGGAAAAAAGGTCAAGGAACAAAATTCTTTTGGAGTATTTTTTGAAATGAATGAACTTTTCACTTGAGGATGTAATGTGGTAAGGAGTGGACATTTTTTACCATCCTAGTTAAAAATTCCTTGAGGTCAAGCAATTTGGCTAAGTTGTCGATTCAAATTCAGGTACTAATTTAGGTTCAAGGCTCACTCAAATTTCTTTGGGTTGGGTTAAAATTCATTTTGGGCCTACCTTACATACAAAAATATTTTTAAAAATAAAAAATAAAAATGTACATAGATGCAAAACTACATAATTTCATACACCACTATGCTAATATTAAAGCAACATAGAAAAATACACCACCATGTTAATGTTTCAATTAAAAACAATAATGTCAACATTGATAATCAACTATCATTGAACAAATATCATCATGGACCATCCAAAAAATCATCATTGTCAAGCAACTCATCATCAATCTATTGTTGCAAATATATCGTACAAAAAGTATCGCTATAGGCCCATTTAAGGTAAAGTTTGTGATTGTTATAATATTGTAAGCTTTACACATCAATTGTCATACTTGATGATTCAAAGAAAGCAACTTTGGATCAGATTGGATGAAATATGTTATGTAGCAACCAAAATTAGTTAAACAAAAAAATTAATTTATTTGTACCTTTATGGTTGGTATGTTAAGGATTGCATTCTTTGAGCTTAACTCATTCATTATTTCCTATAATGGATTGAAGACTTAGTGATCTAAACTATTTTTCCATCATTTGTATGTTTCATTTTCCTAATTCAATAATTTTATAAGTAAAAATCATCAAAACATGAGATGCTTATTAATTCAATGTTAAAACATTATAAAGTTTGTTTAGCAATAATGTGCAAATTTTATAATTCATATATCTTTTATTTGATAAAAATAATCATAAATAGTCATCTAAGTCAATTTTAACCTCCTAAATTTCTAAATTAGTCCTAAACCCTATAGGTGATCAAGAGGAATTATGGGCCCTTCCACAGTCAAATTAGAACACTTCATGTTCCCTTTATGTTGATAGAACTTCTCACATCATCACTCACAACTATAGTCACTATCCAAATGTCTTCCTTGACAGGACCTCATATGTTAATCATAACCTCATAATCCCTAGCTTTGATCACAACTATTGAATTCTAAACAATATCCCTCTATTTTGTAGCTTAAAATTGCATACTCTTGATCACATAACTAACACACCATCTCTTGGCCTCTTCCAAATGAACACAAGCATTAGGAATTATCCAAAAAACCTATATGTACTCCCATAATAAGAAACCACTCATAACCCCTTCAACAACTCACTAAACATATTCTACTCTAGTTACATGGTCTTCACTCCTAATCCCATCACTGATCATATATATACATAATCTCTCCTTCAATAGTATCCTATTTCATCAACTATACCTCTTGCTACCCACAAAATTTAGCTCAATTTTTTTAATTTTTATTTCCACTCAATAATCAACCACTCATGACAAAACTATGATCCCAACATTTTATTGTAAACACTTCCCATGATTGATTTATAGTCCTAACCTTGACTAATTACAAATCCTCCTTGTATGACAATACTCTTAACACTTTGTGATTACACTTAACAATCCACCTTACCCTTTGGACACTCAATTCTATATGGTGACATCTTTTATATCCTTAAGGATTCAAACTTGCCACAACTAGCAACTCAACACAATCTTCTAAATTAGTGAATTTGAACTATGACTACTCCACTTATTACTAACCCTTGTCTATATTGAATTTTGTATCTTAAAGCCCTACCTTCCCACAACCATAAAGTAATTTTACTATAACTTCTTTAATAGCTAACACACCCAACCAATTTCCATGTTAAACCTTTAGCAATTTACCAAATCAACCTACTATCCATTGTAACAATCACACCTTTGTTTGCTGAGATAGTCTCTATTCAACTTGGGAATCTCTCGTTTGTAAGACATCCTAATCTTTAGCTTAGGTCCTTGAAACCTTCTCTACAAGCACCAAAAGCTATGATACCAATTGTTGAAAATATAAGAGGAGTAACCAAGAGGGGAGGGGTGAATTAGTTACTACAAAAATAAATCCCAGATATCTTTTGATGTCAGTACAAAATGCAAACAAATAACTAAATATTATTGAAGCTTAGTAAACACACAGAATGTTGTAACTTGATAGTAATTGGATTAGCTTGGTAAAATATTAACTTATAAACTATTAGATGTTATATGTGATTATCATTACTTTAACTTAGTTGCAAACACATAAAGTAAATATCATGAACACATTTGACACTAGGATTTGGCGTGGAAACCCAATTTTTGGAAAAACCACCAATAGCAACTAGTTATGGATTTTCACTCTTCTGAAGTGAACTCTGTTAGGAGCCAACCCTGTTAAAAGATACAAAACACACTATTAGATGTAACCCTATTAAAGGATTTAATCACCCTATTAAGAGTTGCCTAGTTAGAGGTCTTGAGAACAATTCAATGGAATTGCCACCTTGTTAGAGGATTTGCAAATAGTTGTTAACCTAATTCTGTCAAGAGATTTAGATCACTACTACAATAGTTAGAGAGTAACAATGAGTTGACTTGATTTGAATGCAATGTGTTTGCTGATTTCATATCTCTATTCAGGCTTGTACTTGATCCTTCATAATTGATTATGACTTTTTTGCCTCACAAGGATATTCTACTTATCCTTCAAATTCACTTCTTCTACTTAACAATAGATCTTCAATCACATCACCATAATTTGTACATTCTCTTGCACTCACTTGCACACACTCTACCATACTTTGAAATCATTACTTGATCTTATACTTATATCTTTCACTTTGTCAAATTGGCTCAAATACAACTTAAAATAATCAATATTCATCACCTCAATCAGCTGGAATCAATAGATAGATTAATTAACTCAATACAACAAAGTAATAAAATCCTTTCCTACCTAACCTTTCTTGGTAGAAACTAACTCTAAAGAAATTTCCTTTATTAACCAATATGAGCTTAATTAATACTACAATCTTACAAAAATTCTTTGGCAACTGAGTGAGCTTAATTAGCATGGGTTCTATCCAATATTCCTTTGTTACTTGAGTGAGATTGGTTAACACTCTCTTTCTGCAACTTTTCCTTCAACACTTGAGTGAACTCGGTAGACACTACCTTTTGAACTAGGAAAACATAGGAATGCTTGGTAGATACTGAGAACTATCTTTACTACCTGAGTGAGGTCAGCATATACTAACTAATAATGATTATGACATTTGTGTAACATCAAAGACAACACACAATTAATCAGTTGTATCCAATAGGTGAATCAATAATTAAAACTTTCAACCTCTAAAACTCTTCACCAAACATCCATCTCACAATCTATGCATATAAACTAAAATACCAAATTAAGCATATACATCCCTAGCATGAAAGTAAAATATTCAACACATGTATGACACAAGATATTTGGTTACCCAGAAACCCTCCAAGGAGAAGGTAAAACTGGGGTGGGAATGACACCCACAAATCTTCACTATGGCGGTAATAAAGTGTATCCAATAAAGGTTACAATGTTTGACCATGAAACATGATCTACCCTATGGAAAGTCTACCATGTTAAAGGCTTACAAGATTGTTAGATCTTACCCTGTTAAAGGATTTAAACACACTGCTAAAAGTGCCTAGTAAAAGGACTTTAACTTACAATAAAGTAAGCACCCTATTAAAGGATTGACAACAATGTGTTAAGACTACTCTGTTAAGAGATTTAACTGATTCACCTATTAAAATGTCTTAGAAATGATCCTTTGATTAGCACTTTGTTTCTTGATATTAGATCACCTCTATATATAGATGTGTACTTGATCCTTTCTAATCAAATATATCTCTATTATCCTTTGATTCCTCTCATTTTTTCTCCTTTGACTAATTATGCAATGTAACTCAATTCATAATACATTAATAACCATGAATTCTCTATTTGCACATGCAAACTCTCTTCAATTCTCCTTAGCATTCATTAGAAATTTTAGGTTTTGTCTTCCTTAAGAAGACCTAGGTAACTTAGGGTTAGGTATGAATCAACAGTAGTGATTCAACCATATTTCCACTTAAACCTTCCCTTTTTGTGATTGGATACATGTAATTCATAGGGATTCATAATTAAGATTCATCCTTATCATCAAAGATTGTAAAAAAATCCTTAAGTTGGCTACAAAATGGTTTACATAGTAGTTTCTGCCAATACAAACAACTATGTCAAAACTATATTACTCAACATCTAAAGTCTCTAGTGCTCGGCACTAATTGTAACTTCAATTTTGTCACTTGGCATATGAATGACTTGGCATATGAATGACTTGGCATGCACTACTTTCTCAATACTTGAATCACTTAGCACATACTATCTACTCAATATTTGAGTGACTCAACACTTGAGTGGTTAGGCACTCACTATTTACTCAGCATGCTCTATCTTATATGTTATGCTCGACATATGTTACTTATTTGGCATGAACTAAGTAAATGACTTATAATGACTTAAGTGTATAGACACTTATTTGTCAAAACCAACCTAAGATCAACATAAGGTTATTGTTGATAACAAAACCAATCCACATCAAGTAAATAGATCTCATCTCTTCAAATGGATTAATACCGTTACTTTCCAGAGAAAGCCTAAGATTTTGAGGTTCTTCTTTAAAGTGTGGCAACTTTTCCTCTATGTCCATAAATGTTGAACCATCTACATGCATTTGAATAATGTCATATTGACTTCTATTGTGTGCATGATAATCCATAAATTGTGCTAAGCTACTACACCTGAATAATCATTTAAGACATGGAATAATGGTTATGTAATGAAGAACCTTGCGAGATACTTTTTTTGTCACTTGATCATCTTGATATCTGCTCATATGTCATACACGACATTTTGTTGCATTTTCATGTTCTTTATAATAAATGACATGATCTTCAAGACAAACATCTATTGCTTCATACTCCATTCCAATATGTTTCATAGTGACACCTAATTATCACTATGAGTGAGAGAGAACATTTGATGGTGGTAACAAAAGGTCACCTATCAATCTACAACAAAAAATATAAGTCATTATTAAAAACAGTCTTAATGGTACATGTTTCACCTTTTATATACTATAATGACATATATGAAAATCCTTAGCATACGTGACATTATTATGTTGGATAAACTATTCATAACCTTGAAATTCACAAACAACAATACAATAAATAGAAGAGTTGATTAGGATCCTTCCTAGAGGGTCATGTTTTCCTTCTCAAGTAGAGGTATATCATGGATGGCCTCAATGTCATCCTCATCATCATAATAATCATCATCAATAGCAACAGCGACAACACTAGTACCAAATGCGTCATGGATCAATACATTCATACCATCATCTTCAAATGTACTTTCTAGCTCATGATCATCATCTTCCATGGGATCATGAGCTTCTCCTTCAATATTCACACCTTCATATTCCTCCATATTCACACCTCCATGTTCCTCTAAGATGCGATGGTCCATATCACATACTAACCTGGGGAGATTGACCTATATAGAAATGATGATATTCAAACCCCACTTCAATGTGATAATCAAACCCTCATTATGTGTTTGTTATGTATATTAATTGTGAAAATAATATAACAAAAAACTTACCAATGGATGATAATCAAACCCCCCTTCAATGTGACCATTCTCCCTATAATGTCTCTTAGCTATTTTGATTTTGATTCTTCTTGTCTTTAATTCATTACAACTTTTGCAAGGACAATAACATTTGGCATCACCTTCTCTTTGAAAGTTAGACAATAATCTAGCAATTATCTCCTTATTTTTATCAAAATCTCTTGTATTATCTGACATGATCCTTCTTCACAAGAGTAACTTATTGTTGTACCCTTATTGAATTGGTTGTACTTGCTAAATCTACCATTGATAACCATTTCAACATACACATTGACATTAGAGAGAAAACCTTGAAAAAAAATTGGACATGGTGTTCTTAATGTTGATATCTGCACATATGCTTTTGAAATAAAATATTTGGTGTACTTAATGTGTATATTTGCCAAAAAAAATGGACATATTGTACTTAATGTTTATATCTGCACATATAGTTTTGAAAGAAAAAATTGGTGTAATTAATGTGTATATCTACAAAAATATTGGACATGTTGTACTTAATGTTTATATATGTGTTTCCCCACTTTTCATTCTCCAACCGATTAGCAAAAGTGAATACTTGTGTTTAAATGAAAAGAGCGAGTTCTTGGTTTTGTTTGAGTCTAGATCTAAGTCCTTTTAAGTTAGGCAAGTCTCTATCAGACTTTTCCTCATCTCCCTCTCCTCATTCCTAGTTGGGTGGTTCTTCATTTTGTTGAGTGATCTTATGGGTAGGTTAGTGCCTAGTCTAATGTAGATCCATGCTACTCATTCAATGATCAACTACAATTCATTTCCATTTATGGCTTATCACCATCTAAAAAACTAACACTTGTGGAAATTTGGAAATCATCTTCTCCTTAGTGGGTTTTCTACCCATGAGGATGATTTCCCATGAAAGACACTAAATGAAGCACACAAATAAAAAAATATGCAAATGAAAAGGTTTCCTATAATGAATCAATATTTTGTCTATGATTATGACTTTAGAAAATGGTTCAGATTCATTATGGCCCTCATAATCATCCTTAGAAGAAAACTCAAAACTAACTTCTCCTCGGCGGGTTTTCTAATCATGAGGATGATTTTCTAAAAAGGTGGTTTGGAATGAAAAGGAACATTAAGTGGTCCCCAAAAAGGTCTTTTCATCTCATTTAGAAGTGGAAACTATCTTCTCCTTGATGGGTTTTCAACCCATGAAGATAGTTTCCAAATTCCAAAGAAAATCAAGTTAATGATTAGATGGGGTTCACAAGTCATGTTTAGAATGTCCCAGAATGATAATAAAGCAAAACTAACCATTATAGAAAAGAAAGAATAACTAGGATCTAACTTGGTGGACATTCTCCCATGGAGTACACTAATGGTAACTTCCTAAAAATTAAAGGGAAATGGGAAAGTAAGTTAGGGAGATATAGAAAGTTATCATTGAGCCCAATAGAATAGTGAAAAGAACTCTAAATGTTTGTTAAACCCTTGCATTTACTATTCAATAGATATCTCTTTAAATTAATTTGTGTGGCACAAATTCTAAAGATCAATAGATGGATTAAGGCTCCTATATATAGAAACATAAACAGTTAAACAAACTACCACTCTTTCTCTAAACTATTATTTTCTTAATGTAGTTTTTTTTTTTTGAAAAGCTAGTAATCATTGCATTAGCCATTTCTTTCACTTTCTCAAATCTTGTTCTCAAAGTCATGGCAACCAAGTTTGTGGGTTTTGATGGATTGACTTGGATCAATTCCCAATTGTAGAATTTCATGGACACTTCTCTTTGCTTCTATGACATGGAGAATTTTCAAAATAGAGCAAAATCTCAATAGATTCACCCCATCACTAAGAAACTTTGAGGATGTAGGTTGGTTGAACCTGCTAGTTTTCTGGTTGCAATTCAAGCCCCAGAGCTAATAAATGAATGCATACATCATTACAACCTAGGCACAAGGAAATTAAGTTGCTTGATGACACAATGTTGATTTCAATTGATAGGCAAATTGTGGTCAATTTATTTTGTGTGCCAGAATGGGAATAATTCTTAGACTTGACCTCTAAGGGAACCATTTATGAGTTCTCTGCAAAGAAGATGACCTAACGGAAAGGAATCATGCAAACATGCAAACATAGTTCCAAAAATCATAGAGTGCTAAGAGTAAAGTCCCTAAAACCTTGTTTGGGACCAACCTCAAACCAAAGATTATTGATATTTTGGTTCTCCTACATAGGTTGAAAAGTGAGGTAGAAGCTTTGAATTTCGTTGAGCAGTATTTTTTTTTGGTACAAGTCATTTCCTCTGATACTCAATATATTGATTAGGCTCATGAGGTAAGAAAATTTTTGTCCAATGCTCTCCATGTAGCCAAATTTTACAATACATTCTATATGTCTTCTTTTCTCATCCACATGTTGGCCGCATTGCAATTATGGTTGGGCCTTCCACGAGTAGAGAATTTTCCTGATGATGTGAAATCTTATGAGTTTTATCCATGCTTACAGTTACAGAATAGTTATGCAAAGTATGTGAAAGCAAATAATGCATTCACTATATGGATTTGTAGGGAGCTACAAGGATGTCCAAAGAGAAGATTTAGTCTGAAAGCTATGGCCACCATTAGCTAGTTTGGGAGTTATTTTATTTAATTCTATTCTTTCTCTTATTTGTGTCTTGTAGCTTTCAATAGATTCCCCTTAAAACTACCAATGTATCCCAGTGACATGTTTGTACTGATCAAGATCATATTCTAGGCCATTCTAGTGAATGTGTTGAGTTTGATCTTGAAGAAGAAAGGATATGAATTCACCATAATGGTGGAGGCATTTAGTTGCGACACTCACTCTAATGCCAAGAATATATTGAAGGTATTTGAGATGAAGTATAAGTTGGACATGTACAAGGTCTTGAGATGCATGTTCAACCCAAATTGGTGTGCCAAGGATGTTTTTTAGATAAGAAGTGTAATTAACTATATCACCACCATTGAGGATTACTAGGCTAGCCACAAGGATGAGTTCAAGAGCTGTGATTGAGCCTTCACCAAATTAACAGTTGATCAAGTGAAGATGTATAAGGTTAACATTGATGTACAAAGGGTGGAGAACAATGGCCAAAGTATGCAGAGCAACACTTACCTTACCAAGCTCAAAGGCACTCCAATAAGCTCAAAGCCTTATGAAGACACCAAAGAAGAGCTGGAGGTACTGATGGCTTGAATCTACAAGAGGACCAAAAAATGGGTTGAATGGATGAAAACTTAGAGAAGTCAAAGTAAGGGCACATTCCCTCAAGCTTCCCCAAAAGTTGTAGTAGGTACAACCTTGGCTATTACCCAAGGGCTAGCACAACTATTAGGTGGTGGTGATCAACCCCTCAATGAGAGCACTCCTCTTGCCAAAACTTGTCGGATGGTTCCCTACCAGTGATCAAAACTACAATAAAAGTTGAGAAGAAGAAGGTAGAGGAATTGAAAGATGGTGTATTCATACTGGCTCTCTCACCTCAGAGCAGTTTGATCCCATCTGTGAGTGTTGTACAACCCCTACCAAGTAATCCTCAAGCCCAAGTGGTGTATCTTAGGGATGTTGGAAGTAGTGAAAGTGAATATATTGAGTATGATGTAGTAATGAAGACTATAGAAGCAAAGAAAGGCCCTAAATCTTTAAATCTCATTTCATAGGTCCTGATGAATCCCTTCTCTTTAGCAATAAAGACATTAACCCTAGTCAAAAGAAAGATGTTTAGTATAGACACATTCGGGACTCTGTCCAAGGTGATTGGAATAGAATCATGGCTTAAGGACACGTTGGATAGGAAAAGGAAGAGAAAGGAAGAGGGAGTTCCTAATAAAGAGACTTTTTCATTGGTTGTTCGCTCTGGATCAGCATTGAGTAAAATCAAGAAGCAGAAGACCTTATCAATTCTTGGAGAAAATCCTAACATAAGGCATTTGACTATGGAGATTGCTAAACCCACTAAAGAAGGGAGAATTGAAGACATGTTAGTAAATGATTTTTCCTTGCATTAAATGGATCTTGGAGAAGTAAGACATGATACTAAGGTGTGTTTGAGGAAGTCAAAAAATGATATGATAGAGAGACAACTCAAAAGCCTTAAGCTAGCAAAAGTCAAAATGAAGGTAGAGATTCATGGGCTTAATTATTTTATTAGGTAGTTAGTCACCCCACTGGCATGCATCTTAGGAATGTCAATCACCAGTGATCCTACTACTATTGACATTCAAGCTCTCATCTACCAATTACAAGAAGACAAGCACTTCGGGTAGATTGGTAGAGAATGGAGTGGGAAACTCAAGTTAGAAGGACTTTCAATTATAGAACAAATAGGCAATGCACTACTAAGGCTTGAAATAGAGAAGGATAATATCTCAGCCAATCAAGCTACCCTGGTAGAAGAGAAAGTTAAGAGTGAAGATTGCATTTCTTTACTAAAGATGATTATCCATATGAAAGCTAAGGAAGTTATAGAGGTAAAGATCCTACTTAAGGGAGATGAGACTCTATTTGAATGGTTATAGACCATGCAATTCAAATCTAAAATGATCCTGGTGGCGAAGGAAGGACTAAAGGAAATAGAAGCTAAAGTAAAAAAGGATCAAGATAGAGACTATGAATTATTAAGAGGTCTACATATAGATTCCCAAGCTAGTAGACAAGGAAAGGGGATCATCAAAGTGGCCATCATGCAAAAGAACTTCTCCAATTATCTAGATGGCTTGATTGAGATAACTTTTGGTCACTAGAACAAAGTGTCTAAGCTCCAGAAACTTGGTGGATGTGTACACATGGCTATGAAGTAAATAGAGGAGTAGTTGAATGTCATCAATGATTTAGCTAGAGAGCATTCCAAGTGGCTCTTGAGATTCACCAACATCCATGTTCATAGGTATGAGGAGTTGATTCCAATCATTGTCACTGCAAAGGTCTATAAAGAAAAGTCAAAAAAAGGAAAGAAGGCAAAGTGATCATATCTTGCCCTTTCACATTTTGATGTAATGATTACAACTGACAAATTGGCTCCTTTCCATTTGTAAGTTTTGAGGAGATGAACCAATTTGAGTCCCATTTTGTAATAGTCATCTTAGAAACCTATATGTACTAAATTGAAAGATTAATAAAAGGTCGACTAATTTTTTATGTGAAATACTTGATGTTGTAGAGACAATTTGTGGGTATTTTTGTTGAGAATAGATTGTAAACAATAAAGAGGATCATTTTTGAGAATAGATTGAAAAAGATTGTTCAAGAAGTATGATCAATATGTTTCAATCATTGTTTTCTCACTGATGTCAAACCTAGTATTTGTTGGTAAGACAATTGTTTACATGATTTAAGTACTATCACTTATTTGATTGATGAAGAGGATTTGATCAATAGATGTCACAATAACACCTAGAGGAAAGGTTGAGTTATGATTATGTAAAGAAGTACAATAATTACTTAAGACATTGTAACATGATGTATTAATAATCTACTTAAGGTTACAAAGGTTGGTTATACTAAGAAAGTTTAGAAGAAAAAGTGAAACAAAGTTTGTCTACCAAGCTTGATCGAGTGGATAGTAGGTGTCGAGAAAAGTCAGTGCAAGCTAAGTAGAAAATCAATTGGAGCCAAGTAAAATTTTATTCTAGTGTATGTTGAGAAAAATAATGGATGCTGAGTAAAGTTTAGTTGATGTTGAGCATTAGTAAACTTTAGTTCATGCCAAGTAATTTCATAGAGGGTGTTGAGCAACGTAGTATGTGTTGAGCATCACAAGCTTGATAATACCAAGTGGCCGCATTATTTAAAAGATCATGAATTTGATGGATCTGAGATGACAAGTTTTTTTCTTGGATTATGTGAACCACATGGAAGATAAGATTGATGAGTTGGTGGCATAAAATTTAAGGTAAATTTTTTTAGGCAAATTCAAAGAGGATTCAAGGAGAAGTTTCTAGAAGAGATATGAAATGTGGGGTAGATTCATTATATCCTACCTAATATGTCCTAACCCTAAATTGGATGATGGAGAATGAGTGACAAAAGATCTTAATTTCCTATTTATAGGAATGGCTAGTCAAAATAAAAGGTTGTCATGTGTGAGAACCTAAGGAAGACAAGGAGTCAAGGGTTTTGCTTCATCCAGTGACCTAAGAGAAGAGTCTATAGTGGCATGTTAAGCAAGAAGGCTTAAAAGTATGAAAGTTTAAAGCGTGAACAAGCTATCAGAGATGAAATGTGTGAAGGAAAAGTAGAATGGAGGACTAAAATAAAGATTTGTAATCTGAAAATGGATTTGCAAGTTGTTATCAAATCAAGCCTTACTGTTACTCGCTAATAATTATATCAGTCTAGGGTAAATCCTTTGGATTAAGGTTCACCTAACAATTATTTATGAATCCTTTAAATGGGTGACATTCCAAGTGAATGGTATAATGTCCTCTAGCAAGGCTCACTCCTAAAAGGTGATTGAAATCCTTTAATAGGGTCACATTTAATAGTGTGTATTGTAACCTTTAACAAGGTTGGCCTTTCATAGGGCATCACTCAAGAGGAGTAAAAAGAGTAGCATGTTACTAGTAGTTTTTTCCAAATTAGGTTTTCACATAAATTATTATGTCAAGTGTGTTGATGAATTTTTTATGTTTCATATTTACATTTCTACAAGTTGACCTGGCAGTAACCTACAAGTTTTAAGTGATTGCATAATCTTATGGATGCATCCATGAAGATAAAAGTTTTATGGGTTCACTAAGTAGTGAAAAGTTTTATTTATACATCTAGACCTTGGATAACTAATTCATCCCCCCCCTGCCCCGCATTTGTTCTAAAGTATCCCAACAATTGGTATCAGAGTCATCTACTTAAGAGGACTAGTTTGAAGGTACTAGAGGCACAAAGATCAAGATGTCAAAAAGAGAAGTACCCAAGCTTAATAGATATAACTTTCCTACATGGTAAAGTTTGATGAAGCTACACTTTGGAGGACTTGGAGATCATGCATAATCTACCATTTCTACTAAGCATGTCGATCCTATTGGTGCCCCAACTGCTAAGGATGTGAAAAAGAAGAAAGAACATAACCAGGTAATGCTTGAGATTGCCTCTGGCCTAAGCTATGTTGAATTTGATGATATTAATGGTCCTGATAGTGCAAAGAAGATGTGGGATACCTTAACCACCATCTATGAAGGAGACACCAATGTTCTAAGAGCCAAAGTTGAGAGTCTCAGAGGTAAGTTTGATGATATGAGAATGGAAGAAGGTGAAAATATTGCCCAATATCTTACAAGGATAAAAGAAATTGTTAACACAATAAGAGAAGCTAATGGTAAAATAGATGATGATACTATACTAAGAAAAAATTTAAGGACACTGTTACCTATATATGCTATTATATTTTCTACAATTCAAGAACTAAGATTTATACCAGGGAATAATCTATCACTTGAATGTCTTGTAGGTAGACTCACTACTTTTGAGCTATCTAACTTTGATAGTTACAAACTTGAAAATATTGAATCTGCTTTCAAAGCTAAAGTGTCATTAAAGGAACCTAATGAGAAGAAGAAGAAGAAAAATATAAAGAATGTGTCCAATGATAGTGAAATAGATGAGGAGGATGTGGAATAGCTTGAAGCACTACTAGTAAGAAGATTCCACAGAGGTAAAGTCAAGTTCAATGGTAAATTACCTATCAATTATTTTAATTATAATAAGGTTGGTCATATTGCTATTAGATGTCCAGAGAAGAAGAACTATAGAGGTGGTGACAAGTGCAAAAGTAGAAGAGATGAAGACAGTATGGATTATAAAGACAAAGGAAAAAAGTCATACTATATTGCTAAAGAGGAAAAAAGAGATGAATCTAATAAATATGATGATGAAGTGGTGTATGTTGAAATGAAGGACCAATCTAATGAAGATGAGGCAACTACACTTGTGACTTGTGTGAACAAGAATGATAGATGAATAGTTGATAGTGGGTGTTCACATCACATGATTGGAGACAAAAGTAAGTTCATTTTCCTAAATTGTTATGATGGAAATAGTGTAAGATTTGGTAATAATACATCATGTTTGATCAAAGTAAAAGGTTCTATCAAACTTACAGATAAAATGTTATGTGACAATGCTTACTATGTTGAAGGGCTTAACTATAATCTCTTGAGTGGGTCACAACTAAATAATTTGGGATGTAAGGTTGAGTTTGAAAACAAGATTTATAAGATTTATGACACAAATGGAAAACTGATTGGAAAGGGTGATTAAACTAGGAGTAATCTATTCTATCTTGATATAGATGATGCTACTTGTCTAGTTGTAAAATTTGATGATGTGTAGTTGTGGCATAAAAGGTTATGTCATGTTAATTTTAATAACCTGTCAGTATCAGTAACATGAGAAAAGTTAGAGGTTTGCCTAAGTTGAAGAAGCCTAATAATATAATGTGCAAACAATGTCAGTTAGGAAAAATGAAAAATTCAAGTTTTAAGAGTAAAATCCATACCTCTAAAGGAGTACTATAGATTGTTCATACTAACTTGTGTAGACCAATTAGTGTGCAAAGTTACAAAGCAGATAAGTACATTATGTTGTTTTTTGATGACTATTCTAGAATCATGACAGTTATGTTTCTAAAACAAAAATTTGATACTTTCCAAATGTTTAAGTGGTACTTAGCAGGAGTTGAGAAGAAAATAGGTAAAAGTATGAAGTGTTTGAGATCTAATAGAGGAGGAGAATTCACATCAAATGAGTTTGAGATGTTTTGTAATGACAATGGAATCAAGGGACAGATATCTACACCTAGAACCCCTCCACAAAATGGAATATCTAAAAGGAGGAACAAATCTATAATCGATTGTGCTAGAACACTCATGATGAAGAAAATGTTGCTTTAAAATATTGGAGAGAAGCTATAAGTATAGTTGTCTATACCTTGAACCATGTACAACTCAAGAAAGGTACTCATACAACACCTTATGAACTATGGTATGTATAATCACCCAATGTAAAATACTTTAAGGTATTTGGAAGAAAATGTTACATTCTTAAAGACTTTAGGAATGGTAAACTAGATGCAAAAAGTGAAGAAGGTATCTAGGATATTCCACAATAAGTAAAGCTTATAAGTGTTTAAATACTAACACTAACAAAGTTGTGGAAAGTGTAAATGTAAATTTTGATGAATATATAGAAGTACATGAGGCTGAACCTATGAAAGAACTAGAAAAATACAAAACATTTGCATACTCTTATGAAGATATGTCTACTAAAGAAGAAGCTACAAATCAAGCTAAAAACCAATAACAAGTTTGAGTGACTGTCGAGTCAGATACTATGAATGTCAGGTTGCATTCAGGAATTGAGCTACATTTAGATGTTGAGTTATAGAATGAAGTTGAAACACATTCTAATTTTAAGATTACTGTACATGAAATAGATGTTGAGCTACTTGATAGAGGTGTACACAGTGACTTTGAAGCTAAAAGACAAAATGAAGAAACTAGAGCTGAACCAAGATTGTCCAAATATGTCAAGAGACATCATCTTGATACACAAATTATTAGAGATAAAGATGCTAGACCAATGAAAAGAAATAGATTGAGAAATAATATATGTTTACTAAGCATGAAGGAACCCTAATCAATAAGAGATGCCTTAGAGGATATTGGCTAGAGTAAAGAAATGTAAGAAGAGATTGAACAAACTAAGAAAAACAAAACATAGACTCCAGTTCCTAGACTAGAAGATAAAAATGTGATTGGCACCAAGTGGGTATTCAAAAACAAGCTAGATAAAAATGGTGAAGTCACAAGGAACAAGGAAAAATTAGTTTGTAAAGGATATGCACAAAAAGAAGGAATTGACTATGGAGAGACATTTGCCCCTATTGTTAGATTGGAATAAATAAGAACTTTACTTGCTTATTTTGCATAAAAAGGTTTCAAAATTTATCAAATGGATGTTAAATCTGCATTTCTAAATGGCATATTAGAGGAATAAGTTTACAAAGAAAAACCAAAAAGTTTTGTTGATGTTAACAATAAGAACATGGCAAGTAGATTACACAAAGTTCTATATGGTTTCAAACAAGAACCAAGAGCATGGTATGAGAGACTTCATAACTATCTTGTGAAGATTGGATTTGAAAGGACTGATGATAATAGAAATCTATACTTGAAGACAAAAAAAGGGAAAGGTATTCTATTATCTAAAATTTTGTTTATGATATCATATTTGGAGGCTAAGATACTTTATGTAAGGTTTTTGCAAATGAAATGAGGCAAGAATTTGAAATATCTATGTTTAGAGAGATCAAATTATTTATGTTTTTGCAAGTATATCAGATGAAATATGTTATATACATCACTCGGTCAAAATATGTTAACGAAATACAAAAAACTTTTGGATTGGAGGATTCCAAACTAGTAAGTACACCTATGGTGACAATGTTGGAATACTTCAGAATAAGTAGGGGGGAAATAGTTATCCAAGGTCTAGATGTATAAATAAAACTTTTCACAACTTAGTGAACCCATAAAACATTATTCATCATGCATGCATCCATAGGATTATGCAATCACTTAAAACTTGTAGGTTAATATCAAATCAACTTGTAGAAATGTAAAGGATAAAACATAATAGATTCATCAACTTGACACAATGATTTGTGTGGAAACCCAATTTGGGAAAAAGCACCAATAACATGCTATGCTTCTCACTCTTCTAAAGTGATGCCCTATGAAAGGCCTTCACACATTTTAGCTCTAATAGCTTGTTCAACCTTTAAGAATTCATACTCTTAAGCCTTCTTGCTTAACATGCCAATGTAGACTCTTGTCTTAGGTCACTTGATGAAGCAAAACCCTTAACTTCTTGTCTTCCTTAGGTTCTCACACATGACAACCTTTTCTTCTAACTAGCCATTCCTATAAATAGGAAATTAAGATATTTTGTCACTCATTCTCCATCATCCAATTTAGGGTTAGGACATATTAGGTAGGATATAATGAATCTACCCCACATTTCATATCTCTTCTAGAAACTTCTCCTTGAATCCTCTTTGAATTTTCCTAAAAATAGTTTACCTTGAATTTTGTGTTACTGACTCATCAATCTCATCTTCCATGTGGTTCACATAATTCAAGAAAATAAACTTTCCAGCTCAAAACCATTGAATTCATGATCTTTTAAATAATGCAACCCCTTGGTATTCTCAGATTTTTTATGCTTGGCACATACTGCGTTGCTCAATACCCTTTGTGAAATTACTTGGCACAAATTAAAGTTTACTAGTGCTCACCATCAACTAAGCTTTACTTGGAATCTACTATTTTTCTTGGCATACACTAGAATAAAATTTTACTTGGCTCTAATTGATTTTCTGCTCAGCTTGCATTGACTTTTCTTGGCACCTACTATCCACTCGGTCAAGCTTGGAAAACAAAATTTGTTTCACTTGTTCTTCTAAGCTTTCTTAGTGTAACCAACCTTTGTAACCTTAAGTAGATTATCAATACACCATGTTATCATTGTCTTAACTAGTCCTTGTACTTCTTTACATAATCATAACTTAACCTTTCCTCTAGGTGTTATTGTTACATCTATTGATAAAATCATCTTCATCAATCAAATAAGTGATAGTACTTGAATCATGCAAGTAGTTGTCTTACCAACAAATACTAGGTTTGACATTAGTGACAAAACAATGATTGAAATATATTGATCATACTTCTTCAACAATCTTCTTGTCTTCCTTAAGTTCTCACACATGACAACCTTTTCTTCTAACTAGCCATTCTTATAAATAGGAAATTAAGATCTTTTGTCGCTCATTCTCCATTATCCAATTTAGGGTTAGAACATATTAGGTAATATACAATGAATCTACCCCACATTTCATATCTTCTCTAGAAACTTCTCCTTGAATCCTCTTTAAATTTTTCTTAAAATAGTTTACCTTGAATTTTGTGCCACTAGCTCATCAAACTTATCTTCCACATGGTTCAAATAATCCAAGAAAACAAACTTGCCAGCTTATATCCATTGAATTCATGATCTTTTAAATAATGCAGCCACTTGGTATTGTCAAGCTTCTAATGCTCAACACAAACTACATTCCTCAACACTCTCTATGAAATTACTTGGCACGAACTAAAGTTTACTAGTGCTCAGCATCAACTAAACTTTACTTGTCATCTTAAGCATGTAGATATAAGCTTTTTAGTTTCTTCTGTTTCTCCCTCTATCACCTTACTTGTGACTAATTTGAAGTTTTAGCTCTTTGATTACCTTAGAAAACTCCTAAAGTAAGATCATCTGCATCAATTTGTAAGATATGAACATCAACTTGTTTGATGTAGGGCACTCCTCTTGTTACTTAGATAGCCTTTGATGGGGGTATCACCCCTGGTTTACCTCTTAGATACTCATGAGCATCCTTAGGTAATGCTTTTGTGAAGATAACAAAAAATTCCTCTTTTGTGTTGACATATTCCTGTTGGAACTATAGATGGAGTAACTAAGAGGAGGGGGGGTGAATCAGTTATCCCAAAAACAATTCACAAATCCCTTAGATGTCTGTAATGCTTATTTACTGCTGAAACTTGGTAAACAATGTAGGAATATTGTAACTCGGTAGATTAACTAGTTAGATTTCATATTAATTAATATGCATTCAAAGGTTAAAATAAATGAACACAAGAGACACCAGATTTAACGTGGAAACCCAATATGGAAAAAACCACCAAGTAACTAGTCACCAATTTTTTACTCTTTTGAAGTGAGCCCTATTAGGAGCCAACCCTATTAAAGGTTGCAATACACACTGTTAGGTGTGACCTTGTTAGAGGATTTAGTCACCCTATTAGGAGTGGCCTTGCTAGAGGTCTTTAGAATAATTCAACTGAACTGTCACCTTGTTAGAGGATTTACAAAATGGTTGTTAAACCAACTCTATTAAGAGGTTTGAAATCACTGCTACAATTGTTAGAAAGCAAAAATGAATTGACCTAAACAAGATGCAACTAAATTTTCTAGATGCAGGTCTCTCTTTAGCATTATTAGATCCTCCTTGATCAAATATGGCTCTGCTGCTCCTTAATAATCTCTGATCATCCTTCAATTTTGCTTCCACAACAATCAGTCTTTATATCACATTAACTTCCTCATACCTCTACATACTTCTGTTGAATTCGCAACTTGACCTCTTACTTATACCATTCAAATTGTCAAGTTGGCCCATTGACATGTTACATTTACCAACAAATCATTCATCAGTTGGCTATAGATATTACTCTTTAACATTATTTCATAAAATAGTGAAATACTTTACTGGCTGACCCTGCTCGGTAAATACTGCTTTCAAGAATTTCTTGAGTTAACCATCTTGACTCGATTAGCATTGCAATATCCTTTGTCTGCCAAGTTTTACTTGGTAAGAACTGCTTCTGCCAAATTTCCTTTGATGACCAAGTGAGCTTAGTAAGAACTAAATTTCTTTGATTACCTTGAAAGCTCAGTAAGAACTAAATTTTTTTGATTACCTTGAAAGCTTGGTAGGAACTGTATCTTCCAATTTTCCTTTGATGACCAAGTGAACTCAGTAAGAACTACTTCTTCCATATTACCTTTGATTATCAAGTGAACTTTGGTAAGAATTGCATTTTTGCTTGGCTGACCTTCTGAGCTCGATAGACACTATCCTTTGTCTTGCTAACTTTCTGAGCTCGGTAGACACTATTATTTGCCTTGTTGACCTTCTGAGCTTGGTATACACTGTCTGATAACTGATATGACATTTGTGTGACATCAAAGACAACACACAATTGAATAATTGTATCCAACAATCTCCCTCTTTGGCATTGATGGCAACACAACATGTCATAGCAGAATGAAATTTGAAAACAAGTCTTTTAATGACAGAATACAAAACTCCCTCTTTCATAATAATCTTTTGCAAATTTTAGAAAGATATGATAGTATATTCTACCTCTTTGACAACACATGCTAAAGACAACTCGAAAAAACTGAATAACATTGTACCTGATGTACTGATTCATATGCAATGTCTTCATCAGTTTGCTGCATCAACTGATAGATCTTCAATCCTGTTCTTGTTGATGCATCACTAAAACTATATTTTAGTGAGCTTCAGATAGGGGAATGACCCCTAACTTACCTCTTAGATACAAGAATGCATCCTTAGGTAAAGGTTTTGTGAATATATCAACAATTTATTCCTTTGTATGCACATATTCCAAACTTATTTCCTTTTCTTGCACCAATTTTCTAACAAAGTGATACTTTATGGCAATATGCTTTGTTTTTTAATGCATCACTAGATTCTTGGAGATGTTAATTGCACTTGTGTTATCACAAAACATAACAACAAGTTCTTTGATTTCTTGCTTCATACCTTCCAATAATTGTTTAAACCATACAATATTTGAGCAATTTACCACTACTGCAACATATTCAGCCTCTATTGTAGATTGAGATGTACAATTCTGCTTTTTACTTGTCCAAGAAACTAACCTTTTTCAAAGAAAGAAAGCTCCTCCACTTGTGTTCTTTCTATCATCAATATTTCCTACCCAATCTGCATCAGTGAACACCTTTAAATCCAGCTTTCCTCCAAGTTTATACCATAATCCATAATCTTCAGTTCTTTTTAAGTATCTCATGATCCTTTTGATTGTCGTCATGTGATTTTATTTTGGTTTTGCTGAGAATCTTGCTACAATTCCTACTGCAAGGGCAATGTCTGGTCTTGTGTGCACTACATATTGCAACTTTCCAATCATAGATCTATACAATGTCTAATCTACTTTCTTTGATTCATTATCCTTGGTGAGTTTTAATCTAGTACACATAGGAGTCCCAACTGGTTTGCAATCTTCCATACCAAACTTTTTCAATATCTCCTTGATGTATTTAGATTGAGTGATGTAAATGCCATTCTTATTCTATTGAATTCAAAGACCAACAAAGAATTTTATTTCACCAAACATTGACATTTCAAATTCTTTATTTATTTGTTCTAAAAATTCTTTGCAAAGATCATCATTTCCTGTGAACAAAGTATCATCTACAAATATTTTTGCCAAAACAATCTTACTATCCAGTCCTTCCTTTATGTATAAACTGTTGTTGTCATTAGTTCTTTGAAAATCAATCAAAACAAGATAGTTATGCAATCTTTCATACCATGCTCTAGGGGCTTGTTTCAGACCATATAATGCTTTATGCAATTTGCAGACCATGTCCTTCTTGTCTGGATCAACAAAACCTTCAGGCTACTCAATGTAAACTTCTTCTTGAGATTATCCCTTGCATACTAGTCTAGCTTTGTTCCTTGATACCTTACCATCTTCATTTAGCTTGTTTATGAATACTCACTTTGTGCCAATCACATTCTTGTCTTTGGGTCTAGGTACAAGAATCCATGTTTTGTTTTTCTCTATCTGTTCTATCTCTTCATTCATAGCTTCAATCCAACTTTCATTGTCTAGTGCATCTTTGACATTTCTAGGTTCAAAATCAGCAAGTAAACAAGTACCTTTCAACTTATTTCTTGTCATTGTTCCTTCTGATTTATCTCCAATGGTCTGATCTAGTGTATGATGCTTTCTGACATACTTGGCTAACATGGGCTCCTTACCTTTTGAATGACTTGCATTGTTATCCTCCTGTATCTCAACTTCTGGTTCTGATTCAAGTTGCTCGAGCTCGGTAGATGCTAACTCGGTAGCTTTTGTTTGCAACATGGGTTCTTGTAGCTCAGTAGATATTGACTCAGTTTGAACTTCTTGTGACTCGTAATGAAGACTCTAGAGTTGAAAATTTCTAATTAATAGGTGTACTTAGCATTGTATCTGGTTCAATGTAAACAAATCTTCTGTAGTCCTCAGGTTCTTTTTTACTTTCTTTTTCTATTCTTTCTACAAACTCATCAACTTTCACATGTGCACTTTCTATGACTTTGTAAGTAGATAAGTTCAAACATCTATATGCTTTTCTTTTGCAAGAGTATCCCAAAAATATTCCTTCATCACTTTTTACATCAAATTTTCCTTTTCTAGATTCTTTCAAAATGTAACATTTACTTACAAATACTTTTAGATAACTTACATTGGGTTTGTAGCCATACCACAACTCATAGGGTGTTTTGAATGAGTCCTTTTTTAGCTGTACTTGATTCAAGGTATGAACTGCAGTGCTAATAGCTTCCTTCTAGTATTTGATAGCAATTCCTTTCTCAATCATTAAGGTTCTTGCACAATCCATGATAGATATGTTCCTTCTTTCTGCTATTCCATTTTGTTTAGGAGTTTTAGGTGCTGAAACCTATCTTTTGATTCCCCTTTCAATGCAAAAGTTATTGAGCTCATGTGAAATGAATTCACCACCTCTGTCAGACCTTAAGCATTTTATTCTTTTGCCTATTTCCTTTTCTACTCTGGCCAAATACCATTTGAACTTTTCAAATGCTTCTAATTTCTCTTTTAGGTACATGACAGTCATCATTCTTGAATAGTTATCAACAAACAAAATGAAAAAAATTTCACCAATATAACTTTCAATGCCAATGGGTCCACATAAATTAGTATGCACAATTTCTAGAACTTCTTCAATTTGATAGTTCTTACTTTTAAAATTGGTCTTTCCCATTTTACCAATTTGACAATTCTTGCATAGACCAACCTCAAGTTTCTTTATGTCAGGAATACCTCTTACTTTTCTAAATTTGCTGATCTTTATTAAGTTGTCAAAGTTTACATGACACAACCTCCTATGCCATAACCAACTTTCTTCAATTTGAGCAATAAAACATGAACATTCACCAAGTTCAAGATAAAATAAGTTACCTTTTTTTTGAGTGCCTGATCCAATTAGTTTTCCTTTGCCATCCAACAATCTTGCTTTTTCATGCATAAATTATACTTTGAATCCATTATTGAGCAGCTATGCTACACTCAACAAATTGTGCTTTAGTCCTTCTACCCAGTATGCATTATCACATACAAGTTCCTTGGTTCGTGAGATTCTTCCTTTTCCTCTTATACAACAAGGTTCATTGTTACCAAATCTTACACTGCCACCATCATAGACTTCAAAGTGTTCAAACTTTATTTTATCACCAGTCATGTGATGAGAACAACCACTATCTATAATCCATGTATCATTTCTGCCCATATGAGAAATAAGTGCCATTTCCTCATCATTATCAAACTCATCTTTCACAGCAATGTAAACAATTTCATCTTCTTCTTCATCATCAGAATCATTAGAATCTTTAGCTATAAAACATGTTTTCTTACCTTTATGCTTGAATGATTTGAAGTCTCTTTTGCCATTGTACTTGTGACCTTTCTTCTCATCCTTGTTTTTCTTATTTGGGCATTTAGCAGCAATATGTCCAATTTCTTCACAAGAAACATATATTAGAGGAACCTTACCTTTGTATTTTCCTTTGCCTCTAGAATATTTCCTTGCTAGCAGAGCTTCAACTACTTCAAGATCACTATCTGAACTCTGTTCTAATTCTTCATTACTATCTGATTGTAGATCCTTCAACTTTTTCCCTTTTTCTTTGAGTGAAAGCTTGGCTTCAAATGTTGATTCAACATTTTTGGCAGCTGGCACATTTTTGTCAAAGTTGTCTAGCTCAAATATAGTCAATCTTTCAACTATGGCTTCTAGATTTATCTTATGATTTGCTTCACATCTTCTTTCTTGAACTACAAAAACTCTGATTGCATAGATGGGAATTAGAGTTCTAAGAACTTTACTTATAACTGTCTCTTCCTTGATATCTCTTCCAGATGCTTTGATTGCACTAACACATGCTTTGACTCTTTCAACATATTTTGCAATATTTTCATCCTCTCTCATCCTCATTTGATCAAATTGTCCTCTCATACTTTCTACTTTGGTTCTTCTTACATTATCATCTCCTCCATAGATTTCTTTCAGCTTTTCCCACATTTCAAAGGCAGTTTTGCAATCTTTGATGTCATCAAATTCTTCACAACTCATAGCAGATGTTATATCTATCGTCATGTTATTTTGAGTCTTCTTTTCAACAATATCATTGACAAATAGTGTACCAGCTGGTTCTGCATATTTTTTATCAAGGTATTTTAGTCCTGTATCTCTAATAGAAGCTAGATGAAGTCTCATCAACCCTTGCCATGCTGAGAAGTTGTCCCTGTTAAGTCTTGGAATTTCCCTCTTATAAGACATCCTAACCTTTGGCTTAAATCCTTGAAATCTTTTCCTGCAAGCACCAAGAGCTCTGATACCAATTGTTGGAATTATAGATGGAGTAACTGGGGGGGCGGGGTGGGGGTGAATCAATTATCCCAAAAATAATTCACAAATCCCTTGGATGTTTATAATGCTTATTTACTGCTAAAACTCAGTAAACAATGCAGGAATACTGTAACTCGGTAGATTAACTAGTTAGCTTTCATAGTTATTAATATGCATGCAAAGGTTAAAATAAATGAACACAAGAGACACCAGATTTAACATGGAAACTCAATATGGGAAAAACCACCAAGTAACTAGTCACCAATTTTTCACTCTTCTGAAGTGAGCCCTGTTAGGAGCCAACCCTATTAAAGGTTACAATACACACTGTTAGGTGTGACCCTGTTAAAGGATTTAGTCACCTTGTTAGGAGTGGCCTTGCTAGAGGTCTTTAGAATAATTCAACTGAACTGTCACCTTGTTAGAGGATTTACAAAATGGTTGTTAAACCAACTCTATTAAGAGATTTAAAATCACTGCTACAATGGTTAGAAAGCAACAATGAATTGACCTAAACAAGATGCAACTCAATTTTCTAGATACAGGTCTCTCTTTAGCATTATTAGATCCTCCTTGATCAAATATGGCTCTGCTACTCCTTAATGATCTCTGATCATCCTTCAATTTTGCTTCCACAACAATCAGTCTTCATATCACATTAACTTCCTCATACCTCTACATACTTCTTTTGAATTAACAACTTGACCTCTTACTTATACCATTCAGATTGTCAACTTGGCCCATTCACATGTTACATTTACCAGCAAACCATTCATCAGTCGGCTATAGATATTACTCTTAAACGTTATTTCATAAAATAATGAAATACTTTACTCGCCGACCCTGCTCAATAAATACTGCTTTCAAGAATTTCTTGAGTTAACCATCTTGACTCGGTTAACATTGCAATATCCTTTTTTTGTCAAGTTTTACTCGGTAAGAACCTCTTCTGCCAAATTTCCTTTGATGACCGAGTGAGATCAATAAGAACTAAATTTTTTTGATTACCATGAAAGCTTAGTAAGAACTAAAATTCTTTGATTACCTTGAAAGCTCAATAAGAATTGTATCTTCTAATTTTCCTTTGATGATCGAGTGAACTTGGTAAGAACTGCTTCTTCCATATTACCACCGAGTGAACTTCGGTAAGAGTTGCATTTTTCCTTGGCTAACCTTCTGAGCTCGGTAGACACTGTCCTTTGTCTTGTTGACCTTCTGAGCTCAGTAGACACTGTTCTTTGCCTTGCTGACCTTCTAAGCTCGATATACACTATCTGATAACTAATATGACATTTTTGTGACATCAAAGAAAACACATAATTGAACAATTGTATTCAACAATTCTATCTTCACCTTTTTATCTTGAACTAACTCTCTCAAGTAATGATACTTGATTGCAATGTGCTTAGTCTTTTTGTGCATCATAGGATTATTTGACATATTGATAGTGTTGAAATTGATGAAAGATCAACCCCACAAATTCCAAGAATCACCTACATGCAAACACCTGTTATAGGAGAGAGAAGCAAAAAACTATGAAGGCAGTAATTGCTAGATCCATAGATTAGACATTCTTGATGAGCAAAAAGAGAGATTTCTATTATCAAAACTGAATGAATAAATTACAAAGAGATCAATCCTTATAAAAGGAGATCAAAATCCTAATAGGGTAAAATCTAGGTTGCATGATAATAATTAATAAAAGAATTAATTATTATATGCCTAAATTTTAGCTTAAGTAAACTAGAGATAATAAGTGAATTAATAATTAAATCAAAATAATTTAATTAATAAAGAAATATCTTATTACTCTAACACCCCCCTTAAGATGAACTTAGGGAGTAGGTAAAAACCTAGAAACTACTAATGAAAGGAAATTGAGTCCCGGCAACAAGGCCTAATGAGGTACCCAAGCACAACCAAATCTCTATAAAGAGAAGAAATAAAAAACCACATGGAAAAAACCCTACTCCAAAAAGAGAAGGAAAGAATGTTCTAAAAGATACAACAAAAGATGATCATGAAGAACACCACTGAAGCATGAAACTAAAAACACTGCCAAATTGTTGATCTGAAGAACCTCCACTATAGAGCACATGACCAGGTAGAGAAGACTAAGTCTAAAGATTTGGTCAATAAAATATGGAAGGTATCTTCATGGCCTCCAAAAATAGGAATAAAAGAATGTCTATATGGTAAATGATCCATCTCACTGGAATGCATAGGTATCAAGCCACTATAATCACCTAGTACATAGGATCAAATACTGAATACATAGCTGACTCCATTGAACCAAGAAAGAAATAGAACCAACATAATCCCCCTCTAATTCTAAGAGGTAAGACATGAATACTAAAACTAAATGCAATATCTCATGTAGAAAGAAGAACTAGGAATATTGAGAGTGCAAAAGAAGTAAAAACACCTATACTAGCATGTGTCATCAACACATCATGAGCCTAATTTCATGGAAGGAACACTCACTTGATAAAGGAAGATGGTGAATATGGCCAACATAAAACCCCCCAAGGCACTTTATAATGTAGTGTGAGTACAACAAAACAAAAAGATGTCTAAGATCCCAAAATGTAATAGAGTGGCACTTTATCTCAGTGCATTTGCAAAAATACTATAAGAGGATATCAACAAAGATCAAAAGAGACACAAGGCTGATATAACAAATAGTACAACCCATGAAAAATCATCTGAAGCAACGAAATTGATCCCCAGACCTGAAACAACCAAGTTATCCACGAAAATGTAAAAATGCAGAAGACTCAAAAGAATGTGTCTAGAGTAGAATCTAGAAAAACAACAAACATCACTAAGAAGAGGTCGAAAAGACCTTTCCAACGATATAAGAAATTCTCAAATTGGAGATGGAATGCTAAAGATATATCTTCAAGAGTGCAAAATAGAACTTATGGCTATGACATCAAAATTATAAATAACCTACACCATTATGATGGGCTTGGAAAGAGCTTTTTGACAATATAATATTTGACAAAAAATACTTCTGTATGACCAAGATATGACCAAAATATTGCCAAGTGCTTTTTATGACAAAAAAACTTAAAAAGGTGACAGTTTGAAGGTCGTCAAATTTCGGCTCACATCATGACCTATGCTACTGTCAAATCTACCTACCTGCATCAGTACCTTGTTGATGTCAAGATTGTGTAGGCATACCTTGTCGATGTCATCACTTTAAATGCCAAAAGTGTGTGCATTTTTCTATAAAAAAATTAATGTAGATATTTTGATTTATTTATTTTCAAAGCTTTTTTAAAAACAATGACCATGCCCTTTTTTTAAAAATAAAGAACTTTGTATTTAAAACCTTTTTTTTGGAAAAAAAATAAATTGTCTCTCCTTGGGAAGTGTGCTCAATTTTGGAAGTAAATTTTTTGCCTTAGATTACAACTGTGTCCAAACTAGACAAATTTTATATGGAATTAGGGGTTTTTGGATGCTACAAATCCAATGGTGAGGTTTTTTTGGGCTCAAAATGTACCGAAAAATGACCCTCCTAAATTCAATACAAAAATACTTTGAAAAATGGAAACCTTCTAAAAGAGAAAACATAGATCTGAAAGCCAAGACAAACTTCTCATAAATAGAATAGGAGCATGAAGATATAGAGCTCTAATACCATCTTGAAGTTGATAAAAGATCAACCTCACAACTTCCAAGAATCACCTGCATGCAAACACCTATTATAGAAGAGAGAAGCAAAAAGCTATGTAGGCAGTAATTTCCAGATCCATAGATGAGACATTCTTGATGAGCAAAAAGAGAGATTGCTATTATCAAAATTGAATGAATAAATTACAAAGAGATCAATCCTTATAAAATGAGATCAAAAACCTAATAGGGTAAAAACTAGGTTGCATAATAATAATTAATAAAAGAATTAATTATTATATACCTAAAGTTTAGCTTAAGTAAACTAGAGATAATAAGTAAATTAATAATTAAATAAAATGATTTAATTAATAAGGCAATATCTTATTACTCTAACAAATAGCACTTGTATTATCACAATAAAGTATCACTAGCTTTATGATTTCTTCATTCCTCAGAGTAGTTGTTTGATCCATACAATGTTTGTACAATTTATAGTAGCAGCAACATATTTAGCTTTAGCAGTAGATTGTGAGGTACAATTTTGTTTCTTGCTAGTCTATGTAACTAGTTTCTTGCCTAAGAAAATTCTCCTCCACTGGTACTCTTCCTCTCATCAATGTTTCCATCCCAATCAGCATTAGTGTAGGCTCTCAATTCAAATTTCTCATTTTTCTTGTAATATAGACCAAACTCTTATGTTCCTTTTAGATATCTCATTATTCTCTTTACAACCATCAAATGATTCATCCTAGGATTAGCAAAGAACCTTTCAACTATCCCTATAGATAATGCAATGTAAAGACTCTTATGTACTACATATTGCAATTTGTCAATCATAGACCTATACAATGTTTGATTCACCTCAACCGAATCATCATTCTTTGACAACTTGTGTCCTATCACCATAGGTTTACTTACTAGTTTGGAATCCTCCAATCCAAAAAAATTCAATATTTCCTTGACATATTTTGACTTAGTGATGTATATACCATATTTCATTTGATATACTTGCAAACCCAAAAAAATTGATCTCTCCAAACATAGACATCTCAAATTCTTGCTTCATTTGATTTCCAAAATCCTTATATAAAACATCTTGACCTCCAAATATGATATCATCAACAAAAATTTTATATAACAAAATACCTTTGCCTTTTTTGTCTTCATGTATAGATTTTTGTTAGCATCAGTCCTCTCAAATCATATCTTCACAAGATAATTATGAAGTCTCTCATACCATCCTCCTAGTGCTTCTTTCAAACCATATAGAGCTTTGTGAAGTCTACATACCATGTTCTTATTGTTAACATCATCAAAACCTTCTAGTTATTCTATGTAAACTTCTTCCTACAATATGCCATTTAGAAATGTAGATTTAACATCCATCTAATAAAATTTGAAACCTTTGTATGCAGAATAAGTAAGTAGAGTTCTTACTCCTTTTAATCTAGCAATAGGGACAAATGCCTCTCCATAGTCAATTTTGAAATGTCCCTTTACTGATTTTATATGATATTTCAAGCCTCTAATCAGATCTTTAAGATCAAACAACCAATATTTCAAACATCCACCAATTTCTCAATAAACCCCAAATCGGGTATGCTGGAAATAGTGCCAAAAAACTTCACAGCTTCAAATATTATTAATAAATCTAAAAGTGAAAATTTTTACAGAAATTTGAGCAGAATAACAGCCTATAAAATGATATTTCTAGATCTATATAACATGCACACAATAGCTCCCAAACGGAGGACAAAAAACAATGCTCATCGGGCTCCCAAAAATAGCACAAAATAGCCTGAAATCACCACAAAAACTTAATAATATATCACAGAAGTATAATCATATTCAAATAAATATTTTCAAATCTATTTTAACATTTTAAAGTCTGATATACAGAAGCAACCCAAACTGATATGAAATACTCAACCAGAAACACCAAACTCTTACAAAAAACACACTCGAAAACTCACAAATCTGCACTGTTCAGCACAAAGGAAAACTCTGCATAAGCATGCACATAGAATGGCTTCAAAATCCCATCCTTAGCCTTCCTAGAAACTTTCAAACTCCCATTCTTGGGTCTCCTTCTCCATAGGTTTGGCAACCTCTGAAGAACAACAAAGAAATGAGCAAAAATCAAGTTCTGGAATGAGCCCAAAATGCCTTCAAACTCCTTAAAAGAGGGCATAACCCTAACTCACGTCCAAGAGGGGTTAATAAAACATATTTTAATAATAATTTTCAATTATTAGTCCATTAGCTTCCAAATATTATCCCCTCTTTCCAAAACTTCACCTTTTTGGACCTGCCTGCATTAGAAAAGATTATTATTTTTAATTATTTGAAAAGGGGACATGACAAGTCCTCCCCTTCCAAATATTGCTTGTCCTCAAGAAATGGCTAAACAATAAACCAATCAATCCACCTGGATCCCAAATGTAGTCATGAACTATACTATTGTCAATTAACACAGGCTCCTGCAATATGTTCTACAGTATAACCAAGAGGAATCCATAATCAAACTGACAATTATTGCTTAACCAAACTCCAAAGTCACAACTTCCACAGTCAGAAACCCATAAGAAAAAAACTCTTATAATATCAAAACCCAAGTAAAGTGGACAAATCAAACTACCAACACAATAAATACCATCAACGCATTCCACTAGCCTATACAGAATGTACAATCCAACTCTGCAACAATGGTGAATGCTCCTGAATGAAACTGTACCAAGTATGGAGAATCCACACACTGTACAACTCCTGCAGTCAACACAACTCTATAGATCACCGACCACTATCTCATAACCATAACTCCCATGCACCCCTGATGGTGAAAAACCATCACAAGATAAACAACAAGAATTGGAACCCAAACCAAATTTACCTGCCATCAACTCCTCAACACAAGGATCAAATGCTAACTGATGTACATACCTTTCAATATAATGTTGATTAAAAAACCAACCTCAGTCAATAGCTCACCATGAACAAGTGATACAACCCACTATGACTGATCACCAGCTAAGTCAGGAGATGTCATAGCCAAAGGAGTAGAATCAATAACAACACCTGCTGAAGCATCACTCCGAAACTCCTACTCTAAGTCATGTATTATCAAGTTGTCAACTGCAGAACCTATTGCCATGTTGTGCTCATCACAACTCTCATCCTGAGGCATCAAACTATCCCATAACTAATGATAAGCACTAGGAACAAAAGTACATCTCTGTATCATCATCTCATCAACATGGTCATCAAAGGTAAATTGATGAGCATACCTCACAATGTAATGTTGATAGAATACACCAATCTCAGTCAGTGGCTCAGACTACAGTCTAGATGTAACTAACTGCAATCGATCACTAATCAAGTTGGAACTGACTACTACCTCTGAAGACATTGCCAAGGGAGTAGTATTACTAGCAGGAACCATGCTAATTGTCGGCTCACCAACATCACACATGGTCTTTGATACAACATCTCTAGTCTTCGTTCCATTAGTACTAGAGGTCACCACCATGTCAGGCATACCACAACAATCTGTTGTAGCAGCCAACTCAACTGATCCTGACTCTAGTGGGGATGAACCCGATATGCCAGTGTTAGTATCAAGGATGGATGCATCCCCATCTCCACTATATTTGACAATCTTGATCATGGATATCCTCATATCACCAGACACCATAGCTTGTGACTATATAGAATCTAGTAAAGATTGTAGTTGCTCTAGCTCCATGGTCACCTTAGCCAAATGAAACTGTGACTTCTTGAAAGCCAACTGTGAATCTCAGAAGTCACCTCAAGCTGTTGAGTAAGCTCACTCACCTCATCTTCCTTGGCCAATAATGCATCATATGTTGTACTGCCCCACTCCATAAGATAATCTCTATCGGCTACCAATTGCATATAATCCTGTCTCAAAATTCGGATAGCCTCCCATAAAGAGTGGAACTCTGTCAAAGAAAGATAACTACCTCCCTTCTCATCACTAGTAGGAGAACCCCATCCATAAACTGCTAACAATTGACGAGCAGCATCGAAATGTTGGCAAGCAATAGCAATGTCTCGCTCACTAACTCTCAACTGACTAGACACATGATGGGACTGGCTAGACTGTATCCTACAAACCTCCTCTGACGCACTATCTAAAGGAGTATTCTCAAGGTTATTGGTCTCTAGAGTATTACCATCCATATCATGCAAATCAACTCCAAAGCTCATATCAACATACGGAGTATCAAAAACTATAGCACTGTTGTCCAACTCCTTTGTACCCAAGGAAACTAAGTCTTCAAAACTGCCCACTGCATCCTCCTAGATGTCATCAATGCCAATATGATCTTGGGACTCATCTATACACACTGCCAAATATGAAAGATCATCAACACATTCCAGCAAGTATGGTCGACTGAATATATGAACAAAGCCCAACACTGGTGTATAAAAACTAATACCAACATCAGACAAGATGCTAGCACAAGAAAAGAAAACACCATCCAACCTACTAATCAAATCCATGATAGCACCCAAACAAACACTGCTACCAAAAAGTGTTAAAGATCTCCAGTCAACTAAATCCCAAATGCTAATATAACAATCTCGAGTCCATATCTGTAAACTAGAATCAGCTGGTAACTCAAGCAAAATCCTCACTTGAGTAATATGACCAATACCAACTAACTCCACATACCTGTCATGATGAGATAATGAAGTCACAATACTGTCTTTGTTCACTTTTAGCTGGCTAGACAAATCGTGTGAAGTACTACCAGCCTCAACCTCGTGTGACGAAGCATCTAACTGTGTCTGGTACTCTTTCTCAGCAAAGTCATGAATGCTCAATGTCTGCTCATCTCTACCAAGTATCTCACCATCATGCACAACAACATCCTCATAATCATCATCTGAACCCACTACGTTGTAGTCACTACCTTTTGTAACTATACCATCCTGAATACCTGTGATATCACCCTTTAACGACCTATATACAATTGTCTCAATTTGAGTATCAAGTTGGTCATTACTATCAATCTGCATAATATCCTTTCTCACTACCTCCTGTGGTGGAGTAGAATCTGAGACCTCAACCTGGCTATAAGCTAGTTTCTCAAACTCCTCATGCAAGTTCTTGGTAATTGTGTCATCTGCCCTGTGAGAAAATCTGCCAAATAGAAATCCAGTCAACTTATCCACCTTAGCTGGGTCGGAAAACATGTCATTCATTATACAACGGTGCTCAACCAACTGTTCAGACATGTCATGGCTTATTTTCCTAAGTTTATCTCGAATGTCTAAATAACCATCCTTTCTACTGTTCTGACTCTAGATATCAATTGTCCAAGATTGTGTCCTCTGAGACTCTGTACTATACCTGTCCATTCTGGATAAAGTAGAGTGTAACCCCAATAGGTTATAACTTCTTCAAACACCAAGAACTAACATGCAATTGATTAGAAGTAGCATGCAACCATAGATTTTGACATGCAGCTGATTAGAAGCAACATGCAACCACTAAATTCACCAAGAACTAACATGCAAATGATTAGAAGTAGCATGCAACCATAGATTTTGACATGCAGCTGATTAGAAGCAACATGCAACCACCAAATTCACCAAGAGCTAACATGCAAATGATTAGAAGTAGCATGCAACCATAGATTTTGACATGCAGCTAATTAGAAGCAACATGCAACCATAAATTATGACATGCAAGATTTGGGTAGT
Organism: Cupressus sempervirens; assembly: GCA_028749045.1. Classification (NCBI taxonomy): domain Eukaryota; kingdom Viridiplantae; phylum Streptophyta; class Pinopsida; order Cupressales; family Cupressaceae; genus Cupressus; species Cupressus sempervirens. The sequence continues at coordinate 623,742,545 of CM053784.1, forward strand.
TGTCAAAACTGACATGCAAACTTCTACAAACCCTCAGGCTGACAAGATCATTGCTTTGATACCATTGAAATGTCCCTTTATTTATTTTATATGATATTTCAAGCCTCTAATCAGATCTTTAAGATCAAACAACCAATATTTCAAAGATCCACCAATTTCTCAATAAATCCCAAATCGGGTATGCTGGAAATAGTGCCAAAAAACTTCACAGCTTCACATATTATTAATAAGTCTAAAAGTGGACATTTTTACAGAAATTTGAGCAGCATAACAGCCTATAAAATGATATTTCCATATCTGTATAACATGCACACAATAGCTCCCAAACGGAGGACAAAAAATAATGCTCATCGGGCTCCCGAAAATAGCACAAAATAGCCCGAAATCACCACAAAAACTTTATAATCTATCATAGAAATATAATCATATCCAAATACATATATTCAAATCTATTTTAACATTTTAAAGTCTGATATACATCAGCAACCCAAACTGATATGAAATACTCAACCAGAAACACCAAACTCTTACAAAAACCACACCCGAAAATCCACAAATCTGCACTATTCAGCACAAAGGAAAACTTTGTATGAGCATGCACATGGAATGGCTTCAAACTCTTGTCCTTAGCCTTCTTGGAAACTTGCAAACTCTCATTCTTGGGTCCCCTTTTTCTGAAACTTCACCTTTTTGGGCCTGCCTGCCTTAGAAAAGATTATTATTTTTAATTATTTGTAAAGGGGACATGAAAAATTCCTTCTTCTTGTGTATATCCCTTGCAAACTAATCTTGCTTTGTTCCTTGTGACTTCACCATTTTTATCTAGCTTGTTTTTGAATACGCACTTGGTGCCAATTGCATTTTTGTCTTCTGGTCTAGGAACTAGACTCCATTTTTTTTCTTCTCTATTTTTTCAATCTCTTCTTCTATGGATTTACTCCATTCAACATCTTCTAATGCATCTCTCGCTGATTTGGATTCTTTCATGCTCAACAAACATGTATCACTTCTCAATCTATTTCTTATCATTGGTCTAGCATCTTTATCTCCAATGATTTGAGCAGCAAGATGATGTCTTTTGACATATTTGGATAATCTTGGTTCAACTCTTTTTCCTTCATTTGATCTTTCAATTTTGAAATCATTGTGTGCATCTATGTCAAGTAACTCGGCATTTCCACCAATCTCAGAAGTAGAATGTCTACTAACTTCATTCTATAACTTGACATCTGAATGCCACTTAGTTCCTAAATGTAACTTAGTATTCATGGTGTGTGACTCGGCAATTACTAAAACTTGTTGTTGGTTTGTAGCTTGATTTGTAGCATCTTCTTCAATAGGCATACCTTCATAAAAGTATACAAATGATTTGTATTCTTTTGGTTCTTTCATAGGTTCAACCTCATGTACTTATGTATATTCATCAAAGTTCATATTTTCACTTTTCACAACTTTGTTAGTGTTAGTATTTAAACACTTATAAGCTTTACTTCTTGTGGAATAGCCTAGGAATATACCTTCTTCACTTTTTGCATCAATTTTACCATTCTTGAAATATTTAAGAATGCAACATTTTCTTCCAAATACCTTAAAATATTTTACATTGGGTGAATATCCATACCATAGTTCAAAAGGTGTTGAATGAGTACCTTTCTTGACTTGTACACTGTTCAAGGTATAGAGAGTTGTACTTACAGCTTCTCTCCAGTATTTCAAAGCAACATTATTCTCCATCATGACTGTTCTAGCACAATCCATTATAGATCTATTCCTCCTTTTAGCAATTGCATTTTGTGTTATTCTAAGGGTAGATGTTTGTCTTTTAATTCCTCTATTATTATAGAACATCTCAAACTCATTTGATGTGAATTTTCCTCATTTGACAGATCTCAAACACTTCAAAATTTTACCTATTTCCTTCTTAACTCTTGCTAAGTACCACTTAAACATTTGGAAAGCATCAAATTTTTGTTTCAAAAACATAATTGTCATCATCCTAGAATAATCATCAACAAACAACATTATTTACTTATCTCCTTTGTAGCTTTGCACATCAATTGGTCTACACAAGTCAGTATGAACAATCTCTAGTATTTCTTTAGAGGTATAAGTTTTAATCTTAAAACTTGACTTTGTCATTTTGTCTAACTAACATTGTTTACACATTACATTATCAGGCTTTTCCAACTTAGGCAAACTTCAAATTTTCTTCATGTTACAGATACTAACCAATTTATGAAAATTAACATGACATAACCTCTTGTGCCATAGCCATACATCATCAAATTTTACAAGATAAGTAGCATTCTCTATATCAAGATAGAATATATTACTTCTAGTATGATTTCTCTTTCCAATCAATTTCCCATCAATGTCATATATCTTAGCAATCTTGTTTTCAAACTCAACCTTGCATCCCAAATTATTTAGTTGTAACACACTCAACAAAGTATAGTTAAGTCCTTTAACATAGTAAGCATTGTAATATAAAATCTTATATGTGAGCTTGATAGAACCTTTTCCTTTTATCAAACATGGTGCATCATTATCAAATCTTACACTATTTCCATCATAACAATTCAAGGTAATGAACTTACTTTTGTCTCTAGTCATGTGATGTAAAAACCCACTTTCAATGATCCATCTATCATTCTTGTTCACACAAGTCACAAGTACAATTGCCTCATCTTCATCAAATTCATCCTTCATTGCAACATACACCACTTCATCATCACGTTCATCAGATGCATCCTTTGTTTCCTCTTTAGCAATGTAGCAAAACTTTTTGCCTTTTTCTTTTTAGTCCTTGCTATCTTCATCTCTTCTACTCTTGTACTTGTCACCACCTTTGTAGTTCTTCTTCTCTAGACATCTAGCAGCAATATGACCAACCTCATTGTGATTGAAACAAATGATAGGTAATTTACCTTTGAACTTGCCTTTACCTTTGTGGAATCTTCTTGCCAGTAGTGCTTCAAGTTGTTCAACATCCTCCTCATCTATATCATTGTCACTATACACATACTTCTTCTTTTTCTTTTTCTTCTTCACATCAGGTTCCTTCAATGACACTTTAGCTTTGAAAGCAAATTCAATACTCTCAAGTTTGTAATCATCAAAGTTAGATAGCTCAAAAGTAGTGAATCTACCTACTAGACCTTCAAGTGATAGTTTATTCCCTAGAATACATTTTAGTTCTTCAATTGCAAAAACTCTAATAGCATATATAGGTAACAGTGTTCTCAAAACTTTTCTTAGTATAGTATCATCGTCTATATTACCATTAGCTCCTCTTATTGCATTAACAACTTCTTTTATTCTTTCAATATATTAAACAATATTATCACCTTCTTCCATTCTCGTATCATCAAACTTACCTCTGAGACTTTTAGCTTTGGCTCTTAGAATATTTGCATCTCCTCCATAGATAGTATTTAGGGCATCCCACATTTTCTTTGCACTATCAAGACCTTTGATATCATCAAATTTAGCATAGCTTAGGGCAAAGGAAATCTCTAGTATTACTTGGTTGTGTTTTTTCTTCTTCTTCATATCCTTGGCAATTGGGGCACCAATAGGATCAACATGTTCCATAGAAATGGTAGATTGTGCATGATCTCCAAGTTCTCCAAGGTGTAGCTTCATCAAAATTTTCCATGCAAGAAATTTATCTCTATTATGCTTGGGTACTTCTCTTTTTGACATCTTGATCTTTGTGCTTCTAGTACCTTTAAACTAGTCCTCTTAAGTAGATGGCTTTAATTCGAATTGTTAGAATACTTTCGAATAACTTGGGGGGTGAATCAATTATCTAAGGTCCAGATGTATAAAGAAAACTTTTCACAACTTAGTGAACCCATAAAACATTATTCATCATGCATGCATCCATAAAATTATACAATCACTCAAAACTTGTAGGTTACTATCAAATCAACTTGCAAAAATTTAAAGCATGAAATATAACAGATTCATTAACACACTTGACACAATAATTTATGTGGAAACCCAATTTGAAAAAAATCACCAGTAACATGCTACTCTTTTCACTTTTCTGAAGTGATATCCTATGAAAGGCCAACCCCGTTATACACATTGTTAAATGTGACCTTGTTAAAGGATTTCAATCACCCTATTAGGAGTGAGCCTTGTTATAGGACTTTAGACCATTCACTTCAAATGTCACCCAATTAAAGGATTTACAAATGACTGTTACGTCAACCTTAATCCAAAAGATTTATCCTAGACTAATACAATTGTTAGAGAGTAACAGTAAGGCCTAACCTAATACAACTTACAACTTCATTTGCAGATTAGAGATCTTTGTTCAGTCCTTAATTCTACTTGTCCTTCATACATTTTAGCTCTTATATCTTGTTCACCTTTCAAGCATTCATATCCTTAAGTGGTCTTGCTTAACATGCCAATGCAGTCTTCTTTCTTAGGTCACTTGATGAAGAAAAACCCTTGACTCCTTGTTCCCCTTAAGTTCTCACACATGACAACCATGCTTCATGACCAACCATTCCTATAAATAGAAATTAAGATATTTTTCTACTCATTCTCCATCATCCAAATTAGGGTTAGGATGGATTAGCTAGGATACAATGTATCTACCCCACATTCCATATCTCTTCTAGAAACTTCTCCTAGAATTCACTTTGAATTTTCCTTAAAATGGTTTACCTTGAAGCCTGTGCCACTATCTCATCAACCTTATTTTCCACTTGGTTCACATAATCAAAGAAAACAAACATGTTAGCTCAGACTCATTGAATTTGTGATCTTTTAAATAATTTAATAGCTCAGCATTATCTAGCTTCTAATGCTTGGCACATACTACATTGTTTGGTATCCACTATGAAATTACTCAACATGAACTAAAGTTTACTAATGCTTAGCATCAACTAAACTTTACTTAGCACCCACTATTCTACTCGGCATACACTAGAATAAACTTTTACTTGGCCCCAACTGATTTTCTTCTCAACTTGTATTGTCTTTGCTTGGCACCTACTATCCACTCGGTCAAGCTTGGTAGACAAACTTTGTGTACCTTGTTCTTCCAAGCTTTCTTAGTGTAACCAGCCTTTGTAACCTTAAGTAGATTATTAATACATCATGTCATCACTCTCTTAACTAATTCTTGTACTTCATTACATAATCATAACTTGACCTTTTTTCTAAGTTCTATTGTTACATCTTTTGATCAAATCCTCTTCATCAATCATCTAAGTGATAGTACTTAAATCATATAAGCAGTTGTCTTACCAAAAAATAGCAGGTTTGACATTAGTGACAAAACAATGATTGAAACACATAGTCTTCTTCAACAATCTCCTTCTTTCAATCTTAGTTTTAACAATCTCCCTCAAAAATAATATTTTCAATCAGATCTCAATAGACAAGACACAAGTTGTCAAAGAATGATGATTTAGCTGAGGTAAATTAAACATTATATAGGTCTATGATTGGAAAATTACAATATGTAGTACATAGCAAACCTAACATTGTATTATTTATGAGATAGTTGCCAGATTCTCTGCTAATCCCAGGGAAAATTATTTGATGGTTGTAAAGAGAATAATGAGATATCTAAAAGGAACAAAGGAGTTTGGTCTATACCATAAGAAATATGATAAATTTGAATTAAGAGCCTATATAGATGTTGATTGGGCTAGAAACATTAATGATAGAAAGAGCACCAGTAGAGGAGCATTTTTCTTAGGCAAGATGCTGGTTACAAGGACTAGCAAGAAAAAAACTACACTTCACAATCTACTACTAAAGCTAAATATGTTGCTACTACTGTAAATTGTACAAACATTGTATGGATCAAGTAGTTACTCAAAGGTATGAAAGAAGAGATCACAGAACCAATAACACTTTATTGTGATAATACAAGTTCAATAAACATATCAAAGAATCCTATGATGCATACAAAGACTAAGCACATTGCAATCAAGTATCATTACTTGAGATAATTAGTTCAAGACAAAGAGGTAAAGATGGAATATGTTAACACAAAAGAGAAAATTGTTGATAACTTCACAAAAGGATTACCTAAGGATGATCATGAGTATCTAAGAGGTAAACTAGGGGTGATACCTCTATCCAAGTCTATCTTAGTAACAAAAAGGAGTGTCCTACATCAAACAAGCTGATTTTCATATGTTACAGATTGATGCAGTGGATCTTACTTTAGGAGTTTCCTAAAGTAGTCAAAGAAATGACACTTCAAATCAATCACAAGTAAGGTGACAGAGGGAAAAATTGAAGGAGTTTATATCTACTTGTTAAGATGACAAGTCTTTAGCATTGTTGTCAAAGAAGGAGAGATTTACTAATCAGAGAGAGAAATACAAGAATGAATTATAAACTAATCTTAGAGGGAGATAGTTGTTGATCAAGAGAACAAAGAAAGAAAAATCCTAACATCTTCTTATTAAGAGGGAGATACAAGAAGTAATTCAAAGGGAGTTATAAGGAAGGGTTCTGTAACCTATTCAGAAGATGGAAATTGTTGATACAGGGAGAGATTTCTATATAAGGAATTTTTATTTTATTTTTGGTATTTTGTTGGTCTTACTATTTTAACCAAGTCAATGTGGTTGATCAATTTGGTTTGTCATCAATGCCAAAGAGGGAGATTTTTGAGAATATATTGAAAATAGTAAAGAGGGAGATTGTTTAGAATAGATTGAAGAAGATTGATGAAGAACTATGATCAATATGTTTTAATCTTTGTTTTGTCACTGATGTCAAACCTTCTATTTTTTGGTAAGACAAACAATTACATGATTTAAGTACTATCACTTATTTGATTGATGAAGATGATTTGATCAATAGATGTAATAATAGAACCTAGAGGAAAGGTTGAGTTATGATTATGTAAAGAAGTACAAGAATCAGTTAAGACAGTGATAACATGATGTAGTGATAATCTACTTAAGGTTACAAAGGCTAGTTACACTAAAAAATTTTAGAAGAACAAGTGAAACAAAGTTTGTCTACCAAGCTTGACCGAGTGGATAGTAGGTGTCGAGAAAAGTTAGTGCAAGCCCAGAAAAAAATTGGTTGGAGCTGAGTAAATTTTATTCTAGTGGATGCTGAGAAAAACAGTGGATGCCAAGTAAACTTTAGTTGATGCCAAGCACCAATAAACTTTAGTTCATGCTGAGTAATTTCATAGAGGGTATTGAGCAATGCAGTATGTGTCGAGCATTACAAGCCTAATAATGTCGAGTGGCTGCATTACTTAAAAGATTATGAATTTGATCAATCTAAGCTAGCAAGTTTGTTTTCTTAGATTATGTGAACTAGGTGGAAGATAAGATGGATGAGTTGGTGGCATAGAATTTAAGGAAAACCATTTTTAGGTGAATTCAAAGAGGATTCAAGGAGAAATTTCTAGAAGAGATATGAAATGTGGGGTGGATTCATTGTATCCTACCTAATCTATCCTAACCCTAAATTAGATGATGGAGAATGAGTAGAAAAAGATCTTAATTTCCTATTTACAGGAATTGATAGTTAGAAGCAAAGGTTTTCATGTGTGAGAACCTAAGGAAGAAAAGGAGTCAGAGAAGAGTCTGCATTAGCATGTTAAGAAAGAAGGCTTAAGAGTATGAATTCTTGAAGGGTGAACAAGCTATCAAAGCTAAAATGTGTAAAGGCCAAGTAGAATGGAGGACTGAAATAGAGATCTATAATTTACAAATGGAGTTGTAAGTTGTTATCAGATCAAGCCTTATTATTACTCTCTAATAATTGTATCAGTCTAGGGTAAATACTTTGGATTAAGGTTGACCTAATAGTCATTTGTAAATCCTTTAATCAGGTGACATTCCAAGTGAATGGTCTAAAGTCCTCTAACAAGGCTCACTTCTAACACTATGATTGAAATCCTTTAACAGGGTCACATTTAACAGTGTGTATTGTAACCTTTAACAGTGGTGGCCTTTCATAAGGTATCACTTCAGAAGAGTGAAAAAGAGTAGCATGTTACTAGTGGTTTTTTCCAAATTGGGTTTCTACATAAATCATTGTGTCAAGTATGTTGATGAATCTATTATGTTTCATGTTTATATTTCTGCAAGTTGATTTGATAGTAACCTATAAGTTTTAAGTGATTGCATAATCTTATGGATGCATGCATGAAGATAAATGTTTTATGGGTTCACTAAGCTGTGAAAAGTTTTATTTATACATCTGGACCTTGGATAAGTGATTCACCACCCCCCTCTTAGTTATTCTAAAGTATTCCAACAAATTTGTGTCATTCATTTTCTGTTCCATTTGTTTCTATATTAGTTAGATGTTTTCTCTTTCCATCTGAATTGAATCAAGGAATGAATAGAGTTTTGTTCCCTTATTTTGAAACTACAAACAGAAGATAATAGTAATGTTATTCGAAGTTCAGGAGAAATCCCTTTCCATTCTTTCTTTCAAACTAAGTCTTTTCCATTCTTAGAACTAAGATCTTCCTGATATCAGTTTAGTTATGGCTTGGGCATCTACTATTCTCATTTATCACATGGTTACAATGTTGGAGGCAACATTTTTTCCAAATTGACAGTAGGTTTTGTATCATTGACTTTGTTCAAATTTTGAATTTAATGAACTAACACAGTGGTTTATAGGGTGGAAAGGACTATTTCACCCCAAGCTTATTGCTAATGAGAGGATAAGAAGTTAGCTAAATATAGCCCTTAAAATTATGAATCTAGTTGTAGAGGGTATGATTATGGAACAACCTAGGGCTAGAGAGAATGTAAGCTATCTTGAGGTACTGGAGGAGCACCAATTTGTGGCACTTCAGTAGCAACATATGCTCAAAAACAAGCCTAAGCTTCCATGGGTGCACCTCAATTGAGTTTGAATAAAGTAATTGCAACATATGCAAGAACATGACATCCAATTTTCCCTAAAGTGGGACACACACATGATGGTCTTCAGGTTTATGGCTTTCAAACTATCAATATCTATCCAGATTCTATAAAACAACATTTGCTTGCACAATCTGGAGATAGATGTGTGATTGCATCATTGGAGTAGCTAGTTGAGATACACCATTATGTTTGCTAACACATTGCTTGCTAATGAAGATAGGCAAGGGAAACATCCTGTGTGGGCCCATGTGCAACAAAGTGGATTACGAATAGTTGGTGTCATGAGCTTTTGATATTGTTATGTTTGTTGTAATTATATTTTATGATGTGTTATAGCTTAGATATTTAGTTAAATGACATTTATATGTTGGAAGAATATAGTTAAGATAATTTCATTCTGATTTCCTTTTGTTCTATAACATTATTTCTCCAACTTCTGTCACATTTACAACAATATTATAGAATCCCCTTTCTAAGAGCATTAGATTGAGTGATAGAGGGTTTTTATTTAAAGTTGACCTATCTCTTTACGAATCTCTCTCATGCAATAGATTCTTGTTTTTACTTTAGTATTTCACACTATTAATAATATTTGTCCACTAGAAAAGAGTTTTTATAGTAATTTCAATATATCAAAATTACTTTGATCTTTCTTAATGAGAATTCATTATATTTTATTCTATTTATTGCAAATGATTTTGAAACTAGGAGGATTCTTCTTTAAAGATTTGTTTACATCTACATTTGCTAGAGTTTTTGGGAGATGTCTTCTTGAGCAATGACAACTTCTTCTCGCATATTCTGTGATATTCTCTTTTCATTAGATAGTTTTGTTGGAATATTCACATAGGAATAATACTTTTGAGAAGGGGGGGGGGGGGGTGGGTGAATCAGAAGTACTATGCTTTGACCATTAAAACTTTTTCTTAACTGAAAGTAAATTGCATGCATATAAACATATCAAACAGTTATGAAAAACACATAAACATCACCACATAACACTTGAGATTTTGGTAACTTAGAAACCCTCTAGGAATAAGAAGGTAAAACTGGGGTGGGGATGATACCCACAAAAATTACTATAGCAATAAGGTTTAACCACTTCTGATGGTCTGCCCTGTTAAAGGCCTACCCTGTTAAAAGCTTTACACTGTATCAATAGTGACCTAGTTAAAGGATTTCAAACACTTTACAAGAAGTGTTACCTTGCTAAAGGATTTCGTCACCTATTAATAAGATTTACAAAATAGCTGCTAAGATAACCTATTACCATAGGATTTTCTTTCTAATACAATTGTTGGAGAGTATTAGGTATAATAAACCTGATAACTTACAATCCTTCGATTGTTGAATACAGGCACTTGTTCTACTTTTTTTAATCTTGATCCTTTGTGATCTGATACTCTTCACTCTGAGAATTACTTTTCCTTGCACACCCTCATCCATCCACCATAGGGTTCAATGTGATTTCGTCTTACTTATAAATACATTCGAAGACTTAGGGTTAGGTATGGATCTACGATCCATATTGAATCTCTATTTCCCGCTTATTCCTTGCACATTTACAATTGGTTGCATGCCTTCTCCATTTTTCTTATTGGCTGCATGTTGATTGCATGGAAAATATAGAAGATTCGATCTTATCTTTTTATCCTTCGAGATTCATCATATGTCGGCCATAAAAATGATTTACATCTGAATTTGTAATGTTACAAACTCATATGTGCATTCTGTGTTGCTCGGCACTTACTGATCTCTGATGCTCGACACTTATATTAAATTGGCTTACTCAGCACTTTTTGTATTTCTATATTGCTCGGCATCATCTATGACTCGGCACTCAAATGTCACTAGTCACTTGTATCATGCTCAGCACCTGATCTTCACTCGGCACCTGAAGGCTGCTCGGCACCTAAAGATCACTCGGCATCTGAAGGCTTCCCTGACTCGGCTCATGTTGTGGCTCCGCATACATGGTGTACTCAGCTCCAATGTAGAAAGTGATTAAGTGTGTTGGCACTCAAGTGTCAAAAACCATTTTGAGACTAATAAGTTTCATAATGAGTTGATATTATTATTCACTTTAAGCTTCATTACTACTTGTTCTTTTTATATTTTCATGTAATATTAGTGATTGTGACATATTCTCTTTATATTTCCAAACTTGAGTCTCTTCTATTAAGTTGTGAATATTTGAATTTCTATGAGGTTTCACATTTAGCTTTCCACCTTCTTGGATAATCAATATCAAAATCCAATGTCTATATTTAGTTTCACATATTTTATTTGTCCATTGCCATCTGTGTCTATGTCATTACGTCATTCAATTATTTTCCATACACATTTAGATGACAGTAGATATAATCATTGGTATTCTAATATTCATGAATCTATTTCACCAAGGATTGCTTTTAGTTCTAGACACTCATAGGATTAGAGTGAAAAATCATCTTCAATCTACTTCCTATGTGACTATCCATGGAGATTCAAGAACCAAAATAGGTGATCAATAATTTCAATGAGTTTCCTAATAGTCATCTATAATCTCTATGTTTTAACTATTCTTGGTAATTGAACATATCTCATCCCATTTCCCTAGAGTTTTATTAATACTAATTAATTAACCTAGAGCCTAAACCCTCCACCTTTTTCTAAATTATACCCACTAATTAATCTTTAATCAACTATTCTCTCTATAACTATTAGAAACAATAGTCCACCAAGATAACTGGGGGAGGGGATCAGTTATCCAATGATTAAAACATTTATCAACTTTAAATAGTCTTAACCATTCAAGAAAAATAAACAGCAACCATACAAAGATGCACATACACAATTACCAAATATGTTAAATAGGGAAACCCTTGATTAGAGGGAAAACCCTGGTGGGAAAGATATCCACAAGATGTTGTACTAATATAAATATTCCTTGTTAGAGGATGGACCCTGTTAGGAATTTATTGCAACATTTATTACATATGACTCCCTGTTAGGAGACTTTGAATCTCTATTAGGAGATTCCAACCCTATTAGGATTTGTGCTTGTTGGCTCTCGATTTAACAGTTTTGAAAATGACTAAGAAACCAAAAAAATGCATCTAAGGTTAACAACTTCCTATGATGGATGTACTTGACTGCAATCTTGGGCCAACTATAAGGCATGACCCTTCTTCACTTCAAGCTTTGCAAGACCTAGGTGGGTTAGCCTTAAGGTTCTGAGATATGGTACTAGTGCAATTAAACATAAATCTGAACCTATTTACTACAAATTAAAAATCCCTTTTATCTTCTAACACTTATGCAATGACATAGGAATGAAATAGCTACAGATCACAACCTATGAAACCATAAGCTAAGTGAGGGTTAATTATTTTCAGCTCTTCAACAAGAAAGGGAAGAATGTTTGATTAATAATGTTGAATTCATCAAAACCCCTAATATGCAGCAGCATGAATTAATGATCCTGAAGTTGATCAGTGCTTTATCTATTGGGCAATTTCATTTATCAATCACACACATATGGATACTTGATACTTACACACATATTTAGATGTATGATCTATCCATTCACCTTGTAAATAGACATCCATGTTCAATCTAAACCTCATTCTTACATGATATCCCCCTCAATAAACTTGCAACCCTGTTGATTTCTTTGAAGCATTTACATAACCCCTTGAGTTATAGGAAACAATGAAACAACATACAGCCTTAAGGGACTGCAACTATGACTGAGGCTCTTTGTTCAAAGATCATAAAATATTGAAACTTCACTGAGACGGGAGATGAGAATTAGAATGAAACTAATGAAATTTTTGCTCCTTTGTATTCATTTCTTTGAAATAATACAATCAAATGAATGAAATCAAAACATGAAAAATACCTAACATATTAGAACTAGCTGTATTTATCTTCCTACTACTATTCATACAAGAGAAATTTGTTAAAAAATATGTGGTATCACAGTATGGAAACACATCAAAACTAGATCCAAAACATGGTATCATAGCAGTGACTGGTTTTTCTCCGAAGACTGGAACCAACCTTACAATGAGGAAAAGAAAAGAAGATATAGGAGAAGAGTTAATTCCTGGATCTGATCAAAACATGACATCTGTCCACTTGGAAAACCTTCTCAATAGGTTAAAAACATCTCTCTAATCTCTCCCCTCAACTGGTGAATCAAATCTTCATCATTTGGCCTCCAAAAGCACAAAATATCTGAAATATCTGATTGAACAAGTAACTGATTTCATACCTGATCTTTACTCATGGTAAAAATGAAAATCAGTTTTAAAATGACTTCTAAAAGGGGTGAAAACATTTTCCAAAATTTGTTTTATGCTTCAAAAACATCAATGTTTGTTCCCCAACTGATTTTGATGCTCCACCATGAATTCTGCTCATTTCATTGAGAATGCCCCAGAAAACACAAAACTACTTATAGACTGAACCAGTGAAGACCTGTACAAAATCTGACCCATATCTGGAAAATTCATCTTCTCCAGGTTCCAACAATATACTGCACTACCTATTTTGGACAAAAAATGCCCCTATTATGGCCATTTGAAAAATTGGGTCCTGGACTGAATTAGAGCATTATAATTCAAAAATTTACATAGTTAAAACTATATAACTTTTTAAATTTATTCATATTCTTCATTTGAACAAACCATGCGTTTGAAGTCTGAATTTGATTTTATATTCACTTTATCCTCTCTATCCACCTTGCCACTTGTCTGCTTTCCATTGGTTATAGTTTTTGAAATATAAATTAATTAATTTAATCCTTTAAACCATTTTAACTCATTATATTCAATTTCCCATATCCCGTAGCCCTGGGACCCTTTCTCATCTCTATTTATGCTCATATGCTGCCTTTGAAACAGAACACTGAGAAGCTTTGGAAAATTCTTTTACGTTCTCATGAGCTGGGCCTTTATGCTCACACGGTGAAATTTTCCTTTACGCTTTTACAACCTTGAGCATAGCACCGGACCCCTTTAAAATTTGATTCATGCCCATATGTTGGGCCTCATTTCATATGGGCATAACACTTCTATTATCCACATCCTGATCATATGGGGTAACTAGAGAAATGTAAGGCTTTTCAAACTAATTCTCACTCATACATTGGTCAAAATAAGGTTGACTTCAACCCCGTGGGTCCCTCCATGCCTGCCTAGGCTTCAAAAGTTGTGTGGCTTTGACATACATACCTCCCAAGTGCCGAATTATTTAAACAGTATAAAATTTTCTCCCACAATGAATGCGGGATATTGATGTGTTACTGTTCTTTGGTGCTTGCTCTGCTGCTAGCGTCCATCTCTTTTAATGCTTGCCTCCTCTTTGTTTCTATCGACCACTCCTTCATATGGCATGAATTGCCTTTGGTTTGACTGCCACTGACTGGCATGGGTTGCTTGTGGGTGTTTTTTTTATTAATGGCGTCTGGAGCTGCTCCCTTTGGCGTTGGGTTTCTCCACATCATTCATTGCTTTATACACATCTGGCATAGTCATTTTAGCATGAGATTCCCCTATTCTATGCATAGGCATCTTCTTTAATGTTGGTGTTGACCTCTCTTTTAGCACGGCTATGGAGCTCTTCATTACATATTCCTCTCACTTGGGCTCTACTAATGTCTTCCAGCGTGCTCCTCTTTGTTTCAGCACTGGTCGGCTTTGTTCTCCTTTATACTTTTTCCCTACCCTGCGTGCTTTACCTTTCAATGCGTAGATGTCTTCCCTTCAGCATGTAGGCTCTGAATCATCTCAAACCGTGGGTTGCTCTGCTTGTTCACAACATTAAGTTCAAGCAAATTCTCCACTATATTTGACATCTAATAGCTGCTAATTCCAATCTACAAAACTTCAGACTCGCTAAACAAGCCCAAGAACTTAACCTACACAGAAAAATCTTTTGTTGATGGGGAGAATTTAAAAGCATGCATGATTTCAAGCACATGTCGAATTTGACATCTAAAGTTTTAATGCAAAATATAGAGTGGCCCTTGCTTAATTCATCGTGATCAAACTTTACGTGTCTATGCATATTTGACTCTAGTAAGCTCTATTTGCCGCCTCCTTGCTTCAGCAGTAGCAATAGCTTTGTTCCTATATATGGAGTTGCATGAAGATTAAAGGCACAGATGATTATAGATTTCATGTTATTTCTCTGAGTAACAAAACCCACGAACTCTAATTTCAAAGCCTAATGGTTTCAAAATATAATCCAATCCTCGCAAATCTTGTCTTTTAGCATCCAAGGTTGTGACCTTTTAAACACTTTTTGTAATACCATCAAGGATTCCTTGCCTTGATTCTTCTAGAACAATACTCATACCAATAACTCATACCAATAATTGGATATGATATAAAACAAAAAGGAGTTCAAAAAGAAACATGTGAACTCACCATTCACCATCATTTAGCTATGGTATTTTAATCCCTTTTTATGTTATCTTGCAAATCTCACAATGCCTTATCGATTTGATAACATCAGTCGGGCCCCAAAATGAGTTTGGCTAAAGAAAATTCTGTTTCAAAATGACTGAACTACCAAATTGACTCATTTACCCTCTGGCACTGATGTGAAACAAATTTGACCACTAAAAATGAATTTGAAACTCAATTTAGGTCCTTTTGTAAACTATGAATTTTGCGTCAGGAGGTCCTTTGACTGGCCTTAAAAACTGACCCAAACATCTGATCAGGCCCTGGAATCTAACCCACTGATTCTCTCTTCTGGATACTCTTACACTGTTGAATCTTGTCTCATGACAAATTTAGGGTCAAAAAATATTCGCTATCAAAGTTGACCTCTCAGAATTACCTACAAGTAAACAAGTTAGAAAATAGTAAATCACGTTCGAATTTGGCTTTGAAAACTAGGTAAATGGACACTTGGGAGAACGAAAACTGGGGTGTTGGTTCATTGTCATGAAGTGAATATAAATTTGTGATTTGGACTCATGATGAATAACAGGGCACAAATGGTGAGCAGTCAAAGTGGGATACTCGGATTTTGCAAATTGAAACAATGGCAGAAAAACATTTTTTGCAAACGAAATGGACCTGGAAAAGTGTGCAGATGGATTCGTCAAGGCTTAAAAATTGGCACACTTAAAGTATTTTTAGAGTACAACACAATGGTACAATCCATTCAATCTCACCTATCATGTATTAGGAGTTACAACGTCATGAATAGGGGAACTAACAAATTTGCATGTGTTGACACCAGTAAAAAACTAGAAATTGCTTTTGGAATCATGTTTGAAAATTGATCAAACGGATTCATCATAAGCTCAAACTTGAAACGTAGTAATTCTCTAGCCTCTAAAATGCAATGCAATAGGAACTTTAGCATTTTAGTCAACTAGTCAAAAGTTATAACTCATCAAATAGGGCCTTCCAGAATTCAGAACTAATTGCATTAGAATGACATTAATAAACAACCAACTTTGAGGGATTCAAAACCTAGTCAAACTAACTCGAAATGACTCAAAATCTAAAACATAGGCTCTCAAGTATGGATAGTAGACACTCTCAAAGCGAAAATTTTTGAAACATTTCTAGGTGCAAGATATTCAAAGGTAAACTGGGCTTCCTACCATTGTTTAACACTTAGGCAAAAATGCAGATTTGACAATTACTCAAAATGGGACCTCACAAAATGACTCAAAATGTCAGTTTAGCTTCATGAAACACATAGACATACTGAATGGAATGTGTTAGAAACATTAAACACCTCATAGGGCCTCAAATAGACAACCGGGTACATATGCATCAAAAGTGTTCATAGGGGGCTCAAAGTGATTCAAAATAACAAATAGACATTCAAAATGGGAATGCAATTTTGAGCACCAACAATGCCAACCCTATTAGGAGTGTGTGAGAAGATAGAAGGACCCACTATCCAAACAACTTCTGGGGCGAGATCACCAAACTCATTGTCCAACTGATCTCTCAAATATTCCTTTCAGAATAATTGAATGTATTGTATTATAACTCCTTTCCTCTATCTTGTCAACTGGACCAATTACTGTGAGACCTTGTAGACTAGATCATGAACCTCAAATCCATGTATCCAACTTCGAATCACACAATAAAACCTCCACAACGAAGATTCCTTCACCTTTGCTCTACTCTGCTCAATTTTGCTTTCTGCTCTTTGTGCTACTTACAATCACTTTGTATCTATCATCATGATAAAGGAAAATGTCCTTCCTTTATATAGAATCCATAAAATTCCCTAATTCATCTATTAAACCTTCTCAATTAATTATTATAGGACCACATTAAGAACATGTTACACTTAGTGTTAACATTAACCTTCCACCTTGCATCTTGAATAACTTTTTGTACACGTGTCATTATGATGAGTGAACTTAGCGACATCATCACCAACATGTTTTCTTCACATCTGTAACTTTGGCTTCTCAAAATAATAAATCTGCTAAGAGATATAACAAGTTTACCAAAACATACCTCTATAAACCCTATCTCAGAACAATCATCACCAAAACTTGCACAACTTCTTCCAAACTTAATATCTTATGCTTCTAAGGTTGGCTATATATACTAGACACATAGTATGATCTCCCTTTAACCTTTCTTAGTGAAAATGCTCAACTATCTATACGTACCAACTTGATCTTTCTAATGGTCTTCTGTCAGATACCACAGAAAACTGCTATGTTGACATCAATGAAAAAAACAATCATGAATGTAACATATCATCATGATAATGATCCAATCATGTTTCACAATACTTCCCCATAGGAATATCATCAGTATTCATGCTTCCAACAATAACAACCCTTGAATTTTATCCAGAAAAGGGAAAAAGAAATATGAAGAAATCAAGAGATATGTGGACTTTGAACGAAATGGTAATAAAAAATTGTTTTCTACCATAATGGAGAATATTTTGAAGTTGGTGAAGAAAAGAAACAAAAAGAAGCTTCTAGCAGAGGTAAAATTTTCAATGCCAAAATAAAATTTCACTATTCCTTAGTGGTAGAAAAAAAACATATTGTAAATTTTACATTGATTGATTGAGTTTGTTTGCTAGAACAGCCATGATGAGCAAGATTCTCTCACAAAATTCTTGAAAACTTATAATACTAAATATCGTAAAATGTTTAAATCACTTGGTGCAATGGACATCATTAACATGGTAAGAGTTCTAGCTTAGCATAAATGTGCTCTAGTTCTTAGCAATTTCATACTTTAATTTTAATGGAAAAATCTTCATTCTTGCTTTCAGTTCACGACCATAATCAGAGAAGATCAAGAACATCAAAACTCACAAACAAAGTCAATGTCGAAATGGTGATGATCTAAACCTAATTAAGAAGCATTTTAACATTCCTCCCTCACAAACATCTTCAACATTTATCATTTGAGGTTTGCATGTACTTGTTGAATAGTTTAGGTTTGTAACTTATTTTATTTCATCATATCTTCATGCACATTAATGTCATTTATATGGTTTGCATATTAATGTCATTTATATGGTTTGCATGTTCATGTTTGAATACAATTAGTTTGTATGTTTTCTCTATTTTATGAGATTTTCATGCAATACAACATGTTTAATATTTAATTTCATCATAATCCATTTGTAAATGTAATTTCTCAAAGTAAGAAATGCTTGAAAAACCTTATGCTTCAATTTATTTTCATTTTAAAATTTTTTGTTAGGTTATCTATGAAAAAATGTAAACCTTCTAAATTTCATGGAACCCTTTCAAACAAAAACTTGGAAGTTACTTTGAACTTTTAGGACTCTAATGAAAAGGAATAGTGGGCCAATGTATTTCTTTCAACTCTTTATGATAATGATTTGGCAAATGCTTGAATTGTACAATGTATGTGTTATTAAGGGGAGATGTGTTTTGAATAACATGTGGAAACAACAAATAATAGTTCATAAAAATAAATCTACTAACCTTTAAAAATAGGCTATAATTGAAGTGCACTTATCTCCTCTTCCTAGCAACCACTATAGTTTTCTCGTTGTAGAATGAAATCACAAAAGAAAATAAATGATTTATGTAGAGTGTTAAAGCTTGTACACATTTCTATACTACTCACTCATAACAAACCTTGACATTACATTGCAAACTGAAATTATATATACATTAATTACTACAAGCACATTGAAAATATTTGTTGTTTCTTTTGTTGCATATTTCTCAATCTTCCTTTGTTGTAAAATCAAATGTACGAGTCATTATTTTTCTTTGTTTTAATGATTTCAATCATTTTTTTATGTTGTCATCTTTCATTTTTTATGCCCCATTGCATCTTGGGTTGTAGCCAAATTGTTTCTTTGGTTTCAACTTATAGTAACTTGGGTCGAATGCTTTCACTTTTAGTCACACCCTTCCAGTTCTTTAGTTGCACCCTTTCATATTGTAGTCCATTCTATTGGATTGTTGAAGCTGAAAAGATGTCAATTAGGCATGTAGAGAATAATGAGTTTATGCTCATCAAGTGATGGTTAGAAATAGAAAATCGGAGTTAAAATGTTATGGCCACATATAAATTGTTAGAGCAATGGACACATAAAGAACGAGAGAACATTATAATCAATTTACCATTTTGATATAGAATTAGAATATACCTACACAAGATTGACCAAGTCACTACCTCCCATAGTGCAAGCTTAACAAGACTATTACATTTTATTAATATTTTATTATTATATACTTCTAACTTAAAAAATCATTGGTCCACACATTGGTACAAGAAAAATATAGAAACAATGGCTTTCAAATAAATGTTTAATTTTGCATGAAGAATATAATTAGATTATTCATACTGGAAGTAGATTTATTTATTCTAATGGTAGGAAAATAAATGAAATGTAGAGAGGAAGGATCCCTTGGTCTTATTGTAGCTTGGTATTCTTATTTTTTTCTAAGATCATGTTGATTCTGTAATGAAATGATGTGATAATGCTAGGCATTCTCATCTTCACATGACATGATTTCAAAAGACCCACTTCTTTTAGCCCTACTCTCATCTTTGCCCAAGTTATAGTTGTAAAGCCAATTAAGCCATCTCAGTTTGAAGAGATGAAGGTATCCAAAACCCCAAGACTTTCCAATCTTAGCCATGATGTAGATTATTTTTATACATAAATATATAGATTAGATAAGATAAGATAATTTTATTAATGCCCAACAAAAGACCAAAACATGGGTCTATGGGACTAGAAGCTTACACCAAGAAGAAAGTAGACAAATAGAGCACCAAATGATGTCCAAAAAAGAATAGGTACAACAAAAGAAGAAGAAAGCAGGAGACATCACAGAAAAGATTAGGTATCTCTTCTCACAGGGAAAAAGTCCAACAACAACTGGTCTGTGTGGCTACCAGAGGCCCTATGATGAAGCTGAGTGCTATGAGAGGAGTGTCGTTGGTGAAGAGATCCCTCGTGGAGTCTCAAAGATCTAGAATGGTCTGTGTTAGAGAAATTGTATGGTTGCTTCACACCCCAAGCTAGAACTAAGGGTGAGAAGGTTGTAATAAGCTATGCCTAGGTTTGACTCCTGGGAAATGATAGCTGTAAAGTATGGTCATGAAGTTGTAAGGACTCACGGAGATAGAGCGCAATGCAATGCTAATCTGTTCACCTAAAAAAAATCTAAGAGGGATCTGCAATCTCTAAACAGATAATAAAATCTCTAAATTGAGAATTTTATTAAACTATAAACCTTATCATACACTATATTCAGATGATCATATGAATTGAAATGGGCATATAAGTAGAAAGAAACTTGAAAGACATTGTGTATAGATGAAGGTATGAAACTCACTGCTAAAACTAAGAGCTTAAATTGCAGACACTATTGAAAACCTATTATTGCATGTTGAAGAAGGATGAATCAACTACATGGAATGAAAATCGTGTTAAATTAGAAAAATGTTAAGAATAAAATGAAATAAATGGTAGGGCATGAAAAGAAACACAAAAATACCTAATGCAGCATGGCAAGGTAAAGGAAGAGCAAGGGCACGATGTAGATCACAATGGCATGGCAAGACCTTCAAGGGCACATGCATGGAAAACTCGGCATGGATCCACTGACATCTTAGCTTATCTCTAGTGGCATCTTCTCAGCTTTCCAATATCACAATCAATGAATTGGGGAATGATTTATGTTGTCTTTTCTTTTTCTTTTTTCTTTATAATCACATGGGTGTCACAATTATGACACCAACTTTGGTATTGCAACTGTGTTGGGGATAATTGCAAAAAAAAAATTGAAAATTACACTTTTGTCACAAATTGTCGTTGCAATTTGACGCCAAATGTTGTAGTGACAACAAGAGGTTGTTACTGTCAAAGATATATCTAACACATCTCCACATAATCAAAATGTGTTAACTGAGGAAGATATGCAAAATCTCATGACAGACATAACTCTACCTTGTACAAATCTAGTTTTGTTAAAAGTTGTAGATTATCCAAAAGTTGAGAATGTAAAGACTGATAATGTAGAGGCTACATTAGTTATAGAGGATACAAGTGTCGAGCAATAGGGAAAGGCTATAATTGTATTCTCACAATTAACTTGTATGCCTATTTCCCAGATAGAAGAGAAGAAAGAAGATGATAGAGGTACATAGATGGCAGCAAAATAAGAGACACCAAAAAGGCAAGAAGTTTCACAAGCTCTTGTACAATTGTCGAGTGCAAAGCTTGCAAAATTATTGGAAAGAACACCTAAACAATAGGTGACACCTACTCAAGAGAAGGAACAACAAGTATTAAGATCAAGTCAAAGGGAGAAATAACTACAAATATCACTACCTAGTGATACACCCTCACAATATCAAGTTTTGACTCACTCTGAAGAAGAGGCAGATGAGTCGGTCAGTCTAGATGAGTTAATTATGTTACCCATGTATGACTTGAACAACTTGACAATAGAAAAAATGCAAGAACTGCAAACCTTGTTAAGTCACAAGGAAAAATAAGAATAGTTAAGGAGAGAGCATAAGAAGAAATAGGTATTACATGTTGTTAGAGATATTTTGTGGATGCATTTGGCATAACTGACTTAGATGGTCAGCATCCAATTCTGGATCAACTAGTGTATATAGTTGATAAAGTTTAGGAAGAAGATATAGAGACCAATGATAAATTGATGCAGTGGTCTAAAAGAAGATTTGAACATAACGTTTTGGCAAAAGTCTCTCAAGAACTTGTAAATAGACAAGCATAGCTTTCCAAATTAGTCACACAATTAGAAACAATTTTGAAGACCATTCACTCATTGTATATGAAGTTGTGTGATATTGAGGCTTTTATGCTAGAAAATC
Source organism: Cupressus sempervirens (assembly GCA_028749045.1). Taxonomy (NCBI): domain Eukaryota; kingdom Viridiplantae; phylum Streptophyta; class Pinopsida; order Cupressales; family Cupressaceae; genus Cupressus; species Cupressus sempervirens. The sequence continues at coordinate 623,764,773 of CM053784.1, forward strand.
AACGTTCTATTGATTTAATAAATGTTGATATGAGAGCGAGTGCTATTTCATTGGGAAAGAACGCAAGTTCAAGCTCACTCTCATACACTAAGTTCACAATTGATCAACAAAGGTTAGCCAAGCTCATGGCTAGAGACAGTGAGATCAAGAATAAGTTGATCTTAATTCAATTTCAGTCACTAGCCCATTTTGAAGTAATTCAAAAAAAAGTGTCTATTGCACATAATATTTTACAGAAGGACACACATTTGGCACATATTGAAGGTCTAATTGATCTAGCTACCGAGCTAGAAATTTAGTTTCAAGTTTTGGAGAAAATAAAAGAACAATGGAATAAAGGCTATGTAGACATCTTGGCAAGCCATTGACAATTTTTTGATAAACACAAGCTAACCCCAACAACCCCAAACTATCAGTGACAAAATCAAGGGGGAAATATATTGAGAAATGAAAATAAAGGGGTAAATAGAAATGTGAATGACAACAAGTAGAAAATACAAGCAGAAATTAGATGTCACAGCATCAAAATTTTACAAATTCGGATTATAATCTCAAGGGGAGTATTTTTGAATGCAATGACTATTTATGACAAAGTGTTTTGGCCACTAATGTCAAAGGGGGAGATTGTTGATCTCTAAGCCTATGTTGTCTATTAGTGTCCAGACACTTAGTCATTTACTAGGCAAGGGTGAATGGTCATCACTGCAACCAAGTCATCTAGTAAAGGTCAAGCATATATAAGAACTTATTTATTTTACATTACATGTCAAACATGAATGTGATTGCCAAGCACCCCAGTTGAAACCGAGTGCATATGTAAGTCAACTTATTATAACAGAGTTCAAGTAAATAGAAAAGATAGTTTTTCTAAACAAACAGAGAGGAACATGTATATAGAATCCAAGTGCTAGTATGAATGTTAGTGATGACCAAGTGTTAGCACATTTAGATGTTGAGTAGTTCAATTTTGTCATATGAGTTTGTAATTGTACAAATAACTATGTAAATCATTTTGGCCAACTTCCATATGATATTTAATATTTGTAGAGACAGTTAAGATGGAGATTACACATCATTATAGAAGGTAATGAACCCAAGGAATGCAAATCAACCCAAAAATAAATGGCAAAAGGAGATGAATTGTAAATTGTTGATTGAGATCCAGAACTTTCAAAGAACATCTTTTTAAGGATGATTCTAACCCTAGAATCAGTGTGTGTGATGAGAAGATATGTATGCAAACAAAGAGATGATATACATGTGCAAACGAATGCGTAACTAAAGAAGCGATCAAGGATATAATAGAGCGAAAAAGACTAAGTCTAGAATCAGATCAGACAAGGGCAATTCAAGTAGTGAAGGACTGGAAGGAGATATTAGATTGAGAGATTAGATTAGACATTGTAAAGAAGACATCCAAAATCATCTTGCAAAGAAAAATGAGGGTCAGGTACTGAATCAATTTTAGCAAGATTGAATCAAGGAAAATCTCTTAACCAAGTGATTCTAATAGGTCTATGTAAACCTCCTAATAGAGTCCTTACTTAATTGTAATTGTGAAATCCTTTAATAGGGTAGGACTTAATAGTCTTGAAGCTTTTAACAGGGTAGACCCCTTATAGGGTAGATCATATATTATGATAAAACATTGTAACCATAATAGGTTAACTTTATTAGTGCAACTATGAAGATTTGTGGGTTTCATCCCCATCCCAGTTTCACCTTCATTTTTGGGTTACCAAATCATTTGTGTTATGTGTTAAATATTTCATGGATGTGATGTATTCATTTAATATTCAACATTACGATTTCAATGCTAGCTCTAAGGTATGAGATGAATTAGGTGTGAATTCAGTAATTTGATTTTGTAAGTAAAAGTTTAAGATTCTAATTCACCTACCCCCCTCTCAATATCTTGTTTCCCATTTAATCCTTCCAAAAAAAACTTCCTTTGTAATAGTTAATTTTGGTTGTGTGGGTTTCTTTCCTTTTTCTTGTGGTCACGAGTCTTTCATAGTAGTGCTTTGGTATCTCAACAACCTGTATATTGACACATAACTCCCTATTTGCATCAATCTTTAAAAACTTATCAAGATTATCCAAATATGTGATTCATATCCACGGAGAATGTTTTTCATCCACACAAAACGAATCTGAATTTCTATAGAGATTACCAAGGGTCATGCATGTCATTTTACGGAGCATATTATATTCTACAATATACATAAATCTCTATTGCATCTTCTTCATTATATTCCTTATTTCCTCTAGCATGGGGACAATGGTTGTTAACATTAAGAGTGTCTCTACATTACTTAACCTTTCAAGTAGCTCACCATATTTCCATTGGCCACCCTTGTTGTAACTTGACTCCATTGTACCAAACAACGATGGATATTCAGTAAAACTCAACAAGTTAGTCCATCCAAAGAGATCCATCTAGTATTATTATCCTTAAGAAGTTTGCTCCCATTAGTTAGTCCCTCAACAAATTATTGAAGTTCCCTAAATCGTTTAGGACTGCAATGGAAGTGTCTATAGATCAATTTGATTAAGACTTTTTATATACTTGTGAATAGTTGTTGACAATTTCAAAAGGTGGATTCTTTTTGTGGGCCATGTAGTGAATGCCAACAACATAAGGTGCAAGAAAATATTTTAACTTTGTGACAAGACCATTCTTATGGCCTTGCATTACTGAAGCTCTATTTGCTCCAGCACACACCAACTTTTGGGCAATCGTCATTTCATCTATAACTCCATATTCAATTATAGAACTCTTTACTAGTTCAAATATGTTTTTCATTGTTGAGTTATCCTTCATTTTAACAACTAGTAGATTCGGTTGGCAAAAAAAATTGTGTACAATATAGACAGACATACATACCCAGGAAGTATTGTCTATTGTTGTCACCTCATCTAAAGATAATGCAATAAAAATTGACTTTAATTTTTGCTTTGATATTTTCCTTTTCAACCTCAGCAAGACAACTTGCCCATTCCCATTCGTTGTTTATTGACCAATGACTCCTCAGATAATAATGAACTTTCAAAAAGTGTAATAAAGAACTCAATAATGGGTAGTCCATCATGGCACACCCTTTGCTCAAAATATAAAAGACAACACTTAATTGATGAGCTTTACCCATTTCTTCAGCTTTCATTTCTTTTCCAAGAGGAGATTCAATTGAGTCTTTTATTTCAGCAAGCTTCATTTGTATTTTTCGTCTAAAATTCAAAGATTTTTGCATTCTTAACATGTTGACATTCCTCCTTGGTTTTCCATCGTGTCACCGATTTTTCCACTCTGTCCATGATTTTCTTCTCATAAACTTTACCCATATGCTTTTCTATGGTGTCAATTTTCAATTGAAACCTCTTTTCCTTTTGATTTATCCTTGTGCATATCAAACATCTGCATTCCACAAGAGGCTTTCCTTCTTTTGGATTATGCACAGGTTTAATGAATGAATACTTTGAGACTCATTCTATTTGAAAATTCCTGATCGATAGATCTTACTTGGATTTTGCATCATTCTTTGTAAATCCTTTTTCCCTTTCCTGCCCCTACATTATCACCATCTTTGCAATTCTTATTCAAGTTGATTATATGAATATCGTTTAGGCTAATTTGGGTATTAATCTCAAGATCTTCAAGTTTGTCACAATCAAAGATATCATGTTCACCAACTTCTTCAATATGTGGCAATGGCTGGGAATCTTGTAAATGTACTTGTGATGTTGTAGCTACTTGATTTTAGCCACCAAAATATGATGACAAGGTTCTGTGAGTGCATTTGGATGGCTTTCTTGGATTCCACCACATGTAGGACTCTTGCCCTTGTTCATGTTTGACATCTCCAAAGAAATATGGGCTGCCAAAAATATCAACTTGTTGAAGAAGTGACAGTTGACTATTGCATATATTTACCTACACTATTAAATATAGATGTCCTAGGTCTCCCTAGTTACCGGGTGACTCATGGATCACTGGTCCCAGCTGATAATAGGCCACTAACAATCTAACTTGTACCTATTTAATAAGAACGAACTAAAATTGCACAATCTAGACATACAGGGGTCTAAGTTACTCACTTTGCCTCAATTGCAGTCACCACTCACCAATGCTCTTGTTAGTTTGAGAAATTGTGAATTTTCTATTGATCGAAAATGAGAGAACCCACTAATCTATGAATGTATTTCTACCTGTCCTTTTTGGCAAATTTTGCAGAAATATTATAGTGCATATAAAATATTTAGTGAAGTTTGCATAATAAAAACACATCTTGTGTAATTTCCAAGCTGATTATGGTTTGTCCAATATATGGCCATGCAAAATATAGTTAGTGAAATTGCATTAGTGTGGGACACATGTCCTCATATTTGTAGGGTGAATGTTGTCGCTCTTCGAAAAAAACTTTTAAAACCATGGGCAAATTTAGGTTGTCTAAAAAGTTCCATTCAGAAATCATAGCTGAATGTGTTTAATTTCTCATGTGAAAAAATAATTCTAATTGGCTATATTGCATGGAATGGAGAATCGATGGCGTGAACCCTACAGTGATGGGGCCAAGGGTGCCATCCATTTTTGGTAAAGTTGGGTGATACACTCTGCCACATATGTGGAAAAAATCATCAAATTGATGTAGGCAAATGTGTGGAATTTTCCAATTGGTGAATATTCACCACTAAAATAAACCTTGGTCAAAATTTATTTCTTGTATCTAACAAAGAATCCCTTAATTATTTGGAATATTGGGAACAAAATATAAGGATCTTCACTTAGGAGAGCTTGGAGCAAGATTTAATCATCTTGAACATGGAAATAGCTTTCTTCAAATTAATTGACATTTAATGTACAAAAACAAAGAATTTAGATGTCCCTTTTTCTGATTGGAATGTTGCAATTCTTTAAAAATGTCCACAACTTCCCTATTAGGGAAGCAAAATACATATTCCTCAAGGATAGTTAGACAGATCTAAAAGAGCTTGGATACTTCCTCATGGGAATTTAAAACTAAACTTTGATGGAACTTCACAAGGGAGCCCTAGACCAACCAATGTAGGTTGTGTGAGGTAAAGCAATAGTGGCGCAATCATTCTCACTTGCTTCAAACAAATAACATTGTTGAAGCTCAAGCATTACTTAAATGCCTTTCACTATCCATATCAAAGAATATTATAAACATCCAAATTGAAGGAAACTCATTAAATATCATTAGTGCATGCAAAAAATGATAAACTGGAAACAACAATAAATTCTAAAACAAGTCTAATCCTTACTAGACAAATTAAGCTCCTTTGTCCTAATTCACTATTACAAAGAAGACGCAATGGGATAGGAGATTAGTTTAGCCAGTTAGGGTTTTTGACAAATTGAAACCACAAATTTTTTGACTTGTGGTCAATTGCTAGACATTCAACAAGTGAAAGAAATAATTGAAAGTGAATCTTCATTCAAATAAATGGCCATTTAGCAAGCTAATCATGTAAGGCTAGAGGAACAACATAAACTAGTAGGAGCTTTTGTTACACCACCTTCATTCATATCATTGAGAGAGGTTTTATGATCAATTTTGATGCTAACAATAATTGAGGTAAAAAGAAAATGCCTTTTTGAATCCTCAAAATCACAAGAGAGTGATCTATATAATGTGAGAGTCACCATAGCTAAAGAATAGCTGGACGATTCCTTTGGGAGACATGGATCTTTTTTACTAAGGACATGCAAAGTGGGAAGGCTTTAGAGCAATAAATATCTCAAAGATAGAATGTCTACTCCATCATTATAACATGAGTAAGCAAGGTAGTTCTCAAAGTTGTGACACTCTTGGTCACAATGATACTCAATGTCAAGCCATCAACATAATAGAAATTTATTAGTGATAATCTTTTTAAAGATGAAAATGTTAAGCAACAAGTTAAAATGGTAAGGCATTGCTATCAAGCCTAGGATTAGTCTCTACCATCATAAGAGTCTTGAGAATTCAAGGAACATACCTCATGTATATGGAATCAATGCCCAAAACACTGTGATGTGTTCTAGAAAAGTTAGTGACAATTCATAACAAAATCAAAGAGCCTTCTTAGCAATGAAATGTAATGCACATCATCACAATGATGATTTATTAAGTCTAACCATAGTCCAAGATGTTGAGAATGTTAGCATTAGAGTAAATTGAAGCATATTCCAATTATTATTATTATTATTATTATTATTATTATTATTATTATTATTATATATATATATATATATATAGGTTGATGGAAATCAAATTATGAAAGTATAACATAATATATATACACACATAATATAATAATCAATACCATATACTTATATATACTAACATATATTATATTTAATACATATCATTGAAGTTAAAATAAGTTTTGATTAGTTGAGAACCGGTCATATTATAAATCTATATACTGTTGGCAAAATTAAACAAGCCAACGAAGGGTCAAGTCATGCCCCTACATGTGCTCTCTTTTGGTTGATATTCTTTGATTTAATGGTTTGTGAGAAACATCAATAACAAGACGTGTATTATCATCATCAAATCCAACCATCTACTCTCCTTTATACAGTTTGAAATGTATGCTACAATTAGCAAAGGTTATAATCATTGTCTTCTATATAATCATATTAAAAGGTTGTAATTTCAATGTGTTGAGATTACAAGTAAGAAGTGAATAGACACTCTAAACAACAAATTATATCTACGATCTGATTTCCTAACATGGTATCAGAGCCAACTTGGTAGAGAGATCACTGAACTACTTCAAACATTTTTAAATCACAATTAAAAGTGACATCATGACAAACAATGTTAGAGTCGAGGATAGGCTTGAAGGACCAACAAACTTCTTCTCATGGAAAATCTGAATTACAACAATCCTCAAAGAATTGGAATTAGAATCATTCATTGAATCAAACATTTCAATACTTGAAGATGAGTCAGAAAAAACAACTTGGAAAAGAAGAAATAACAAAGCCAAAAAAGTTGTTGTTGATTCAGTAAAAGATCATATTCTCCCTTCGATATCAAATCTCAAGAAAGCATTTGAAGTATTTAAAACAATTAAGGATACATTTGAGATCAACAACTCAAGTAGATTGCTTACATTAAAAAATCAACTTATGAATATAAAAATGAATAAAAGAGAGTCAATTTCATCCTACTTTGGAAGAATTTCTGAAATAAAAAAATCAACTATCTTCCATTGGAAACAAAGTAGAAGATCAAGAATTATCCATAATAACACTTAGAGGACTACCTATATCTCAAGAAGCATTCATTCAAGTCATTGGCAGACCTTCAATACCAGCTTTGATCAACTTTTAAATGATTGCACCTCTGAAGAATCAAGACTAACTTCTAGAGGGATCATTTCAAATCAAGAGGGAGAGAATCAAGCTCTTTTCTCAGTCTCTAATAACAAAGGGAAGAAGAGAAAATTCAAAGGAAAGAAAATTGATAAATGAAAAGGAAACAATAATTACAAAAGAAATGACTTCTCCAAAGTTCAATGTTACAAATGTGAAAAATTTAGACATACCTTCAAACTTTGTCTAAAAAGGAAAAAAAATTGTAGCCTCCTGAGTCAAAACAAAAAAGGAAGAAAATCTATTATTCTATTAAGATCTATCAAGTGAGATGAAATCCAATGAAAATATGTGGATAATAGATAGTGGTGCATCTCGTCATATAACAGGGTTCAAAAATAAGTTTAAAACTCTTGGAAGCTATACTAGCGAAGGAGTCACCGTTGGAGATAACTTTACCTATCCAATAAAAGGAATTGGGACATGTTCTATACAACTAAAAACGGGGGTTACCCTAAACTTGAAAGATGTTTTTTTCATACCTGGCATTAAAAGGAATCTAGTATCCATCTTTAGACTTGTTGATGAAGGGTATCAAGTCACCTTTAATGAAGACAAAGTTTTGTATTGACCTAAAAATACTAACCTTAAGAATGCTATCACCATAGGGTTTAGAGATGAAACCTTATATAAACTGTGTAATATTCAAAAGCAAGCCCTAAGTCACGAAGTAATAAATCCTAATGAAATATGGCATAGAAGGCTTGGACATATTGGATTCAGTACACTCCCTAATATAGAAAAAATCACCATTGGAACACCTAATTTGAATTCAAATCATATAAGCATTTGTAAAGGATGTGCTCTAGGAAAGAATGTAAAAAGACCTTTTCCTCCTAGCAAACACAAGTCTAAATCAATTCTGGGACTAGTCCACACTGATTTATGTGGACCTAAGCCAACACTTTCTTTAAGAGGATTCTCATACTACATAATTTTTATTGATGATTTTTTCTAGGAAAGCCTGGTTCTATTTTCTAAAGGCCAAAAAAACAAATGAGGTTCTATTAAAATTTAAAGAGTTCAAAGCAATTGCAGAAAATCAAATTTCAAAAAGAATAAAAACTCTAAGATCAGACAATTGGGGTGAATATACCTTTGAAAATTTCAAAAATTTATGCACCTCTGTTGGGATTAAGAGGGAGTATAATGTACCTTATAATCCTCAAAAGAATGGAGTGGCAGAAAGAAAAAATAGAACCATTGTTGAAACAACAAAAACCATGTTGCATGATCAAAATTTACATTTCTCATTCTGAGTGGAGGCCACTAATACTATTGTATATATTTAAAACAAATATCCACACTCAATTCTAGAAAACATAACTCCTAAAGAAGCCTTTACATGAATTAACCTTGACCTATGTCATCTCAGAATATTTGGTTGCCCTGTTTACATTCACATACTTAAAGAGAAAAGAACCAAGTTAGAACCATTCGAGAAGAAAGGAATATTTGTTGGGTACAGTGAAAACATCAAAGTGTATAGAGTCTATATACCTAGGCAGAGATCAGTTGAAATTAGTAGAGATGTCAAATTTGAAGAAAATATTGCCTTGAAACTATCCATAAGTACAGAAGATGAGCCCATCATAGAATTAGATGAAACTCTGCAAACTAAAAATTAGAGGGAGAACATATCAGAAAAGAATGAACTACTAATGAACATTGGAAATAGAGAAATCCCAAATATCAAGAAAAAACCATTATGGGCAAGGAAAATGATTGAAGAAAATAATGTTGAACCAGATGAAATCTCCAAAGAAAGCAAGAAAACTATAAATAAATCTTGTTACACTACACTAGTAACTAAGTTTACAAAATTTGAATCATCAACTGTTGAAGAAGCCTTATCTTGTCAAGCATGGAAAGATGCTATGATCAAAGAATAACACTTCGTACTACAAAATGATGTTTGGGATATTTTACCTAGGCCAAAAGACAAATTTAATCTTTTCATCACAATGGTTATACAAAATCAAGTATGCTTTAAATGGTAGTATTGAAAAATATAAAGCAAAATTTGTTGCTCGAGGTTTCTCTCAAAATGAAGGTATTCATTATGAGGAAACATTTGCTTCGGTTGCTACATACACTTCGGTAAGGACAATTATTGCAATTGCAACATCCAAAGGATGGAAGATACATCAAATGGATGTCAAGACCGCATTTCTGAATGGTGTCATTAACGAAGAAGTATATATATCAAACAACTTGAAGGTTTTGTTATAAAAGATAAGAATCTATATGTATGTAAACTAAAGAAAGCTATTTATGGCCTCAAACAAGCACCACGAGCTTGGTATGAAAGGATAGATAGGTACCTCTCCAAATTAGGATACTCCAAAAATGAAGTTGATCCTAAAATATATTTCAAAATATCTAAAGGTGACATGTTAATACTTATTTTATATGTTGATGATTTATTGATAACAGGTGAAGATCACTTAATTGAAAGATGCAAACAAGATCTTCTTGCTGAATTTGGAATGAAGGATCTCGGCCTACTACAGTACTTTTTGGGTTTAGAAGTAAAAGATTGTATTTTTCTAAATCAAGGGAAAAGCACCCTTGACATCTTGACTATATTTGGAATGACGGACAACAAACCTTTAGCAACTCTGATGGAAACAAATTTACACAAGCTAAAAGAAGTTGTGAACTCGGAATCTATTGACCCTACTCTATATAGACATATCATTGGATCACTTGTGTATCTAGTAAATACTAGGCCTGATATCTGTCATGCCACCAATGTTTTAAGTCATTTCATGTGTGAACCAAAGAAGATTCATTTGATGGCCGTTAAACATATCTTGAGATATCTACGTGGCACTCTTGGTCTTGGGTTTAAGTACAAAAATGTTGAGATTAAACTTAAAGGATATACTGATTCTGATTGGGCCAGTTGTTCCATAAACCGCAAAAGTACTACTGGGTGTTGTTTTAGTCTTTGGCTAGCAATGGTATCTTGGTTTAGTTGAAAACAACCAATAGTTGCCTTGAATTCCACCGAAGCTAAATATATGGCAGCCTCCATGGGAGCACACGAAGCAGTATGGCTGAGAAAGTTATTATTTGGACTCTTTGGAAAGCAATTAAGTCCTACAGTGATTCATTGTGATAACCACAGCTACATCAAATTTTTTGTTAATCTTGTCTTCCACAATCGATCCAAGCACATCGAGACTACATACCATTACATAAGAGATGTTATCAAGCTGATTTATATTAACACTAATGAGCAAAATGTTGACATTTTCACCAAGCCTCATGCAAGGTTGAAAATAGAGTAATTCAGAGGTAAACTTGGTATAACAAATTTGTAAATACATTTGTAATTTGATATATTCATGAATAATTGAAAATTAGATTGTTTGCAGACTTGTGTTATGAAATGTGACAATCCTTCATATGTGTGAGATCACTATTGCAGGATGACGACCTTATCAATAGTTGATCTATCTTTGAACACCAAAATGTGTTAGAGCAAGTGTTATCATGGTTCTCAAGGCCAGATTTTGCCGGGCACCCTAATAACCAACTCATCATGGTTTTTCGAGCCAGATTTTGCCCGACACCATTAAATTAAATTGTTATGGTTCTTTAGTCAGATCTTGTAATGCCCCGCCTGGAGATCCTTGAAAACAAGGATGAAATACAAGCCAAGAATTTTTTATTTTGTTTACAAGTATGAATGCACATGACAACATCATACAGGGATCACAACGATCGCAACAGAAGACTTCACCACAATCTCGGCAACCAACGAATCTCCAAACGCCACTACCAAACTGACACACACAAACAAAGCCAACAACGACAATGCACATGATGAGGGCTCAAGAAATGACCACTCATCAACAAAACACCAAGTTAGGGTAAATGCAGAATCTTGAAATTCGACTAAGCCTGAAATCTTGAAGCCCTGAAAATTGGCTAAGTCTGGATTTCTGAAGCCCTGGAATTTCCTAGAATCCTTAACTTGTCTCCAAGAGGTCTGAAACCTATCTCAAAAGATTTGTTGCATATATTAAAATATATCTTAAGTATAACTTATACTTAAACAATATATTTTAAACCCCTAGGAAATCTATTTTGAACCAGGAAGGTGTAACAACCAAAAGGGTGTCCAAAACCAACTTCCGAACTTTCATCCGACAAGCCTAGATAGCCCCTGTTTCTCATGCGAGAGAGAAAACTAGTCTTGAGTTTCGCGTGAGATCTTTCACCGCTTTGCGCGAGAAAGTGCACACTTCGCACGAGGACTATTGAGCTTCGTGCGAGGATTCCCTACACACCGTGCAAAGATTTACATTCTCGCACGGGAAGTGTATTCTCTCACGCGAGGAAAATATAGTCTCGCACGAGGAAACAAATCAGCGCGACACAAAACGCAAACGAAAAGCTAAAAAAAACAAGGAAACCTCCACACCGGGGAGTACCGGATCCACGCAAATCAAAGAATGAACACTCGAGAGCAACAACAGAAAGGAAAGAGGAACATCTATCCATCTAAACCATAACAACAAAGAGCATATTGAAATAAACATTGCAATGAACAGAAATATATATCAAAACTAAACAACCAAATTAAATGTGTGGTTCCTCCCATCCGTCAATAGCATCATAAGACCATCGTGGGTCCTAGCCATCCCCCGCGCGTAACATCCCAAGCCACCGACCAGATCATCGGTACTGTCGTAATAGGGACGTCACTACTAAAAACATGCAACACTATAAGCATAAGAAAATCTTAGATGCTAGTAGAAAAGCATAAGATAATCCTACAGTAGATAACATCACCTATCACATGCTAAACAGCAGTAAGCAACAGATATACTACTAAATCAAATAACATCATCTAATCATATGCTAAACATCATGATAAGGGAATGCATCAAATAAACTAACATCACCTAAACATGATATACAAGCATCCCAATGAAAGCACAAATCACAAGAAAGCATACTCTGAAACCCGAAGTATCAAGTGAAGACATCCAGCAACGGTCGCACTAGGACAAAGATCGTCTATGTACACCGATCCCTAGCAGTGGTGAAGGTAGCTATGCCTCCCAACCACGTGGCACCCGTAGGTCCACACCCGTTGTGCTGATAGAGATAATGATCCAACCACAAACACGCATAAAGCACAACATCTAAGGCTAACACTCACGCCAGACAATATGATGGCTGCAACCAAGAACTTAAGACAATGCAAGGAGTACAGGTCCTGGTCAGACACTCAATAGGCTACTATGTAGGGACTAACATTATGAAGAGTCGCTTGGCATCGAAAAGCCCAAGCTTGGATCACGTGTGGAAACTCTCGCAAGGTACTTCCCTCTCGAGGTACTCCCTTGGAACCATCACACAAAGTTTTATTATCTTAAGTTTTATTACCAGTCACACATTTTCTTTAGTTATCACTTAATCAAGCTCCTCTTAGCCATACCCATGGCATCATGATCGCCAAGCTGCGAGATAGAAGCCCCCTCCATATGCTACCCTACCCTACCCATGCTCATCCTACGACAAGTGCCCGTGGGCATGCATACTCTCATCCCAACCCCAATGATCATAACTTCCGGCAATACCATGGAAGATCGGGTCTCGCAAGTCACCCGACAAATGTACGCGCACGTACTCGTGTGTGGCGCACCACCATCACGAAGATCACAACACAAGGATAGGAATGAGAACACAATGCAAAGAAAACACCCAACTGAAAGCAATACGAGAAGGATGGATTCTACACGAATCCCAAAGCCAATAAACCATACATCATAAAATCACTCAACCGGCTTCAATCTGAGAGTATGGATTCTACACGAATCCCAATGATGCAACAAGACCAAAAGTCATGAACTTACTCAACTGACCTCAATCCGAGAGTATGGATTCTACAGGAATCCCAATGTCCAAGAAACAAAACAAAGGTCCAAAAGAAACCATAATAGATATAAAATCACTCAACCGAACACAACATCAGGAGTACGAGTGCGACATGCATCTCAATGCAACATCAAAGTGCAAAAGTGGTCTGACTGATATCCAAATGGATCATCCAGGTCCACGACCCACATTGTGCCAAGAAAACCCGAGAAAACAGGGCGGCATGCAAAATGAGGTAAAAATCCCAAAATTTGGAAAACAACAAAATTAAAACCCATTTGACCTTTGGGTTCAAAAATCCCAAAAATCCAAAAATAAATGGAATCGGACACCGTATGCAAAAACGGCCAGCATAACGATGCAAAACTCCAAACTCTCATTTCGAAAAACAGAGAAATGTTCATACCCGCCCAACTGGGTAGAACTAGCATACAAAAATGGAGGGGAACACTAGTTCTCAGCCTCCAAACAAATGGCTACCAAAAATAGAAGAAAAAACGGAGCAAAAACAATAAAACAGGAAAGCCCTACCTCACAGCCAAAAAGGCAAAACCGGAATCTGAGCTAGAAAATAAATATCTCGCAGAAGTAGTTGAAAATCGTGGCAATCCAAGGTTTCCCCGAGCTGGATCCAATGAGCCCAACCTCGCGACAATCCCATGCCCGTGGCTCCCACAACGAACAAAACAGTAAATCCTCATGAAGAGGATTTTGGGTTTCACTCTCCAACTTTCTAATTTGAAAGTGAGAAGTGAGGAATTAAATTCCTCTTTGGATATTTATTCACTTTTCGAGTGAATAATCAATTAGGGCAAATAACCAGCGAACATAGTTAAACCCCGAATCGACCCAAACGAAAATAGGCTATTCCTATAAATAAGAATTCATCTATGGCAAAATTGCCAGAAATTAAAATAAATCAATTAAAAAACTCGAAAGCCCAAAAACACAGAAATCACCTTAACAACTTTCGCGATAATGTGAACCTCTAAATGCACAGACACGCTTACTGGTCTAATCACATAATGCAATGAGTTCGGATTTAATAATCACCGAAAGGTTTAAATTAAACATTTAATTAAAGATACATCGACCATATAAGGACGATATTGGTAAAATATGAAAAACTGAACCACTAACTCCATGTGCCGCTGCCAGGGATATAAATCCTGCACACTAAACAACACGATCAAGTGCAATTGCATATAATAACATAGCCGAAGCAATAAATGCATTAAAACTAATTTAGCCATTTATTTAATTATATTAAAATAATCTATTTACATCACTCACATTCGCATAAAGCATAACAACGCAGGAATGAAGTAAATAACCATAGCATTAAATCCATCACATAACATAATCAGAGGTATGTCCAAATACCAGATATCATCATAAAACACACTGTCATCCCAAAATGGCATCATCATGCAATATGATTAATTGAACAGCATAGTAGTCTAATATCTATCATACTGAAATCAAAGAGTAACATCTGACCCTCGGGTCATCTCAAATGTAAACATAACAAGGTAAATGACCGCAATACCTAACCAAAGAATCCAACATGAACAATCCATTTAATTACTTACGCATTTAATAATGATTGATTACTCTGCATTAAAAAGGCACTTAAAACACATAAGCAAACACAATCATAAACATGACTAACCACTGCTACAGGAACCTAGTCCAGTGTAGCATGGTAAAAAGTACACAGTGCAATCTCTGCACACATCTCAAGGTAATCACGGAACAACCTCATGATACCACATCGATCCTAGTAACCACTGGCACAAACCTCAGTGAACCAAAAATCACATCATAATCTCATAGATCAGTTAAAAGCATAAACAAAGCAACTGATACAGAAACATAAATCCAAACACCTCAACGGTGTAGACCACTCAGGGTCACAATCATGATCCCATCACAACAAAAGATCATCAAAGTTGCATCCATCAAGACGACTTACAAAAATCAAATGGGAGAGGCACTACAGATCTTGCCAGACACCATAACTTAAATATATCTTAGACCACACTTAAGGTAGTGTTTTACTCTTGTATTATATGTGCTTCAATTTCCTTCTTGCTAAAGAGGGAGTGTTGAGGATGTTAGCATTATAGTAAATTGAAGCATATTCCAATTATTATATATATATATATATATATATATATATATATATATATATATATATATATATATAAAATCAACAACATTACTTATATATACTAACATATATTATATTTAATACATACCATTGAAGTTAGAATAAGTTTCGATTAGTTGAGAACCGATCATATTATACATCTGTTTACAGTCGGCAGAATTAAAAAAGCTGACATAGGGGTCATGACCCTACGTGGCTTTATGCCACGTATGGTCATGCCCCTACGTCGGCTCTCTTTCAGTTGAGATATTATTTGATTCGATGGTTTGTGAGAAACATCAATAACAAGGCATGTGTATTACTGTCATCGAATCCAGCCGTCTACTCTCCTTTATACAGTCTAAAACATATGCTACAGTCAGCAAAGGTTATAATCACTGTCTTCTATATAATCATATTAAAAGGTTGTAATTTCAATATGTGTTGAGATTACAAGTAAGAAGTGAACAGACACTCTGAACAGAAAATTATATCTGCAATCTAAGTTATTTGATATCCACCAAATCGATCTGAATTTCTAACAGAAGATAGGTTCATGAGGTTCCTGAGGTGGTGTCAGTATCTCAAGGCAAAAAGATTAGTCATCTTTTTCAAGTTTCAATTAATTAGCAAGGTTCAGAGGGGTTGTCAAAGCTATTGGATAGAACAATCAAATTAGTGGAGGTCAATAGTTGACCTACACCTCTAATTTAAAATGTATTTATTGAAATATTATGTTTAATAAATGTTTTGCAAAGAAAAACAATATCAACACAAGAATAAAAGCAAAGAAATTCTATAGCAGTGATGTGTAAAACACGTCATCTCATTGATTATTTACAAAGCCAAAGTCAATGCTCGTGAGAGGTAGTTGTATTCTTGAGGTGTTGTTAGGGTTATGAGGATTAAGAATCACTATTCATTTAATTAGAAAAAAGAGGTAGCATTTCTCTTTAGCTAGCATCAGAATTGCAGGTAAAAATTGGAATAAAATGATCAGATTAATGAAGCTCAAAAAGGGACCCCTATGTCAATGCTTTGATAAGCACAATGAAAAATGTCAAAAATGTAGTATGCCAAAGTCAAGAGTATGTTTGAATTTTGATCTGAACAGTGATATCCTCAAGATAATTATCATAAAGAATGTATGAAGATTCATTCAACATTTTAGATAAGTGACTGTAGTGCAATCAAGGGTTTAAGCAACCTACTATGGTAGTGGTAGGCAAGTGAATACAAGATCAACAATGCAACTTATTCGGATGAAAGGAAAATATTCAGAGAAATGAGTAGAAATGTTTTTTGCCACGGTGTCAAAAGTTGCAACATTGCTGGTATGAGTTAAAACAGTGATATACAATGATTTAAGGATTCAAGGAGATCATTTGAAGACTGTAGTTAGTGTTTCAATGATATAAAGATCATTTTCAGAGATATTAGAAGGACCAGAAAGAGTCAATACAGAGCCACTGACTTGAACAGAAATGAAGTATAATGCTCTAGGCCACTGTCACATAGAATGCATGAAATTCAGAAATTGCAATCAAAATTTCAGAGTAATTAAAGTGATGCAAATCATGGACATTCGATATCATAGACTGGGGCTCAAACAATGCACAGTGGTAGGGAGAAGGATCCTTTACTTGTTGATCAGAGAATCTATGGCATGGGTGGAGAAGTCTCTCTTTCAACTAAATGAAACAAAGTCACTCGAGTTTGGCTGACATACCTTTTTGGATAATCTTCCTTAAACCAGATTCAGATTTGGTTCCGTCCTGTGTAGTCTAGTTGCTCAGCTCTTCTCAACCACCCCCCGACCACCAAGCCCCCACCCACCTCAGGACAGCTGAGGAAGAACTCGGTTGAAGCCAATCCAATGTAGGAAGAGTAAATGGTAAATATCCTGCCTGAAGTGTACTGGTTTTAGGTTTTACTGAATGCTTTGTAAATGTCAATAAGAGTTCATCTGTGGTTTTTAAAGCATATAAGCATTGTATATTGCAAGTGTCATGTTGTATTTATCATGGTTCGCACAGAAGTTGGAAAATCTAAATTAGTTTAGAAGTAGTAGCTCCAAATGCCAGGAGTACTCAATTCTGGCCTTTTGTAAGAAAAATGAAGACTGAGTTTGAGTTGAGGCTCCCCTTAAACTCCAGTAGCCTGAAGATGGTGGCCTCTCAGATACTACCATGTACATATGTTATATAATTTTTATAAATATATAGGCTATAAGCCTTTTGGTCAAAAACATACATAATGTTGTCTAAGATAATTCTAACCTTTATGAGATGTAGTTTGATTTGGACAAACAATCTGTGGAACAAGATGTTCAATACATGATGCAATTGCCTTCGAAATGATCTTGTGAGATACATATAAAATTGAGTAACCAATCTCCAGCTGCATGCAAACTTACCAACTTTAGGTATGAATTTACTGTTATCTTGTTTGTGAGTGACCCTAATAATCCCTGGTAAGTTCATCATTGGCTTTGATAGCTATTAATGTGGTAAGAAATTCATTTAAAAATCATAGGCTTTAATAGCTATTAATGTGGTAAGAAATGCATTTAAAATTTGAAGGCTTTAATAGCTATTAATGTGGTAAGGAATTCATTTATGCTTACAACATTCATTGAAAATTTAAAAGTCATGTTGTCAATTAGAAAATTAGATGTTACATAGGATTAATTTCTGGTGTCATTGTTTGAGATGGATATAATGAAATGAATTATTACAAAATAATTATTTGCATAAGCAAATTATCTAAATTAGGTGGAGATAACCTTTAGAATAGTGAGGTGTATGAATTTTATATGATTGACACTGGACTCGTACTTTTAGTCTGTGGCTTGATTCTTAAATACAAACATTCCTCAAATATTAGTGTTAAAAAATAATCTGGCCCCAATAGAACTTGCAGACTTCTTCAAAAGTCAATAGAGATGAGCTTATTTTGCTTATTTTCGATTTAACAACTTCATTGAGCAGAGCCCTTCCTCACTTTTAAAATTGTGTTCTTTGTAATGAGTGTATAGTTCTTGTAAATACGCATTTCTTTCTTCATTTGCTCGCTGAACTATTTTTGTGGCCCAGCTACTTTTGTTTGGACACTAAAAAGATTGACTTTTATTGATCTTTGGTCATCTTCAGCATTATTTAGCTACTCAGCAATCATTAAGTATTTAATATGCAACATCCCATTACGTTGCTTGAATACTTGACATTTTCCTAAGCCTCTTCTCCTAAAAAATCTAATAAAATAATAGCTCGATCATAATCTACACAGGCCATATAACCTAATTTCTCAGTCAGCTTTGTCCTAATATTGAACCTCCAATGCCTTGGGTCAAATTGGTTTGATAGCACTTGTTGTGCCAATCAAGAAAATTCAGCTTGCTCTTTAATTATTTCACTTTGCTCGAATTGTTTGGCCCTTAGTATGGGCAAGCTGAAAACTTTCAACCAATTAGCTGTTCTTTGTCATTGCCTTTGGTGGCTTATACAGTGTGAGTTAGGCAACAATGGTTGGCAACTGGGGAATTTGAATGAAGCATCTTGAAACACAATGAATGGGTTAAATGTAATGCCACATGCAAAAGATAAATATGAAGAGAAGCATTGATATTGTGGATTGGGTGAACAAGAATACTTACAAAGGAAAATATAAGAAGAAGAATAGAAACGTCTAGAGTGGCTTGTATGGCACTAGCATCAGACATGATCAAATCTGCAAGGGGAGTTGTCATGGTAGCAATGAATTGCATGCCAAAAAGGCAAGCGATGGAAGAAGCCATGACTGGAGCTGAAAAAATGAATGGAATAAAAAATGGAGCAAAGGGAGAAATGGAGGAAAAGGAAGAGGACCAAGAAATTCTCTTTACTTTCTTGTTTGTCACTAGTTGCATTTACACCTTGCTTTGTTTTCTTCCAGAGTCAGCAATATTCTCAAGGGTTCTTTAAGCTTTTCATTTTTCATCTATTCCTATCACCATCATCATTATAATCTGTCACCAGCCAACGAAAGACTTTGACCTTGTCCTATTAAATGGTGGGTGAGTTCATTCCATAGCAATTTCTAATGTGTGTGCTTAGAACTATCATACCTAGAACTTGTCCCTTAAGATGAAAGTAATCAATGTGCATCTTTATGTTTGAGCTTCTTATGGTTGTCCTAGCCACACCCCCTGAAAAAGGCCTTTGTTGGTCTACCAAATATTTTCTTCTTTTCACAATAAGGGAGTTCCATTGTGCCTAGAACTTTCTGCTCCAAATTCCTATTCTATCATTTGGCCTTTAGTCCTGGATACTTACGATCAATTGTATGCCTTATCCCTTTTCCTTTCCTTTACGAATGAAAGATTCTAGTAGCTTTGCCCCTCTCCCTCACTTCAATATAATGGGATCAAAGGGAAAGGGGAGTTAAAATAATGCTTATTTATTAGTCTCTGCACAAATGACTGATCCACCAGGTTCAACTGTCTAAAGTATTCAATAACAAGAATCATGGTTGTGAAGAAATTGGGCAGCACATATGGTAATCCCTTCTAGCCATATAACCTAATAAAAGAGATGTCTTCAAAAAATACTAATCCCCCTTTTCACTCTATCCAAATGTATCTGCAATAAGAGAATCTACAAAAATCCTCCTTTTGTAGATGGTTGAGGGTATTGTTGTGATATTCTTCATTTAATTTGTAGGCAATACCATGCAGTAACTCTAGATTACTCTTTTGGTTTGAGATACCATAAGTCGTAGTTGCAGAAAAAATGTTATTCTGATGAAGAATTAAATGGAACAAAAAAGTTGAATGTGGATGCAATCTTGCTTGATTCTTTCTGCATATCAACGAGGTAGTCAGTTCAGAAAAACTGGCCCTTGTTTTAGCAGTGGGATCTTGAAAACTAGATTTTGTTCAAAAGTAGGAATCACCTATCGTTCGAGATTATCTTTCAATCTCTCCTTGACATGTCCATTAAATGCTAGTCAAAGTATTGCCTAGACCAGGATTGAGTTTTGAAACCCTTCCCAAGGTTTCTGCCAGGAAGAATTCTTCTTGCAGACTGATCAAGAGGGGCGAAAATTCTACCTTTTTATTTCACAGTTATTGTTAAAAAATGTAAATTTAAAAAAAACATTTCAAGGTTTTATTCTCATTATGTGTATTAATTTTTAACCAGTAATTTGTTTTGTTTTATATAATTGTTAGAGACCAATACTTAAATGTTTTTGCACAATTCAGCTAGCATCCCCCACACCTAAGTTTTGTGGGGTCTCTCATGCTTCCATACCCATCCCCAGACCCATCATCCTAGAAACTTGACATAGAATGCTTTAGATTACTTAGCAAGTTAGTAGAGTGTCTCAGATCTGCTCTACAACACTATTATACAGCTTTGTTAATTAGCTAATACAGCTAACTGAGATGGAATAAGCACATTAGTGATGGTACTGTCACTGTTTTTCCTTCACTGTGTAATAAAGAAAATGGTTCAAAATATTCAACCACAACTTCTGTTGAGAGATTTTCTGAATTAAAAATATTCTGTGTAAAGTGACACAACAATGCAGCTTCATGGGAATTGTAACAAGGCATCACACATGAGAGAAAATTATGACTTCAGATGATTGTGAAAAAAAGATGCTGGAGTAGAGTCTAAGAGGTGGTGATGCAACACTAAATTCAAAGATATCGCCTTTTGTAAAAGCCCGCAAAATGCACCAAGCCATGATGATAATCACAAGTACAACCAATGCCAATAGCTACTTTAAATCCATTGTTAGCAATACTTTTTAACCATAATTTGGACATAGATCACTAAAACAAGTACATTAGGAACATTACTATTAGATATGACCAAACAGAAAACCAGAACTCTAATGCATTCCAAATAGTTCTTCAGGAGGGTCATATACATGTCTCTCCGGAAATGTTTCTTCAAAATCCTGTTTCACTTTATTTCTTAGTAAAGGATTTGGAAAAAGACCCTTTAGTAGCACCCTATAAGGTAGCTCCTCAGGCGGATGAGGAGACTTTTTCATTTCCTCATAAATGTTCATTGCATCTGAAGGTGACCCGTATTGTAAGAAACCCCTTATAACTTCAGTGTATGTCACCATATCAGGTTCTAGTTTTTCACTCCTCATGTCTTTCCAAACTTGCATTGCCTCTTCCATCTTTTTATGTTTTGCCAATACAATAATCATATCTTTGAAAAGAAAAACATCTGGCTTGTACCAAGGCTCCTTTTTAATAACATTAAATATCTGCAAAATTGAGCACTGACATCAATCTACAAACATCACATGCTGTTGATGCAAAGCATAAATGATACTATAAACCCATTTTACAATTAACAAACACATAATGCCCATAAGACTCTGAGCAGTTAAACATTAAAAAGCTATATAAATAGGGCATTGTATAATACACGAATATCAATAATAAGACTAAACGATGGAAAAATAAAAAGCTGAAGAAGTTCAGAAAATAATAGATTATATCAGAAAGTAAGTGCAACATGTCAAACAAAGGCAAGATACTTCTACAATGTATGCATAAACCAGCAAGAGAAAACAATGTTCAAGATGAAGCCATAACATAAAGAGATCATTTCACAAAGATCATTTACTGAAAAGCTAAGTTACTGGCCCTGGTAGTGGTTTTGGTTCAGGTTCAAAGGTTCAGTTTGTGGAGTTTATCAAAAAGAATTTGGCATTGAATTCATCAATACAAGAACATATGAAAACAAAAAGTATACATATTTGCAGCACTATTTAACTTCAAAATACTACTGATATATTAGTCAAACTCAAATGTCATGATTATATTAAAATCAAATAATAATAATATCAATTGTCAGCAATGAGTCATCATTTATAAAACAATCATATGGGACTTACAATAATACACGAATATCAATAATAAGAATAAACAATTGAAAAATATAAAAATCTGAAGATGTTAAGGCAATAATAGATTATAACAGAAATTAATTGCAACATGTTAAACAAAGGCAAGATACTCCTACAATGTATGCATGAACCTGCAAGAGCAAACAATGCTCATGATGGGGCAATAACATAAAGAAGTAATTTCTCAAAGATTGTTTACTGAAAAGATAAGTTACTGGCCTTCGTAGTGGTTTGGGTTCAGGTTCATAGGTCCGGTTTGAGGAGTTTATCAAAAAGAATTTGGTGTTGAGTTCGTCAATACAAAAACATATAAAATAAAAAATATGCATACTTGCAGCAGTATTTCAGTTCAAAATACTAATGATATATTAGTGAAACTCAAATATTATGATATATTAAAATTAAATAATAATAATAATGTCAATTGTCAACAATGAGTCATCATTTTTTTTTTTAATATGGGACTTACAAAATATCATCATCACCATCTATATTAGATGATATAGGTGGTGGTAAATTAGAAGAACCACATATAGGGCTCCACTAGCATTGGCATTGGCACTAGCACTCCAATGCCCACTAGTTTGCCCATAGTCATCATCAACATCAAGTGCAACAAAGTGGGAAGTGGAAGATCCAAGTCAATATGTTATGGCTCATTATCTCAGTTCCTTGTGTCCTCTCTTAGCCACTTTGTTTAAGGAGCAGTAAGTTTGAATGCACGTAAACCAAGTCCTTTTCCTCTTTTCAGTGTAGCCGATTGCACTTTACTAAGCAGATCCAAGAGTGTGTGATCCAATTCCTCACAAGTGTAGATGAACTAGCAAGCTATTGTGACAAAATGGAAGGGTTAAGAATTTAAAAAATTAAAATGGTGATATTGCTATCAGGAAACTTTGTAGTTAAGCACACTCAAGCTGTAGTAGTACTAGGATGGGTGACCTCCCAGGAAGTCTCGGTGCTTCACCTCTGTAAGCGTCACCTATATCCAATGAGTGCTAAGTGTTCCAATCATTCTCATAAGAGATGGGTTCAGTGAACCACTACTCATGAAATATGGGTCAAAGAGTTTGACTCAAAAATCACAGAGTTAAATCCTGATAGCAATATCACAATTTGACTTGCTGTGGAAAAGTATTTCCTACTTATGGATTGTATCTTATCAATCACCGTTTTGGACATATATTACACATTTTATAAATGCTAACTGTTTATGAATAGGCATTTATGGACTGGAGCAGCAGTTGCAGAAGAACAGTCTTGGTTCATTTCATTATAAAAATATTTCTTCTTTGTTTGGGTCATAATATTCATCTAGCAACCTGTGGTCATTTTGTCCTGTCAACATTCTCAACAGAAGAACAAAATCGTGCAGAATCTTTGTGTAAGTCACTTCACCTGATTTGAATGAAGATCTTATGTAGTTGATCAGATTATCGTGTGTTGTTTTTCAATTGATTCTAAGTCATTTTTGTTATCTATTTTTCAATAGTCAGTTACGCAGAGGGGATGCAGGGAAATGCTGCTAAAGTTAAAAACATTTGGAAAATGCTTCCGTATATTGAGTAGCTACCTCTGCTCTTTGAAGAGCTATCCTTGAGTTTTATTTTGTGTTCTTGATGTCATAGACCCACCTACCCAACCATTTGTGGAGCTTTCACACAAGCAAATTTATCATATGTAAGACTTCCTTTTAATGGAGCACGACACAAGATAGAATGCAGAAATGAAAATGCTTCTTGTTCTAAAATGGTGGCCAGAGTGTTGGATCTGCATAGCCCATCTACAATTTCAATTTTTTTTACACAGGTTGTAGCAAATATGATTAACAATTTCGGATAAAGTTCTGGATGCTTGCTGGGAGACATGGTTCAATTTAGATAATATGAAAAGAAGATAACGAGTTCCAATCTTAAAATCAATATATCAGATCAAAAGATCAAAGCTTGCAATATCAAAATTTGACTTGTTGTGGAAAAATATCTCCTACTCATCAATTGATGAGCTTGCGGGGCTTTCTAATGAATGGTTCATAAGGCACAATACTTGGTGAAGGTTATGTAAATGGTGTTGAAAGCAGAGTGGTTTTAACCATAGAGGAAACTCCATAGTTAAGTGTGCTTGAGCTGCAGTAGTATTGGGATGGGTGACCTCCCAAGAAGTCTCAGTGCCTCACCTTTGTGAGCATCACCTAGATCAATGAGTGCTAAGTGTTCCATTCATTCTCATGAGAGATGGGTTCAACGAACAACTACTCATGAAATAAGGGTCAATGAGTTTGACTCAAAAATCACACTGTTAAATCCTAATAGTAATATCACAATTTGACTTCTTGTGGAAAAACATCTCCTACTTATCAATTGTTGAACTTAAGGGGCCTTCTAATGAATGGTTCATAAGGCGCAACACTCGGTGAAGGTTTTGCAAATGGGGTTGCAAGCAGAGTGGTTTTAACCATGGGGAAACTCCATAGCTAAACGCGCTCGAGCTAGAGTAATATTGGGATGGGTGACCTCCCGGGAAGTCTTGGTGCTTCACCTTTGTGAGCATCACCACCACCTTTGTGAGCATCACCTAGATCCAATGAGTGCTAAGTGTTCCATTCATTCGCATTAACCACTACTCATGAGATATGGGTCAATGAGTTTAACTCAAAAATCACATTGATAAGTAGGAGATAATTTCCACAACAAGTCAAATTGTGATATTGCTCTCAGGATTTAACTGTGTGATTTTGAGTAATACTCATTGACCCATGTTAAATCAAAAATCACAAATCACAATTAAATCCTAATAGCAATATCACAATTTGACTTGCTGTGGAAAAATATCTCCTACTTATCAATTGATGAGCTTAAGGGGATTTCTAATGAATGGTTCATAAGTAACAACACTTGGTGAAGGTTTTGCAAATGGGGTTCCAAGCAGAGTGGGTTTAACCATGGAGGAAACTTGGTAAATAAGGCGCTCAAGCTGGAGTAGTACTAGGATGGGTGACCTCCCGAGAAGTCCCAGTGTTTCACCTCTATGAGCATCACCTAGATCCAATGAGTGTGAAGTGTTCCATTCATTCTCATGAGAGATGGGTTCAGTGAATCAATACTCATGAAATATGGGTCAATGAGTTTGGCTCAAAAATCACACAATTAAATCCTGATAGCAATATCACAATTTGACTTATTGTGGAAAAATAACTCCTACTTATCAATTGATGAGCTTAAGGGGCTTTCTAATGAATGGTTCATAAGGCACAACACTTGGTGAAGGTTTTGCAAATGGGGTTGCAAGTAGAGTGGGTTTAACCATGGAGGAAATTCCGTAGCTCAAGCTGGAGTAGTATTGGGATGAGTGACCTCCCAAGAAGTCTCGGTGCTTCACCTCTATGAGCATCACCTAGATCCAATGAGTGGTAAGTGTTCCATTCATTCTCATGAGAGATGGTTGCGGTGAACCACTAGTCATGAAATATGGGTCAATGACTTTGACTCAAAAATCACACAGTTAAACCTTGATAGCAATATCACAATTTGACTTGTTGTGGAAAAATGTCTCCTACTTATGGATTGTATCTTATCAATAACTATTTCAGACATATATTATACATTTTATTAATGCTACCTGTTTATGCATAGGCATTTATGGACTGGAGCAGTAGTTATAGGAAAGCAGTCTTGATTCATTTCATTATAAGAATATTTCTTCTTTGGTTAGGTCATAATATTCATCTAGCCACCTGTGATCATTTTTTCCCATCAACATTCTCAACAGTGAAAATCGTGCAGAATCTTTGTGTAAGTCACTTGACCTGATTTGAATGAAGTGCTTATGTAGTTGATCAAATTATCATGTGTTGTTTTTCAATTGATTCTAAGTCATTTTTGTTATCTATTTTCAATAGTAGCAGTTGCACAGAGGGGATGCAGAGATATGCTGATAAGCTTTAAAACATCTGGAAAATGCTTCTGTATAGTGAGTAGCTACCTCTGCTCTTTGAAGAGCTATCCTTGAGTTTTATTTTGTGTTGCTGATGTTATAGACACACTTACACAACCATTTGTGGAGCTTTCACACAAGCAAATCTATCATATGTAAGGCTTCCTTAAATGGAGCACGACACAAGATAGAATGCAGATGTGAAAATGCTTCTTGTTCTAAAATGGCTGCACAGTGTTGGATCTGAGTAGCCCATCTACAATTTCATTTTTTTCACACGGGTTGTAGCAAATACGATTAACAATTTGGGATAAAGTTCTGGATGCTTGCTGGGAGACACAGTTCGATTTAGATAATATGAAAAGAAGATAATGAGTTCCAATCATAAAGTCAATCTATCAGGTCAAAAAATCAAAGCTTTCTGTGTAGAGAATGATTCTTTTCCTATATCTATATATATACATGAGAAAAGATGGGCAAAATTTACAGGAAAGTACTGTGGATTCTTCAAATTCTTTTCACTGGTATCTCCTTTGGGTACTCTGCTTTGAGGGGTCTGCTACAGGTTTTGTATTTTTCCTCATGGTATTGATTCTATTTGTTGACACATAGGGCAGTGATCTACAGTATAGTAGATAAAAGCATTTACCAGCTACACTTAATGCATTAAGAGAAGATTTATTGCAATTCAAGCGCATGCGATAATTTTTATGAGTTATTTGATTTGAAGGGACATTTGACATAGATATTTAGGTACTATCTTCAATGTATTTTGCACATACAAAAAATACACCTAACCGCTGGAAATATGATATTTGGACTATTACATGTGACATATCCTATCGACTAATTATACAAAGTAGGATACCTAACAGTGAACAAAACTAAACTCAATGCTTATATAACTGCATTTTCCAACATTCCTTTTTTCCATGAAGGTTTGCATTCGTCTGAAAACATTACTTGTTTGTGGTGATATTTAGTAATATCAAAAAATAATGGTTGGGCAGTTAAGGTTTAATTTGATCTCCTACCTACCAGCGATCTGATTTTATTCAAAAGTCAGATTTCATCTAATTTGCATTTACTATAATGATATACAGTAATGTTTGCATGAGACATTATTGCTTATTTTTGTGGTATAATTTACCGGCAACAACAGGTTTAACAAGGCCTGTTTCTAGGGATGTTTACCAGCAATGAGACAGGTTTGGCAGTGTGCGACAGGTTTCAAGAGAAACCTATTTAAGGCAAAAGTAAGGTTTAGAAAAGGATTTTACAAGCACAGCAACCAGATTGGAATATTAAATAACCCAATAAGATATAGTTCAGCGATGGAGGATAATATCTTTGTTTTTCATTCACAATGTGAAAAAAGAGTTTGCTGTTGCCTTTTGGATCTTTTCTATGCCATTTATTAGGGTTTGGGAGTCAAATTGTGCTCTCTAGGAGAAAAAGGTAAAGGGGGACAAAATCAGCAATTTGGTGCAAGTACCTGTCAAATTCATCCTGGGCCCACCTGATATGGACCTGCAGGGGATTACTAGGACCCTACCTGAACTCACGGGTGAACTGAACTGGGCTGGACCAAATCAGGACCTAGGCTCTGCAGGGGCCAAACCAGTAACTTAAGTGGAAAGAACTAACATTATAATTAAGGCCAAACATGCAGAGCTAAGAAAGCTCTTGCTGATATAAGGAAATGAATAATAGGAAAGAGAGTCTGCATGAGTGCTAGGGCACATTAATTGCCACAGACTATAGTTAAGACCTGGGTTCAAAGACCACCTAGAAAATACTAGGCCAAACTCTGCATGATAATGTTGCCATGGTGAAGCAGGACAAAAGGCATTCATTTATCATCCCTAGGGAATGGACTCCTTACTAAGATCCCAAGAAAGGAACTAAACATGTTTGTCTCCAAGTGCACCTAGAAAATATGGGAAAAGAAAAGCCCTTGAACTTAAGCACATGGTAAAAAAGCATGTGAAAGGAGAACAAACAATGTCTTCTTATTAGACAAAATTACAAATTAACTTCTTATATGGTTTTCTATATGTTAACTTGGAATATTTCAGACTTCTTATGGTGACTTTGATCATTTGTAACATTAAGGACTGTACCATCTTACAATGAACGCAATTCATTTTGAGACCTTTTAGCCCTCCTTAGTGTGGTTTCAGTTTCTTTTTCTCCTCTCCCCTTTCATTTCACTCTTCTTCTTCATCTCTCACTTTTCAACATGGTCTTTAAGGTGTCTCTTTGCTACCTTTTTTACCATATCTCCTAATCAACTCATTATCTTTCAGTCTCACCTGCACCTCCGTCTAGAGTTTTCTGTGGCCTTTCTATCATGTCCTCTGGAACTAGGTCGACTCGGGTTGACCTGGTCTTGACCAATTAGTTTAATTAACTCCCCTGTCAGCCTGAGTTGTTTTCTCGCCTGAAAACTACTATAAAACGAGGCTTGGGGCTTCATTTTCTTATCTCATGTTCTCAAGTTGCCTCACCTCAAGCAAGCAAGTAATCAAGGCATCTTCTTCAAGCATCTTCAAGCATTCAAGTCTAAGCATCTCATTCTTGCATCAAGCTTCTTCACTCAAGGTGGTAGTGGAGTTTGGCTCTAAGGAGAAGATCCATCATTCCATTCAAGCTCGTCTATTATTCATTCATGGCATGTCACATACATTTCTATATATGAGGTTTTGGCTTCCTTGATTTCCTTATGGTTTCTTTTTGTCAAGGCTATTACAATTACATACTTGATCACATGTCAAAGTCAATTACATCTTCGAAGGTAATTGTATCTTTCATTTCATATTATTCAAATCTCCTACATGCAAGCATTTCCCTTATCAGTTATATTTCATTTACGGTTAATTCCTTAACCTAGCGCTTGACCAAGGCAAGCCCTCATCAAACCCCAACCACAAAACCTTCTTTTCTATGTTTATCTGCAAGATACTAGTTGGAGCTTACAGATCTGGAACCTACTCTTCGGGAGCTTTTTGGAGAAGTTGGTTGCAAATCACCGAACTACGTTAACCTAGTTGTAGGGCGCCCTTCCAAGTCGACCTAGACCTTCAGTGTCCTTTTGGAGGGAGATTTTTTGGTTTTGTTCCTTGCATTATTTTATTATGAGATTGGCGGTCAGATATTCTGAAAATGATTCAGATCCGCAACTTTTGGAGTTCAAATACATCTTCCTCTACAAATTTTAAGGCGATTCTTTCATATTTTATTTCTTTTCATATCTTTACCCTAGATCTATATTTTAATTGCGCTAATTGTATATGCATAGCATCTAGATTTACATTATTTAAGCAATTGGTTCGATTTCACATTTGCATTATCCTATTAAAGGCCAAAGAGTACGTTTCCTTGTATTGCATTATTCTTTATAATCTGAATTTAGTGTTGGCACCCTTCTTCCTTTGGGTTCTAGCTAATCTAATTTGGATCATAAGTGGAATCATATTTGGAAATCCCCCTCTTTCCCTTTCATACATATTTCAATGGCTTAGTGCCCTCGAAAAGCAGAGATCTACAAACTTATTGAAGTGTCTCCCTTTTCCCCCTAAACATTCTGGTGAACCTAACATCATCAACTCTTTCTTTTGTGGTGTTAGATCGCTCCTTTTCATTTTATTGGGTGTTTACCTTCTTGCGATGAAGCCAATGAGTCCCCCCCTTCCTTTTGGTGTTAGATTGTTTTGGGCATTTATCTTCTTTTGGTGGACCCGACCTTCTTACCCTCTTTCTTGGAGTTAGATCTTTCTTATTTCCATTAAGCATTTACTTCCTTTTATGATAAACCTTTTTGGGATTTTAAACATGGCACTATTTTGGTCTCTAATGATTTTTATGGTAACTACCTTTTTTTCTTATCTTTATCACACTTATGATGTTTATGCAAGTTTCTATCACTTTATGTTATTCATGTCTTTACATGCTTTTCTTGGATTTGCTCTTTTACACTTAACTAACACAAGGTTTCCGGATAGAGCATATTTCAAGAATCTCATTAGACTTTTATGCAGCTTTCTCATTTACCTTTTAGATGGCATTCATGATTTCATTAGTGATCCTCCCAATCCTAATCCTAATCCTAATCCTAATCCTCTTCCTAATGATGAAACTCCTACATTTCAAAACATTCAAGGTATGGTTCATAATCCTGATATTTCTTAAATTTTAAATGAGCCATCTCCTCTATCACCTCCTCCTACTTCTACTTCTCTTCACATTACTGCTTCTATAATTCCTCCTTATACTACATTTGCTCATACTTCTTCTAATACTACATTTTATCCTTCTACCCTCCGCGTACCTATACTACGAGTTATAACATTCTCACTCGACAAGGTTATAAGGGTTTAGGTCTTGGTATTAATGAACATGGTATTAAGAACACGATTGACCCTCCTACACAACATCATAAGCAAGGTCGGGTCATATTCCTTCTTCTAGTGATCCTTCTTCTTCTTCCCTCTACCTTGACCTCCTTCACATCTTCTTTTTCCAGTTCCACGCCTTTCTCCTATTGATACTAGTTAAGCTTTAGCCTTAAGGGTTTATCATCACCTTTTGCAAGCTCCTACCTTACAATATAACCATTGATTTCGAATGTTGTTGCTATATTTAAATGTCCTTTTTACTGCACTAATGAACATTATCTTCATGATTCTATAGAATTTATTGTCTATATTCATGGTAACATTGAAGGTGGTAAACTTTCTTATACACATGATATTTACTCTCTTTCACAAAAATACTTAGCATTTCTAACCCCTATTGTCGCCACTCCATGTTATTTTGCATAATATGTTTAAGAGTGGTACAATAGGCCTCTTTTTCCTTGCTCACCTTCACTAGGGGGCAAGGATCATCCTTTCTTGGGATCTATTTTGGTTATTTGATACCTAGATATCCTTTCTTGAAAAGTGTATATTTGGTATTGGTATAGCCTCTTATGTTATATCCCTTAGCCTTTTTATCCTTTTTAGGTGTGTATTCTTTAATATGTTTACTTTAGTTGGCCGTATTATGCATATTATAAGGATCTCACTTAGATGGATGTTGTTGTCTTCTTTCTTCATGTTATCTCTTATTATAAGTATAGCATGCTTCTCCTCTATCTTTTCACTTATTCCTCTATAGATTGTATTATTTTATGGTACATTTTATCTTTGTTTATGAAAATCTTTTGTTACATTTAGAATCATGTGTCTTTCGCCTAACATATGTATTTTTGATATCTTGGATTCTAATGTTTCTCATTTGATAATCATCTATAGCTTACATTGTATGTGATATCTTCTCTCAGCATTTTATGATGTTTAAAGTATGTTATCGTATGATGATGTCTTGTTCCATTCTTCTATGGTATGATATTATTCTATAATATTTCTTGTTAATATTAGATGATTTGTGCATAACTATTGGTTTGTGCCTACATCTTTATATCTCATGAGATATTATGGTCTAATCTTACCACAGACTCTCTTTCTTGTCTCACGCTTGGGGGGCAAGGTCTTTTTCTTTTTCTCTATCTGTCTAAGGATCAACTTTCCTTAGTACGGTAGCATTTTTTTATTATGTGACATTCTTTTCTTAGAAGGAATGGTGCTTTGATCATGACTCCTTCTACAAGAGGTGCATGTCCTTGATCATCGCCTCTAATTTATTTGCAAACTTATGTTCATAGTTAGCATTTACCCTTACTATGTGCTTTGAATTTTGCCATCCTTCTTCCAAGGATCCCTATTTCACCTACATAGGGAGCTAAAATAGGTACATCCTTGTTCTTCTTGGAAGTTGTATCTTTGTTCACAACACTCCTCTGGAAGGTAGATGTCTTGTACATAAGATCTCTTCCTTTCAAGGGTCTCTTCTCATTTTGTATCATGTCCTTTCATAATCTATCTATATTCTTAGCTTATAAGAGCTAGTTCTCTTTGCTAAGTTTATGGTATACATTGTTGATAGAGGATAAGTCCTTGTTGATAGAAGTAGTTACCTTGATTCTCTTCCTTACGATGTTTATGGCTTCATTGTCACCTTAAGGATGGGGGCATATATACGCCCTCTTTTTACATAGTTTTCATGAAGTGCAAATAGGGATTCTAAGTATAGCTTGGAGTACTTTAGCCTTGTCTGTTGGGTATGATTTCTAGGTCATCCTCAAATCTATGCATTGTGGCTTCATGTCTCTTTTGCACACACAAGCACATATGCTAAATCTCATACATATGAGTAACTCATGTACATTTGCTAAATCCTCCACAGGTATAAGTGACATCTCTCCATCACAAGGAAACACATCTTTTTGTTTTTACTAAATCCTCTACGTGTATTAGTGATTCTTCTCCATCCCACGGAAATGCACCTTTTTTGTTGTTTTCCTAAATCCCTCTTAGGCTAACGCACACACATTTACACTTTGCAGTGATACCAAGAAATCAATCTACGGGTGGACACATACACACACATGCATGCATAAGCTGCCGACAGACACCCAAGATTGACTACCGGGTACACAAATCCGCTAGACCATTCAATCCTGGTTTTTGCTTTTTGTTTTTCAAGATTGACTATCAGGCACAAACCTATTAGACCATTCAATCCTTCCTCTTTGTGATTCACAGTCTAGGACACAAACCTTACTGGACTAGATAATCACTCTCTCTCTCTCTCTCTCTCTCTCTCTCTCTCTCTCTCTTTGCTTTCATGTTGGTGGGACACAATCATGAGGAACACAGTCCTTTGTGGTGCTCTTGCCTTTCCTATATGATCTCTTATGTTTTGTAATAGCCTTTCAAATATGATATTAGTGAGCGAGACGTTTTCTTAGCTAAGGTCTCTTTCGCTAATTGATTTGGGCTTTAGCACTAATCCCTTTTGTATCTTTTTCACTTTGTTTTCTTTGGCTATCTTTTGCTCTTTTTTTGTGCTCTTATGCATGGAAATGGAGTTAGGATCCTAGGTTTGGGGGCTTATGTCCTTAAGCCCCCTTTACCAAGAGTATAATTTGCCTCGTACTCTTGCTAAAGTGAGGGCTAAATGTATCGTCTTAAAATGGATGCACTTCATTTTGAGACCTTTTATCCCTCCTTAGTGTGGTTTCGGTCTCTTTTTCTCCTCTCCCCTTTCATGTCACTCTTCTTCTTCATCTCTCACTTTCTAACTTGGTCCTTTAGGTTTCATTTTGTTACCCTTTTGACTATATCTCCTCATCAACTCATTATCTTTCAATCTCACCTATACCTCTTTCTAGAGCTTTTTGTGGCCTTTCTGTCCTCTCCTTTGGGACTAGGTCAACCTAGTCTAGGACTAATTCGACCTAATCCTTGGTGGTTACGGGGTTCAGGGCTCGAAAGTCCTCAAATTTACCAATTAGTTTAATTAACTCCCTTGTCGGCCTGAGTTGTTTTCCCGCCCAGAAAATAGTATAAAAGGAGGCTTGGGGGCTTCATTTTCATATCTCAAGTTTTCAAGTTATCTCATCTCAAGCAAGCAAGTAATCAATGCATTCTTCTTCAAGCATCTTTAAGCATTCAAGTCAAAGCATCTCCTTCTTGCATCTAACTTCTTCCTTCAAGGTGGTAGTGGAGTATGGCTATAAGGAGAAGATCCATCATTCCACTCAAGTTCTTTTATTATTCATTCATGGCATGTCACATACATTTCTATACATGAGGTTTTGGGTTCTTTGATTTCCTTATGGTTTCTTTGAGTCAAGGCTATTACACTTACGTAATCACGTATCAAAGTCAATTACATCTTCCAAGGTAATTGTATCTTTCATTTGATATTATTCAAATCTCCTATTGGCAAGTATTTCCCTTATCATTTCTATTTCATTTACGGTTGATTCCTTAACCTAGGGCTTGACCAAGGCAAGCCCTCATCAAACCCACCCACAAAACCCTTATTTTTTGTGTTTATCTACAGGATACCAGTCGAAGCTTACAGATCTAGAGCCTACTTTTTGGAAGCTTCCTAGAGAAGTTTGTTGCAAGTCGTCGGACCACGTCAACCTAGTTGTAGGGCGCCCTTCCAAATCGACCTAGACCTTTAGCATCCTGTTGCAGGGAGATTTTTGGGTTTTGTTCCTTTCATCGTTTGATTCCAAGATCCGTGGTCAGATATTCAAAAAATAGTTCAGATCCACAACTTTTGGAGTTCAAATATATCTTCCTCTATGCATTTCAAGGTGTGTCTATCATTTTTTATTTCCTTTCATATCTTTACCCTAGATCTATATCTTAATTGGGCTAATTGTGTACACACAACATTTAGATTTACATATTTAAGCAATTGGTTCAGGTTCACATTCACATTATCCTATTAAGGGCCAAAGAGTACATTTCATTGAATTGCATTCTTCTTTATAATCTGAATTTAGTATTGGCACCCCTCTTCCTTTGGGTTCTAGCTAATCTAATTTGGAATCATAAGTGGAATCATATTTGTGTTAGATTGTGGTGATTGATCAGGAAAGTACTATACATACTTCATAAATAGTGGGGTTCGGGGCATCGCCCCGGAAAAAAATTTTGGGCAGTAGCCGACATATTATGGCCGACATGTTACAACCCTAAAGTGGTTTAATACTTGTATAAAAGGGCTTAGGGTTGGGTATTTTTTATAATGTTGCGATACGAAATTGGTTCTTGTGGCGGTATTGAGCTGTAAGAGATTACGGATTGTAATCAAGTTATAATCACTGGATTGTAATAAGATCGAACTTGCTGTTTGGTGGACGTAGCCCAAGGATTGGGTGAACCACGTTAAATCTTGGTGCCTTGTGTTCATTTCTGTGTGTTCTATTATTTTCTGTTATTGGTTATATTTGCATGTAGTTTTTATTTCTGTCCGTGGTTTATCCTAACAAGTGGTATCAGAGCAAGGTTGTCTTTCAATTATCCTCTGCAGGAAAGTCTCACGGTTAAGTGGGAGTCTCACAGTTGAGTGGGAGCGATGGCAGATGAGGGTAAGTTGAGGGTTGACAGGTTTAATGGGCAGAACTTCCAGTTATGGAAGATGCAAATGGAAGACTATTTATATCAGAAGGATTTATGGAAGCCGTTGGAAGGAAAAGCCAAGAATCAGGGAACTATGTCAGAGGCTGAATGGGATCTTTTGGATAGAAAGGCACTCGGAAGCATTCGGTTATGCTTGGCACCATCGGTGGCATTTAATATTACAAAAGCAAAGACGACAAAAGATTTGATGAAAACCCTAGCGACACTGTATGAAAAGCCCTCCACTTCAAATAAGGTATTTCTCATGAAGCGTTTATTTAATATGAAAATGGCAGAAGGTGGATCTGTTGCAGATCATTTAAATGAGTTTAATACTATTACTAGTCAATTATCTTCTGTGGGTATCAATTTTGATGAAGAAATTAGGGCTCTCTTGATTTTGTGTTCTTTGCCTGAAAGCTGGAATGGCTTGGTAATGGCGGTGAGTAATTCTGTTCCTAGATCTAGTACCCTAAAATATGATGATGTGATCGGTGTTATTTTAAGTGAGGAAACTCGTAGAAAATCCTCAGGTGGATCTACATCAGGAAGTGCTTTAAATGCACAAAGCAGCGGCAGAACGACTGAAAGAGGAAGTAACTCTGGAAATCATGGGAAATCAAGAGGAAAGTCAAAGGGGAGGAGGTCTCAATCGAGAGGACCAAATGATTGCTGGTACTGTGGGAAACCAGGGCACAAAAAGAAAGATTGCTGGAATCGAAAGAAAAATGAAGGAGATAAATCAGATGGAGACAAGGAGGCAAATGTGGTAAGTAACAAATCCGAAGAGGATGCTTTGCTTCTGTCTTTAGAGAGTGTTGATGATTCATGGGTTTTAGATTCTGGTGCTTCATTTCATGCTACACCTCATAGAGGTTATTTCATTGATTATGTCCAAGGGGATTTTGGGCTTGTTTATTTGGGGGATAATGAACCCTGTCAAATTGTTGGAAAGGGAAAAATTAAGATTAAGTTGCAGAATGGGAATCATTGGCTACTACATGAGGTAAGACATGTTCCAAAGCTGAGTAGGAATTTAATTTCAGCAGGGCAACTCGGTGATGAGGGTTGTGTAGTTACTTTTAATGATAAAAATTGGAAGGTTTCAAAAGGTTCCCTTGTAGTAGCAAAAGGTGTGAAAGTAGGCACCTTATATCTTTGTACAGGTCATATTGTTCCTTCTACTTTGATTGTTTCAGAGAAAAATGAATGTTCAAGAACAATTACTGCAGTTGAGCAGGGAGAACAAATAGCTGCTGTAGATTCTGATACAGCGCTGTGGCACAATAGACTTGGGCACATGAGTGAGAAAGGTATGAAAGTACTTCATTCAAGGAAAGTTTTACCAAGTCTAAAATGTGTGAATATGGATTTCTGTGAAAGTTGTGTGTATGGAAAACAAAAGAGAGTGAGTTTTGTAAAGACAAGGAAGGAAAACAAAATGGAGAAATTAGAGCTTGTGCATACAGATGTATGGGGACCGGCTCAGGTATCTTCCCTTGGTGGCTCTCATTATTATGTTACATTTATTGATGGTGCAACTAGAAAAGTATGGGTTTATTTCCTTAGACAGAAATCTGATGTATTTCAAACTTTTAAGAAATGGAAATGCTTGGTTGAAAATGAGACTGGTAAGAAATTAAAATGTCTCAGATCTGATAATGGTGGTGAGTATTGCAGTCATGAATCTGAAGATTATTGCTCCACTAATGGTATTCGTAGACAAAAAACTGTTCCAAGGACTCCACAGGAAAATGGAGTGGCTGAACGCATGAACAGGACTATAATGGAGCGCGCAAGGAGCATGAGGTTGCATGCTGGGTTGCCCTTACACATGTGGGCGGAGGCTGTCAATACTGCAGTATATTTGATTAATAGAGGTCCCTCTACTCCTTTGGGCTGTGGTATTCCAGAGGAAGCATGGACTGGTAAGAAGGTGAGTTATTCTTTTTTCAAAACCTTCGGTTGTGAAGCTTTTGCTCATATAGACTCTGAAAATAGAACCAAGCTAGAAGCTAAATCAAAGAAATGTGTCTTTGTTGGATATGGCATTAATGAATTTGGTTATAAGCTTTGGGATTTTGAAAATCTTAAAATTATTAGAAGTCGGGATGTCATATTCAATGAGAAAGTGTTGTACAAAGATCTGTTGCAGCAACATGAGAAGAAAGAAGATGATTATGTAGTGCTGGATGATACTCCAAAAGCTGATGTTCCAGCCATTCCTCATGATGTGCAACAACTGCAACAACAAATACCACACACACCAATGAATGTTAGACGATCCACAAGGCAAATTAGACCTCCACAAAGGTTTTCTCCCTCTTTGTATTCTATTTTACTTACTGATGCTGGTGAACCTGAAAGTTATGATGAAGCTGTGCAGGTGGATACTAAGATTCAGTGGGAGTCTGCAATGAAAGATGAAATGGACTCTTTGCTGAAAAATAAGACATGGGATTTGTGCAAGTTGCCTGCAGGTAAAAAGGCTTTACAGAATTAATGGGTTTACAGGTTGAAAGAAGAGGAAGGAGGTAAGAAAAGATTTAAGGCCAAGTTAGTTGTAAAAGGATTTGCACAGAAAAAGGGAATTGATTTTGATGAGATATTTTCTCCTGTTGTTAAAATGACTTCTATTCGTACTGTTTTAAGTCTTGTGGCTACTGAAGATTTGCATTTAGAGCAGATGGATGTTAAAACAGCCTTTCTTCATGGTGATTTGGATGAAGAAATATATATGGCTCAGCCACAGGGTTTTGAGGTCAAAGGTAAGGAGAACTTAGTGTGCAAATTGAAGAAAAGTTTATATGGCTTGAAGCAAGCACCTCGGCAATGGTATCTAAAATTTGACAGTTTTATGCATGAGCATGGATATAATAGGTGTCATTCAGATTACTGTGCTTATTTTAAGAGGTTGGATGATGATAGCTACATTATTTTATGTTTATATGTTGATGATATGCTTGTAGCTGGGTCTAACATGGATCATATTAAGGG
The DNA here is from genome assembly GCA_028749045.1 of Cupressus sempervirens. Classification (NCBI taxonomy): domain Eukaryota; kingdom Viridiplantae; phylum Streptophyta; class Pinopsida; order Cupressales; family Cupressaceae; genus Cupressus; species Cupressus sempervirens. Next base: position 623,803,081 of record CM053784.1, read on the forward strand.
GCTGAAACGCCAATTAGCACATGCATTTGCTATGAAGGATTTGGGGGCAGCAAAACAAATCCTTGGTATGAAGATTTGCAGAGATAGGAAGAACAGAACATTGACGCTATCTCAAGCTGATTATGTTGAGAAGGTGTTGCAACGTTTCTCTATGGAGAATGCTAAAGCTGTCAGCACACCTTTACCTGGTCATTTGAAATTGACTAAGGAGATGTGTCCCAAGACACAGGAAGAGGAGGATAAGATGTCCAAGGTACCCTATACTTCAGCTGTAGGAAGTTTGATGTATGCTATGGTATGCACTAGGCCAGATATTGCACATGCAGTGGGAGTCGTTAACAGGTATATGAGTCATCCAGGATTTGAGCATTGGAATGCTATCAAGTGGATTCTCAGATATTTGAGAGGAACATCCAATAAGTGTTTACACTTTGGGGGCTCTACTACTGATTTACAGGGCTATGTTGACTCAGATTTGGCTGGGGATATTGATACTAGGCGGAGTACTACAGGTTATGTCTTTACTGTTGGTGGGGCAGCCGTGAGCTAGGTTTCTAGGTTACAGAAGATTAATGCTCTCTCCACTACAGAGGCAGAGTATGTTGCTGCTACAGAGGCAGCCAAAGAGATGATATGGCTTCAGTTCTTCTTGGAAGAATTGGGACATCCTCAGAAGGATAATTAATTGTTCACAGATAGTCAGAGTGCCATTCATCTTGCTAAGAATTCAGCTCTGCATTCTAAGACCAAACACATACAGTTGCGGTACCATTTCATTCGGTCAGTTTTGGAGGATGGACAGTTAAAGCTGGAGAAGATACATACCACTGACAATCCAGCAGATATGTTGACAAAGGTTGTAACAAGGGAGAAGCTGAACTCCTCTTCAGCTTCGGTTGGTCTTTTAGATTGAACATGAATAAAAGAACAGTAGAGTCCAGGATGGTTTGATCCAGTGGGAGCCCCATGTGGTAGTGGTATTGCTACAGGATCAGTCTCCAAGTGGGAGATTGTTGTTTAGTGTGGAGCCTGATTAGTCCCCAAGTGGGAGATTGTTAGATTGTGGTGACTGATCAGGAAAGTACTATACATACTTCATAAATAGTGGGGTTCGGAAAAAAAAATTTGGGCAGTAGCCGACATGGTAGCCGACATATTATGGCCGACATATGGCCGATATGTTATAACCCTAAAGCGGTTTAATACTTGTATAAAAGGGCTTAGGGTTGGGTATTTTTTATAATGTTGCGATACGAAATTGGTTCTTGCGGCGGTATTGAGCTGTAAGGGATTACGGATTGTAATCAGGTTGTAATCACTGGATTGTAATAAGATCGGACTTGCTGTTTGGTGGACGTAGCCCAGGGATTGGGTGAACCACGTTAAATCTTGGTGCCTTGTGTTCATTTCTGTGTGTTCTATTATTTTCTGTTATTGGTTATATTTGCATGTAGTTTTTATTTCTGTCCGTGGTTTATCCTAACAATTTGGAAATTCCCCCCTCATACATATTTCAATGGCTTAGTGGCCTGAAAAAGAAGAGATCTACAACCCTATTAAAGTGTCTCCCTTTTCCCCCTAAATAAGGATAGACTCCAGGAATTACAGAGCAAAATTTGTAGCCTTGTGAGCATCAACTGACTGAGAATATGGTCAAAGTTTTTGATTAGATAAACAGGTTTTACAGGGAATATGGTCAAAGTTACAACTGACTGAGAATATGGTCAAAGTTACACAAGAAGCAACTGACTAGATTTACAAAGAAAGCAAATAAACCGAAGTTATGTGGAAAGCAAACTAAATTCTCTGTTCCCCAAGGTTGCAGTATGCACTTGTCTGCATTCCACATAGTAAATTCAGACTTCAATTAAGTTGGCATGTTATAAGAACTAACCTCTCGTGTAAACACATAGAGAGTATCCCACAATAACATGCACAAGTAGCTCAGTAGCAGAGCTTCTCATTGATCAGGAATAGGTCCTAAGTCAAATTCATAATTCAATGACTTTCAATATGTTGATATACTCTAATTCAAAAGACCAGTCAATAATTCAAAAGACCAGTCAAAATCAACAATGGTGACAGAAACAAAAACTCAGGTTTCTGGCTGAAAGCAGCTCCTGTAAAGAGGTCATTTGTGTGCCCACTAATTATTATCAAGAATAATATGTGCTAGTTACAAATAAGTGAGATGCTAAAAGAAAAACTTCAAAATAAGTCCGTACATAAATTAAATTGGCAATGCCAAAGGCATAGAAAGTTTTAAGTCACTGCCAACCAAGACTCCAACTTGGCACATGAGAACCCCTGCGTTAGCAAAACGTAAAACCCCACCCTGCTCTGGATTTGAAAATGTGCCTCCTCTAGGAGTAAAGCTGCATTAACTATCAGGATTCAGGCCTACTTATATTTTCCTGTCCCAAGAATTGCAAACTAGAAGTATTATATGACCTAGCTGTCAATATCTCCAGCTCATGGAAAAGAATGTGAATATCCCATACATTGGATGCTGGGGCAAACAGTCTTGCAAAGCTGAAAGAATTCCTCATCTTAATAGGTGTAATCCCCAGGCCACCAGGATTGCCTGGTCCCTGGCAACCTGATCCATAGAGGATCTGTGAATTCAGTCATCCTAATAGACTGAGCCTCATCAACCCAAAATGAATTGATAAATAGTATATTAAAATAAACCTATTTCCAGGGCATTGTAGCGTAATGGTTTAGCAGCTCTAGTAACACCGCGACCTTGGCTGTGCAAGAGGATGAAGTGTAATGTTAACTAGAAGCACTCGTTGGAGCGTATGCCATTTTAAAATTCCTCGCAACTGTAATAAGGCTGCTTATAACCCTACTAGATATATAAAGGGTGTGATGTGACAATTAATGGGCAAACCTTCGAGCATTAATATGCTAGAGCATTTTCTGAGGTTTATAAAGTGCAGTTCAGGCCATCACAGGAAGGCGACTCGTAGTCTCACTCATGACACCCCGTGCTACAAGGGATGCGGAAAATATGCTCCGGAGTCCAGATTATGGATCACTAAAAGTGACCTAAAACGTTGATTATAAAAATTGAATCACAATCTTCATCCACAAACTTTACTCCAGCAAATAAACTCACTCAACATCTCTATCAAAGACCTGACCACAAAAGTAAATGCTGCACAATGTGATCCAAGTTTCAGTAATTTAACATAGGTCCTGGAGCTTCAGACAACTGGCAAATTATTGAACCATGTATGGCACTTTTTTTTCCAGTAACTATGGGATTTTTAAATGAATTAAAAGCATTCATGAAGACTAACCTTCAGCGTTAAAACGATCTCCCCCTGCCTCTCAAGCTCCACCAAAACAGCTAGAAGATCAACTTTCAGCAGTCTGGAAACGTGGGTTTTCATAAAGCTGGTGAGAAGTGCAGCATCATGTTTGACTCTCTTAATCTCCTGAACGACAAACAATGCTTCCTTACTTATTAATTTTCTGCTCCTCCATAACGCTCCTCTGGGCCTTCCATCGGACATGCTCCTGCTTTTTAATGAATTTATGCCAAAACTTGGCCAGTAAGTGATATCGGTAAAGATGCCGGACTTTAGACGCCCCGGAGCATTATTTTCTGCTGCAACTCCATGCCGGAATGCAGCTCGTGCGCTATTCATCAACAACCTCCAAAGGTTGCCTCTAGACATGGCCATGGATCTACCCGAAGTTCATCCGCTTTGCCAATTTTGGTTTTGATGTTTAGCTTGAAATCTTTAGCTGTTTAGCAGAGGACTGTGATCTCGCAATATTTGCATCCCGGGGGATTTTATATATTCATGTTGGATGATATTTTTCGCATTTGGTCCCAGAAATTAACCCCCCACGCCTATTGCAGTTAATTGCATATAAGCAAATATATATAAAAGTTTGAGGGTGTAAATAATTAATAAAAATTGAAAATGAGTAATTTTGGTGAAAATTTCTAAAATTCGATGATTTTTATTATTTTAATAATGAAATATAAGATTAGATAGGTCTATTGCTCATACTCATTAAAATCACAATAATATGTTTTATGTTATGAAAAAATATTTAAATTAGTTTATTTTCTATGATGAAATAAGTATATTGCTTATAAATGTTATTTTTTATGTATTAATATAAAATTATTTATTTATGTTTATAGGTAATTAACCAAAGTCTAGATTATTACCTAAGGTCTCATCCATAAAATAAAGTTTAGTTAATAGAATATTAATTTTTATTTTCAAAAATTTAGATATTAAATAAATATAAATTATAATATTTATATTATATTTGAACTATTAATTGATAGAAAAATATATTAAAATTTTCTTCTTATTTTGAGATAACCATTGGTTGATTTTTCATTTATTTCTACTCTATGCTTTTGTAATCAATTCCACTTGTTTATATTGTAATTATTTTGTACCATGTGATATGATATTGTTAATTTTTTTATTGTATATTCTAATTTATTGAATTTATTTTTGTCTTTTTGTTATTTAGAATGACAATATTCGTGAATGTCTTTAGAGGACTAGAACAAGTTTTCTTAGGTCAATTTATTACAATCGTCTCAATTATTAAAAATAACAAGCTTCGACATTGTAATGTTCTTAAGATGTATATGTGTATTCTAATTTTAAATGCACTCATTAGAAATGCTCTTCTAAGAATGGCACCTTAAGATGAGAGAGGATATTTGAATATGAGATGACATAAAATAGATGTGTATGAATGTCCTTAATTATTAAGGGATACTAGCAAATTATTAAGTGAAGCTATTTCATTCATTAGGATCTTATAATGCTACTAATTTGAATGATAGAATTTTTAAAAAATTTACTTATAAAAGTATATTATATAGTTTGTAATTTTTTTTATATTTTTTAAAGTTATAAAATATTATTTAACTTAATTATTATTTGTTCTATAAGAAAAAGAAAGGAGAAAGATTACTTTTTGACAAGGAAATTAAAGAAAAAAATATTGTTAAATAGATATTTTGAGGTAGAAGACAAAGTTATTTGCATTAAACCTTCATCCTTTTCTCTTAGTTTGCAAAAGGCATTTAGTAAAATAGGTTGGATTCTAGGATTTTCTCTTGTATGTGAAATTAAGCCCTAAAATTCAATGCATTTAAGCACATGCATATTCTCTAAATTTCATACTCTTCTTTTAGTAAATGATTTACTAGCAAAGTCATGTTCATTCTATGTGTTTTGGAAGGGAATAGGGGTGACTACTTAATTTTGGCCTTTTTCTTGAAGGTACTAAATATATTTCTCATTATGATTTTTTTAAACCCAATCTAATATGACAAAAATAGAGAGTTTTTTTCCCCAAAAATTGGGCTTGAATAGAATTTGATTTTCAATGTTTGTGATTTTTTGTACTATAGTGAAACATTTAACATAGATTTACGTAATATGTGGAGCTTACTTGGCCTAATTTTGAAGATTTGTCAAAAGATGGGTGGAAATATATGTTCCATTTTGCATATTTTTGCAGATCTTATATTTCTAAGCATTCTATTTAAATTTCATGGTGAACATATGCTTTTTTGGAAGGGTAGAGTGATGTGTTATTTTTGTACATTGCATGTTTATCCATTTTTCATGCCTACTTCTACTACATGCACTTTCTTCCTTTCAGAATGATGTATGACTCATTATTTTACCAATTTGGTCATATTACATTCCAAATGAAGTTGTAATCTTGTGAATGACTTTTACCTAGAGCTTGCCATGGTTAATTGTGTAGCTTTCCTTAACTATTGTGTTGTAATTTGTATTTCTTAAATTTTGTAATTGTGCATATATCCTTCATTTTTTCAAAATTATGTTTCTTATGCCCTAATGTTTCTTATTATTTCTACCATAATTGTCTCCTCATAATGTTAATTTTGAAAAATGATTTCATTTTTTGTCTTTTCTAGTAATTTATATTAATGATGAAACATGTGGTTTCACTTATGTTAAAGTTTAACTATGTAAATCTGAAAAATTTGAAAATTTTGTTAGTTTGTTGAATGTTTGATGCATTACTATTACTGAAATATAACAAGTTGGGGCTATTACTTATCTGCCTACATATTTAAGATATCTTATTAATTGTAGGGTAGGTTTGTGTCTATGTGAATTATATAAAAGTCTTTAGAAGTCATAGAGTTCAAAAGTTGATAAATTTGTTCTAGGCAAACTCTTTTCAAACTAAAGTTTAGGTAGAGGAAAAAGGTTCAACATGGTAGTGTTTGTGCATCCAAGGAGATTTGAACATGAAATTTTTGGAATATAGGTCCTTGTGCAAGGTATTTACTATTTAACCCTAATCTTGTATATGTAAGGAAACTTGCAAAAAAGAATATAATTGTTTCCACATAACCCATAATAGATTTGAAATAAATATATACTTAAAATCCACATGCAAGAGAATAAACAACATACCCACAAAAAAATGACACAAAATATATCCTACAAAACCCTTATTGAGGGAAAAACCCAACCTCCAAAAGCATCCATCACCATGTATTATTCAACAAAAAATACCATTGCAATACAACCATGGGAGCCTTCAAAGCCATAGCCACCACCGAGAAATCAATGTGAACAAGCATGAATCCACACATCTCATGCCATGCTTCCAACCTTCACAAATGCTCCTTGGTTAAACTATCAAACCTTGTCTTGCTCAACTCTTGCCCTTTTTGCCTTCTTCTTCTCACACTATCACACCAACAACTACCCTTGTGGCTGCTTATATAGTAGCAAGTCCCACAAAACCACCAAGTGGTATTACATAAACCATCTACTAAAATCATGTGCTACCTAACCCATTGACCCCACATTTAATATTGAAAATTTAATCCTTTTCCCCAATATTAAATAGTTACATGAAATATTATCACAATGTTACAATACAACTCATCGAGTATATCTCATAGGAATCTTTACATGTTGCAAGTCCAACTAGGTGGAACATTACATAATAAAATAATAATATAACAATATTATGCAATGTGTGCAACACTCATTATCTCAACAATCTCCCACTTGTTGTATACATTGCATAGGGTCAATTTGTAGCCACATAAATGAACAAGGGAACAATCCCTCCTAGCACATCAACCATCATGGATCAAAGTATACCATGTACTCCATCCTGGTACCCACAACAAAATCAAAGTATCCAGCATCTCAAACATGAATGAAGCCACCTCCTATTATGCCACTACCATTGGTCATACATAGAAGTCATCCAAAGAGAAAGCCACCCAACCTATCACATTAGAAGGTCATAAAATCCTACACCAATTGAAATGTCAAGCACAAAAACCTAATCCAAAGGTAATCACATGTATCCATAGTTGTCAAAATATCCATTTTTGAAATAGCACCCATAGCAAGTGCCAAACGCATCCAACTATCCATACCTCCAAAGGTATACCAAGTGAATCTCACATCATCAACATATCCAATTTGTAACTTGCAATCAGAAGCCTCAAGAATAATACCTGCCACATATATACCAAGAAGTTCCCACTACAAAAGGTAATGTCAAATATATAACCAATCCACTCACAACATCTCAAAGAAGTGATTCCATGTAGTATCAAGGACATCCACAATACATAAACTAATAACCTGCAAGAACAACTCTCATAACCAATCTCCAATGCTCTCCCAAGTCCTCCACAACCAATAGAGGAAAGAGATAAAGGAATAACTATGTCATCTCTCACATGATATACATGAACACAAACTAGTGATCACAATCTCAAATACAATGTAAGTGAAACCAAACATCTAGGAAGATAACCAAGACCAAAGAGAAACCATGCAAATCATAACATGTATCATGTCCTTCTACACACACCTCTAGATGTAAACTATGCAAGTATGATCTCCTCCATAAAACCCCAACCAAGAAGCTTCAATAACACCCAAACCATATCATATAACTAATCATGGATGTAGGCCTTTCACAAGAAGATCAAACTCATAAATAATTCATAATCCAAGGAATATGCCCAATATAAAACCATCTCCCAAACTCAACCACCATAACAACATATGAAAATGGAGACAACCAATGCTAAACCATCTCTCAAATGAACTCTCTGAACTAACTCATGTATTGTAGCTCAAGATCCATATCCATGAAAGAGAAGCATAAAAATAATGCACCTAAGAGAAACAATGGGCTATACCTCTCAAGTAGTAAACCGTCGAGTAAACCAAGAGTGGGGAATGAGAATGCTCACCAAGATATCCAAGTCTCCAACTAAGACTCATCTAAGAACAATATCCTCTCAAGTCCATATCAAGTGAATGCCCCTCGGACTTCTTGCTGAAACCAAACAACCATCCCAACAAATACTTCTCTAATCCAAGAGAAATTAGCATCACCACTATCTCTAAGTATCCATGAGCACCTGTAACCAATCAGTCCATGCCAACTCCAAATGCAATATAGCAATATCATGAAGTATCAAACATATGATCAATGTACTCAATACCAAGAAACTAAACCAAGATCATTGTCAAAGTTCCAACCATGGCCTCAGGAACATAAACATGACAACATGATCTAACCATCTCAACCAAAGAGATAACATGCTCCATATGAACATACTATAACATGTCAAAACTCTAAATGTGTATCAAGAGTATATCATGACATAATAATGAAACCATCCTCACACCAAAAATAACATGTCAAATGAAAGCATAAAGCACACCTTTACCAAGAACCCTATGAGTCCTCAAGATGCAACCATCTCCATACACCATGAAGAAAACCATCTCCACATACCATGAAGAATCACCTCCACACACCATGAAGAATCATCTACACCCACCATGAAGATAACCAAGAACCCCATGAGTTCAAAAGATCTAACCATCTTCACACACCATGAAGATAACCAAGTGCACCATGCAAATGTCAAAGATGCTTCTACAGCAACAGTATCTAAGACAAACCTCCAAACACTCAATAAATATATCAATGCCAAAAAAATCTCACTCAACTATGGTATGAAGTCACCTATGGAATCATAGCATCCATCTCCTATATGAAGATCCTCAAGGTGTACATTCAAACAACCAAAGTGTTAGTACCAAGTGAAACCAAGATCTCCAGACCGAGAAGATACAAACCAAAACCAGGAACTAATCCTACACTGTCACCCCATCATTGTCACAAGCTCCCACTAAATCATGTATCCAAGCTATCCATGGCATCGTGATGAAAAAAACCATCTTCTAACCATGAGAATAAACCAAGGCATCAAACCATCAAAGAACTCAAAGTGCACATCATGAGCTCCTCAAAAGAAACCAAATAACCATGATCCTCAACCAAGAAGATATACCACCATAACCAAATCAGGAATCCAAACTAATGAACATCAAGGATGTACCTGTATATCCAATCATTTCATGCCAAAAATCTATGGCACCATAATGACATCCATTAACTAAGAAACTATCTTTCAATGTGTCCAACCCATCAGCATAAAATAGTCAACCACAATCCTTCACCATGACTGTACCTGGTAACAGCATCTCATCCCTTCTACATGAAGAAAAGTCAACACATCATTTGAATTAGGGTATAGATAACCCAAATACAAGCCACCAATCTAAATATGCATCAATAATGAAAGATCAATGGGCAAAGACAACCTATAACCAAGCTATAAATGCAACCTGTAAGTATAGCCCGCTTACAACATTGCACAACTTGTAGACCCAATAATTCATCATACATATCCAAACCAGATACTGATAACCATATCATCATGAGACCAATCTAAAATATGAACTGAGTATACAATGACATCAAATCTTAAATCTCCAAACATACAATATCATAAACTCATAATGCTACCATAGTCAATATATATCATAAATTGTTTAGATCAATATATCACCAAATAAATCATGCCAAACCTACACCAAATCTAAACCAATCTGTAGAGCTCTCCTAGAGCTTTTTGTTGACTACTCAAAGTCCAAAATCCAACTCTGTATGCCCAAGTTATGCCCTAATTTGTGCTCAAAATAAATAACATCTGACTTTAGGACTCTTTAAAACTAACAAAATGTCAAAATCATAGAACCAAACCTACACCACATTTTAGTTCTCTAAATTAGCTTTCCAATGCCTATAAGAAGTTTGAAATCCAATATCCTAAGAGAAAGTTATGGTCGTTTTAATAAGACAATCTTTTTACCCTGGGAAACCCTCATTGAGGGAAAAAACCAACCTCCAAAAGCATCTATCACCATGTATTATTCAACAAAAAATATCATTGCAATACAACCATGGAAGCATTCAAAGCCATAGCCACCACTGAGCAATCTATGTGAACAAGCATGAATCCACACATCTCGTGCCATGCTTCCAACCTTCACAAATGCTCCCTTGGCTAACCTATCAAGTCTTGTCCCACTCAACTCTTGCCTTTTTTTCCTTCTTCTTCTCACATTGTCACACCAACAACTACCCTTGTGGTTTCTTATATAGTAGCAAGTCCCACAAAACCACGAAGTGGTATTACATAAACCATCTGCTAAAACCATGTACTACCTAACCTATTGAACCCACATTTAATATTGGAAATTTAATTATTTTCTCCAATATTAAATAATTACATAAAATATTATCACAATGTTACAATACAACTCATCGAGTATATCTCACAGGAATCTTTACATGTTGCACGTCCATCTATGTCAAACATTATATAATAAAATAATAATATAAAAATATTATGCAATGTGTGCAACACCCATTATCTCAATAGTATATTTACCTACACAAATCATAAGGTCACACATAACAACATTATGCAATTGACTTATTTATAAGTTCAAGGAACACATTAAAAGAGATACAATGAGAAGTTATGATAGGGTTTAAGATTCCTAAGATTTTCTCAAATTTGTAAACATGTTCATGCTCCTCTTTTTTATTTGTTGCATTTTTTGGTTATCTAGGCTTTAAAAAAAAAATCTCAACAATGTAAAATTGGAGAATGTATCCTCAAAGGTTCCTTGGAGGCTTGCTTTTGTAAGTATTGACTAATATCGTATCTAAAGCTTGAGATTGGATGAAACTCAAATATGTTCTTGTCTTTATTTTAGAGGAGAAAGCACACTCTATAACCTTTAAGCTTAGGTAAAGAACCTTTGTGGGCTCATAAAGCCTTTATGGATTTGTGTTTGCCAAAACAAAAAAATAACTAGAGCATTTTGATTCAAGATGATTCAAAGTTATCCATGTGCCTATAAGGATTGATCATTACAATTTATGGTGCAAAACTCCACTCTCCACATGTTGAAGCTAATTGCTCCCCTTTTGTGTTGAACTTGCATATCGATAGCCTAGCATGGTTATTTTAAGGTTTTTTAGGGAAGTTGTGTAGCAACTAAAATATTTGTACTGTTAAATATAATTTATACTAGGGCCATGGTTTCCAAAAACTTGTCAAAAGCCAAGGCAAAACCCCCTAATATTTAATTTTAATTTAAGGGAAATGAACATAGAATGGGAACAAATTTTGTTTAAAAGAATTAATTATTTTACCAAAACTTCAAGGTATGTTATGTCAAGAGAATTGAGTTCAAATTAAAATTACATGTCATGTGGAAAGTATTAATTATGTGCTTCTACAATTATGTGCACATTTCACTAGGTCATTTTGATGAACATTTCACTAGGCCATTTTGATGGTTGTCTAGGCAAGGTTGCTAGGAATGATAAGAAGTTTTCATGTAGCTTAGAGAAAGAAGTAAGCTTTTCACAATTCTATGTGTTTGGTATTCTTGTAATTTATGCATGATTATGAATTTAATTCTCATGAATATGACAACCTAGATTCCATAAACTAAATGCTTATTTGGGTACACCATAATTGATTAGTTGGAGAAAATATGTGATTGCTTTTTTTAGGAGGAAATAACGAGTAGAAGATTTCAAGAGCCTTTAATCTTAGTTAAACCTTAAAAAAAAGTTACAAGAAGTTTGACCTTGTTAGGTTTTTTAATGCTTTTAGCATATGTTATTCATGAAAATTGATGCAGGAGCATCCTAGGGTTGTTAGCAATCCTGTATGTTGGAGATATTTTGGCTAAGAGTTGTGGACTCAATCACCTAAGGAGTGGCGCTAGGTTTTTATTAGATGTGGTGTTGCCTGAGGTGCTCGGTCATTAAAGGGCTTAGTCACTCAAGGGGCTTGACGTCTACTGTTGCTCGACACCTATGGAACTCAACAATGTTTGTGGGAGGTTGGTAGTGCTTGTGCTCTTGTTGATGCTTGGTAGTGTGTCTTGTGGGTTTTCTTGATCATTTTGGTGCATTTAATGCATGTATTGTGTGATTGTGACTTCGATTAATTTGGGAGTTTGTGTGGACCTATTTTGGTCTTGGTTATCTTTCTTTTGTGCATTTAATTTGTGTTGTAAGTATTTTAAGGAATTTAGTGTTTAATATCTATCAGATGATGACTTGTGGCTCAACATGTATTTAATGTAAGGGTTATTTAATTTGTAGCTTACTAGGATGACTTGTGGCTTAGTTGGATATAAGTAGGAGGCATTGTGAAATATTTAGTCATTATTTTATCTAGCTTGGAGAAGAGGAAGAAGTGTGGGAGTGAACTTTGAGAAGGGCTAGTAGTTGAGGCTTGGTAAACTAGGAGATTGCTTGGTAGGCTTGTGAGCACAAGTAGAGATTTCCTTGGAATTTTCTACCAGAGTGTAGATCTAGACTAGCTAGGGTTTGGATTAGATCTTGAGGGATCTTGTAGAACTATTACTTTCTTTTTATTTGGCTATAAAGGGGAAGGCCTTACAACTTGGTGCATTTGTAATCAGTTATTTTATGAGTAAAGAGTTGTGATTTGGTATCAAATCTTGCATTGTTGTTGTTTTTTTGTTGTGTGGTTATTTGTTGGGAGCTAGGACATCTCCTTTGGGGATTCTCCTACCTTGCACTGCATTAGGTTGTATCTAAGTGAAGGTTGTTCTTGAGTGTGTAGATAGATCACTAAAGTTGAATTAGTTTGCACTAGGACTTGGGTGAAGGCTTGAAAAGAAGGTTGATCTTGTGGAGCTGATTGATCTTCTAGATTTGTAGATTTGTTGCAGAGGGTTTGAAAAAATCTTGGAAGATGCCTCCAAGAAGATTGGACCCTAGGAAATTGATGATCTTAGTGATGTTTTAGAAGAAAGGATCTCAGAGAAGGTTAAAGTAGATTTTAGATCTGAAATGAAGGAGGTTAAAGCTAGTTTAAGATTTGAGATGACATTGATGAAGAGTGATATGATCTTTGAGATCATAAGTGTTATTGGTGGTGTAGCTCAACATGTAGGTATTGAATATGGTTATGAGGAAGTTGTTGAAGACTTTGAAATTGTTGGATTGAGTGGTGAGGATAGAATTGATTGTGTGGAGAGACCTATAGGAAATAGGGCTGGTCAATTTGCTAGACCTAGATCTCAGTTGAGATTGAAGCATAAGATGGAGGTTTGTAATTTCTTAGGTACTTTGAATCCTAAAGATCTAATTGATTGGCTTGGTGAATTGGAATACTACTTTGCACTAGAGGATATTGGAGATCCACTCAAAGTAATGTTGGCACAAGCTAAGCTCAAAGGACATGCTACTCTTTGGTGGAAAGAACTACAAAGAGACAAAGAGGAGGAAAATGAAATGAAGATCACTAGATGGAGGTTAATGGTAACTAAGTTGAAGGCTAAGTTCATTCCTATTGATTATCAACTTGAGTTGTTCAAAAGGTTGTAGAATTTGAAATAAAAAGGCATGACTATTAAAGATTATACTAAGGAGTTCTACAAGTTGACTATTCAGTCTGGGCAAAGAGAATTGTTAAAGGAGAAGGTAGCTTAGTACATTAATGGTTTGAGATTCAATATCCAAGATGAGGTTGACATGTTGAAAATTAATTTGATTAAGGATGCTTATTAGTATGCTCTGAAGGATGAAGATAAGTTGAAGAGGAGAACTCAAGGTAATGCTAGGGGAAAGGAGAAGCATGATAGCTCGACAAAAGCTAAATCGAGTGATGAAGATGAACCAAAACGTGTTGATCATAAGATAAGGATAGCTAGAGGTGAGTTTAAGGGTACTTTCTACAAATGTGGAGAAGTAGGACATAGATTTTATGAATGTCCTAAAGCTAGTGATAGAAGAGTTGTTATTGTGAATGAGGTTGAAGTCCAAGATAATCAACCTAAGCAAGGATAGATTTTACTAGCTTAGTGAGTGTTGATTGGTTAGAGGACAATAGAATCTTGTCAGAGGACTAATTTGTTTAGGACTTGTTGTAAGTTTGGTGGTAAATTATGCAATGTGATTATGGATGGTGGTAGTACTCATAACCTTGTTGCTGAGGAGATGGTTTAGAACTTGGTTTGAAGAGAGTGAGACATCCTTATCCTTATTGGATTGGTTGGTTAGTTACAAAGTGAGCATGCTTTGGAAGTGAGGGAGCAGTACCTTGTTGATTTCCATATTGGTCCACACAAGGATCAAGTGTTGTGTGATATTGTGGGCATGAATAGTTGTCATGTGTTTCTTGGTAGACCTTGGCAGTATGATTGCAAGGTTGTGCATGATTATGTCAAGAATGTGTTTTCAATTGTGAAAGGTGGCAAGAAGCATTTCCTAATTCCTTTGTAGAATGATGAGCTTGGTAGAAGGAACCTGAGTATTGGAAGTCAAGTTGAGTTGGAAAATTCTGAGAGGGTTAGAGATCAATGTGGAAGGAAGACCTGTAGCACACTAAGGATGGATGTGAAGAAGGAGAAGGGGAAAATGAGAAAGAGTGTACAAGTTTAGGACTTGGAGGATATTTATGTGAAGAACCAATTTGGGATTTATGTGTTGAATCCCATAATATGTTCTTCCGCTATTGAGAACATATTTTCAAACTTGGGGTGTCTAATGTAGGAGCATCCTAGGGTTGTTATCAATCCTACATGTTGGAGCTATTTTGGCTAAGAGTTGTGGACTCGATCACCTAAGGAGTGGTGCTCAGTCACTATTGGAAGTGGTCAAGGTGCTCGGTCATTGAAGGGCTCAATCACTCAAGGAGCTTGGCATCTACTATTTCTCATCACTCACTATTGTAGTTGATATGTCTTGGTTGCTCGACATCTATGGAGCTTGAAAATGTTTGTGGGAGATTGACAATGCTTGTGGTCTTGCTAACACTTGACAATGTGCTTTGTGGGATGGAGCTCTTGCAGGTTTTCTTGATCATTTTGGTGCATTTGATGCATGAAGCGTGTGATTGTGATGTAGGTCAATCTAGGAGTTTGTGTGGACCTATTTGGGTCTTGATTGTCTCTCTTTTGTACATTTAATTTGTGTTATAAGCCCTTTAGGGAATTTGGTATTTAATATCTATTGGAAGCTGACTTGTGCCTCAACATGTATTTAATGTAAGGGTTTATTTAATTTGTAGCTTACTAGGCTAACCTATGGTTTAGTTGGGTATAAGTAGGGAGTCTTGTGAAGTCTTTAGTCATTATTTTATCCAACTTGGAGAAGAGGATGAAGTGTAGGAGAAAACTTTGAGAAGGGCTAGTAGCCGAGGCTTGGTAAACCAAGAGATTGTTTGGTGGGCTTGTGAGCACAAGTTGAGATTTCCTTGAAGTTTTTTATGAGAGTGTGGATCTAGACTAGCTAGGGTTTGGATTGGATCTTGAGGGATCTTGCAAAACTATTACTTGCTTTGTATTTGGTCATAACTGAGAATGCATTACAACCCAATGCATTGCTTGTAATTAGTTATTTTATGAATAAAGAGTTGTAATTTGGTATCAGATCTTGTATTGTTTTTGTGTTTCCATTGTGTGATTATTTGATGGGGTCTAGGACATCTCCTTTGGGATTCTCTTGCCTTGCACTACATTAAAAATGTATATATTGGTTTAATAGGTCTTGGATTAGCTCATCCACTATCCTAATGACAATTCCTCCTCTCCATTTAGTCATCTATGCAATACAACTAGGTATGATTATAAAGATCTTTCAATATGATATAAGGCCTACTTAAATAATTTAATGGGCATATTGGTTCTACCTTATTCTATTAAAGCTTTGACAATTTGTTTTGTCATTTTTATGCCCCATCGAAAGGATCTTGATTCATCTAATTCTTACCATGAGCCATATATATCCAAATCATTATGACTTCAAGTAAAAACTTGATTTTATTTTAAGATATTTGCAATCGAGAAAAACTATTAAAGTAAAAAGGGATATTGGGGTAATGCACATGTCAAACTATTTAGGGGACTTTGTAAGCCAATTAATATCCTTTAAAAAATAATTGGAAGTGATGTCAAAGGTAGATGGTTGGAAAAATTGTTACCCCTAATGGAGTTGAGATTTTAATTCTCTTCATTTCTTAAGATATTGTTAGCCATACTGTGAGACATCCTATTTTGAACTTTTCCTAAATTGCCCATCTAGTTATCGAAGCTTCTTATTGTCCCTTCGTGTTCTCCTAACCATTGAAAACATTGTATAAAGCCTTCCAAAGCTTCCCATCATTCCTTGTGTTTGTCCAAACCTCTTTGAACCACTTTTAACCTTGGTTCAAAGTAGTTCAAAGCAGTTCAACTGAAGGGTTTTATGCTGACCCTTTGTCTTCTGCAGGTAATTCATGAAAAACTATGGAGTGTTCTTTTGAACTACTTCAAACCCCTTTGAATCTTGGTTCAAAGCAGTTCGAAGTGGTTCCACTATTTTTCCATGGCATTAATTACCATGTTAGGAGGTAATAATTTAAAAGAATGCCTTAATTTCAAGCATGGGAAATCGTCATTATGTTTTAAAGTGGAAGATCTTTCACTGAAAAAGAAGGATTGGGTGTCCTACAAAGTTAATCATTATAAGTATAGCCACAAAGGGAATTATTTAATAAAAAGGTCATCTTGAGAGATTTTGAATGTGTAAGCCTCGCTATAGTTGATTTCTCATGAATGCCTCATTATGAGTTTGTACTTTCGCATGTATGTTCTCTTTCCCTTAAAAAGAGCATAATTTTTCCTTTTGTTTATCATGCACAAACGAAATTTGAATAAGGAGCTACTAAGGAACAAGAAAAGAGGTCATTTTTCTCGGCAAGTTGTAGGTGAGAACATAGAAAAACATTTTCTTTGTTCTACTGTCTGTGTTCATTTCAAGATAGAATCAGTTTGAGCCTTGCTTTCTTTGTTTAAGATGAAATTTGTGTTACACTTCTTTGGGAATGTTTCGAGTTTGGAATGCAAGAGACCTATTATTTGTGATACCAATTTAGAAGGTGTTAAGATGGAAAAGTTATAGTCAAATTTCCTTGAGCGAGCCGATGAATTGAATGGTTGTATGGAAATTTTGACTAGTGGTCTGATTGAAGTTGCAACTTTCCCTCCTGGCATGTTAAGCCATGAATTGCTCCAACTTTGTATTGACCATTATGATGTGAGAAGTAAAAGTATCCTAAACAAAGATAGAGAACATGTACTATCAATATCTAGAGAAACTATTGCCTCAGTGTTATGTCTACCAAATAGCACATTCACTATATTTTCTCCCATCCAATCCCTAGCTGATTACCAAGAAACCCTAAGAGAATATCATAACATCCAAGCAAGGAAGTGGACAACAACTAATTATGGTGGCGGTTCAAGGCTACCTAAGATAGTAACAAAAGATCACCTAAAACCCCATATTCATGATCTTGTACTATTGTTACACTGAGTTAAGGGTTCAACTGATGTCCTCCTTTTTGAAGAATGAATGTTTTGTTATGTTGAGATCATTTTAAAGGGGGAACAGTGGATGGATTGAGCTGAAATAATTGCTAGCTCATTAGGAACATAGCTTAAACATGCTAAGGAATCTAAGGAAAATTTCTATATGACCTCTTATCTCACATACTGCATTGCTTGTGTTAGTAATCTTACTTCCCTACCTCATGAGATTTGGAGCAAGGAAATAAAAATCTATCAATATTTTCCCCTACTTCAAAGAGATAAAGTGTTAGAAAATTTTAGAAAGGTATATGAAGTATTGGTAGAAAGTGTGCACTTATCTCTAAAAAAGGCACCCATGCCCAGGTTGTCCTTAGAAGCCTAGAGATTGATTCAAAATTATGGAAGCTATTACATATAGTTCCCTAAGTTCACCTATTTGAGAGTAGGTGGGTTTGAGAATGATCCAATGAAGTTACCACGTTATGCACTTGACTATTTTTTTTTAGTTGAGGTCTGTAGGTAGTTATTCTCTATCATTAAGGATAATCTACCTCAAAAGAATTGGGAGTCAGTGTTTCCTATCAAACTTGGTTCTTTGACTTGTAGCAGCATGATCAATGCCTCAGTCATAGGAAGTAATTTGCTCAGTTTTGGTTTTGGGTCTTACCAAGGAAGAAGGGATTTTGATAGTAAAGGATTTGTGGCTCAAATTCTTGGTCTGAAGGGTCAGCTATTCACAATTCCACACCTAGAAGATTTATGGTAGGATTGTAAAAATGAAGAAGAAGTGTTAAGGAGAGACCACTCAAGATTAACACTTCAACAAATCAATTCCCTCAAATTGAAATTTCAACTAGAAGGAGTAGTTGAAGATGGTTTAGACATTGTTGAACCTAGGTAGGAGGAAGCTAGTGAGTCGAGACAATTAGAAGTGGATTAGAATATAGAAGAAGAAGATGACATAAATCTAAGAACTAGATCCATTCTCACCCATACAAACAATTAGCTACAGAGGCAATCATGAAATTAGTTAATGAACCATCTCTAAAGACGATTTATTTTTCTGAACCATTGACCTTTGACATCCAAGTTGCATCTCCTATTGTAGGTGGTGTGTCAACTCTTGGTAAGCAAAAAAGGATGCCAACTCATACATAGAACATGACTCCTTGAACCAGATCTAAAACTAAGTCTGAAGCTCTCATGCAATAAAAAGTTCAAAAGGAAAAGATGCTGACCCAAGGATAGGATTCAGGTGATGGTCTTGGTTTCTTAGATAATCTTGATGGTGATGTGCAATTTATTGAAGCTCCTAAGATAGACCAACCTAAATTCATGACTCCTACCCAAGATACTTAAGCAATCTCTACTAATCCCATTGTCCCATCCTAGTTATCTAACTTAGTTAGTAAGAGAATAAATTTGCAACCAATATGTACACCTATGAAAGATATTGTAACAAAATATGTAGCACGTGGTTTCAAAGTTAAAAAGCTAAAAAGTGATGCCCATTTAATTAAAGACCCAGTAACTAGGAAAATCATAGTAGAATTGGCCACATATAAACAAAAAACTGAATTTGGAGAAGCTGACAGGGAAGGCTTCAAAGTTACTTCAGTTGAACTTAGGACCATCAATAGAAATACGGGTAATAACTTCTTCAAGTTTTCTATTGATCATATGTTAACCTAGTCAGAAAAGGATAGCAGGGAGAAGAAGGAACTCAAAGCCTTTGTGGTGACCATGGCTGCTTATATAGATTCACTGATGAATCTCAGGGCCCTACCAGTTGTTCAAACCCCTCAAGTTTCGATTCAAATTCTGTAGACAACCAACAACTAGTAAAACTGATGCAAAAGGGGAAGCTACTCTCTGTTGCAATGCAGGATTGGGTGTATTCCATCATCAGGGAAGGTAATAAGTTTATCCTAGATTTCACCACTATGTATGCTAAAGGGGAAACACTCTTGGGAGAAATTCAAACTATTATTCCAAGGTGGGAAACCAAATGGAGTCAGTCTCAGGCTATTGTGTTCCATGTGACTAAAGTTGAAAAATTTGGAGTGCTTAAATTCCTAAGTGAGAACCCTATGAAAATTGTAGACTCCTGTATGTTGTTCATTATGAAAAATAATATGGGCTAGAAAGAATCGATTTACAAAGAAGCAATTAAAGAAATGCAATCCATCAAAAACAAGATTGCTGAGATGCATGAGGAGCTTCTAAAGGATATGAATATAGTGAATCCTACAAGAATTCTATAGTTTGATGATGGAAACATGGCTTATGGAGCATTAAAAAAAAGCTTCAATGATGCTATTGTAAAGATTAGGGATAATGAATTGCCTACCACTAGTGATTTCACCATGCTAGCAAATATTGAATCCATGTTATGTCTAAAAAAGAACCTCATGCCATGATAGAGCTTGAAGATCAAAGAATTCAAATAGAAAAAAGATGCTTGTAGGACTAAGCTGCTTAGTTTGAAGAACCCCCATTCTCATGCAATGCAAGAATTTATGAACACCTTCAGAAACTAGAAATTGGTAAGACAAACTGTGGACAAGGAGGAAAAAGCTGACGATGAAGTTGACTGGGATAGTTACTTCCAGTCATGTTTGGGGCAACCATTTTAAAAACTATTTTTGTTCTTATCATAACTATTTAAACTGAAATGACTGGGCTTTAATGGAGGCCTTTCAGATTTGTAATGAAACTATAAATGTTGGGGCATTGAACTAATTAGGGGTTAGAATAGAAAGCTAGAAATCACTCTGATAAAATAGGTACTTTGTTTTTTAACAACAATAGATAGATAACATATATATATTCTTTTTGAATGATTGTGTGCAGGAAAGAAGTTTATATATATATATATATATATATATATATATATATATATATATATATATATATATATATATATATATATATATATATATATATATATATATATATATATATATATATATATATATATATATATATATATATATATATATCATCTTTGATCCCACTTTAAAACTTGGTGTTTTAAGTGCTTGAATCTTTGTTACTTTTTGAACATTTGGTTTATCATTTGAAGATATATATTGCTATTTCTTTTGCAATTCACATTGATCAAATTTCTTGAATGGTTATTGTGAAGTTGTTGTATCATTATTTTCTTTGAATAGGTGGTTACGATGAAAAGATTGTGAGTTATTTTATCTTTATTGCATGAATGACTTATCACCTCACTACCTAGGAGTATGTGAGAGTCCTTATGCACTTTCTAGAAAAAGTGCGGAATTGGTTATTAATTCATTAATAAATCTTTTAAAGGAAGTTGTACCTATAAATATAGAGAGAAAACAAATAACATGGAATTTTCTCAACTGTTGTGAACATTTTTGTACTTTCCAAGTCTTGGGCTTAGAGCAAATTATCATTGTGTAATTAGAAAGACAATCTGTTCACTAATAGATTTTTGGCAACTCTACTAGGGAGAGTCCCTATTAAATAGAACCAAACTTTAAAAAAAGGCTATGAATTATAATGGTTCTCCCACATAATGATGTGTTCCCTATGTTACAGCCTAATCTTATATTTGGAGATACATAAGAGGATATAGTCTCAGATTTAACTGCAACTGCCTAGACATTGCATCGAAATAGCCAACAATTTCAACAAGTGTTGAGGGTCCTATAAAGAGAAGAAGAATGAGCTGAACTATTAAGGGGTGTGCCTGAGGTTCAAGAAGAGGTAGTGGTCAATAGGATTGCTCAAGCACCTGTAAGACCCTAAATAAGAAGTGAGAGGTAGAGATGGCTGCTAGGAGATATACAAGAGGAGAAAGAGAAAAGGGGATTCTAGACAAAAACTTTGAACCTTTAAAGAATTTGAATTTCCTTCCTGATTTTAATAGTCCCAAAAAGAAGAAAAGTAAGTCTTGAAGTAGACCTAGTTCCCCACCAAAAAATCCCCCTTTCTCATCTTTAGTGCAATCTTTACTTCTATTGGAAGCTCTTGTTCCTTCTCATTTGAATATCCAACCTCTACAAGTCATATTACCAAACATGGTTGTCAATAAACCATGGGGATAGAATATAGGTCCATTAAACCTTGGTGTCAATCCTACAACATTTCCTAAAGGTGCCACTAAAATCCTACCTAAATTTAGTGGAGATGGTAAAGTTTCAACAGATGATCACTTGAGGAAGTTTCAACAGATGATCACTTGAGCACCTTTCATACAACTTGTGGTATTATAAGTGTCCCTACCCAAGAAATTGTTGTTAGACTATTTGTCTAAATGCTAACTAATGCTGCTACTAATTGGTTCAATCACCTACCCCAACATTCCATTACTAGTTGGAATGATATGAAAAATGCATTCGAAAATAGATTCAAAGCCCCTGAGAATGAGTGCTCCTTGTTACTTCAACTTAGTCAAATGAAAAAAGAAATACACGAACCTATGAGAGAATTTGTGGCAAAATTCAATAGGTTAATTCAAAGAATTCTTGTAGCATCTAGAACTAATGAAAAAACCAAAAGATATTCTTTGCAAATGCTGTCCCTCCAGATGTAAGTTTTCATCTCATCAAGGATGTAGTTGCCGATTTACCCATTGCCCAAAGGTTAGCTATTCAATTGGAGGATGCGTGTATTACTACTAGTAAATGGAGAAGAGAAGTTCAAACTTTTGGGACTGATTCATCCTCTACTCCTACAGACCTTGTCATACAGAATTTGATGAATGATGTAGCAATGATGAAAAGGCAGTAGAATAAAACTCATGGCCCTTACCAAGCTCCCTCCTAGAATATTCATAGGTGACAACAACCCCCAAATTATAGCAAAACCCCCACATTGACTACCCCTCAAACAAGGTTGCAAATTGAAGAAGCCCCTAAAGAGGTGATGTGTTCTTTTAATATGACTATAGATCATGATGGATGAACTTGTCCCGATTGGTTGAATTGTGTTCAATTAGTGAAAGATGCCCTTGCAGTAGAACAATCACCTACAAATGAAAAAATAGAAAACAAAAGTGCAAGTGCTTATTTTCTTGAATATGAATTGGATATAGAAAGGGGAGGTGATGTTTTCATGACACTTCAAGACCTTGCTTGTACAATAATGACCAGGGATCAAAGAAATCAAAAGCCCTATGTAGGATTTGGTCCAAACTTATCAAATGCTAAAGGGAAAGAGCACATACAAGTTGATTCTAAAAAAAATGTAGAGCCAAAAATATTGTCTAGAATAGAATCAACAACTAGTACGCCAACTTTTGATATTATAGAGTTTTGTAAGTCTTGTTCTATATCCATTTCTCCAGCTGAATATTTGAGGTTGAATCCTAAGGAATTAGATAAGTTAGTCCAATATGTAAAGGGAGGCTCTACTACTAATGCTTAGTATACTGATAATATGATTGAAAACCCAAAGGCTACAAGTGAACCTATTTTTATATTTGAAGGATACAAAAAAAATGTTCCTTATAGGGAACCAACTATTAATACTGTTGATGGAGAAACATAAGAGAAAAATCTCAATCCTTTCGATGTATCATTATTATTAAATGGACAAAAGCTCAACAAATGTATCATTGACTTTGGAGCATTGGATAATATTATGCCAATGCCTATTGCAAAAGCCCTCGGCCTAGATCTTACGAAAACTTTTGGATGTTGTTATTCTATGGATGGGAAGCAAGTACCCCTAGTTGGCCAAGTAAAAGATGTGCAAGCTATTCTTTATGCCTACCCAAAGAAAAGGTTAAGACTTACTATCCTGGTAGTTGACATACCAGCCAGTTATGGAATGTTGCTCAGTAGGACTTTCTGTAAAGATATGGGTGGAGAAATCAAAATGGACTAGTTTGAAGCTTAAATTCTAATAGGGAAGAAAAAGATAAAAATGGAGCCAGAATTGAAGAATAAATACACAGTTGTACCTTCAGACAACCCTAAAGCATAGATACTATATGAAGAATCTCAATTTGGGAACTATGTTATTTCACCTAAGAAACAATGTGAGGAAATTGAAAAAGAAAATGGCGATGAAGCCTTGTGGACTCTCGAGTTTGATAGAAGTTGCTCAAATTTTTGGTCAGGTGTGCGTGTTGTTCTAATCTCACCTTCAGGAGACATTTTTCCATTTTATTTTAAATTAGATTTTCATAATACAAACAACACTATGGAGTATGAAGCATTGCTCCTAGGTTTGCAAGAAGCCAAAGCAAAGGGGGTGAAGCAATTGGAGGTGAGAGGTGATGCCAAAATCATTGTCAAACAAGTAAGGAAACAATTTTCTATAAAAAATGATAGGCTAAAACACTATAGAAATCTAGTTTGGGATGAAATTGAATCTTTTGAAGCCTTTTCTATTGAATTTGTGCCTTGTTCTCAAAATATTAAAGTAGACTCCTTAGTTTTTTCAACTTCCTTGTTGTTGCCACATCCAGAATTCAAAAGTGATACCTGAAGGATTGAAATGATTTATAGACCTAGAGTCCCAGATAATGTCAATCACTGGCATGTTTTTGATAATGATGCATAGTTGAAGGATTTCATCGAGTGTGTTGGGAATTTTGTTGAAACTCTCTTCAAAGGATCAAACCATGAGGGTAAACCTACTGGAGAAGGATCATCTGAATAAGGAGAAGTTGTTCAATTGAAAGGTAATCGCATCCCAAAGGGGTTGGTGTCTCTAGAACATGTCTTTGGTAGAAAAGATGATAGTGCCAAGAATAGGAGAATTGACCCTAATAAAGGTGTAGAGGAACATAACAAAATAAATATTGAAAATGAAGAGAACCCCAAATGGATTTCCATTGGCCAAACCTGCTATGAGAAAGAGAGGGATAATTTATCTAAACTCCTTGCCCAATATCAATATGTCTTTTCCCGGGGATATGAAGACTTGAAGAACTTTAGAAATGGAGAGTTTGTACATCATATACCTTTAAAGCCAAAAGTTACTACCTTTAGGAAAAAGCTCAGAAATTATAATCCTAAGGTGTAGGAGAATTGACCCTAATAAAGGTGTAGAGGAACATAACAAAATAAATATAAAAAATGAAGAGAACCTCAAATGGATTTCCATTGGTCGAACCTACTCCGAGAAAGAGAGGGATAAATTGTCTAAGATCCTTGCCTAGTATCGAGATGTCTTTGCCTGAGGATATGAAGACTTAAAGAACTTTAGAAATGGAGAGTTTGTACATCATATACCTTTAAAGCCAAAAGTTACTACCTTTAGGAAAAAGCTTAGAAATTATAATCCTAAGGTATCTGAAGCTATTTTTAAAGAAGTGGAGAAGACGTTGAGAGCCCGCATAATCTATCCAATTCATCACTCAACTTGGGTAGAAAATATTGTCCCCATGAGAAAGAAAAATGGTGAAATAAAAATTTGTGTAGATTTTAGAAATCTGAATCAAGCCAGCCTCAAGGACAATTATGCACTTCCCACTATGGATCATATATTGTAGATGGTTGTTGGGTCTAAAGTTATGTCAATGCTCGATGGGTATTTAGGATACAATCAAATTAGTGTTGCACCTAAGGATCAACACAAGATGACCTTCATTACTCCTTGGGGCACTTTTTCTTACAATCAGATGCCATTTGGTTTGATCAACGCAGGAGAAACTTTCCTAAGGGCAATGAATTCTTCCTTTAAAGATTTGAGGAAAAAAATAATTGTAATATATCTTGATGACTTGACTATATACTCTAAGAGAAGGAAACACCACTTGAGAGACTTGGGAACAGTGCTAGACCAATGCAGGCAACACGGTATATCCCTAAATCCCAATAAGTCTATGTTCTTTGTAGAGGGAGGAAAATTGCTTAGACATTTCATTTCTAAGGATGGTATAAGGATTGACTTAGAAAGGGTGAAGGCAATACAAAAACTAGCACTACCCACTAATAGAAGTCATTTGAAGTCCTTCTTTGGTCAAATCAATTTTCTAAGAAGTTTTGTGCCTTAATTTTTTGAAAAGGTAAGATACATCTTGATTATGATGAGAAAAAAACATCCCCTCAGATGGAAAGAAGAGGGCAAGAAAACTTTTGAGGATATTAAAACAACCATTTCAAATGCACCAATGCTAGTAAGTCCTAATTTTGAAAAATATTTCATTATTTACTACTATGCTTCAGAACATACTCTGTCTAGCATTTTGACTCAAAAGGATGATAAAGATAATGAAGCCCCAATTGATATCATGAGTATTCCCTTGAAGAAAAATGAATTAAATTATACTCAAATGGAGAAACATGCATTCGTTGTGGTAAAGGCAGTGAAGTAGTTCAGGTATTACATTTTGCATTCCCATTCAATTGTCTATGTGCCAGAAATAATAGTAAAAGTATATTAACTTAGAAGGAGATTACGGTAAATAAAAGAGTTGTATGGGTAACTAAGGTTTAAGAATACAATTTAACCATTAAGCCCACTTCTTTAGTAAGAGGACAAGGTTTATGCAGATTGATGGCTAAGAACAAAGATTCACCTTCTAATAATACTAAAGAAACTCCCACTATTTTGCTAGTAAGTTCAATAGACCCTTGGTTCTCCAATGTAATATACTTTTTGATATATGGTGAATGTTCTCCAAATTTGAGCTATAAAGAAAAATGAAATCTTAGGTTGAAGGCTACAAAATATGCATTTTCTAACGGTATCTTGTATAAGAGAGGGATAGATGGAACCTTTTTGAGATGTGTAGATGTAAAACAATAGGAAAAGTTGTTAAGAGTGTATCATTTAGCATATGTGGAGGGCATTTCTCATCTACAGTGTTTGCCTTTAAAATCCTCATGAATTGCTTCTACTGGCTAGGTATGTTCAAAGATGCTTACAAGTTTGTAAAAAATTGTGAAAAATGTCAACTTTTCACTAGGCGCCCTCAGCTGGCAACCTTACCCCTGAGGCCAATAGTGATTGACGAACCCTTTTGTTATTGGGGAATCAATTTCATTGGACCGCTAAGTCCTCCATCAAGTGTGAGGCATGTATATATATTAACAACCACTAATTATTTCACCAAGTGGGTGGAAGCTATCCCAACCAAGAAGGTCAATTCTCAAGTGGTATGTGAGTTCTTATTTGAATATATATTTGTTAGGTTTGGGGTTCCTCAAAAGATAGTCTCAGACAATGCAACCTATTTTTAATCAGAAGAGATTTCTCTTTTCTGTTATGAGCATGGCATATCCCTAGCTCATTCATTAGATTATTTTTCTCAAGGGAATAGGCAGGCTTAATCTAGTAACAAGATCCTGGTCTCAATAATGGAAAAATTGGTAGCTAATAATTCCCAAAATTGGCACAAAAAATTGTATGAAGCATTGTGGGCTGATCGTATTACTCCTAAAAGGGCCATTGGCATGGCTCCATTTGAGTTGGTATATTGAATTGGTGCTCAAGTATCCCTTCCTCTAGAATTGTTTGCTTTGAAATTGCAATCTATGATTGAGGATCATTTTTTTCAAGACTCCCTAGAAAAAAGAATAATGTATTTGAACAAATTAGAAGAAGAAAGGGAAAAGCTTGTTGATCATATTATAGAGCATCAGATGGAGGTAAAGCAAATTTTTGATATGAGAATCAAGCCTCGCAACTTCCTAAAAAATGATGAAGTTATTTTTTGGGATAAGAGGAGAGAACCTAAAGGAGCACATGACAAATTTGACTCCCTCTAGAAAGGGTCATTTATCATCTTTGAAGTTGTTGGTCCAAACACTTTTCGTCTAAGTTACCTAGATGGCAGAATTCTTCCCTTTACCTATAATGGGAAGGATTTGAAGTTAACAAGGATCTAATGTCTTAAAGGTCTTGATCATCTAAATACCTTTGTTTGTGGCTTTATTTCTATTTTCTTTCTTCTTTCTGTTGTTTTCTATTTGGTTCTGGTATTGTTTTTGTTTCTAGTTTTATGAGTTCTTTGTGTACTCCACATACCCAATCCCTAGTTAGAGACCCTGTTAGCCATATTGTGAGTCGCCCTATTTTGAACTTTTCCTAAATTGTCCATCTAGTTATCGAAGCTTCTTATTGTCACTTCATGTTCTCCCAACCATTGAAAACATTGTATAAAGCCTTCTGAAGCTTCCCATCATTCCTTGTGTTTGTCTGAACCTCTTTGAACCACTTTGAACCTTGGTTCAAAGTAGTTCAAAGCAGTTCAACCGAAGGGTTTTATGCTGACCATTTGTCTTCTGCAGGTAATTCACATGAAACTATGGAGTGTTCTTTTGAACTACTTTGAACTCTTTTCAATCTTGGTTTGAAGTAGTTCAAAGTGGTTCCACTACTAAGGCTCATTGGAAAAAATTGATTGTAGGTCGTTGGAGCTACCATTTTCCCATGGCATTAATTATCATGTTAGGAGGTAATACTTTAAAAGAATGCCTAATTTCAAGCATGGGAAATCGTCATCATGTTTTAAAGTGGAAGATCTTTCGCCAAAAAAGAAGGATTGGGTGTCAAACAAAGTTAATCATTGTAAGTACAACCACAAAGGGAAGTATTTAATAAAAAGGTCATGTCAAGAGACTTTGAACATGTAAGCCTAGCTATAGTTGATTTTTCATGAATGCCTCATTACGAGACTATACTTTTGCATGTACGTTCTCTCTCCCTTAAAAAGAGCATAGTTTTTCCTTTTGTTTATCATGCAAAAAGGGAATTTGAAGAAGGAGCTACTAAGGAACAAGAAAAGAGGTCATTTTTCTCGAAAAATTGTAGGTGAGAACACAAAAAACCCTTGTCTTTGTTCTACCGTTTGTGTTCATTTCAAGATAGAATTAGTTTGAGTCTTGCTTTCTTTGTTTAAGATGAAATCTGTGTTAATTTTTTTGGGAATGTTTTGAGTTTGGAATGCAAGAGACCTATTATTTGTGGTACCAATTTAGAAGGTGTTAGGCTGGAAAAGTTATAGTCAAATTTCCTTGAGAAAGCCGATGAATTGAATGGTTGTATGGAAATTTTGACTAGTGGTCTGATTGAACCTACAACTTTCCCTCTTGCCATGTTAAGCCCTAAATTGATCCAACTCTATATTGACCATTATGATGTGAGAAGTAAAAGTATCCTAAACAAAGATGGAGAACCTATACTATCAATATCCAGAGAAACTATTGCCTCAGTGTTACGTCTACCAGAAAGCACATTCGCTACATTTTCTCCCATCCAATCCCTAGCTAAGTACCAAGAAACCCCAAGAGAATATTGTAACATCCTAGCTAGGAAGTGGACAACAACTAATTATGGTGGATGTTCAAGGATACCTAAGATAGTCACAAAAGATCACCTAAAACCCCATATTCATGATCTTGTAGTGTTGTTACACCGAGTTAAGGGTTTAGCCGATGTCCTCATGTTTGAAGAATGGATGTTTCATTATGTTCAGATCATTTTAAAGGGGGAACAATGGATGGATTGAGCTGAAATAATTGCTAGCTCATTAAGAACACAACTTAAAAATGCTAAGGAATCTAAGGAATATTTTTATATGGCCTCTTATCTCACATACTGCATTTCTTGTGTTAGTAATCTTACTTCCCTACCTCATGAGATTTGGAGTGAGGAAATAACAGTCTATCAATATTATCCCCTACTTCAAAGAGATAAAGTGTTAGAATTTTTTAGAAAGGTACATGATGTATTGGTAGAAAGTGTGCATTTATCTCTAAAAAAGGTACCCATGCCCAGATTGTCCTCAGAAGCCTAGAGATTGATTCAAAATTATGGAAGCTATTACATACAGTTCCCTAAGTTCACCTATTTGAGGGTAGATGGGTTTGAGGATGAGCCAATGAGGTTACCATGCTATGCACTTGACTATTTTGTTTTAGCTGAGGTCTACATGAAATTATTTTATCATTAAGGAAAATCTACCTCAAGAGAATTGGGAGTTAGTGTTTCCTATCAAACTTGGTCCTTTGACTTGTAGTAGCATGATCAACACCTCAATCATAGGAAGTAATTTGCTCAGTTTTGATTTTGGGTCTTACCAAGGAAGAAAGGATTTTGATAGTAAAGGATTTGCTGCTCAGATTATTGGTTTGAAGGGTCATTTATCCACAATTCCACACCTAGAAAACTTATGGCAGCATTGTAAAAATGAAGAAGAAGTGTTAAGGAGAGACCACTCAAGATTAACATTTCAACAAATCAATTCCCTCAAATTGAAATTTCAACTAGAAGGAGCAGTTGAAGATGGTTTAGACATTGTTAAACCTAGGTGGGAGGAAGCTAGTGAGTCAAGATAATTAGAAGTGGATTGGAATCTAGAAGAAGAAGATGACATAAATCTAAGAACTAGATCCATTCTCACCCATACAGACAATTGGCTAAGGAGGCAGAGCATGAAAGTAGTCAATGAACCGTCTCTAAAGATGATTTCTTTTTGTGAACCATTGACCTTTGACATCCAAGTTTCATCTTGTATTGCAGGTGGCGTGTCAACTCCTAGTAAGTAGAAAAGGACACCAACTCATACACAGAACATGGCTCATCGAACTGAATCTAAAACTAAGTCTGAAGCTCTCATGCAACAAGAAGTTCAGAAGGAAAGGATGTTGACCCAAGGATAGGATTCAAGTGATGGTCTTAGTTTCTTAGACAATTTTGATCGTGATGTGCAATTTATTGAAGCTCCTAGGGTAGACCAACCTAAATTCATGACTCCTACCTAGGACACTCAAGCAATCTCTACTAATCCCATTGTCCCATCCTAGTTATCTAACTCAATTAGTAAGAAAATAAATTTGTAGCCAGTATGTACACCTATGAAAGATATTGTAACAAAATATTCAGCACACAGTTCCAAAGTTAAAAAGCTAAAAATTGATGCCTATTTAACTAAAGACCCAGTAATTGGGAAAATTATAACAGAATTGGCCACATATAAACAAATAACTGAATATAGAGAAATTGACTGTGAAGGCTTCAAAGTTACTTCAGTTGAACTTATGACCATCAATAGTGATGGGGACACAACCCAACAACAAAATAGACACAACAGAAAGGGAAAATTATATTAACTGAGAAAATAAGCTAGTACAACAGTATAGAGAAAATAAACTTCAAAACATGCCCTAAGGGCTTACAATAGCATAAATCTGGAGATAATTTCTCCTTACAGTACCTCCTCTCAAAATCCACTCCGAACTGCCTTTTACAATGCCAGAAATCTCCTTAAATAGACCCCAGAGGGTTAAGGACTAGGAGTACATTCTAGAAAGTGCTAGTAGGCATCCACCGACAAAATAGAAGGTTCCAGAAGCTACGTTAGAAGTCGGTGCAAATCTAGAAGAATCCAGAAATGATAATCGAACTTCCAGGAGGCATAACTTTTGAACCGTAGCTCCGATTGACGAACTGTTTACATTTTCAGAAAGCTCTCAAAGCGCTCTATAGCCCTATGGACTAGCTTTACTCATCCCCCATTTTTTGACCCTTTTTGAGGTCATTTAATGCCCCAAACCTGACTTTGAAGCATTCTTAGGAGGTTTCCAAAACCCGAAAAACTGCAATAACTTTCAAACTGTGGGGCCTATTGACCTGATTCTTTTTCTGGAATGCTCTAAATCATGATTAAATTCATCTAGCCAATTCACACCTTCTAGTTTACCAAAATGATGGCCCAAATACATTCTCCTATTTTTTTGGGATTTTCAAACGCACTGATAGTGGAACTGTGAGAGTTGGAACCTTTATTTGACCCAAATGGGTATCCAAAAATGTAAAGACATGAAACAAAAACTAAGTCTAAGTACATTTTTTGGGTGACACAGGATTGCCCTTATACCTCTGGATGCTCCTGCATTAGACAACCAGGGTATATTGAAAAGTGACCCTGTCACTTTATAAATGGTAGAGGAAATCCCAAATGGGAAACCTCAGTTGTTGAAATCCAAGTTGAGTCCTCGATCGGCCGTCCTTTCCACTTCACCAAATACTCTTCATACTGCCTGTTTCTAGTACTCCTACCCACACGATGATCTAGAATGTCTTCTATCTCCTCTTTCTTAGAAGCAGGAATTGGACATGGCTCTAAAACCAGCTCCTCATCTGCACCATCATCATGATACTCTGTTAAATCTGCAATGTTGAAGATGGGAGAAATGTGAATACCTTCTAGTAGGTCCACCTCATATGCATTTCCTGAGTCATGTTTCTTCAGAACTTTGCAGGGGCCAAATTTCTTCATTTTCAGCTTGTTGTAAGTACCGACTGGAAATCTTTCTTTTCGTAAGTGCACCATGACTAGATCCCCTACTTGGAATTCCTTATGTCTTCTCCTTTGATCAGCCCTAGCTTTATACTCTTGATTCATCTTAGTAATGTGTGCTTGAACCTCCTCATGTAGACGCTTGATATGTTCAGCAAATTCCTTAGCTTTAGCACTTGTCCTCTCCCCTTGTTCTATCTTCCTCAATTCTGGTGCACTCCTTGGGCTATTCCCATATACAATTTGGAATGGTGATTTTCCAGTACTCCTATTTATAAAGTTATTGTAAGCAAACTCTGCTTGTGGTAGAATCAAATCCCATCTCTTAGGCTTATCCCCAACTAAACATCTCAGCAAATTGCCCAGACTCCTGTTTACCACTTTTGTTTGGTCGTCAGTTTGTGGGTGATGCGTGGAATTGAATTTCAAGTCTGTTCTCAACTTTTTCCACAATGTCCTCCAGAAATACCCCACAAATTTAGTATCTCTGTCAGAAACTATACTCCTTGGAAGACCATGTAGTCTTACCACCTCTTTGAAAAACAAGTTTGCAATATGGACAGCATCATGAGTTTTGTGGCATGGAATGAAATGTGCCATTTTGGAGAACCTATCAACCACCACAAATACTGAGTCATTACCCCTTTGTGTCCTTGGCAAACCAAGAACAAAATCCATACTTATGTCCTCCCATGGCCTTGATGGAATAGGCAATGGCTGATATAGGCCAGTATTGTGACTAAACCCCTTGGCAACTTGACAAACCTGGCAACTCTGTACAAACTTCTTCACATCCTGTGAAATTTGAGGCCAAAAATAATGTTCTCTAAGAATGGAAATGGTCTTATCTCGACCAAAATGTCCTACCATCCCTCCACTGTGTTTCTCCTTAATTAGATTTTCCCTCATGGAACTCCTTGGAATGCACAATTGACTACCTTTGAACAACATACCATCCTGAATCAAATAGTCTAACCACTTGGTTCTATCTACAGCAACAAGTTCTTTACAAGCTTTCCAGGCTTCAACAAAATCAGGATCCTCAGGGTACAAATTCTTGAGTTCATCAAACCCAACTACTTCAACCTGCATTACTGTAAGCAACAACTGTCTCCTACTTAGTGCATCTGCAACCTTGTTAGATTTTCCACTTCTATGCTTCAACACAAATGTATAACTCTGCAAGAACTCTACCCACTTCATATGCCTCTGATTCAATTTACCTTGGCTATTTAGTTACTGTAATGCCTGATGATCAGTATACAAAATAAATTCCTTTGGCAATAAATAATGCCTCCATTTCTTTAAGGCCTGAACTATTGCATAGAACTCTTGATCATAAACATAATACTTCTTCTTTGCATCATTCAATTTTTCACTAAAATATGCAATAGGCTTACCTTCTTGGCTTAATACAGCCCCAATAGCGCTGCCACTAGCATCACAATCCACCTGAAAAACCTTTCTAAAATCTGGAAGTGCCAACACAGGTTGTTCTGTCAGCTTCTTCTTCAGCAATTCAAAACTTCTCGCAGCTGCTGCAGTCCATTTGAACTCTTTTCTATCCCCTCTTATTGTATCAGTTAGGGGTGCACATATGCCACTGAAATTCCTAATAAACTTCTTGTAAAAACTAACCAGACCATGAAATGATCTTACCTCAGTAGCAGACCTTGGAGTAGGCCATTCCAAGATGGCTTTTACCTTCTCTGGATCCATTTTGAGACCTTCAGGTGATATAAAAAACCCCAAATAGACTAACTCCCTTTTTGCAAAGTTACACTTCTTCAGATTAATTAACAGTTTCTCTTCCCTTAGCCTTTCAAGGAAACTACGAATATGCAGTAAATGTTCTTCCAAAATCTTGCTGAAAATTAAAATATCATCCAAATAGACAATAACAAATTTTCCCAAGAACTTCTTAAGTACCTCATTCATGAGCCGAATGAAGGTACTTGGGGCGTTCGTCAATCCAAAGGGCATGACTAACCACTCATAAATACCCTCCATGTTCTTGAAGGCTATTTTCCACTCATATCCTTCTCGAATCCGTATCTGGTGATAACCACTCTTCAGATCTATCTTTGTGAAGTACTGAGCTCCACTCAAGCAGTCCATAATATCATCCATCCTTGGCAAAGGAAATCGGTACTTGATGGTGATCCTATTTATAGCTCGAGAATCTGTACACATCCTCCACTCTCCATCCTTCTTTGGTGCGAGTACTGCAGGTACTGCACATGGACTCAGGCTCTCTCGAATCAAGCCCTTCCTCAACAACTCCTGAACCTGTCTATTTAGCTCTTCTATTTCAGTAGGAGTCATCTTGTGAGCAACCTTGTTAGGCAAACTAGCTCCTGGAATTAGATCTATCTAATGACTGATTTGCCTTACTGGTGGCAATCCATCTGGAACATTATCAGAGATAATATCTCCAAACTCCCCTAGTAAATCTGAAACTTCAAATGGTATTTCACTACTACCTTCTTTATCTTTCATAGGAATCAAAGCATAGCACATGTGCTGATGTTTCATGCCATCTAAAAACTTCCTTCCATCAACAAGACAAATTCTAGCATTGCTACATACCTTTTCATCTTCCTTTTTCATTGGCTTCAATTTATGGCGAACTCCATCCTTTGTGAGAGAGTATGTGTTTGCATGTCCATCATGCATTGCATGTCTATCAAACTGCCATGGTCTACCCAACAATAGATGGAAAACATCCATCGAAATAACATCATAGAGAACTTCATCATGGTAACTCCCAATTTTGAATTTTACTAAACATTGTTCACTTACCAGGACCTTATGATCATCTTTTACCCAAGCAATCCGATAGGGCTGTGGATGTTTCTCCCTCTTGAGCTTCAGCTTAGAGACCATCTCTTCTGATACCAAGTTATTAGTGCTACCACCATCAATGATTACGTCACAACATTTATCCTCACACTTGCATCTGGTACGGAACAAACTCCTCCATTGTCCTGGTTCAATCTCACCACTTAGTAGGACTCTTTCATTTACCAAGGTCTCTCCTCTGTCTGCATCCTCTGAATGTGATGATTGTGCATCCTTATCCACATGAGCAACCCTAGCTTGGCCCTCAGCACTCCTATCTACCCTTCCTTGTCGTTGAGGGCATTCAAAGGCATGATGACCTTCTTCATTGCAATGGAAACAGGTACCATGGAAGCCTCCTCTTCCTTGTCCACGTCCTCGACCTCTTCCTCTTTGATTTCCAAAGTCTTGATCATGGGAGCGGTTGAAACCCTCATTCCTCTGATTCTTGCTAGTACCCACATCTTCATTTTTCTTTTGGGTTTCATTGCGGCCTCCAGATGATATACCACTTCCCCTTCCTCCTTGACCACGCCCTCTTTGTCTTCCTTCAAACCTTTTATTCAGCTTCTCTTCAACTTGTAGGGCAAACTGGTATGCCTCTTCAACACTGGTCATTCTTACCAGACTTAATTCCTCTTGGATGCTAGGTCGCAAACCACTGATATAACGAGCAACCTTCTCCTTATTTGCTTCTACATGCCCCGCTCTAATCAAGAGTCGGTAAAATTCCTCTGTATATTCTTGGACTGATCTTCTTGCTTGCTTTAACCCATGCATCTTCTTAAACAGATCAAGCTCGTAGTCCACAAGAATGAACTGCTTCTTCAATTTGTCCACCATGCGATCCCATCTTGTGATCTTCTCCTTTCCTCTTCTGTTTCTTTCCAATTGAACCTCTTGCCACCATATTTTGGCATGGCCTTTTAGTTTGGCCTTTGCAAACTTAACCCTATCTGGGTCCCGAATATCATCATACTCAAAGTATTCTTCTAGTTCATTGATCCAATCGATCAACTCATCTGGTTTCAGATTTCCTAAAAATACACCCACTTCAATTGTAGGTCTTTTCCCAAACTTAGCAATGGCCCTAAAAAGCCTTTCCTCTACAGGATTCAGAACTTCCCCGTCAAGTTCCCCTTCTGGTCCTATTACTTCTTCTTCATTGTCATCCTCACTATTGTCGCCTGCAGCAACATTTGCTCCTCTACGAAGCTCCTCTTGCAATGCTTGTACCTGCCTTTGGAGGGCTCTAACCTCCTCAGGATTAACAGCTCTGGCCCTTTCACCACACTCTCTTCGTGGAGGCATCTTCTAACTTGAACCCACAACCACACAGTCCTAGTGCAAACTGCCTCACAGTCGGCGCTCTGTCTACACACTCAGGAAAACCAGCTCTAATACCACTTGATGGGGACACAACCCAACAACATAATAGACACAACAAAAAGGGAAAATTATATTAACTAATAAAATAAGCTAGTACAATATTATAGAGAAAATAAACTTCAAAACATGCCCTAAGGGCTTACAATAGCATAAATCTGGAGATAATTTCTCCTTACAGAACCTCCTCTCAAACTCCACTCCGAACTGCCTTTTACAATGCCAAAAATCTCCTTAAATAGACCCCAGAGGTTTAAGGACTAGGAGTAAATTCTAGAAAGTTCTAGTAGGCATCCACCGACAAAATAGAAGGTTCCAAAAGCTGCGTTAGAAGTCGGTGCAAATCTAGAAGAATCCAGAAACGATAATCGAACTTCCGAAAGGCATAACTTTTGAACCGTAGCTTCAATTGACGAACCATTTACATTTTCGAAAAGCTCTCGAAGCGCTTTATAGCCCTATGGACAAGCTTTGCTCATCCCCCATTTTTTGACCCTTTTCGAGGTCATTTAATGCCCCAAACCTAACTTTGAAGCATTCTTAGGAGGTTTCCAAAACCTGAAAAACTGCAATAACTTTCAAACCGTGGGGCCTATTGACCTGATTCTTTTTTTGGAATGCTCTAAATCATGATTACATTCATCTGGCCAATTCACACCTTCTAGTTTACCAAAATGATGGCCCAAAAACATGCTCCTATTTTTTTGGGATTTTCAAACGCACTGATAGTGGAACTGTGAGAGTTGGAACCTTTATTTGACCCAAATGGGTATCCAAAAATGTAAAGACATGAAACAAAAACTAATTCTAAGTAAATTTTTTGGGTGACACAGGATTGCCCTTATACCTCTGGATGCTCCTGCATCAAATAGAAATATGGATAATAACTTCTTTAAGTTTTTTGCTGATCATATGTTAATCCAGTCAGAAAAGGATAGCAGGGAGAAGAAGGAACTTAAAGCCTTAGTGGTGACCATGGTTGCTTATATAGATTCACTAATGAATCTCGAGGCCCTACCAGTTGTTCAAACCCCTCGATCTTTCGATCCGAATTATATAGGCAACCAACAACTAGTAAAATAGATGTAAAAGGGGAAGCTGCTCTCAAACACAATGTAGGATTGGGTGAATTCTATTATTAGGGAAGGTAATAAGTTTATCCTAGATTTCACCACTATGTATGCTGAAGGGGAAATGCTCTTGGGAGAAATTCAAACTTTTATTCCAAGGTGGGAAACCAAACAGAGCCGGTGTCAGGTTGTTGTGTTCCAGGTGACTAAAGCCTAAAAATTTAGAGTGCTTAAATTCCTAAGTGAGAACCCTATGAAAATTGTAGACTCCTATATGTTGTTCATTATGAAAAATAATATGGGCTGGAAAAAATCAATTTACATAGAAGCTATTAAAAAAATGTAATCCATTGAAAACAAGATTGCTAGGATGCATGAGGAGCTTCTAAAGGATATGAATATAGTGAATCTTACAAGAATTCTATAGTTTGATGATGGTAACATGGATTTTGAAGCATTAACAAAAAGCTACAATGATGCTATTGCAAATATTAGGGACAATGAATTGCCTACCGCTAGTGATTTCACCACGCTAGCAAATATTGAATCCATGTTATGTCTAAACATGAGTCTAATGCTATGATAGAGCTTGAAGATCAAAGAATTCAAATGGCAAAAAGATGCTTGTAAGACTAAGCTGCTAAGTTTGAAGAACCCCCATTCTCATGCGATGCAAGAATTTATGAACACCTTTAGAAGCTATAAATTGGTAAGACAGACTATGGGCGAGGAGGAAAAAGTTGACGATGAAGTCTGACTAAGATAGTTACTTCTAGTCATGTTTGGGGCAACCATTTTAAAAATTATTTTTGTTCTTATCATAACTGTTTAAATTGAAATGGCTAGGCTTTAATGGAGGCCTTTTAGATTTATAATGAAACTATAAATGCTGGGGCATTGAACTAATTAGGGGTTAGAATAGAAAGCTAGAAAACATTATGATAAAATAGGTATTTTTTTTTGAATAGCAATAGTCAAATAGCATATATATATTTTCTTTTTGAATGACTATGTGCAGGAAAGAAGTTTATATATATATATATATATATATATATATATATATATATATATATATATATATATATATATATATATATATATATATATATATATATATATATATATATATATATATATATATATATATATATATATATATATATATATATCATCTTTGATCCCACTTTAAAACTTGGTGATTGAAGTGCTTGAATCATTGTTACTTTGCGGACATTTGGTTTATCATTTGAAGACATCTATTGTTGTTTCTTCTGCAATTCACATTGATCAAATTTCTTGAATGGTTATTATGAAGTTGTTGTGTCATTCTTTTCTTTGTATAGGTGGTTACAGTGAAAAGATTGTGAGTTATTTTATCTTTATTGCATGAATGAATTATCACCTCACTACCTAGGAGTATGTGAGAGTCCTTATGCGCTTTCTTGAAAAAGTACAAAATTGGTTCTTAATTCATTGATAAATCTTTTAAAGAAAGCTGTATCTATAAATATAGAGAGAAAACAAATAACATGAAGTTTTCTCAACTGTTGTGAACATTTTTGTACTTTCCAAGTCTTGGGCATAGAGAAAATTATCATTGTGTAATTAGAAAGACAATCTATTCACTAACAAATATTCAAAAGTATTAAGATATACACATTCAAAGTTTAGAAACAAATTAGTCTTGGTTGATCT
The DNA here is from genome assembly GCA_028749045.1 of Cupressus sempervirens. Taxonomy (NCBI): domain Eukaryota; kingdom Viridiplantae; phylum Streptophyta; class Pinopsida; order Cupressales; family Cupressaceae; genus Cupressus; species Cupressus sempervirens. The sequence goes on from CM053784.1 coordinate 623,842,095, forward strand.
ATGGTGCAGATTGTTCCCTTAAAAATCTTAAAGATTTTATATAGAGACGATAGTTCAAAATTAAAATCCTTCACATTGTGATCTAGTTTCTTTTGTTTTTCTATGGGTAAAAGCACAAACATGTGTCACCTTTTATAAAGAAAAAGATCCCAAAACGCAAATTGTTCAACTTTAATGACATAAAAATAGTATTTGTGTTTAGAATTTAAAGATGGTGTAAACTCATGAAATGTGTGAAATTGGATGAATTTTATGCGTATAATTTTTTTTACTTTATTTTAACAAGAATTTATTCATTTTTTTCTAATTTTGAAGTCCTTTTTTTAACTACAAAATATATAGGGTATAGTTCTCATCAACAATAATATAAAAATCATTTTCTTTTTCTTTGATTCGAAAATATATTATAGATGACATGTATAACTAGGTCAAAAAAAAGGGAAATATTGGTTTTTGATGTACATTTTCTTTGTTATAAGTACTCATGGTCGACCTTACTAGAAACCAACAATTTTTTCCTCTTGTCAAAAATTTCCAATCAAATATATACTTTTTTGAAAAAAAATAACATATTCTTGAAGAGACTCTCTCCTCTATGGTTAAATATAAATTATTATTTTTAAAATATGATTTACTCTCTTTTTTTCCATTTTTGAGGGAGCATCTTCTCAAATAATAAAATACCCACTTATAATATTGTGAAATCATAACATATTATAACTAATCAAAACACTATGAAATTTATATAATGATAATATTGACTTTGAGATCTATAAAAGAGTATTTTTTATTTTTGAAAAAGGTTGAGTTTTGGTAGAGAAATGAGATTTGACCAAAACAAGATTAGAGGTCCTAAAAGGTGACACAAATATGTGTTTTTACCCCTATAAACACGTCCACAAATTCTACAAGGATTTCCTATCAACAATATTGTATATGTAGAGGATCAGGGCATTGTGGTTGTTGAATAAATAAAAGTCCAAGCAAATATGATAAGGTCTTAAGGTCCTTGATCTATAAGGTTTTATGGTACTAAACTTTTTGATTTTCTTTTTTCTTTTTTCCAAAAGTCATGTTCTTTGTTGCTCAAAAAATTCAAAGTTTTCCTCTTTTCCTATAGATTTCACATAGACTTGTTCTCAATTATAATAGTATTGTAATTTTTATTTTCTTATATCTGCATTTTGTTAATAGAGTCATGAACTAATATATTGGTTGAGGAATCCACTTATTTTAGAATGAAAAATATTGTTCTTATGGATGTTAATTAGAAAATGATATTGACTTTTCTTTCTATACTTAGTAAGAATTGCTATGAACTTAGACATAGTTTTTATCAAATTTTGACAAGACATATAAGTACCTATGCGAGACACTTAATTTTTCTACAATTAGGAATCTACCTATTTTCAATTTCAGCTTATATACTTGCCTTAGACAACCTAAATTTTGTTGGAAGTTTATTGGAAAAGTGAGATACTGAGTGGGTGGGGGGGTTAATCAAGATCACTTAAACTTTTATCCTTTAAAGAAAATAAAAACTTAACTATATTCACCACTTAATCCATATCATCTTAGATCATGAATAACACAATCCTTACACTTGAAATGCTGAAATCAATCCTACTATTAATCACATCCATAATCTTAAAAATAAACACATAACACAAAAGATTATCATTACCCAAAAACTGACGAAGGGTGATCCCCTTAATAATATAAACACATAATAGAAACAAAGAAACAACAACAATTGTGAGAACAAATTATGGGCTTCTTATTATTGTTGCAAATGTGAAATTACAAAATTTAGAATTACAATATGCTAACTCACATGGGTGTCTTCATTACAGTAATCTGCAAGACAAAGCTATGAACTATCACCCAGAGCTGTCTGAGACAATGTTTGGGCCATTCTTAAATAGGCAATTTTATGCCACTCGGGAAGGTTCTAGGCACTCAAACTTAATAACTAGCACCGAAAAACCCTAATAATACATATAGAGTCAGCTAAATACACTTTTGATATTTATTTTAGAAGTTTTAGGTAGCCCAACTTTGGAAGACCATAACTCTCAAATTATTGCTCTAATTGGCTATTATACCACTTTTTGGAAATGTTAGCTCTTGATCTATAGGCTTGGATCTATGTAAGCACCCATCCGTCAAGTTTTTAGGCCTCGTTTGAAGCCTCTAAGGCCTTCAAAATTGAGCTTGAAGTTTTTATACCTAAATTACACACCAAAAATTTGTAATAACTTTACAAATACATATAATCTGGACATGAAACTCCATTGACAACTTGTTATAACTAAAATAAACCTTCACCACTAAAATTAGAACATTTTGAGCTCTTATGACCAACTTACTAAGTAGCAAGCGTCCACAAACAACAACTCTACATTTAGACAATCCTTATTGAAATAATTGAAAGGAAATATTTTTTGGGTGATGCAAGATTACTTTGACACCCAGGATGCTCCTGCATTAGAAACCCTCCAAGGTGAAGGTAAAACTGGGATGGGGATAACACCCACAAATCTTCACTACTATAGTAACAAAGTTTTCCTATTAGGGCTACAATGTGTTCACTTCTAATGATCTATGTTGTGAGGGGTTTGCTCTATTAAGAGCTTTAAAAGACTATTAAGTATTCCTTGATTAAAATATTTGAAACTTATAATGAAGTATGCACTATGTTAAAAGATTTACCCTAATTCACTTGCTATAATGTATTAGTACCTGATTCTTTGGTTTGCACTCACAATGTTGATTATGGATCTTCTTTTTCCACTCTCTGATCTAATTTCCTATTTGATATATCTTTTTATCTACTCTTCATTTCTTCATTGATCGCTATACTATGTTACTTCAAAAATTTTCTTGTAGCCTTCAAAATATAATTACTTTGCATATGCATTAAAAACACTTCACATCCTTACAAAATAGGGTTTGGATTTGCCCTAAAATAGACATCTATAGAGTCTTTTAGAATATAATCAATGATACAGATGCTTCTCTTTTTGCCTCATAATTTGATTGGCTAACTTTGCTTCATATGGATTAGTGATCCATGCCAAAATATGTAAAAAACTCTATAATAAATTGTAAAATCATTAAATGTCATTTACATGTTGGCCCAAAATGGTTTACCTCATATTTAGTGTCATTATAAACATTCTTGTTCAAATAGTGTTACTTAGGAACATATAGTTTTTGATGCTCAGTTATAACTATTTTTCCTACTGACACTTAGGCTCAACTAGCTTGACGCCTTCTATAGGACTCAACACATATTCTCTCTTCTTTACTCACTGTTAACTAAAATCAGCTTCCATAGGTATACTCGATGACCATAGACTTGCTCAACTTCTATAAAGCTTGGCATATACAAGATTATTTACAAGTCTAACAAATACATAACTCAGTCTATATAGAGTGACTTAGTCGTAGTGATAACTGAACAACTCTACCTTCTGTATGACTAAGTGTTTGAGACTAATAGACAACAAAACTAAAGAGATAAACAATTTCCCCCTTTGAAATTAGTGGAAAAAATACTTCATCATGACTCATCATTATAGTACAATAAAAAAAATGATAGAACTCCCCCTATATCTATGACTCAGTCCATATTGGAATAAAAAATGAATTACAACATACTAATGTATACAATACATAGTTTATGTTGGCTTTTGAATTAACAAATTTTGAATAACCTAGTGATAAGAACACATATATCTAGGGGTAGTTAATTCCCATATTCAATGCACCTATTCAAACACCAAGGCCAACTATAAGGCTATTTACTCTCCTTCTTTACTTCAGGCTCTGCAAGACCTAGGTGGGTGGACCTTAGATTCTTTATATGGTACTAGTGTAAAGGCATATAATTGAATCTATATAATAGATAAAAATCCCCAAATCTTCTATTTTTATGCAAACATTCATGGACACAAAATAGCTAATAACAAGACACATGAATTTGATAAACTAAGTGAGGGAAACTCTTTTCAACTCCTAAACATCAAGGAAAAAGATATTCGATTAAAGATTAAATCAACATAACCCAGGTATGCAACAACAAAACCATGTAATCTCCAAGCTGATCAGTCCCTTATCCATTGGGCATTAATTAAGTTAGAACATACACATGGATACCCAAAATATACTTATATATCTAGACATCAAATCTATCTATCTACCTTGCAAATAGATATATGTTTTTAGAATGAAAATTGTACTTATCAAACCCCCCTATGATCCATGAAATCCTATCAATGTATATCAAGATAATTACTTAAGTCCTTGACTCAACAACAAGATACATAATGACATACAACTCCAAAAATAAGCTGCAATTGGATAGTATGCACTTTGTACACAGTCAATAGAAAACTACAAACCCATACGGAGGAGACAAACTTCATAATGAAACTTTGAATAAAGCTCTGTATTCATTTTCTTGAAATCAAAACATCATCTATAAGAAAAAAAATCAGAGAATACACTATGAATGACTATATAATCTAAATGCTTCAAAATAAAGTACAATACTATTGTTCATAATAGAGGAAAATTGAGAAATGTGGAATCACAGTTATGGAAGAAATTTTAGTCAAACTCAAACCAATGGAGTTGTCACATAACAAAGAAAATGTCCAAAACTAGAACCCTTACAATGAGATAAGAGGAGAAATCTATAGAGAAGAAGAAGCTCCTGGATCTAAATCTAATCTTGCCATGTGTCCTCCTAAAAACTCTTCTTCCTGATGCTATAGAACTGATCTCCTTTCTCCATCTATTGACAATCAATACTGATCAATGTGTTGTTATAGAAAATATGATATATCTCCTTAAAGTAATGAGGAAACCCCTCTCTAAAGGAAAATCAAATATGCATCAAAAGTATAGGAGCCTCCAATCTGATTTGGCTTGTCTTCATCTACCCTCAACTGTGAAACTCCAACTGTATTTGTTGACAAAACCTTATCCTTTGAAACTACCTTTAAATCAATCAATTCATCCTATTTATGGCTATCAGTGCATTTGATCTTATCTCAAACTGATCAAAATCTGATATTATTCCTTCTTAAACAATAAAACTACATAAATACTGAGAATGTCTTTATAGCATCTGCCATTAAAGACTTGTGTAAAAACTAATTGGATAAATGAAAAGTTCATCTTCTCCTGGTTCTAGTAGTATATTATACGATATACTTTTGATGAAAATATTGCCTCTAAAATGTAGTTGAAAAACCAAGTCTTGAACCATGAACCGAGCATTTAAATGGAAAATTTTAAAATGTTGTATAGTTTGAACTATATGATATCATTAAAATCATTTCAAATTATTCAACTTTTCAAATTTTCCTGAAATGTGCACTCATATTCAATTTATTTTAATTTTATATTCATTTCCCTTGTCACTAGATGACACTTGTCAATTCTCCATTGGTCGACTACCTGGGCAGGCCCCACATTTATGCATCATTTAAAATTCATTTACCTTTTATGCTTCTAGTTTGTTTGATGTCCTGATGTTATGAAAATATCGTAGCATCTCACCTTAGAAATTACCTTCTTACGATCTCATGACATGGGCAAATTTTGTGGCTTTGTAAGTCTTTAATTTCTCATTCTTGACTATACACCACATCGTAGCTTCATAACCTGACATGCTCACGTAACATCTTACCTTCAATATTTTCTCTTTCTAATCCTACAATATGATCATGGCATCGTAATCAAAATTTCCACAACTAAAGACCACACAAAGCCTCAAACTTATGATGAATCATGACATTGGATCTCTTCATCTTTAGCCTTTTGATCTCTCGATGGGCCTCCTAGTCATAACATCTTAGGCTTGTGAATTTCATCTCCTAATCTTGTGATTCACCATAACATTAGAACTCTCTTTCGTTCATGTCGCGACACTATGATGAGCCTCCTCCTCAACATTTGAATGGTCAAAACAATGCTGACATCACATTCCAATTGGCCACGGTGGGCCCTGCACAAGCTATCTCATTTGTCCATAAGGGTGAGCCTCAAAACACTTAACCTTCGAGAGTTGTGTTATTTAAAAAAACCCAAAAGTAACTATGTGGCATGAATGTGGGATTACTACTTCTTAAAAAAATGAAGACTTATCTTCCATGGTGGCTTGGAAGCCCTTTATGACTCCTCTACAAATCTTTGGATGAAAACTTGTTGGTTCAAATGCTCAAACCCACTAGTAAACTATCATTGTTCATGGTTTAAAAATCCTACCAATCACTCACAATGTAAAGTGCACATGTGAATGCAATGGTAGTGGGAGTGTTGGCAGGATGGGGAATATGGTTGAACCCAATCTTATTTCTATACAAATTAGGCATTTCCTTTTGGCCACTGAAAACCACTCTCCCTAGACTCCATCTAGCCCCATGTTTCAATAGAAAATATTTGCCAATCCATGACTCATCTTTTAAAAGATAGCATGGATCCATGTCATTTCTATTCATAACTTTATGCCCTTATATTATGCATTGAGAAAATTTGGATATGGACAAGCCGACAAGAAAAGTTGCATTTGTTTTCTGAAGCATCATCCCCTGCATTCTGCCTTTTCTACCCATGCACATTCTGCAATTCTCCTCCACCTTCTTCATTCTTCAATCTCGATCAAAGTAATTAGTCTTGTATGTAGGCTCAAGAAGTGCCTCCCAAAGGTAATGAAGATGTCCTTCTCCATAATTTTTAACATTTGAATAATGTTCTCATCTAATCTTCAAAATAGAGCTCCCTAGTATCTATTGTTGTTGTTAATTTGGGCATCACTACATGATCTAGAATGTTTACAAAGTGCTAAAGCTGGTAGTCATGGATTGCTCTCTTCAACACCTTCTTTCTCCATCCACTAAAGCTTGCTTCTCTATTGTTAAAATAGGGGAAGGGTGGGAATTATGGGGTTCAACAAATAAGGAGGATAATAAAATATAGAGGGATTAATAAAATGCTTAGATGGAGTTCAGGTTATTCCAATAAATGGTAAGTATTTTTTTGATAGGAGACTAATAATGTCCTCAAATGTAGTAGAGTTACCATAGTATCATCCTATGTAAGCTCTAGATCCTTTGAACATATCCACTTCTCTTCATTTCTAGCCATATTTTGGAAAAAAACATATCTATTTGAGCATTAAAGATGAAGCACTCATACTGAAGATTTACAATGATTACAACCATTATAACCCCTTACCTAAAAAATCTCCAAACCCTAGTATGCCTTATCCATCTAATGGAATTAGTCAGGCCCCAAAGTGGGTCTGGCTAAAAAAAGAATTCAAACTAACACATGTTTCCTAGAATTGATCCACTAAGATTTTGGCACTAGCTAGATTCAAATTCGCACACTGAATAAAGCTTAAAAAATCAAATACCCTATTTTTGAAAATTACAAAATTCATACCAAGAGGCACTCTGTGTGGCCTAAAAAAATGATATAAATAGATAACCAAGCTTTGAAAACTAACATGTTGATACTTTGTTCTACATTCTTATACCTTGTTGAATCTCATCTCATAACCACTTTGAGGGAAAAAGTTATTGACCGTCAAAGTTGCTCAATTAAAAGTGTCTGCAAATAAACATGTTAGAAAATAACAAAATGCATTTAGTTTTGGCTTCAAAAATAGGTCATACAGATACTTGGGGGCTTGAAAACTGGGGCACTAGTTCATTGTCATGAGGAGAATATTGTTCTATGATTTGGGCTCATGATGAATAACATGGAAAATTTGGTAAGTGGGTGAAGTGGGGTACTCATATTTGCAGAACAATGAACACCAATAGAACTATGGTTTTCACAAATGGAATGGACCTGGGAAAGTATGCAGATGGATTCATCAAGTCTTACAAATTGGTGCAATTAAAGAATTTTCAGAGTAGAATATAGTAGTACAAGAATTTGATCTCATCATTCATAGATTTAGAGTTATGATATCTCGAATAGGGGTACTGATCAATTTGCCTTTCTTGACACCAGTAAAACCTCACAAGTTGCAAACAAAATCACATTTGAAAATTAGTCAACGAATTTGTCATAGGCTCAAATCTAGAATATAGCAAGTATCTGACCTCTAGAATACAATGCAAAATGAAATTTCTTAGTATGATCAACTAGGTACAAGTTATAATCAATCAAATAGGGCCTCACAGAATTCAGGGCAATTTGCATTAGCATGACAACAATAAATAGCCAACTTCAAGTGATTCAAAATCTAGTCAAAACATATCAAAATGAATTGAAAATTGACACATAGGTTCTCATATATGTATACTAAACAATCCCAATGTGATGAGTCATAAAACATAACTAGGTGTAAGATATTCAAATGCAAACTAGGCTTCCTATCACTATTTGACACTTATGCAAAAATGCAAGTCTGAGCATTGCTCAAAATGAAACTTCACTGGATGACTCAAAATTTTGGAATGGTACTAAAAAAAGGAACACAATTTTGAGTCCCATCAATTTACATGACTCAAATAGTTAGATGTAGTTTTGTCATACCTTTGATCTGTCCTTAGTTGCTCATATGTTCTCTGAATGATATCATTTTTTTTTGTTTTTTTGTTTCTTCTTTCAAATCTTCTTCAATCCCCCTTGATTTTGTCATTTATGTCTATTTTTGGGGTCAGGAGGATGGAATTAAACCATACTTATCAATAAATTCCTTTCAAATTTGTATGATCATGGCAAGAGCATGATCCCATGTAGTTTTAAATAATTCCAAAATTTTAATCTTGATCTCCAAATTTGCAGCCAAGTCAATCAAGCTATCAATAGTAGAAATATTATGATCTGATTATACTAGATCCTTTGTTGAAACTAACTCACATTACATTACCTCCAAGTGAGGTATTAACATAGATGATATGGAGACAATTTTAGCACTCATTAAGTTGTCTATTGTATGTAGCTCAACTAGCCTCCCTTGTACACACAATAGTCTATTGTAATGCATTGAAATTGATCTAGCAGATTGAGAGACAGAGTTACTTGAAGATTTTAAATCACCCTCAATCTTCTTAATACTAGCTTGAAATTCATTTATGAATTTGGGCACATCACAAAGAGTATTGTACAAATCTTAGATTTTCTTCACAAGCTCTTCGCTATTTTTTACAAGTGTTTATAGTTAAACTTTTCTCAATGCAATTACAATAGAGACTTTTTCAAGTACCTTCTTTTCAAACTTCTTTTTTGACTAGGCCATCAATTTTTCATTTGCCTTAGTGTTTAATTTTTCAATAATTTACACCAATTGAGAGATAATAGGAGCTTGTTCATCGATATGATGAATGTCAAATGCATCAACAAATGTATCTTTTATATCATGCAACACTTTCCTCTATTGTTTCTCTCTCCTCATTTCTTCTTAAATTTAATTTCTTACGAAGATATCTTGCAAGATAACTATTTTCTTAAACAAGAGATTCTTCAAATCCCATTGTGGTATTTCAATTACTTCATCCAAGGTAATAAATTTACCTAGAGAACTTATCTTCTTCTTCTTCCCTTTGTCCTTTTTGGATGTGTTGTTTCTTAGCAAAACTAAGGCTAGAGTGGGTGAAGGGGTTTCACTAATTGGCCTATCTTCAACATTAGTGTCAGAGGTAGCAACAAAATAACTTAGCATGATTTGTATTGTAGGGACTTGCACTTGTTACGCAGATGCAAAATTTGAAGTAGCTTGGTGTGGAGTGTGAGCTCTCACACTTGTCTTTGTCTATGATACATCAATCTTATTTTCTTACTTCTCCTATTATTTTGGCTCGGCCTCCTTGTTTCCCTTTGATAGAGGTTCTAAGACTTGTGGTCCTTGGTAACATGTGGTATACTTATCTACCTTAGTTATTTTGTCTTGCTCTTTCTTTTCTTTTGGTGCCTTAGTGGATTCATTTTCCTTCACTGGCTCCTCAACACCTATCTTTGTTCGAGATGGTAGTTGAATATGTGCAGTAGGGTCAACAACTAGTACTGGTATCTCTCTTATCTTAGGATAGTTGATCTGGGGGATACTTTCGTCAAAATTGAAGCATCTCCAAAACTCCAACAATCAGCATCAGATTAAACTCCTTGAAATTCTAGACCCAACACAATTTGAACGGGTGAGAAAGGAGTCCGTACACAAAAGTTACGACCAGTCAAAGGTTGGTCAAATTTAGGTACAGAGGCTATTAAAAAGGCAAAAAAATTGAACTCTCCAAATTTGGTCAAATTTGGCATCAAACCGAAGGTCTCGTCAAGAGCTCTCCAACGATGTTCGTTTTGTCAAAACGGAGATCGTATGTGAAAATGGTGCTCGATTAAAGTCCAAGGTGGTGTGGCATTAAATATATATATATAAAATTTAAAAAAAATGCCATTCAAAAACATAGGTGATGGTTGGGGGGGTCGAACCCGTGACCTCCTAGCCCTAAGACTCCACTGATGATCGTTGGAGCATTCGTTGCTTTTGAAATATATAAAGCACAGTTTGTATATAACCCCTTCTCGCCAGAAATTGAAGAGAAAGGAAGCCGCAGACAGGGTTGGAACCCCCGACCGACGCCTTTTTTAAAATACTCAACTGCCAATGTGCTATTTTGGCACTTTAAGATATATTTAGCGTAGTTTTATTTTATCCTTTAAACCGATGGCCTAACCTTAGTAAAATAAGGTTATTATCTATTTTGACCCCAAAATTAACATAAGCCAAATCTTTCAAAAATGGTTAGAGGTTAATTCGAAGGGAGGAATTAATTGAAGGGGTCTAATATTACATCATTTTGTTATAGCCTTATTTTGGCTAATTTCATGTATAAAAAGGGGGTTTAGGAGACTCTTAAGGCATTCAAAAAAAGGAGAGAACGTCGAAGTGCTAAGAGTAAGGGAGATTTGTTGAGGCGTTTATTCCTGTACTTTGAAACAACGTGATGTTGTTGTACTTCAAAGGAATGACTTTGTAAACATTTGTACATGATTTTTGGAGATAATTGGATCGGTCCCCCTATTGGAGCTGGACCCGGAGACGTAGTCCATACGGATGAACTCCGAGATCAAATTGTTTGCGTTTTCTTTCTCTCATTGTCTCTTTTATCAGCTCAATCTTGTTGTTCTCTTATTTCATTTATGTTAATTTGATTCGTTAAAAGTTTTAAATTAATTCTATGTGATAAATTAACATTCCTCTATAATAGTCCTAGATCCTAATCAGATCAAATTTGGTATCAGAGCCTTTGTTGGACTAGTATTGCAGATTTGAATGCTAACAAGATCCAGGATTGAGAAAGGCGAAGGAAAGCTTGAGGAATACAATCCTGAGATTGGAAAATGAAGGACTAAACCATCATCACAAATGGCAGACAAATGTGGACAAGCTTTTCAAGATAAGAGTATTCAGAAGACTCTTCAGAATTTGCAGACAATGGTAGAAGTTTTGGTACGAGAAAGAGAAGAGAAGATGCAAAGACGTGCAGCTCGAAAGGACAAAGGGAAAAAGAAAGGTGCTGATCGTGATCCACCAAAGACACCTCCTTCTTCTCCTTCTTCTCCCTCTTCTCCTTCTTCCCCCTCTTCTCCTTCTTCTACCCATTCTGAGTCTTCTAATATTTTCAAAGGAGGACATAAGCCTCGAATTAAGTTGGATGTAAAGTTTGACTTACCAAAATATTGTGGGGAGTTAAATGCCGAGAAACTAGATGATTGGATTTAGCAAGTAGAAGTCTACTGTAGAGTTCAAAACCTTGTAGATGATGTTGACAGAATTCAGTTAGCCACTCTTCGTTTAGGTGGTGTAGCCCTAACTTGGTGGGAGAGTAGGTCTCGGGATGAAACTTCACAACATGGTAATGTAATGTCCCCATTTTAGCAGTTGACCAAGTGTGTGTGCGTTAGCCTTGTTCTACATGGTCCCGAGGGCTAACGAAGGGTTTAATGGGATCTTGGAGTGTTTTGGCCTAGTCATTTCCAGTTTGGGCCAAAACGAAGTTGATTTACTCAGTTTTAGGCATACTTACTATTTTTAGTAAGTCGGCAGGACACAGTGCAGGTCAATTTTGGTGATTGGATTCGATACTCCTTGCTGAGAGCTTTTCGATGAGCTATCACTCGCATTATTCAGAGTCTGATTGCTAATACATTTTAATGCCTGAAGTTTTATTAAAGTAACGTCTAATTTAATTGTAAAATATTAAAGTGTTACTTTAATATTTATTTTATGGTGATGTGTACCCAAGGGAGACATAAGGGGTATTTTAATATATGTTTTATATTACACATCTTTATCCCACATTGTCCATATGAGTTGAGCAGACCCGTGGGAATAGAATAAAAGGAAGCATTTGTAGCTTCATTAGACAGGTTGAATATGAGAAGAAATTGGTGTGTGAGTTGCAGCTTTATTCTTGGCATTTGAGGACGTCTATCCTCTCTTGTAACATTCTAGACGTCATTCCCTTGGGGTTTGGCCTTTGGAATTCTTTCTTATTGGCTTCATTATCAGGCAGTTTAGTTGCATTTTCGGCTATAGGCAGATTTGATATTTTGCTCATATCTTCTTCACTACTTGTCCGACGCTTATGCCGCTTGGAGGGAATGGTATTATGAAGGTAGTGGACTGATTGGAGGACAAAGTATTGTAGCAGCAAGTTCGTAAGCATGGGCTGGAGTATTATGACAATATTGCTGAAGTAATTAGTGAGTTGATAAATCTGCCATGTATTTGGTTTTATGAATTCTGAAAATAACATTTTATTAGCAGCAGTTCATTTCCACTTTGCATATTATTGTAGTTTCTTTCTTGTTTATGTTGTATGATACCAATTCCATGCACAAAACACAACAAACAAATAAACGTTTGATTTCCAGAGTTATAAGGGGTTTTAAGAAGTTGAATGCAAACTGTTTGACATAATTCCTTTCAGCAATTTGGTTTAGTTTTTTGGGACATCCAAGGGTGTCCATTACAGGTAAGTTTAGTTTGTCTTGGTCAGAATTTGTTACTGCTTTAAAAAAGCAATTCTACCCCCTAGGCCATATGCAGCAGTTAATGATGAACTGGCAACATTTTAGGCAAGGGAAAGGTCAGTCTATCCAGGATTACACCCATGAATTTCGCAAAAAGGCTATTTCATTAAATGTCCCATTGTATACCTAGGAAACCTTACTCAAGTATATAGGTGGTCTTCATTCTTACCTAAGGCATTCTATTCTCGTCCTGAATCCTTGTAATTTGGATGAAGTATGTGTCCAAGCAACACATTTAGAATCAAGGGGTAAGGGTACTTTCATTGATAAGTCTGATAAAAAGCCATCTAAGTCTGAGGAAAAGTCCAAAGGAAAAGGAAAGGGTAAAAAGAATGCAACAGTAAAGAAAGAGGGTGAGAAACCCACATGCTCACATTGCAAGAAAGAAGGGTATGATGATTCTAAGTGCTGGAAGTTACATCCTGAAAAGAGGCCAAAGCGATATGGTGGAAACAAAGGTAAACAGAAAATTGCTGTTGTAATTCAACAAGATCTTGGATCTGACTCCGGAGATGAGACAAAGATTGTTGCTACCAGGATTCAAGGTAAAGGAAAAGGTATATCTCTTTCATCAGCTCCAAGTTCTTCTAGCATAAGTGCAAGTACAAGTAAAGAATCTTCTCCTAAGAATGATAAGCAAAGGAATGAATTATTTCACATTCGAGTTGTTATCAAGCATAATAAGGTTGATACATTATTCGATACAGGTTCCCAAGTTAATTTAATATCTGAGGAAGTTGTTAAAAGCTTAACTTGACTGCAACACCTCATCCAAAACCATACCCTCTTGGATGGGTTTGCGATGATGCACAGTTACAGGTAACTAAACAATGCAAGTTAAGATTTGCTATCACTGCAAACTTTGTAGATGAGGTAGAAGCTGATGTAGTCCCTTTAGATATATGTGGTCTTGTACTTGAGAGTCCCTATTTGTTTGATCGTCAAGCTATCTTTTATAGGGGGGAAAATAAATATCATTTGTTTAAAGACAAGATTGAATACATTGTACGGGCACATAAGGTTAAGACTAATCTGGCATTAGTCAATGCTGGTCAAATGAAAAGGTTAGTCAACTGTAGTAAGAATTTTGTGTTGATGCTTGTAAAAGCCAAAGAAGATGAAACATCTGAGGCATTTAAGGGATGTGATCCAAAACATAAGGCTGAAATAGTCAAAGTTGTTTCCGCTTACGATGACTTGTTTCAGGAACCGAAAGGATTGCCTCCTAAGAGAGAGATACAATGTGAGATTCAGTTGCAGCATGATGCACCACTTCCTAATATCGGCATGTACCATTTATCAGTCTTGCAGAATGAAGAAATCAAAAAGCAAGTTCAGGAGCTCATTGAGAAAGGAGTTATCCGTCCTAGTACTTCTCCTTGTGGTTCTCCTATTGTGTTGGTTCCAAAGAAAGATGGGACTTGGAGAATGTGTATTGACTACAGGGCTTTGAACAAGATAACGGTAAAGAATAGGTACCCTCTTCCTAGAATTGATGATTTACTTGATCAGTTGAGACATGCAATTTATTTCACTAAGCTAGACTTACGTAGTGGATATCATCAAATAAGAATTGCAGAAAGTGATATTTGGAAAACTGCTTTTAAGACAAAACAGGGACTTTTTGAGTGGTTGGTCATGCCATTTGGGCTTTGTAATGCACCAGCTACATTCATGAGAGTCATGAATGATGTCTTTCATCCCTTTATTGATGATTTTTTCATAGTCTATTTAGATGATATTCTTGTATTTAGTAAGTCTTGGGATGATCATGTACTTCATGTAAAGAAAGTATTTGAAATACTTAGAAAAGAAAAACTATATGTAAAGATTTTAAAATGCGAATTTGCAAAGACATCCTTAGTGTACTTAGGCTATGTCGTAGGGAATGGTCAATTGAAAGTAGACCCTGCAAAGGTCGAATGTATTGTAAAATGGCCTAAGCCAAGTACAGTTACAGAAATTAGGAGTTTCTTAGGTGCAGTTCAGTATTGGAGGAAGTTCATTGCAAATTTCTCTTTCATTGCATCACCGTTGCATGCATTAACCAGTACCAAGACAACTTTTCAGTGGGGAGGTCCGCAACAGAAGGCTTTCAACACTTTGAAGGAAAAGTTGAGCACCGCACCAGTTCTATCTCTACTTGATTTACATCAACCATTTGAGATTGAGACAGATGCGAGCGGGTTTGCCATGGGAGCTATACTCATGCAAGGAGGTAAACCAGTCTGCTACCACTCTGAAACTTTTTCAGGAGCAGTAAGTAACTATCCTACATATGATAAAGAACTTTATGCTTTAGTTTAGAGTGTTAAAAAATGGAAGCACTACTTAATGGGAAAGGAAACTGTAATCCACACTGATCACCAACCACTACAATATTTGCACTCACAATCTAAGCTACAGCAAAGTAGGCACTTTAGGTGGATGGGTTTTCTACAATAGTTTCATTTGGTAATTAAGTATAAGAAGGGTTCCCATAACAAAGTAGCAGATATGCTATCTAGACCTACTATTCAGAATGCTTTGATAATCCTTCAAAATAGTTCTATTGTTCATGAAAGTTTTCAAGAACAATATGCTAATGATGAGAACTTTAAGGATATCTATGCAGCTTTAATCCAGGGTAAACATGTAGAAGAGAAAGATTACTATGTGCAGGATAATTTGTTGTACCACTTGGGAAAATTATGTATTCCTAGAAATGAACAAGCACATGTAATCCGTGAAGCACACACCTCATTGATTACAGGACATTTCGGGGTAAGTAAGACATTAGCTCAATTGCAGAAATATTGTTACTAGCCTCGTATGGAGGAAACTGTCACCAAGTATATAAAAGGATGTGTAATGTGTGCAACCAGTAAACCAAGTAATAGGAAATTAGGTTTGTACACACCATTACCTGTACCATCCCGTCCATGGGAAAGTGTATCTATGGACTTTGTGGGAGGTTTACCTATTTCTAGGAAGGGTCATGATTATTTGTATGTAGTAGTTGATCGGTTCAGCAAAATGTGTATTTTAATGTCTTGTAAAAAGCAAGTTACTGCTGAACTGACTGCTCATTTGTACTTTCAAAATGTATGGGTTCATTTTGGGTTACCCACTTCTATTGTATCGGATCGAGATTCTCGATTCTTGGGGGAATTTTGGTCATCTTTATGGGGACTCATGGACACCAAGCTGAAGAAGAGTACAACCTTCCATCTGCAGACCGACGGACAAACAGAGGTAGTGAACAGGACAATTGTGCATCTACTTAGAGGCTACTGCACCAAACATCCTAAGTTGTGGCATGAAAGTCTTCATTATGTGCAACATGCTTACAACCATGCGGCACACTCTTCTACAAAGAGGTCTCCTTTTGAGACTTGCTTCGGTTACTTGCCTAAGACACCAATGGATTTTGCTTTTGGGAAGGACAATGTTGTAGATGGATGCCATGATGCAGAAAAGGCTTTAAAGTTCATCCAGAAGGTCCAAGCAATCCATTAGGCAGTAGAAGCACAATTAGATTAGAGCCAAGCAAAATACAAGGCTCGCCATGATAAGCATCGCATTGATCACCAATTCCAAGTTGGTGACAGAGTTTGGTTACATATCAGCAAGGAAAGAATGCAAGGTGAAGGAAGGAAGCTCAAAGCTATCAGGTATGGTCCTTTTGAGATCTTGGAAAAGATCGGTACTAATGCTTTTCACCTTAATCTTCCTCCATACATGCAAATTTACTCAGTTGTCAATGTTGAGAATCTGAAGTTGTATGAGCCTCCAATGATCTTGGATGAAGACATCAGTGTTTAGGTTCCATCAGTTAATGATCTTTCACCAGAAATTATGTCAGAATTGCCAGAAGATGTTATCCTAGACAGGAATGTCAGAACTTCATGAAGAGGACCAGTTGAATACCTCCGAGTGGGATTGAAGGGGATGCATCCAAGCAAGGCAAGATGGATGGAGATTGGTAAAGTGAGGGAACTATACCCTCACCTTCTTTTTGAGTAATCCAAACTTTCGGTGGTCCGAAAGCTCCTCAGTGGGGAGGCTTGATCCGGGGGATACTTTCATCAAAATTGAAGTATCTCCAAAACTCCAACAATCAATATCAGATTAAACTCCTTGAAATTCTAGACCCAACGCAATTTGAAAAGGTGAGAAAGGAGTCCGTACACAAAAGTTACGACTAGTCAAAGGTTGGTCAAATTTAGGTACAGAGGCTATTAAAAAGGCAAAAGAATTGAACTCTCCAAATTTGGTCAAATTCGGCGTCAAACTGAAGGTCTCGTTAAGAGCTCTCCAACGATGTTCGTTTTGTCAAAAACAAAGATTGTATGTGAAAATGGCGCTCGATTGAAGTCCAAGGTGGTGTGGCATTAAATATATATATATTTAAAAAATTTAATTTTTTTAAAAAAAAAATGCCATTCAAAAATATAGGTGATGGTTGGGGGGGTCGAACTCGTGACCTCCTAGCCCTAAGACTCCGCCGATGACCGTTGGAGCATTCGTTGCTTTTGAAATATATAAAGCGCAGTTTGTATATAACCCCTTCCCACCAAAAATTGAAAAGAAAGGAAGCTACCGGCGGGACGCCTTTTTTAAAATACTCAACTGCCAATGTGCTATTATATAACCCCTTCCCACCAGAAATTGAAGAGAAAGGAAGCCGCCGGCGGGGTTGGAACCCCCGACCGGTGCCTTTTTTAAAATACTCAACTACCAATGTGCTATTTTGGCACTTTAAGATATATTTAGTGTAGTTTTATTTTATCCTTTAAACCGACGGCCTAACCTTAGTAAAATAAGGTTATTATCTATTTTGACCCCAAAATTAACATAAGCCAAATCTTTCAAAAATGGCTAGAGGTTAATTCAAAGGGAGGAATTAATTGAAGGGGTCTAATATTACATCATTTTGTTATAGCCTTATTTTGGCTAATTTCATGTATAAAAAGGGGGTTTAGGAGACTCTTAAGGCATTCAGAAAAAGGAGAGAACGTCGAAGTGCTAAGAGTAAGGGAGATTTGTTGAGGCATTTATTCCTGTACTTTGAAACAACGTGATGTTGTTGTACTTCAAAGGAATGACTTTGTAAACATTTGTACATGATTTTTGGAGATAATCGGATCGGTCCCCCTATTGGAGCTGGACCCGAAGATGTAGTCCATACGGATGAACTCCGAGATCAAATTGTTTGCGTCTTCTTTCTCTCATTGTCTCTTTTATCAGCTCAATCTTGTTGTTCTCTTATTTCATTTACGTTAATTTGATTCGTTAAAAGTTTTAAATTAATTCTATGTGATAAATTAGCATTCCTCTGTAATAGTCCTAGATCCTAATCAGATCAATAGTCCCTTATTTTCTGCAATATTGGAGCATTAGGTGTAGTTGAACGAATAGGGATACATTACCCTACTCTTGAGATCTCAACACACCTGCGTCTTCTTTATCAGTATGAACATCCTCTATTGTTACAATATTTTTTTCACTCTCCTTGACCTTTTTTCTAATAGCTTCTTCAAGTGTATCCAAGTCATTATATGTAGTGCCTGCCCCTAGTTTACATTTATTTTATCATTGCCAAACTCTTTTAGGCCAAATTTATGCTTGATTATTAGTAGTATTGTTTTGAGATTATCACATATTGTTTTACATTTAGTTGATTGTATGATAAGATTACTTGGTACTCTATACTTCATGTATCAATGATGATTATTCAGTGATTTTAGTTCTTGATGATGATTAGTTAGATCAATTATCATGTGATTTCTTATGGATACTTACCCCATACTGCATGTGTATAGTGTGCACGTATTTTTTCTTTATGTATGCCATTTCTGATGTGGTTAAGGAAGGGAGTTGTAGTCACCTGCTAGTCGGGATCTACAGAATGCACCACTTCCTGCCATTGCCTATTTAGTTTAGTATATATGTTTTTGCACATGCATGGATTTTATGTAGATTGTAGGTATTGGGTATCAACTTCCCTGAATTTCCAGGATAAGCGTACCCTATCACATTATCTCAATGGTAAGAGAGGGGAGATAAATTCTTAAGTCCAAATACTAAACCTTTAAGCCATTTTTCCTATAGAACCAGGACAAGTATCTGAGATGTTTACCTTCTAAATGTGCCGTATGATGTAAGTTCGTAATTATAACCCTTTAGTTTGATCTTGTATGTGTTTTTCTATCATGAGTTTTTGTATTTTGTTTTATGAGTCCTTGGTGATTTTTCTATTAATTAAGTCAAATTAAATGATTAAATTATTGATTTAATTTAATGAAAAATTATTAGGTATTTTTAATATTTAATTAATTGGGAAATTAATTAAATAAAAAGAATTAAATTTGAAGATAAAAGTTATAAGAATAATTTTAGAACGTGATAATATTTATTTAATTTAATAATAATAGATTTGGAGTTCTTTTTAAAATAAATTCTAAATACTATTATTATTTAAGTTAATAAATATTCTATCAATCGAACATTCGAAAATAAATTAAGAAGTGAAAAGATATTAACTTATTAAGAGTTTTAAGATTGCATAATGCATGCATGAGATTAAAATTTAATAAATTAATTGACAAGAGGAGTCAAGTGAAAATTAAATAAAGTTATTTTATAATTCATTAAATGTGCATGAAAATGATAAAGAAAAGATAATAGGAGCTAAAGTCTAGTGAGCAAGGAGTCCTCTCAAGTGAATACACAATCAGTGCCCTGATTTTAGGAGAGAACTCCTTATCACCAATTGAGGGTTCATTTTTGAAGGACTGCAAATTTTGGAGGAGGAAAGGATTTCGAAAGAGAAGGTTTTGGGAGGAGAAATTTCTCTCATAATTTTCTTGGGTGTAGCGATTAGCATCAAAGTCTAGGTAGAAACTTGTGATTATTTTCTTGATTTATTAAGCTCTTTCTTTCCTGTCTTCATCGTGTCTGTTGAATTTCTATTTGAATATTTCTTGTGACGGGTGCTTTCAATTCTATAAATTTCTAGTATGCATGTTAATTCTTCTATATACATAGAGATTGAATTATCTCAAAATTCTTGTCCACTAATTTTGCAAATTAGATATTAAACCAAGAAGGGTTTGAAATTTAAAAAGGAAAATATAAAGAGAAAATTTGACTAGTTGATCGTATTTTCCTTGTTATATTAATGTTGGGACTGTTATTAAAAAAAATATAATTTAAATGGAGAAGGGTATTTGTTTTCTTTAAAAAAAATTATTCATTAAAATTTTATTTAAAAAAAATTAATCAAAAATCGTATTTAGAAAATATTTATAATATAAATTTTAAAAAATTAATATTGGGAAGGAGGTGGGGCCACCAAACCCCCACCTCCCTTTTTCCCCATCCCCGTGGTGCACATATTAAGGCTGCATGATAGCTATGACTATTGTCATAGGAGCAGTACTACCTTTACGACAGTGCACTACTGCTACTACAACAACGACACTACCATGGTAGTAGCCAACCTTTATGGCCGACTGTGGGGGCCCAAAATGCAGGGTCTTTTTTTATTGTTTGATTTTAATTTTTATTAAATTTTTAATTTAATAAAATTTTGATATAGTTTTTCTAAATTAATTTATTTAAAAGTTTAAAATTGTATTATGTTTAATTTATTAAAATTTTAATTTAGTTTAAGTATGATTTAATTAAATGATTAATTTTAATAAGGTTTCATTAATATATTAATGAATGTATTTATTAATATTTGATAAAAAAATTTAAAAAGATTATTATTAAAGTATAGTTATAAACAATTAATTAAATTGTTATTAATGTTATTATAATTTTATTAATAAAATAATGGTCATTTTATTAATAATTTAAAAAAAGCTATTAATTAATCTTAAAAAATAAGTGTTTTTTTTGGATCAGTAAATGGCCAAGGCCATGATGATATATTATTAATAATAAAATAATTACAATAGCGTTCCATTGTTCAAACAAACACTGGTAGGAAAGAATGGGGAAAGAAAACCTCCAGTCTAGCCCAAGACCTCAGTCCTATGTTATTACAACATGAAATGGGCATACCCCAGTCAGAAAATCCTATTTATACATTACATTGTAAATATTTGTTTACAGTGACAATAAAGTACATAACTCTTTGAAGCCACCATTACCTCTTGCCAAAGATTCCAATACTTTCTTTTTATTTATGCGTAGAGATCAAATGCGATCATCCCTATCTAACTATCTTGCAAGCAAACTGGTTAATAATAAATATTAAGATACAAATCTATCTAATACTAAATTAGTATTGATAAATCCTAAATAAAAAATGAAGATAGCACATTAATAGATGTAATTATATCTCCTATATATATCAAGAGAATAAAACTAATTACACTTATCCAAAATAGGACAAAAAAGAGGATATTAATTAAATTATAAAACCTAAAATAGAGATCATGACACCTACCAAAAAAGATTTAGAATTAAGATTCAACTGCTAAATTCCAACAATCAAGATTAGAAATATCCATCAACCAATTCCTTTTTTCCCTACTTGGACTAGCACCACAAAACTACATGCCAAACAATTAGATACCAGCATAGAGAGATGCCTTACTAAGTAATAAAGGATGCATAATAAGTGTAGAAATTAGCCAGATGGAAACAGAGAGCTAAAAATATAAACTGAAGACCCAATAGAGACAGATAGTAGAGCCATACCATTAAGTACAATACACTACCAATTCTACAAATTAAAGCCATCTATCATGTGAGTGAAATGTTGAAAAAATAGATAAGAAGAGCTATGAGTGAACCATCCATGTTTACCATCCAAAATTTGATCAACTAGAAATAAATCAGAGTACTTTCCTTTAAACTAAATCATAGGAACAACCTACATATTTCCCATGCAATTCTGATACTGAATTATTAAATCCAAGTTAACAATCTAGAAAGATTCTACCATGAGAAGCTAGATGTCTACTATAAAAAAAAATCCATAATAGTAAACAAATAGTTATGAGCATAATCAGAGCTAACACATCATCTAATTGAAGAATTCATGAATAATTCGTCAAACAAACAACTGTACTTCCATTCATACTCATACTATTTCAACTACATTAAAATGAACCTTTCAAATCGATTAAAATGACAATAAAACACCTTTCATGAATACTAAAGAACCAATGCCACCCAATAGACATTAATATCAGATATTATTGATATTATATTATGCCTATTTACATGTCCATGATAAAAGAGTTTTCAAAATCTACATACACTTGTGACCCAGAGAAACATACAAAACCAAAAGGCTTAAGTACAACTATAATCGATGAACCATGTCAATATAGTTCATTAAAAAACACCTTTAACAGAGATACATTGATATCAATCTGACTAGAAAAAACCTAGAGACATAGCAACATCTGAGATAACCTTACTTATGGAATACCATAATCACTTCAGAGATGTCATTAGGGTTTTCCACATGAAAGTTCAGGGGGAACTCAAAACCAGATTTAGCCCTAGTGGTCTTCTCTGAATTTGGGGTACAAATACTTAGGGAATCTAGATTGTCAAATACTACCCTGGATGAATATAAGCATTGAAAACATTGAGGTAATTGGTAAGCCAAACCCTATTCTCCTCCTCCATGATGCCCCTCCAATGTAGAAGAAAATGGATACTTGCCTCCATCTTTGGCCACTCCTTGTAAAAGGCTAGGTTCTCATGAATGATCAATGATGGGCAATGAAAAGCAACCTCCAAGTCTAGAGACCTTGGTGGAAGATCCATGTATTTTTTTGGGAGAGGAACCCACAACTTGTCATCAATGCTCCTAATCATTTGCTCTAGAACTTTCTTTCGGTTGGTACAAAATTATCACAACATAGTCAGATAATGGCTCTGTGTTCTACCCTCTCTCTCGCCATGCAACCAATGAAGGAACCAATTATATCACCATTTTTCCTCCATTTGAATTTATAGTTAAAGACTCCTTCCCCAATAACCTTACTCATAGAAATCCTTGACATGTCATCCATCAGTTGGAGTATTCTATTCCAACATTTTGGTTTAACATTGCCATAGAAGGCCATGGTGCAGGTTTCCTTAGAATGAAAAACATAGATATTGGACTCCATTTTGTAGATAGGAATGCACCATGCAATGTATGAGGAAACTGACAATAGTAAATAAAACAAATACAAATGAAGGGTCTAGAATGTCACTCTAGCATGACCTCATGCAATAATGACATCATTAGATCAAAACACAGGGAAAATAAAACACAAAATAATGAAAGGGCCAATAAGACAAAAAAATCATAACAACGTCAACTTTAGACAAAATAAAAAGGATGCCACTTATCTCTGTGATAAGCAAAAAAGGGGACAATCAAAAGCACTGACTTGGACCAATCATAGTAGCTGTCACAGTTGGCAACTGAAGCATACAAAAAATTCCATAGTGGAGGGAAGTCATAAATAATATGCAATAAGAAAAAAGTTAACTCCTAAAAACAAAAATATGAAAGAGGAAAGAATTATCTCGATAACTGAGAAGATATTGCAAAGACTGGTCAAACTTCATTAATGACTTGGAAATTAACTCCATCAACTCCTTTATTGGCTAGATGATCTGCCTTCTGATTACCTTCACAAAAAATGTGACATATCCTACTATCAACAAACTAGTCTATAAGATCGAGCACTACACCTAACTTAGAGCTGAGGACCCAATTAGGAGTAGTATGTTTCCTGACCATATTTAAGATGATCTAAGAGTCATCTTCTATGATAACTTTTTTCACCCCTAACTCATGACATAGACGCAATCCCTTTCCTAATGCTTCTAATTTAGGTAGATTGTTGGAGGTGGGCTGGATAGACATGGATTTTTTGGCTATCCATTTGCATGTATCATTGTTGATGATATAACCAATCCCTGTTGTACCTAGATTGCCTCTAGCTACCCCATCAAAGTTGAGTTTAAACCACCCCTTTTGGGGGGGAGACCATTTATAGTTTTCCCTAGCTTCTTTACTTTTCTTGAAGTAAACTAGTGGGGGGTTAATCTAGTTGATCCAATTCTTCTTCATTAGACTATCCCAAGAAGAGAAAGATCCTTCGGAGTTAGTAACTTCCACTATACTAGTCTCAATTTTTAAAATTAACTCCTCAAGCTATAATTCAGAGTCCCTAAAAATGCATCTATTTCTCTCCTTCTAGATTTACCACAAAATCATTAAGGGCATATGTTCCAAAGTTTACTAGAAATACCTTTAACCAAATTAGTGGGTCATCCTTTGAGGAGATCAAGAAAAGATTTTGGTAAAGGTGTAGACCACCCCAACCGAAGTGTAAGCCATTTCCAATAGGCTTGAGAAAACAAACAACTATATAGTAGGTGGTTCACATCTTCATGTTGGAAATATAGATGGAGTAACTGGGGGGGGTGGGGTGTGGGTGGGGGTGAATAAGTTACCACAAAAACAAATTCACATATCCCTTAGATGTCTAATAAAACTAGTTACTACTTTCACTTAGTAAACATACTTAAAATGCTATAACTCAGTAAATACAGTGTATATTAATTTTAATAGATCTTAAACATTCATAGTGATTATCATGCAAGCATAAAAGAAATAACATGAACACACGAGACACCAAATTTAACGTGGAAACCTAATATGGAAAAAACCACCAAGTAACTAGCTACTAATTTTCATTCTTATGAAGTGAGCCTTATTAGGAGCCAACCTAGTTAAAGGTTACAAAACACACTGTTAGGTGTGACCTTGTTAGAGGATTTAATCACCCTGTTAGGAGTGGCCTTGTAAGAGGACTTTAGAAAAATTCAATGGAACTGTCACCTTGTTAGAGGATTTAAAAATGACTATTAAACCAACTCTGTTAAGAGATTTAGGAATCACTGCTATAATGATATGAAAGTAACAATGAAATGAGCTAAATAAGATGCAACTAAATTATTGATTACAGATCTTTGTTCTACTTCACTAGATCCTTCTTGATCAAATATAAATTTGCTGCTCCTCAAGGATAAATGACCATCTTTCAAAGTTTGCTCACACTTTCCTTCTCAAATAATCAATACACTTGCATACTCACTCATACACTTTAGAATTCCAACTTGACCTTTCATTTATACCTTACAAATTATCAAGTTGGCTCATTTACAACTTACAATTACCAATAATCATTACCTTTGTTGGCTAGAATCAATACTTGAACCAATTAATTTTTATTTCTCAAATTAACAAAATTCTTCATTGGCTGACCCTGCTCGATAAACACTGATCCTAAAATGATTTCCTATGTTAACCAACAAAAGCTTGGTTAACACTGCAAACCTACAAAATCCTTTAGAGACCGAGTTAACCATTAGAGCTCGATTAACGCTACTTTTTGCCACAATTTCTTTTGATGCCTTAGTGAGCTTGGTAGACATTGACTACAGAGAGTAATTTTTAGGAATGCTCGGTAGACACAGAAAATTGCCTTGTTGACCAATTGAGCTCAGTAAGCACTATCTGATAACTGATCTGACATTTGTGTAACATTAAAGACAACACACAATTAGACAATTGTATCCAACAATCTCCCTCTTTGGCATTGATGATAACACAAAATGTCATAGCATAATGAAATTTGAAAACAAGTCTTTCTCTAACAGAAAATTTTCTCCCTCTTAGATTTTATGCCGTAAACTTCTCTAATGTGGTAATCTCCCTCTGTGAAGGAATTACATAGTTTCTTCTCCAAACAATAAACTTTTCCTCAAAAAAATTTCAGAAAGATATGACAATAAAATCCCCCTCTTTGACAACACATTCCAAAGACAACACATACCAAATGAGTATCAATGTACCTTGAGTACTAATTCATATGCAATGTTCCCATGACTATGCTACATCAACTGATAGATCTTCAAATTGGTTCCTATTGATGCATCACTAAAACTTTATTTTAGTGAGCTTTAGATAGGGGAATGACCCCTAACTTACCTCTTAGATACAAGAATGCATCCTTAGGTAATGGCTTGGTGAATATGTCTACAATCTATTCTTTTGTATGGACATATTCCAATCTAATTTCCTTATCTTGCACCAATTCTCTGACAAAGTGGTATTTTATGGCAATGTTCTTGGTTTTGGAATGCATTGTTGGATTCTTTGATATGTTGATTACACTCGTATTAAAACAAAACATAACAACTGGTTCTTTGATCTCAATCTTCATGCCTTCCAACAATTGTTTAAACCCAACAATATTAGAATAGTTCACTGTTGCTGCAACATACTTTGCTTCTATTGTAGATTGGGATGTGCAATTTTTCTTTTTGCTTGTCCAAGATACCAACCTTTTGCCAAGAAAGAATGCTCCACCACTTGTACTCTTTCTATCATCAATGTTTCTTGCCCAATCAGCATCAGTAAACACTTTTAAGTCTAGATTTCCATCAAGTCTATACCACAATCCATAATCTTCAATGCCTTTCAAGTATCTCAAGATTCTTTTGATTGCCATCATGTGATTTTTTCTAGGTTTTGTCAAGAATCTTGCCACTATACCAACTACAAGAGCAATATTAGGCCTTGTATGAATTACATACTGTAATTTTCCAATCATTGATCTATATAAGGTCTGATCTACCACTTTTGAATCATCATCTTTGGTAAGATTTAGTCTAGTACACATGGGGCTTCCAACTAATTTTGAATCTTCCATACCAAACTTCTTGAGTATCTCCTTGATATACTTAGACTGAGTAATGTAGATACCATTCTTGCTCTATTGAATCTAAAGACCAACAAAGAACTTAATCTCACCAAACATGGACATTTCAAATTCTTTGTTTATTTTCTCTAAAAATTCTTCGCATAGATCATCATTCCCTGTAAACAAAGTATCATCCAAAAATATTTGTACCAAAACAATCTTGTTATTTGGTCCTTCCTTGATGTACAAGCTACTGTTATCATTAGTTCTTTGGAAACCAATCTGAATAAGGTAGTTATGCAATCTCTCATACCATGCTCTAGGGGCTTGTTTTAGACCATAAAATGCTTTGTGTAATTTTTAGACCATGTCCCTTTTGTCTGGATCGACAGAACCTTTAGGTTGTTCAATGTAGACTTCTTCATCAAGAATACCATTGAGGAATGTAGATTTGACATCCATCTGATATACCTTAAATCCTTTATGTGCTGCATATGCAAGTAAGGTCCTAACACCTTCCAATCTTGCAATAGGAGAAAAAAAATCACCATAATAAATCCCTTCTTCTTGAGAGTAGCCTTTACATACCAATCTAACTTTGTTTCTTGATACGTTACCATCTTCATTCAACTTATTCCTGAATAGCCATTTTGTTCCAATCACATTTTTATCTTTGGGCCTATGTATAAGAGTCTAGGTTTTGTTCTTCTCTATTTTCTCTATCTCTTCATTCATAGTCTCAATCCAACTTTCATTTTCCAATGCATCTTTTTCTAGGTTCAAAATCAGCAAGTAAACAAGTACCTTTTAGCTTACTTCTTGTCATAGTACCTTCTGATTTCTCTCCAATAATCTGATCTTGTGCATGATGCCTTCTAATATACTTGGCCAATATAGGTTCCTTGCCTCTTTAATGAATTGCATTTTCATCCTCTTGAACTTCAACTTTAGGTTCTAGTTGCTCTAACTTGGTAGGTATTGGCTCAGTAGCTTCAGAATGTGACTCAGGTCCTTGTGACTCGATTTGAACTTCTTCCAACTTGGTGACTGAGGAAGACTTGGCAGTAGTAGTCTCCTGATTGATAGATGTATTTGACAATGTATCAGGTTCAATGAAAACTAATCTCCAGTAATCTTCTAGTTCCTTTTTTCTTTCTTCTTCAGTCCTTTCTGCAAACTCATCAACTTTCACATGTGCACTTTCTATGATTTTGTGAGTAGACAAATTCAAACATCTATATGACTTACTCTTGCAAGAATATCCTAAAAATATACCTTCATCACCTTTCACATCAAATTTTTCTTTTCTAGATTCTTTCAAGATGTAACGTTTACTTCCAAATACTTTCAAGTAATTTACATTGGGTTTATAGCCATACCATAACTCATAGGGTGTTTTGAATGAGTCCTTCTTCAATTGTACTTGGTTTAAGGTATGAATTGTAGTGTTGAAAGCTTCTTTCCAATGTTTGATAGCAATGTTCTTTTCAATCATTAGAGTCCTTGCACAATCTATGATAGATATGTTCCTCCTTTCAGCTATTCCATTCTGCTCGAGATTTCTAGGGGTTGATACCTATCTTTTGATTCCTCTTTCAATCCAAAGTTATTGAATTCATTGGAGATGAATTCACCACTTCTGTTTGATCTCAAGCATTTCAATCTTTTCCCTATTTCCTTTTCTAGTCTTTTCAAATACCATTTGAACTTCTCAAATGCTTCTGAATTCTCTCTTAAATACATAATAGATGTCATTCTAGAGTAGTCATCAAAATAATGAAGAACTTTTCTCTAGTATAGCTCTCAATTCCAATAGGTCCACACAAATTAGTATGCACAATTTCCAAAATATCTTTAGACTGATAGTTTTTACTTTTAAAGTTAGTCTTTCCCATTTTACCAATCTAACAATTCTTGTGTAAACCAACATTAGGTTTCTTCAAACTATGAATGCCTCTTACTTTCCTAAATTTGCTTATCTTTACCATGTTATCAAAATTTACATGACATAACCTTCTATGCCATAGCCAACTTACTTCAACTTGAGTAATAAAACATGAACACTCACCTAGATCAAGATAAAACAAGTTACCTTTTGTTTGTTTGCCTGATCCAATCAATTTTCCTTTGTCATCTAGTAGGCTTGTGTCATGTACCCTTTTCAAATAATTAAAAATAATAATCTTTGCTAAGGCAGGCATGCCCAAAAAGGTGAAGTTTCAGAAAAAGGGGATAATCTTTGGAAGCTAATGGACTAATAAATGAAGATTATTATTAAAATATGTTTTATTAACTCCTCTTGGACATGAGTTAGAGTTATGCCCTCTTTTAAGGGGTTTGGAGGCATTTTGGGCTAATTCCAGAACTTGATTTTTGCTCATTTCTTTGTTATTCTTCAGAGGCTGTCAAACCTATGGAGAAGGAGACCCAAGAACAGGAGTTTGCAGGTTTCCAGGGAGACCCAAGAATGGGAGTTTGTAGGTTTCTAGGAAGGCTAAGGATGGGAGTTTGAAGCCATTCCATGTGCATGCTCATACAGAGTTTGTCTTTGTGCTGAACAGTGCAGATTTGTGGGTTTTCGGGTGTGTTTTTGGTATGAGTTTGGTGTTTTGAGTTGAGCATTTCATATCAATTTGGGTTGCTACTATATTTCAGACTTTAAGATGTTAAAATAGAGCTGAATATATGTATTGGGATGTGATTAAACTTCTGAGATATATTATTAGTGTTTTTGTGGTGTTTTCGGGCATTTTTGTGTTAATTTCGGGAGCCCGATGAGCATAGTTTTTGTCCTACATTTGTGAGCTGTTGTGTAAAGGCTATACAGATCTGGAAATATCATTTTGTAGGATATTATGCTGCTAAAATTCCTGTAAAAATTTCCACTTTCAGATTTATTAATAATAGGTGAAGCTGTGAAGCTTTTGACACTATTTTTGGCATACCCGATTTGGGGTTTCTTGAGAAATTTGGTGGATCTTTGTGATATTAGTTGTTTGATTTTGAAAATCTGATTAGAGGTGTGAAATATCATGTAAAATCAGAAAAGGGACATTTCAGTGGTATCAGAGCCATGATCTTGCCAACCTAAGGGTTTGTAGAAGTTTGCATGTCAGTTTTGACAACTACCCAGATCTTGCATGTCATAATTTATGGTTGCATGTTTCTTATAATCAGTTTCATGTCAAAATCTATGGTTGCATGCTACTTCTAATCATTTGCATGTCAATTCTTGGTGAATTTTGTGGTTGCATGTTGCTTCTAATCAGCTACATGTCGAAATCTATGGTTACATGCTACTTCTAATCAATTGCATGTTAGTTCTTGGTGTTTAAAGAAGTTATAACCTATTGGAGTTACACTCTACTTTATCTAGAATGGATAGGTATAGTACAGAGTCTCAGAGGACACGATCTTGGACAATTGATATCCAGAGTCAAAACAGTAGAAAGGATGGTTATTTAGACATTTGAGATAAACTTAAGAAAATAAGCCATGACATGTCTGAACAGTTGGTTGAGCACCACTGTATAATGAATGACATGTTGTCCAACCCAGCTAAGGTGGATAAGTTGATTGGATTTCTATTTGGCAGATTTTCTCACAGGGCAAATGACACAATTACCAAGAACTTGCATGAGGAGTTTGAGAAACTAGCTTATAGCCAGGCTGAGTTCTCAAATTCTACTCCGCCATAGGAGGTGGCGAGAAAGGATATTACGTAGATTGATAGTAATCGTCAACTTGATACTAAAATTGAGACAATTGTATATAGGTTGTTAAAGGGTGATATCATAGGTATTCAGGATGGTATAGTTACAATAGGTAGTGACTACAACGTAGTGGGTTCAGATGATGATTATGAGGATGTTGTTGAACATGATGGTGAGATACCTGGTAGAGATGAGCAGACATTGAGCATTCATGACTTTGCTGAGAAAGAGTACCAGGCACAGTTAGATGCTTCGTCACATGAGGTTGAGGCTAGTAGTACTTCACACGATTTGTCCAACCAGATAAAAGTGAACAAAGACAGTATTGTGAATTCATTATCTCATCATGATAGGTATGTGGAGTTAATTGGTATTGGTCATATTACTCAAGTGAGGATTTTTCTTGAGTTACCAGCTGATTCTAGTTTACAGATATGGACTCGAGATTGTTATATTGGCATTTGGGATTCAGTTGACTGGAGATCTTTAACACTTTTTGGTAGCAGTGTTCGTCTGGGTGCTATCATGGATTTGATTAGCAGATTGCATGGTGTTGTCTTTTCTTGTGCTAGCAGCTTGTTCGATGTTGGTATTAGTTTTTATACACCGGTGTTGGGCTTTTTTCATATATCCAGTCGACCATACTTGCTGGAATGTGTTGATGATCTTTCATATTTGACAGTGTGTATAGATGAGTCCCAAGATCATATTGGCATTGATGACATCCAAGAGGATGCAGTGGGAAGTTTTAAAGACTTAGTTTCTTTGGGTACAAAGGAGTTGGACAACAATGCTATAGTTTTTGATACTCCGTTTGTTGATATGAGCTTTAGAGTTGATTCACAGGATATGGATGGTAATAATCTAGAGACTAGTAACTTTGAGGATACTCCTTTAGACAATGCATCAAAGGAGGTTTGTAGGAGACAGTCAAGCCAGTGCCATCATGTGTCTAATCAGTTGAGAGTTAGTGAGCGAGACATTGCTATCGCTTGCCAACATTTTGATACTACTCGTCAATTGTTAGCAGTTCATGGATGGGGTTCTCCTACTAGTGATGAGGAGGGAGGTAGTTATCTTTCCTTGATAGAGTTCCACTCTTTATGGGAGGCTATCCAGATTCTGAGACAGGATTATATGCAGTTGGTAGCTGACAGAGATTATCTTATGGAGTGGGGCAATACAACATATGATGCATTGTTGGCCAAGGAAGATGAGGTGAGTGAGCTTACTGAGCAGCTTGAGGTGACTTCTGAGATTCTTGAGAGTACATAGTTGGCTTTCAAGGAGTCACAGTTTCATTTGGCTAAGGTGACCATGGAGTTAGAGCAACTACAGTCTTTACTAGATTTTGTACAGTCACAAGCTGTGGTGTCTGATGATCCGAGGATGTCCATGGTCAAGATTGTCAAAGATAGTAGAGATGGGGATGCATCCATCCTTGATACTAACATTGGCATATCAGGTTCATCCCCACTAGAGTCAAGTTTAGTTGAGTTGGGTGCTGCAGTAGATTGTTGCGGTATGCCTGACATGGTGGTAACCTCTAGCACTAATGGCATGAAGATTAGAGATGCTGTATCAAAGACCATGTGTGATGTTGGTGAGCCGATAGTTGGAATGGTTCTTGCTAGTAATACTACTCCCTTGGCAATGTCTTTGGAGGTAGTAGTCAGTTCCAACTTGGTTAGTGATCGATTGCAATTAGTTACATTTGGATTGCAGTCTGAGCCACTGACTGAGATTGGCGCATTCTATCAGCATTACATTGTAAGGTATGCTCATCAATTTACCTTTGATGACCATGTTGATGAGATGATGATACAGAGATGTACTTTGGTTCCTAGTGCTTATCATCAGTTATGGAATAGTTTAACACCTCAGGATGAGAGTTGTGATGGGAACAACATGGTGATAGGTTCTACAATTGATAGCTTGATAATACATGACTTAGAGCAGGAGTTTTAGAGTGATGCTTCAGTGGGTGTTATTATTGATTCTACTCCTTTGGCTATGACATCTCCTGACTTAGCTGGTGATCAGTCACAGTGGGTCATATCACTTGTTCATGGTGAGTTGTTGACTGAGGTTGGTTTTTTTTATCAACATTATATTGCAAGGTATGTACATCAGTTAGCATTTGATCCTTGTGTTGAGGAGTTGATGGCAAGAAAATTTGGTTTGGGTTCCAATTCTTGCTGTTTATCTTGTGATGGCTTTTCACCATCAAGGGTGCATGGTAGTTATGGTTATGAGATAGTGGTCAGTGATCTATAGAGTTGTGTTGACTGCAGGCATTGTATAGTGTGTGGATTCTCCATACTTGGTACAGTTTCATTCGGGAGCATTCACCATTGTTGCAGAGTTGGATTGTACATTCCGTATAGGCCAGTGGAATGCATTGATGGTATTTACTGTGTTGGTAGTCCACTTTACTTGGGTTTTGATGTCTCGTGGGTTTTTGACTATGGAAGTTGTGATTTTGGAGTTTGGTTGAGCTATAATTGTTAGTTTGATTATGGATTCCTCTTGGTCATATTGCAGAGGATATTGCAAGACCCTGTGTTAATTGGTAGTAGTATAGTTCATGACTACATTTGGGATCTAGGTGGATTGATTGGTTTATTGTTCAGCCATTTCTTGAGGACAAGCAATGTTTGGGAGGGGAGGACTTGTCATTTCCCCTTTTCAAATAATTAAAAATAATAATCTTTGCTAAGGCAGGCAGGCCCAAAAAGGTGAAGTTTTGGAAAAAGGGGATAATGTTTGGAAGCTAATGGACCAATAAATGATGATTATTATCAAAATATGTTTTATTAACCCCTCTTGGACATGAGTTAGGGTTATGCCCTCTTTTAAGGGGTTTGGAGGCATTTTGGGATGATTCCAGAACTTGATTTTTGCTCATTTCTTTGTTATTCTTCAGAGGCTGCCAAACCTGTGGAGAAGGAGACCCAAGAACGGGAGTTTGCAGGTTTCTAGGGAGACCCAAGAACGGGAGTTTGCAGGTTTCCAAGAAGGCTAAGGATGGGATTTTGAAGCCATTCCATGTGCATGCTCGTACAGAGTTTGCCTTTGTGCTGAACAGTGCAAATTTGTGGGTTTTCGGGTGTGTTTTTGGTATGAGTTTGGTGTTTTCAGTTGAGTATTTCATATCAGTTTGGGTTGTTGCTGTATTTCAGACTTTAAGATGTTAAAATAGAGCTGAATATATGTATTGGGATGTGATTAAACTTCTGAGATAGATTATTAGTGTTTTTGTGGTGTTTCCGGGCATTTTTGTGTTAATTTTGGGAGCATGATGAGCATAGTTTTTGTCCTACATTTGTGAGCTGTTGTGTAAAGGCTATATAGATCTAGAAATTTCATTTTGTAGGCCATTATTCTGCTGAAATTCCTATAAAAATGTCCACTTTTAAATTTATTAATAATAGGTGAAGCTGTGAAGCTTTTGGCACTATTTCTGGCATACCCGATTTGGGGTTTCTTGAGAAATTTGGTGGATCTTTGTGATATTAGTTGTTTGATTTTGAAAATCTGATTAGAGGTGTGAAATATCATGTAAAATTAGAAAAGGGACATTTCATCTTTCTTTTCCATGCATGAATTCCACCTTGAATACAATATTGATTAGCTGTGCCACACTCAATAGATTATGTTTTACTCCTTTAACCCAATAGGCATTATCACATACAAGTTCTTTGGTTAATGAGATTTTACTTCTTCCTTTTATACAACAAGGTTCATTGTTTCCAAATCTTACACTACCATCATCATAATCTTCAAAGTGTTCAAACTTTTTTTTGTCACCAGTCATATGATGTGAACATCCACTGTCTATGATCCATGTATCATGTTTGCTCACATGAGAGATAAATGCCATCTTATCTTCTTCATCATTATCAGATTCATCTTTCACAACAATGTAAACAATTTCATCTTCACTATTATCAGAATCCTTAGAGTCCTCAG
The DNA here is from genome assembly GCA_028749045.1 of Cupressus sempervirens. Taxonomy (NCBI): domain Eukaryota; kingdom Viridiplantae; phylum Streptophyta; class Pinopsida; order Cupressales; family Cupressaceae; genus Cupressus; species Cupressus sempervirens. The sequence goes on from CM053784.1 coordinate 623,876,563, forward strand.
CCATAAAACATGTTTTCTTACCTTTGTCCTTGAATGATTTGAAATCTTTCTTACCATTGCACTTGTGACATTTCTTCTCATCCTTGCTTTGCTTGTTTGGGCACCTAGTTGCAATATGACCAATTTCTTCACATGAAAAATTGATTAGGAAAGCTTTATCTTTGTATTTTCCTCTACCTCTGGAATATTTCCTTGCAAGTAGAGCTTAAACAACTTCAAGATCATTGTTAGAACTTTCCTTTGATTCTTCCTCACTTTCTTACTAAGAGTCTTTTATTTTCTTGCCTTTTTCCTTAAGTGAAAGCTTGGCCTCAAATGTTGATTCAATGTTCTTGGAAGCTAGAACATAATTGTCATAGTTATCTAGCTCAAAGGCTATCAATCTTCCCACCATGGTATCCAAAGTTATGTTATGATTCATCTCACATCTTCTTTCTTGAATTATAGATACTCTAATTGCATAAATGGGAAGCAATGTTCTAAGAACTTTACTTACAACTATTTCCTCCTTGATCTCTCCTCTAGAAGCTTTGATTGCATTGACACTTGCTTTGATCCTTTCAACATATTTAGCAATGTTTTCATCCTCTCTCATTCTCATTTGATCAAATTTTCCTCTAAGACCTTTTGCTTTGGCTCTCCTTACATTTTCATCACCTCCATAGATATCTTTTAGCTTTTACCACATAGCAAACACAGTTTTGCAATCCTTGATATCATCAAATTCCTCATAGCTTAGAGCAGATGCAATGTCTATCATCATGGTGTTATGAGTCTTCTTCTTAGCAATGTCATTAATAGATAATGTACCAGAAGGAGTAGTATATACTTCATCAAGGTATTTGAATTGTATATCTCCAATGGAAGCTAGATGAAGCCTCATGAGACCCTACCATGCTGAAAAGTTATCTCTGTTAAGCCTTGGAATTTCTTTCTTATAAGACATCCTGATCTTTAGCTTAGGTCCTTGAAACCCTTCCTGCAAGCACCAAAAGCTTTGATACCAATTGTTGGAAATATAGATGGAGTAATTGAGAGGGGGGGTGGGGGGGGGGGGGGGGGGTGAATCAGTTACCACAAAAACAAATCCATATATCCCTTAGATGTCTAATAAAACTAGTTACTGCTGTCACTTGGTAAACATACTTAAAGTGCTATAACTTGGTAAATGTAGTGTATATTAACTTTAACAGATCTTAAACATTTACAGTGATTATCATGCAAACATAAAAGAAATAACATGAACATGTCAGACACCAAATTTAACGTGGAAACCCAATATGGGAAAAACCACCAAGTAACTAGCTACTAATTTTCACTCTTCTAAAGTGAGCCCTATTAGGAGCCAACCTAGTTAAAGGTTACAAAATACATTGTTAGGTGTGACCTTGTTAGAGGATTTAATCACCCTATTAGGAATGGCCTTGAAAGAGGACTTTAGAACAATTCAATGGAATTTTCACCTTGTTAGAGGATTTACAAATAGATATTAAACCAACTCTATTAAGAGATTTAGAAATCGCTGCTACAATGATAAGAAAGTAACAATGAAATGACTTGAATGAGATGTAATTAAATTTCCAATTACAGATCTTTGTTCTACTTCACTAGATCCTTCTTGATCAAATATAACTTTGCTACTCCTTAAGGATATCTGACCATCCTTCAAAGTTCACTCACACTTTCCTTCTCAAACAATCAATACACTTGCATACTCACTCATACACTTTAGAATTCCAAATTGACCTTTTATTTATACCTTACACATTATCAAGTCAGCTCATTTACAACTTACAATCACCAATAATCATTACCTCAGTTAGCTAGAATCGATACTTGAAACAATTAAACTTTATTTCTCAAATTAACAAAATCCTTCATTGGCTGACCCTGCTTGGTAAACACTGATCCTGAAATGATTTCTTGTGTTAACCAATAGAAGCTTGGTTTACACTATGAACCTACAAAATCCTTTGGAGGCTGAGTAAACTTGGTAAACACTAACTTTCCTTCGTTAACCATGAGAGCTCGGTTAACACTACTTTCTGCCACAATTTCCTTGATGCCCGAGTGAGCTTGGTAAACATTGACTACGTAGAGTAATTTTTAGGAATGCTCAGTAGACATAGAAAATTTTCTTGCTAACTAACTAAGCTTGGTAAGCACTATCTGATAACTGATATGACATTTGTGTAACATCAATTACAACACACAATTAGACAATTATATCCAACACTTCACTGTTATGTTTACATAACACGCATCTAGATGGACCTTGAAAGCCAAATTTGCATAACCTATCCGCCATTAAAATTTTGTTCTAGAGAGTGACCCATAAGAAGAATCCTACCTTGGGGAGACAAGCAACATCCCAACAAATCTTGAGAGGAATAGCTATTATATTCCATCTTTATGAATGTAACAAAGCTTTGTAACCATTTCTCGTGCTATATTTTCCATCATTCACTGCTAACCAAATAAGTTCATCTTTCCTCTTGGTTTGCTTAATTTCCCTATCTAACAAAATCTTTTTGAAGGCCTCTATAGCCATAGGATTTGCTCCCACCCCTACCAAAGATTTTTAGAACCATCTATCTATTCCTTCTGAGGTGATTTTTTTCTTGTAGTTACTAACTTTAACACCTCAAAGAGAGACTAACTTATCCTTGAGATCTTCAAGGAAGGTTCTAGAAATAATAAGAGGGTGTCCATCCCAGGAATCCTCCCAAAATAAGGCCTCATCTCCCAAACTAATGTCCCAGGTAAAAAACTTGCAAATTAAATCAGGACACTTCAGCATAAAGTTCCAACATTTTGAACCTTTAGGAGGGTTCTTCATTCTAAAAATCGATAGAGGGTCTTTCACATTGAGATATTTATTATATAATATCTTCACCCATTTGTGATTCCTTTCTTTAAAAAGATGCCAGATTACTTTGGCTCCTAAGGCTTCATTTTACCATTCTAAATTCTTAATCCCAAGACCATCCATGTCCTTAGGTTTACAAATATTTTCCCATTTGATAAGCACCAATTTATTGTCTTCTTCACAATCTTTCCAAAGAAAATTCCTAAGCTTGGCTTGAAATTTGAGGCAATAGCTTTTAGAGATAAGGAGGTAGGAAAGCTTGTAGATAGGAATGGCTGATAAAACAAAACTAATTTTAGTGGTCTTTCTTGATTTTGAGAACCATTTATCTTTCTAGCTTCTAATCCTAGCATCCATTTTTTCAAAGGTGTTATGCCAAACCTTATTAGATTTCACGGCCTTCTCTAAAGCAATGCCCAAATATTTACAAGGAAAATGACCTATTTTATAACCTATCGCCTTGCATACCTAATCTTCTATTTCTTTTTTAGTATTTCAAAAATAGATTTTAGACTTGTTCTCATTTACTTTTTCATCGGATTCCATCATAAATGATTTTATGATGGCTTTAAGTCCCAGTGCCTTAGAAATTATACTTTTTTTAGGCAGTATAGTATCATCTGTGTATTGTTGATGTATGATGTTGGGCATATTTCTTGCAACAGTAATACCAATTTTTTTTTGATTATGGTAGGCATCAGACACAACTCTTTCGAAAGCTTCTTCCATAATGATGAAGAGGAAGGGAGATAATGGGTCTCCTTGTCTAATGCCCCTCAAAATTTCAAAATAACCTTCAGGCATCCCATTAATGAGTACTAAAATTTTGGAGTAGAAATAAATTTAAAAATGAGATTGATCCATTGATGGGAGAATCCAAAAGCTTTGAGAACCTTACATAGGAATCACTAATGAACCATATCATAAACTTTTTGAATATCTAGTTTCATGAACATGCATGGCTCTTTGCTCTTATAGGCAAAATTAATGGTTTCTTGAATTGTAAGGATGTCATCAAGAATGGATCTACCAAGAAAAAAAAATGTTTGTTCCTCTGAAATTAACTTTGGGAGGAAACCTTTAAGTCTATTTGCTAAAATCTTGGAGAACATCTTATAGACTGTGTTACATAGAGCAATAGGCCTAAAGTCTCCCACAGTCTTGGGCTCATTCCTTTTGGGAATCAACATAAGAAAGGAATGATTGATTTCTAATAACAGAGCTTCACCATTCCTTGATACTTCAATGGCTTGCCAAAGGTCTTCGCCAATAATATCCCAATATTTCTAGAAGAAGAAGGCTTGAAAACTATCAAGACTCATAGATTTATTTGGGTTCATATTAAAAACTACCAATATCACCTCTTCCAAAGTTATAGGTTTATTTAAAACTTTATTATCCTTAGGAGAAATAAATTTGGGGATAAATTTGAGCATTTTATCTTGTGCCTCTCTATTTGAACCTTCGTAATTATTCAATATTTCCTGGAAGTGTGTTACGAGAGTATTTGCAGTTTCACTTGGTTTCTTAGTTTCTCTACCTAGGTGGTTTTTTATATAAGTTATTTTACTCTTTGATCTATTGTATAGGGTGGAGTTATGAAAAAAAATTGTATTCTAATCCCCTTCATCTCACCATTTTTCTCTAGACTTCTGTCTCCAAAAAATTTCTTCTTTGGATAATATATCCTCCTGTTTAGTGAGTAATTCTTTTTCTAACATAAAACTTTCATTTTTCATAACTTTCTTAATTATTTCTAGATTTAAGTTTCTTAGTCTATTTCCTATATCTATTTTTTCTTTAAAAATATTGTTGAAATGTTCTTTGTTCCATCTTAGAATCCATTCTTTGAGCATCCTCATTTTGGAGACAAAAATAAATATCTTGGAATCTTCAAAATTATCTTGTGCCCACCTTTCTTTGACATTCTTGATGAAATTCGAATCTAGGAACCACATTTTTTCACATTTAAATGGGTTCCTAATGGGTTTTATAGGCTTTATAAATTCTAACCGAACTGGGTAATGATCATACCCAACAATTGTAAAAATGGAAGAATGGAGATTGAAATTATTAGCATCTAGATCACCTATAATAAAAAACCTATCCAATTTTTCAGCGATATATGCAAAATATTTCCTTCTATTATTCCATGTAAAATTCCCATTATTAGTTGGAAGGTCAATCATGCTATGCTTATCATACCAAAATTTGAAAGCTAAAGACAATTGCGAGAGATGTTGAATACCCCCTACTTTTTTTGATAGATATAAAATAGTATTAAAATCTCCTCCTACCAAAAAAAATCTATCCTTAAAGTTATTTATGAAAGTACTATCTTCCCAGATAGCTTTTTCCCCCATATAACTAATCGGGCCATAAACATTAATTAAAATAAACTGCAAATTTAACTTTAGACTCTGGACATTAACACTGATCCAATTGGTACTACACTTTAGGAAAACTATCGATACCTTCCCAAGGTTCCAAAAAATTCGTAGACCTCCTGACGCTCCTATTGATACTTGAAGGATGGAGCCCCATAGACCTAGCATCTTATCTAACTTCATACCTTCTGCTTTATTTAACTTTTTTTCCTGTACTAAAATGATTTCCAATTCAAAGGATTTAAGGTTTTTTTTTAATAACCTTTTCTTACTAGGGGCATTTAAGCCCCTCGCATTCCATGTTGTAATATTCATGGTTCCTTGGGAAGGCTCTTCCACTTCCCATTATTAAGTAACTGATCTATCTTTTGCTATTCTCTGCTCAGTCCATCTACTTCCCTAAGTTCCTTTAGTGATCTTCTGCCTCTTTTACCCTTCACTTTTCCATATTTAGGTGAGCTTAGACCTTCCTGATTTATCTAGATCTCGAGGTGCTCTAAATCTATTTATGCACTTTGAGTAATAGAGATCTTGTTGCCAACCTTTCCTTCCATATCTTTAGTTTTGAGTTCTTTGATTATTTGATTTATAATGCTAGGCTGGTATTCAGCTTCAGAGTCTGAACCTTTCAAATTTTCTATACCTTCCTTTTTATCCTTTAGTTCTATAACCATTCCATTTCCATTGTTCTAATTCTGCCCCTTGATGTTATCCTCAACCTCTATGTTCAAAAGATCTCATCTTAAATCTTCACATGTGTAATTGCTACCTCCCAATTTAAGTATTTTCTAAATTAATTCTTCCTTCTAGGACTCTGTACTATTATCAATATTCTCAAAGAAAAATATCCAGACTAATTCATCATATAATAGATCAAGGTTCTCATCTTCTAATTTAAGATTTTCCAATTTTGAATCCATAATAATATCCTTATTTAGGAAGTTTTGTTCTTCTTTTAAAACAAATTTTTCTTCCCTCTTTGCATTGCAATCCACTTCTTTTTGGTTGACTATTGGAGCAAATGGTGAACTATCTGAAGCTGATGGAGTCTACTAAAACTTAGAAGATCTGATAAAAACCTCTTTTCTAGGAGTTATTTTTTTTGAAACATGCTACTGACACTACTCCATTTCAAATACTTCTACTATGGCTTTGATATTTTCACCTTTATCTACTTTTGATTAAAATAATAAGGAATTCTCTAAATCCTCTATGTTATCTTTTTCAGAATTTCGTGATGCCTTGTTTTGTTGAGATGACAATAAATTTTTGTCTTGATTCCCACTTGTATGATTAATATGCTTATCCAAAGAGACTTTTCTGTGAGAGATATTCACTTATTATTATTTAGTGTCAATGATATTAGATAAACTTTGATCCCTTGCACTGGAGGCTGATTGATCTTGTGTTGGTTGTGGATTAATCCGTCTAGATTCCATGTCTAATCTTAAAAAATAAGTTATTCAAGAAGTTAATGATATTTAATTAAAACTTTTAATTAAATTATTATCAAAATAAATTAGAATCAAAGGTTGTGAATGATTGATACGTGAACTTGGGTTTTGTTCCTAGATATGAAAATGATTTTTATTGCGATTCAGGAAAATTGTTCTAAAACATGAATGGATTAATCATAAGGGTTAACTATGAAACTTATTACTTGAAATGTATACTAGACTAGAAACTTAAACCCTACCATATAACTCATCCTTGTGTCTTCAAAAAAAAATCAAACCAAACTATAAGACTGCTACATTTTTTGTGTGTTGTCTATGTTTTGGGTAAGGGTTGACTAGAGTGTTGACTAGTCTTAGGATGTTACCAGAGGCTTGAGACTTCTATGTTTGTGATGTTATAATGATTTGACTTCAATCTTTTATACTTAACCCTGGTAATGTGTCTAGCATCCTCTATGATGTGTATTGATCTATTGATTGATATTGCTTTCCAGTGTTCTTGTGTGAAGCTAAGATGAATGCTATGACCTACTTGACTTAACCATTTTGGAGTATTTGATCAATTGTATTTGGTTTTCTTTCCAATGGATTTTATAGGACTAAAGTGTTTGGTATGATTTATTCTTGATGATGTCATGTTATGATGTATTTGACTTAACCACTTTGAGTCTTTGATCATTATTTTTGGGATGCTTTCCAGTTGCTCATAGAGAACTGATGTGTTTTTATGAATTATCTTTTGATGCTTTCCAGTCACCTATATAGGACTAAGGTGATTTTATATGATTCTTTGATTTTTACTTTTATGAGCCTAGGGTAGGTTATCTATATGTAATTTCAAGAAGTGGATTGCAATGGAGGCCGAGGCCCTAAGTGGTTGCCAGGGTAATCCATTGTAAGTTGTTTAATAAGTGAAAACACTACACTAAATAGGAATAAAATGAACCTAATAGGAGTCTTTGTATGTTCTCATCCATGCCTTGAGTGCTAGTACAAACTAGGATGGGAGTAGAGAGAATGCTTGGTTGCGACCATGCATCGTTAGTATGCCTTGTCAGTATGAGAGGATTAATGCCGCATATGGATCACTAGGGGGCTGGGGTCCTGAGAGACTACCAGGGTAACTATAGCATTGATTCATGTGATGACACTTGCCTACTTACATAGTAGATTTCCTATGTGTCTTTGTGTGCCTCTAGGTTTAGATGTCGACTTATCTTGGAACCTTTGAATTAGATTTTTTTTAGGATTTCTTGGACTTAGATATTACTTTTGTTATTTGGATTGTTATCCTATTTGGGACTTGAGACTATCTCCTCATCATGATAAGAGTGGGCCATTTAGGTTCCACATGGTTAGGTGGCAGTGCTTTTTACTCTCACCATTGAGATTTGTTTGTTGATACCATGGCTGGAGTTTCCTTGTCTGCATTTCCTTTCATTCTATCTTTGTATCATTATGATGGATGGTTATATCTTATGATGGATGTTTATATCTTTTATGATGGATGGTTTCATTTATTATATTGTAATTTTTATCATGGACACAAGGAGGATGATTTAATTCTATTTGTATAAATGTATATTCTTTTAGCCTTTCATACCCTATGACATGTACAGTGGATGATTTCACATTCTGAATTTTATTGCCAAGTGGTATTTAGAACAAATGTATATTATTTAATTAGACTTTGGATTTTTAATTATTCTTTCATGTGGATGTGTTATTTATTAGACTTTAGTATTAATTAAAATTTAAATGTGACTCAACATCTTGGGATCCTTAAGGAATGTAACCTATTATGTATGCTTGTAGATGATTGTATGTTATTGCTTATGCTACTTTATGTTTGATGTGTATATTATTCTTTCTTTAAAAATAAAAATGGTTGGCAAACTTAGTAAAACTTTAGGTTAATTCTTTTGGATCACTTGGTGGGGCATTACATCTAGTATCAGAGCCCAAGTTTCTACATTGAGAGCTTTGGGTATATTAGAATGCCACTAGTTGTTAACTAGTTGAACAAAAGTGAAACTTAAAATTATTATGTACATCTATTTAAAACTGAAAATTGAACTTATGCTATTTTCAAAAACATGTGTTTTCTATCTATGCTTTACAATAGTATGTTTTATGGTTATTATAACATCTTCTCTCTTGGATATTATTGTAGGATGATATCTAGGATGAGATCTTTAGTTAGAGGTTGTAGCCTAGGCTATGGTAGAGGCTGTGGATGAGGAAAAAAATTAGTGTACATGAGTCTATCCATGAAGACCTTAATCAAGAAGAGGGTAGGGAGGAGCATATTAGTGAGCATTAGGAAGAGAACCATAGAGAGTAGCAGGCTAACTCAGAGGAAGTTGACTTGAGGAAAATGATGAAGACCGTCATTGATCACTTACCTCCTCTTTATGGTGTTGGTCATGATGGGACTCATCAGGCATGACATGAGAATAGACCTAGATCTAGGAGCCCTTGGAGGGATCAACAAAGATTGATTGTATCTACTCAGATGAAGGACCTTCAAAGGTCCAAGGTCAAGCCCTTTAATGGGCATGGTTTAGGATATGTAGCCAAACAGTGGCTTATTGCTCTTGATAGGGTTTTTTCTATTTAGGACTTTGATAGTAATGTCAAAGTGAGGTTTGTTATTACCAACCTGGAAAACTTTGGAGCCACTTGGTGGACTATCAAAGAGAAGAAGCTGGACATAGACATGATCAGTGTCACATGGGAGATATTCTTGGAAAATTTTTGTGAGTGATTCCTACCAGAGGAATGGAAGCAACATAAAGTAGATGAGTTTCACAACCTGCAACAGTTCACTATGACCTAGTAGAGTATGAGCGCAAGTTCTATGAGCTCATGCCCCTTTCGAGAATTAGTGATAATCCATCATAATTGGCACAACATTTCATTAGAGTCTTGAACAACCATCTAGTTGGGGGTGTTAATGTATTTGGATCTGAAACCCTCAATGATGTAGTACATTGAACCATTCTTGTAGAGCAGAGTGTCAACCAAGGACATGGGGGTTTTGTGGGAGCACCTACAACATCAGGACCTAAGGGTAACCACAACTCTTGTGGTAATAGGAAACCTCCTTCTGGAGGTAATCAGTAGCAGGGAGGATCTTATCCTCCAACTCAGGGTAATGACAACAATTCTATCTCTAAGAACCATCGTAGTGCACAACACAATAAGTGCAACCAATATGACCAGCCATCTCAGAGTATTCAGTCTTATCCTAGTTGGGGTAGTTTTTAGTAGTCTAGAGTACCTAGAGTGCAAAGGAGTTTTGACAAAGAATGTTTCTCATGTAGACAATGAGGACACAAGTCATCCCATTGCCCTTAAGGGAAATCATAATTCTTAGGCCAAAGACCCACAGCTTCAAAACCTACGGTTGGAGACATGGGTAGATCTCAAAGATTGTTCTTAGTGGAGTCATATCCTTCTACAAGGGGAAAGGGTCCAATTGGAACCACATAGTGAGTTCTTTAGTTTTACCTTTCTTGTAGGATTCTAGGAGTAAGCCTAAGTCTCAGGGGGTTAGATGTAGTGCCTGCCCCTAGTTTACATTTATGTTATCATTGCCAAACACTTTTAGGCTAGTTTATGCTTGATTATTAGTAGTATTGTTTTGAGATTATCAGATATTTTTTTACATTTAGTTGATTATATGATGAGAGTACTTGGTGATCTATACTTCATGTATGCATGATGATTATTCAGTGATTTTAGTTATTGATAATGATTAGTTAGATCGATTATCATGTGATTTCTTATGGATACTTACCCCATACTGCATGTGTATGGTGTGCATGTATGTTTTCTTTATTTATGGTGTTTCTAATGTCGTTAAGGAAGGGAGTTATAGTCACCTGCTAGTTAGGATCTACACAATGCACCACTTCCTACCATTGCCTATTTAGCTTAGTATATATGTGTTTGTACATTTGTGGATTTTATGTAGATTGCAGGTACTGGGTATCAACTTCTTTGAATTTCCAGGATGAGCGTACCCTATCACATTATCTCAATGGTAAGAGAGGGGAGATAAATTCTTAAGACCAAATCCTAAACCTTTAAGTCATTTGTCTTAGAAAATTAGGACAAGTATCTAAGTTGTTTACCTTCTGAATGCATCATATGATGTGAGTTCATGATTATAACCCTTTAGTTTGATCTTGTATGTGTTTTTCTATCATGGGTTTTCATATTTTTTTTTGTGAGTCCTTAGTGATTTTTCTATCTATTAGGTCAAATTAAATAATTTAATTTAATGGAAAATTATTATGGTATTTTTAATATTTAATTTCATCGCATCTGCTGAATGTGTATCTGAATATTTCTTATGATGGGTGCTTTCAATTCTGTAAATTTCTAGTATGCATGTTAATTCTTCTGTATAAATAGAGATTGAATTATCTTAGAATCCTCGTCTAGTAATTTTGCAAATTAGATATTAAACTAGGAAGGATTTGAAATTTAAAAGGAAAGTATAAAGAGAAAATTCAACTGGTTGGTCATATTAATGCTAGGACTATTATTAAGAAAAATATAGTTTAAATGGAGAAGGGTATTTTTTTCTTTAAAATTTTATATTCATAAATTTTTTAATTAAAACAAATTAATCAAAAAATGTATTTAGAAAATATTTATAATAATTTTAAAAAAAAAATTAATATTGGGAAGGAGGCAAGGCCACCAAACCCCCACATCCCTTTTTCCCCATCTCCTGCAACACACATATTAAGGCTACATGGCAACTACGACTGCTACCATAGCAGCATGTACTACCTTTACAATAGTATGTTGCAACTACTGCAGCAATGACACTGCCATGGCAGTAGCCAACCTTTATGGCCGGCTGTGTGGGCCCTAAACGTAGGGTCTTTTTTATTGTTTGTTTTTAATTTTTATTAAATTTTTAATTTAATAAAATTTTGATATAGTTTTTCTAAATTAATTTATTTAAAAGTTTAAAATTGTATTATGTTAAATATATTAAAATTTTAATTTAGTTTAAGTGTGATTTAATTAAATGATTAATTTTAATAAGGCTTCATTAATATATTAATGAATGTATTCGTTTATTTATTAATATTTTATAAATAATTTAAAAAGGATTATTATTAAAGTATAGTTAGAAATAATTAATTAAGTTGTTATTGATGTTATTATAATTTTATTAATAAAATAATGGTCATTTTATTAATAATCTAAAAAAAAAGTTATTAAATAATCTTAAAAATAAAGTTATTAAAGAAGTTAATGATATTTAATTAAAAGTTTTAATTAAATTATTATTAAAATAAATTAGAATCGTAGGTTGTGAATGATTAATAGGTGAACTTGGGTTTTGTTCCTAGATATGAAAATGATTTTTATTGTCATTCAGGCAAATTGTTGCAAAATGTGAATGGATTAATTATAAGGGTTAACTTTGAAACTTATTACTTAAAATGTATACTAGACTAGAAACTTAAACCCTACTATAAAACTCATCCTTGTGTCTTCAAAAAATAAAATCAAACCAAACTATAAGACTGCTCTGTTTTCTATGTGTTGTCTATGTTTTGGGTTTGGGTTGACTAGAGTGTTGACCAGTCTTAGGATGTTACCAAAGGCTTGGGAGTTCTATGTTTGTGATGTTATGGTGATTTGACTTCGATCATTTATACTCAACCATGGTAATGTGTCTGGCATGCTCTGTGATGTGTGTTGATCTATTGATTGATATTGCTTTCCAGTGTTCTTGTGTGAAGTTGACATGAATGTTATGACCTACTTGACTTAACCATTTTGAGTCTTTGATTAGTTGTATTTGGATTGATTTCCAGTTGCTTTTATAGGACTAAGGTGTTTGGTATGATTTATTCTTGGTGATGTCATGTTATGACATATTTGACTTAACCATTTTGAGTCTTTGATCAATATGTTTGGGATGCTTTCTAGTCGCTTATAGAGAACTGATGTGCTTTTATGAATTATCTTTTGATGCTTTCCAATCACTTGTATAGGACTAAGGTGATTTCATATGATTCTTTGATTTTTACTTTTATGATCCTAGGTTAGGTTATCTATATGTAATGTCGGGAAGTGGCTTGTAATGGAGGCCGAGGCCCTAAGTGACCGCTAGGGTAACCCATTGTAAGTTGTTTAATAATTGAAAAAAATACACTAAATGGGAATAAAATGAACCTAATAAGAGTCTTTGTATGTTCTCACCCATGCCTCAAGTGCTAGTATAGACTAGGATGGGAGTAGAGAGAACGCTTGGTTGTGACCATGCATTGTTAGTATGCCTTGTTAGTATGAGAGGATACTAGTGCTGCATATGGATTACTAGGGGGTTGGGGTCCTAAGAGACTGCCAGGATAACTCTAACTTTGATTCTTGCAATGAAATTTGCCTATTTATATAGTAGATTTCCTATGTGTCTTTGTGTGCCTCTAGGTCTAGATGTCGACTTATCTTGAACCTTTGAATTAGATTGAATTTAGGATTTCCTGGACTTAGATATTACTTTTGTTATTTGGTTTGTTATCCTATTTGGGACTTGAGACTATCTCCTTAGTGTGGTGCAAGTGGGCCATTTAGGTTCCACATAGTCGGGTGGTAGTGCTTTTTGCTCTTACCATTGAGATCCATCTGTTGATAATGTGGCTAGAGTTTCCTTGTTTGCATTTCCTTTCATTCTATCTTTGTGTCATTATGATGGATGGTTATATATTATGATGGATGTTTATATCTTTTATGATGGATGGTTTCATTTATTTAATTGTACTTTGTATCATGGATCCGAGGATGATGATGCAATTCTATTTGTATAAATGTATATTTTTTTAGCCTTTCATACCCTGTGACATGTATAGTGGATGATTGAGCATTCTAAATTTTATTGCTAAGTGACATTTGGAACAAATGTATATTACTTAATTGTATTTTGGACTTTTATTTATTTTTTCATGTAGATGTGTTATTTATTAGACTTAGTATTAATTAAAATTTAAATGTGACTCAATGTCTTGGGATCCTTAAGGAATGTAACCTATTACGTATGCTTTTAGATGATCGTATGTTATTTCTTTGGCTACTTTATGTTTTATGTGTTTGTTATTCTTTATTTGAAAAAAAAATGTTTGACAAACTTTGTAAAACTTTAGGTAAATTCTTTTGGATCCCTTGGTGGGGCATTACATTTGGTATCAGAGCCTGAGTTTCTACATTAGGAGCTTTGGGTATATTGGAACACAACTAGTTGAACAAAAATAAAAATTAAAACTATTATGTACATCTATTTCAAACTGAAAATTGAACTTATACTATTTTCAAAACATGTGTTTTCTATCTATGCTTTACGGTAGTATGTTTTATGGTTATTGTAGCATCTTGTCTCTTAGATATTACTGTAGGATGGTATCTGGGATGAGATCTTTAGTTAGAGGTCATAGCCTAGGCCATGGTAGAGGCTATGGATGAGGCAAAAACATCAGTGTACATGAGTCTATCCACGAAGACCTTAATCAAGAAGAGGGTAGGGAGGAGCATGTTAGTGAGCATCAGGAATAGAACCATAGAGAGCAGCAAGCTGACTCAGAGGAAGTTGACTTGAGGCAAATGATGAAGACCAACATTGATCACTTATCTCCTCTTCAGGGTGTTGGTCGGGATGGGGCTCATATGCAAGACATGAGCATAGACCTAGGTCTAGGAGCCCTCAAAGGGATTGACAAAGATTGATTGTATCTACTTAGATGAAGGACCTTTAGAGGTCCAAGGTCAAGCCTTTTAACAAACATGGTTTAGGATATGTAGCCAAGTAGTGGCTTATTGCTCTTGATAGGGTTTTTGCTATTTAGGACTTTAACAGTAATGTCAAAGTGAGGTTTGCTATTACCAACCTAGAAAACTTTAGAGCCACTTGGTGGATTATCAAAGAGAAGAAGTTGGACATAGACATGAATAGTGTCACATGGGAGATATTCTTGGAAAACTTTCGTAAGTGATTCCTACCAGAGGAATGGAAGCAACATAGAGCAGATGAGTTTGAAACTTGAGATAGTTCACTATGACTATAGTAGAGTATGACTGCAAGTTCTATGAGCTCATGCCCTGTTTAGGAATTAGTGATAATCTAGCATAGTTGGCACAACATTTCATCAAAGGCTGGAACAAATATCTTGTTGGGGGTGTTAAGGTATTTGAACCTAAAACTCTCAAAGATGTTGTACATTGAGCCATTCTTGTCAACCAAGGACATGGGGGTTTTGTGGGAGCACCTACAACATTAGGACCTAAGGATAACCACAACTCTAGTGGTAATAGGAAACCTCCTTCTGGAGGTAATCAATAGCAGGGAGGATCTTATCCTCCAACTTAGGGTGATAATGGTGGTTCTATCTCTAAGAACTATTCTAGTGTACAGTGCAATAAGTGCCACTAGTATGACTAGTCATCTCAGAGTATTTAGTCTTATCCTAGTGGGGGTAGTTTTCAGCAGTCTAGAGCACCTAGAGTGCATAGGAGTTTTGACAGAGAATGTTTCTCATGCAGACAATGTAGAGACAAGTCATCCCATTTCCCTCAAGGGAAATCACAATTCTTAGGCTAGAGACCTGCAGCTTATGAACCTATGGTTGGAGACATGGGTAGATCCCAAAGAGTGTTCTCAGTGGAGTCATATCCTCCTACAGGGAGAAAGGGTCCAATGGGACCCGCATAGTGATTTCTTTAGTTTTACCTTTCTTGTAGGCTTCCAAGAGTAATCCTAAGTCTAGGGGGGTGGATGTAGTGCTTGCCCCTAGTTTACATTTCTATTATCATTGTCAAACTCTTTTAGGCTAGTTTTATGCTTGATTATTAGTAGTATTGTTTTAAGATTATCAGATATTGTTTTACATTCAGTTGATTATATGATGAGATTACTTAGTACTCTATACTTCATGTATGCATGATGATTATTTAGTGATTTTAGTTATTGATGATGATTAGTTAGATGGATTATCATGTGATTTCTTATGGATACTTACCCCATATTGCATATGTATGGTGTGTGTGTGGATTATCATAGTCACCTGCTAGTCGAGATCTACACGATGCACCACTTCCCGCCATTACCTGTTTAGCTTAGTATATATTTGTTTGTACATGTGTGGATTTTATGTAGATTGCAGGTACCGAGTATCGACTTCCCTGAATTGTCATGAGGAGCATACCCTATCACGTTATCTCAATGGTAAGAGAGGGGAGATAAATTCTTAAGTCCAAATCCTAAACCTTTATGCCATTTATCTTAGAAAATTAGGACAAGTATTTGAGTTCTTTACTTTTCAAATGCGTCGTATGACATAAGTTTGTGATTATAACCCTTTAGTTTGATCTTGTATGTGTTTTGTGTTAGAAAATTAGGGCAAGTATCTGAGTTGTTTACCTTCCAAATGCGTCGTATGACATAAGTTCGTGATTATAACCCTTTAGTTTGATCTTGTATGTATTTTTCTATCATGAGTTTTCGCATTTTGTTTTATGAATCCTTGGTGATTTTTCTATTAATTAAGTCAAATTAAATGATTTAATTTAATGGAAAAATATTATGGTATTTTTAATATTTAATTAATTGGGAGATTAATTAAATAAAAGAATTAAATTTGAAGATAAAAGTTGTAAGAATAATTTTATAACGTGATAATATTTATTTAATTTAATAAAAATATATTTAGAGTTCATTTTTTAAATAAATGCTAAATACTATTATTATTTAAGTTAATAAATATTTTATCAATTAAATGTTTGAAAATAAATTAAGAAGTGAAAAGATATTAATTTATTAAGAGTTTTAAGATTGCATACTGTGTGCATGAGATTAAAATTTAATAAATTAATTGAAAAGAGGAGTCAAGTGAAAAGTAAATAAAGTTATTTTATAATTCATTAAACGTGCATGAAAATGATAAAGAAAAGATAATAGGAGTTAAAGTCTGGTGAGCAAGGAGTCCTCTCAGGTGAATGCACAATTAGTGCCCCGATTTTAGGAGACAACTCCTTATCACTAATTGAGGGTTCATTTTTGAGGGATCACAAATTTTGGAGGAGGAAAGGATTTTGAAAGAGAGAAGGTTTTGAGAGGAGAAATTTCTCTCATAATTATCTTGGGCGTAGTGATTAGCATCAGAGTCCAAGTAGGCGCTTGTGATTATTCGCTCGATTTATTAAGCTCTTTCTTTCCTGTCTTCATCGTGTCTGTTGAATGTCTATCTGAATATTTCTTGTGATGGGTGCTTTCAATTTTGTAAATTTCAAGTATGCATGTTCATTCTTCTGTACACATAAAGATTGAATTATCTTAGAATCCTCGTCTAGTAATTTTGCAAATTAGATATTAAACCAGGAAGTGTTTGAAATTTTAAAACAGAAAATATAAAGAGAAAATTTGATTGGTGGGTTGTATTTTCCCTATCAGATTAATGCTGGGACTATTATTAAAAAAGAAAAAATTAAATGGAGAAGGGTATTTGTTTTCGTTAAAATTTTGTATTCATAAATTTTTTATTTAAAACAAATTAATCAATAAATATATTTAGAAAATATTTATAATAAGTTTTTTTTAAAAATTAATATTGGGAAGGAGGTGGGGCCACCAAATCCCCACCTCCCTTTTTCCCCATTCCCCGTGGCATAGATATTAAGGCTGCACGACAGCTACGACTATTGTCGTAGTAGCAGGTCATAAATGCTAAATACTATTATTATTATTTAAGTTAATAAATATTTTATCAATTAAATGTTTGAAAATAAATTAAGAAGTGAAAAGATGTTAATTTATTAAGAGTTTTAAGATTGCATACTATGTGCATGAGATTAAAATTTAATAAATTAATTGAAAAGAGGAGTCAAGTGAAAAGTAAATAAAGTTATTTTATAATTCATTAAACGTGCATGACAATGATAAAGAAAAGATAATAGGAGTTAAAGTCTGGTGAGCAAAGAGTCCTCTTAGGTGAATGCACAATTAGTGCCCCGATTTTAGGAGACAACTCCTTATCACTAATTGAGGGTTCATTTTTGAGGGATCACAAATTTTGGAGGAGGAAAGGATTTTGAAAGAGAGACGGTTTTGAGAGGAGAAATTTCTATCATAATTATCTTGGGCGTAGTGATTAGCATCAGAGTCCAAGTAGACGCTTGTGATTATTCGCTCGATTTATTAAGCTCTTTCTTTCCTAGCTTCATCGTGTCTGTTGAATGTCTATCTGAATATTTCTTGTGATGGGTGCTTTCAATTTTGTAAATTTCAAGTATGCATGTTAATTCTTATGTACACATAGAGATTGAATTATCTTAGAATCCTCGTCTAGTAATTTTGCAAATTAGATATTAAACCAGGAAGTGTTTGAAATTTTAAAATAGAAAATATAAAGAGAAAATTTGATTGGTGGGTTGTATTTTCCCTATCAGATTAATGCTGGGACTATTATTAAAAAAGAAAAAATTAAATGGAGAAGGGTATTTGTTTTCGTTAAAATTTTGTATTCATAAAATTTTTATTTAAAAAAAATTAATCAATAAATGTATTTAGAAAAGATTTATAATAAGTTTTTTTAAAAAATTAATATTGGGAAGGAGGCGGGGCCACCAAATCCCCACCTCCCTTTTTCCCCATTCCCCGTGGCACAGATATTAAGGCTGCACAACAGCTACGACTATTGTCGTAGTAGCAGGTATTGCCTTTATGGTAGTACACAATAGCGGTGCTACCATAGCAACAGCCAGCCTTTATGGCCAACTGTGTGGGCCTTGAACACAGGGTCCTTTTTTATTTTTATTTTTAAAATATTTATTAAATTTTTAATTTAATAAAATTTTAATATAGTTTTTCTTAATTAATTTATTTAAAAGTTTAAAATTGTATTATGTTTAATTTATTAAAATTTTAATTTACTTTAAGTATGATTTAATCAAATGATTAATTTTAATAAGGTTTCATTAATATATTAATGAATGTATTTATTTATTTATTAATATTTGATAAATTATTTTAAAAAGATTATTGTTAAAGTATAGTTGTAAACAATTAATTAAATTGTTATTGATGTTATTATAATTTTATTAATAAAATAATGGTCATTTTATTAATAATCTAAAAAAAAAGTTATTAATTAATCAAAAAAATTATTAAAGAAGTTAATGATATTTAATTAAAAGTTTGAATTAAATTATTATTAAAATAAATTATAGACAGCTAAAATTGTCCAAATACACTTTTCCTAACCAATTAAATAAATATTTATTATTTACTTAATTATAGTCTTACCCTACCTTTAATTAAATAAATTTACATTTATTTAATTACATTCATCTTTCCTCGATTTAAATAAATTTAGGTTTATTTAATTCTAGCCTATTTCCCCCCATCCCACTTACATCCTAACCCATTCACTTTAATTAAGTAAATTGCTTCATTTACTTAATTAACCCCTTTTAATCCCACTTGGAATTAAATATTAAATTTAATCCTATTTAAGCACATGGCTCCTAACTTTAAACCCTCACCCAACCTCACTTTCCTAACCTAACCCATCCTTCTAAGCCTACCCACTACCTAATTCCACTTACTTTTTCTAATCACCTTGCTAATCCCCTTTTAATCCTAAGTGTGTGCTCACACGTGTGAGGAACACTCACACTTCCCACACCCCTCACACTTCTCACACTTCTTACACATTTGTCCCCCTTCACATGAGAATCAAGGTGTCTCACACGTGTGAGAAACCATGCTTCTCACACCTCTTACACCTATCATTGACCTATCACATCAAAAGATGCTCACACATGTGTGAGCATCTTCCCCCCTTTGAATGGTCAAAAACCCTAATCCACATGGAGTCCACTTGGCCTCCACCTCATGGACACCTCATTGATCTTGAGAGATCCTAGCCCTTCATCTTGCATTGAATCTCAACCGTCTATTTCATCTCATTTCCTATAAAATGAGAACCCTCTCCTCATTTCCATAAGCACTATCTAGCCCCTTGTTATGCTATAGGATTGTGAGCAACTACATCGCACAACAATGAAATCATCAACAACTTGGTGATTTTGTGAGGTTTGCATTAGTGCTATTTTGAATGGTTTAAGCTTTTTTGATTTCATGTCATCATTATCTACATGTTGTCTTTCATATTTGAGGTTTGCATGAATATGTAGGAATAGGCTTTAGTTGCTTATTGTTTATTCTGTTGTTACATTTTTATGCAAGACATTTTGGCATGTCTAGTGGGACCCACTTCATGCGTTCAAACTAATCATCTAACCTATTTTTGAGTGTATTTTGTGAGTTTTCAAGCTTGTAGGTTGAAGGCTTGCACTTGGAGATCAAGTTTCATGAGGAGTCTCAAATCGAGCCAAAAAACCCATCATCTTTCTTGAAGCACATAAGAGAAGTCTTTTGATATATAACACTCTATAGTTCTTATTTCTCTAATTCCAAGTTGTAGGAGTGTATATACATTGAGTATACTTCTTTGTTAATGAGAACATAGAAAACCAAAAAAATTCTATATTTGTTGATAAGCAAAAAAAGGGGGGCAGGGTGGGGGGGGGGGTTTGTTTCATTTTATTTTATCTTGTTTACACTTTTTTAAAATCATATATATATATATATATATATATATATATATATATATATATATATATATATATATATATATATATATATATATATATATATATATATATATATATATATATATATATATATATATATATATATATATATATATATATATGCTATCATATATATTTATATAATATATATAGGAATTGTTAATATATATATATTGAAAAGGCTAAATCAAAAAAATAAATTTAAAATTTAAAAAAATAATAATAAAAAATTCATTTTTGGATTGTCCAGGTTTGGCACCCACAAGTGTCATCCCCACCTTGCTCGGCCCGCCATCACCACTGATGCCACTTCCACCTCCTCCCACAACTACCACCTCCCATGGCTGTGATTTCCCTCCAACCCTACGAGTGTTTCCATCAGGCATGGCTCCTCCTCCCCGCACCCTACCGCAAACTCCTCTGCAACCACTGCACAACCTTCCCCCGTGCACCATTGCTGTCTTCCTTAGAACCCTTACATAGCATCCCCTCTATCACTGATCCCTCATAGCTTGCGGCTCATCCCACCACCACTCCCTGTAGCGGCCGCCGCTCATGGCTGCTCACCCTACACTGCCCACCCTTCGCTGTTACTCACCGCTCAACCCACACCACTCAAACCCTGTCACCTCCTCCCATGGCCGCTGCACTTCCCACAACCCTTGGTCACTCTTCTTAACACTGAAACCTCCCCACCACTCCCCCATTTGTGCCACCTTTGCTCTCGTGCAACCTTCCTGCCTGTGCCAAAACATTGCCTTCTACTCCGCTCTTCCCTCCACTGCATCCCAAACCCTTGCTCGGCCTGCCATTGCCCTGCAACCTCAGCGTTGCCGTGACCCCTCCCATCCTTTGCAGCTTGGCCCATAACCCTCACTGTCACTCACACCCTGTGTTCTCCTTCGTTCCGCCCTACTCCTCTACCCTCCCTCCCTTTGCCCATTTAAAAAAAAAAAAGATATTTAGATTAAAGTTATAAGTATTGATTTTCTTTTCAAACTTATTTTTAAAAATACAATTTATCTTTTTAATAAATCATCTCAATTTGACCTCCCTTTTTTTTTAAAGCAAAAAATAAAAATAAAAACTCCCTGACATGCATCTAACTGTCAAATTTAAGCCCACAGGTCGCTAACGTCATCACTACACCAACATTCCACATGCCCTTCTAGACCATAAGGAGCAGCCTTTGATTTTTTGCTCATAACTTGAGCATATGGACTCTATTTTTTAAAAACAAAATATTGCTGAAAAGTTGATTTCGAGCCTGTCATGATGGTTTTGATTTTATTAGATTTTGATACTATTTATATCCTTGATTTTTTTGTCAAAGACCAAACTTTGTTGTTAACATTTTCATTGCAGGGTCATTTCATGTTTGTCATACATTTTCAATGTCCTAACTTATGGTTTTGCAGGGATATTTTCTCACTTATGCATTGAAGATTGGAGAATTATAGAAATCACTAACCATATTTCTTGTAGGTGTTTCCTTAAATTTGTTTTGGAATGAACTTGTATGCTTAAACACTTGTCTTTGAATGCATGGTTAAAGCTAAAACTATCAAAACTCAATCTTGAATGCCATAAGAAAATTGAACATTTTAGTGGAATGGATGATAGCACAATCTTAAATGTCTAAGGATCAATGAACATTGCAATGCACATTTCAATTTGGTTCTTAAAATGAACACTCACTCAATCTTGAATGCATAAAGGAATTGATTTCTTTCCTTATCAAATTTTCTTATGTTGACGATGCTCGATTTACTTATGTTGGTTAACTCTCAATTTTTATGTTGATGATATTGTCAAGTTGGAAAGAACATTGTATGCTATAAACACATGTGTCTTCAAAGTAGCTTAAAAAACCTAAAGCTTCATTGGGAAAGAACAAGTGTCTTTTGAACCTCGAGGTCACTTACGTATTCTTTCCTCTTGTGCCTTCGAGTGATCTTGAGAGCACAAGAAATAAGTGGTTTTTTTTTTTTCTTTTTTTAGGAGGCCTACTTAGGGATTTCATCACCCCTTGCGATGACCTCAACTCAAGTGTTCTGGTGGAGTATAAAAATTGGGAGGTGAATCAAAAGATACCTCTCTTGGAAGTAAAATCTTGTCACTCTTGGCTAAGCACCAAAGAACTTTATACCTTTGGGAAGTGAAGGTGGAGATTTGGGTTACCATCTCCTCCTGACTGTGTGGCATTATTTTCTTCCATCTATAGATTTGGGCCTGACATACCTTGCTTATATCGAGGATGCCCTCTAGTTGATCCTTGTAGATCCTAGTTGAAACCTTATAGGATTGTTGGTGTGTTTGACATTCTTGAGTGTTTGAAACCCTCCCAAGTTGAAGGGGACACACCGTCTACAATTGTCTTTTATATATTGCACTGTTTGATTTTGCATCTCAAATTTGAAAAAGCCAAAACATCATACAACATAAAAATAAATAAAAATTCATAAAATTTCAAAAATCTAAAAAATCTCAAAAATCTCAAAAACAACAAAAACAAGTCTTGGTTTAAGTCCTCTTAGTCAAGTTGTCCACGTCAATTATACCTTTCTTCTTCTTTCCATCACATTAATCACCCTCATAAATCACTTTTCTTCATCATTCAAACCATTCCTTGAGGTCTTAATCATCTCTATTCGTCCAAATTATTTCCTCGTCTTTCTAATCATTCAATCTAATTCCTATTCTCCATCCTAGTCATGGTTCATACTCCACGTCACACTTCAATTGCCTCATCGAATGCTTCATTCTCATGATTCTCAATCCAATTCATTGTAAAATTTAGTCATTTCTAATCAATTCTTAATTTAATCCATTTACATCTTCATCTATAATCAATCTTTCTAATTTCATCCATTCACTTCTTCTTCTAATTCAACTTTGCAGCACATCTTCTACTTTGGAAATAGGAGCATTTTCATAAACATTAGACTTTAATTCAAATCAAACATTCACTTGTTTGCCATATCATAAGTTTTTTTATCAAAGCTATATCAAACTTTCATCCAATATCAAATCAAATCAAATCCAATCAATATCAAATCCAATCAATATCAAATCAAGTCAAATCAAGTCCAATCAATATCAAGTCAAATCCCATTCAAAATGAGTGAACACAAAGTCCACAATTGCTCCTAGTCATAAGTTCATATTTCATCCACCATCAAATCTTTCATCACTCTTTGTCTAAGATCCGTGGATAAGAATTGGCTTAATCAAATGGTTGAAGATCTTCAAAGGCAATCTTGAGTTATACCTCCCTTTCAACCTACATATCAAATCCATCATCCTAACTTAATATCCAATTCTAATCCATCTCATGTTCATTATTCTTCTACCTTTGACAAGGGAAATCCACCTCACTATCCTTCAACCCCATACGATTTCATTCATAGCCCACACAATGCCTCAAGCAGAAATGCCATGGCCAAAGAAATTGAGGAACTAAAGAATTCTATCTTGAGCCTAGCAAATCAATAGAAAAATTCCACCTTCCATTCCATTTGTCCTCCTCCCCCATGTTTAAAAGACCATAGTCCTCATGTCCTATCCAACCCCAACCCTCCATGTAATTCCCGCTACTTTGAGCTTAATGTCAAAAACCATAATCCCGATCCCCTACCCATACTTCCACCTTCACACACTCCTAATCCTCCAAGAACATTATCCCCACGTCGTAATAGGTTTTTCTCACTCGTATTCTTGTCTAAGTACAAAATTCAATATAAAATGATCCAATCACCCAAAGTCATACCCCCAATTCCATGTCAAGACCTTCCTCCAAAGCATGACATTATAGATTACTCTTCTCCTCTAGATTTGAGAATTTCTCCATCCCATCATTCCCTTATCCCTCAAGATCCATTTATCCCTCTTAGTCCCTCTCATGATTCCCTTCTTAATCAAGATCAAGACATTCCATGTACCACACACATTACCAATTCCACTCCATCTCAAGAGTTAACATCCGTACATCCTCCACTTTATGAAGAGGTTCCTTCCAGTCCATCCACTAATACTCCTCCATGTCAAGATAAAATCACTCCATCTCATTGTCCCATTCCCTCCACTCCATTATGTGATTCTATTCCATCTCATGATCCACTCATTCCACTACATGATCCTCTTTTAAGTTAAGATCAAAGCACCCCTTCATTTGCCTTTCATGATCCCACTCCATTTCACGATCCTATTATCCCTCATAATCCCCTTCATGATCCTAATCCTCCACATGACCCTATCACACCTATCCAATCCACTCATGAACCCTATATACATGGACTCACATCCTGTACTGAAAATAATAAGTATCCCATTGAAGAAATAATGTCTCAAGATGTTGGTCTACCTTCCATTCCTTCAAAATACAAAATTCCTCCATCCAAACCCAAATGTTCCCATCCTCCATATTCCAAGTCCATTTTGGGACCATATAACCATACTCCCATTCCTTCCTCACTTCCATCCATTTTAGGTCCCTATGTTCCATAGCCAAACCCTTCATCCCTTCCTTCCATTTTGGGTCCTTACATACATCCATCCACCATATCCATGTTTTCCACTTCATCCCCTCATGGTCCTAGTCAAGATCAACAAAGGCACACATCCTTGAATTCCTTACAACATTCACCATCCATACGTTCTCCACCACATTTATCTTCATGCACTCATACCATTGCCAATGGAGGCAAATTGGATGCCAAAGAAAAAGATAATAAAGCCAAAAATCCACAAAAATCCAAGGATCAACATGTCCCCTCTAAAAGACATGTCCACGAAAAGAAAAATATGATCCAAAATAGAACTCAAAGGCCACAAAGGCTAAAAATGAAAAATGCAAAAACTTTGTGGATCCCAAAGCTACTTAATGTAGCAATGAATCTCAAAGAAAACTTCAAAATGACATCCAATCTTGCTAATTCAAAGGCTTTCCTCATTCATAAGTCATCCAAGCTTCCATTTTCCAAATCCATTTTGGGTCCTTATATACCCAAATCCACCACCCTAACTCCATCATCTCTTTCATCCATTTTGGGTCCCTATATCCCAAAGTCCAAACTTTCTCCTATATATCCTCTACACTTTCTACCTTTCCATCACCCTTCAAGGTGTGTACCAATGACAATCTTTCCACCTTCTTCATCCACTCATTCACAAGTCTTCCAACCTAGTATTCATCAACCATATCTTCCTCCCACCCACTCCACCCCCTTAATCCAAACTTTTCCATAAGTCATTGTCCTCCATTCACTATCCTACCAACATCTATGAGAAAATAGTCAAAATATCTTGAAAATAACAAAGAAAAAAGGAAAAGATCTCAAAGGATACCATCCATGCAAATGGATGCTTGAGTCCTCCCTTCATTTTACTATCATATATCCAATGTCTTCCAATTCCACTTATCCATCCAGTCGCTTTTCCTCTTCCACTTGCACTCTACACTGGGGGCAAGCTCCATCCATACCAAACTTCCATACATATTTTCCATACTTCCATCTACCATTCATCATCTA
This sequence comes from Cupressus sempervirens, assembly GCA_028749045.1. Lineage (NCBI taxonomy): Eukaryota > Viridiplantae > Streptophyta > Pinopsida > Cupressales > Cupressaceae > Cupressus > Cupressus sempervirens. Next base: position 623,902,481 of record CM053784.1, read on the forward strand.
TTTCCATCTTTTATCTCGACTTTCACTTTCTTTCCTTTCATCCATATGCTCACTTTCCATGTCCCTTGCGCATCCTCCACACATTATCCTACACAATCCCATAATCCTTTCATATATTTGATCTTGACATGCTATCCATATATTGCATCTCATAGTCCTTGTCATGTTCATCCATTTTCCATCCATACTCCTATGTACTTCCAACCTTCTTTCATATGTCCTTGGTCTAGGTTATCCCTTCTATTTCATCCATTTCATATCCCACATGCCTTCCATACTCTTCATATCAGTGTCCCTTTTTCATACCCTCCCTCCCATATCCCTTCTTCATTCCACTTTCATACCCATGCTTGTGATCACTATTAGAGGCACAATACCAAAATGTTCATACATGCTTTGGCAAAGCACATGCCTTCTCTCCTCCATATGCTAGCCTTCGTACCATCTTTCCATTTTCATGCATCCTTTCCCACCATATTTCCTTCCATTTTACTATTCTTGGTATTGGGCATTTGAACTCCTTTTAAACATGGTCCTTGGCTCCCCATTGTTCGATACCATATCATTTGGCCCTTCTTATCCTTTCACCGTTCCTTTCATCCACCAACTCATGTTGCTTTTCCTCCATTTACCATGCCTTGGCTCTCCCTTGTCATTGGTCCCAATCAATTCTATCCCACATTTGTTCATATCACATTGAATCTCATTCTTCCACTCAATCCAATCAAATTCATTTATCCTCTAATTCAATCAATTTTCCCTTCTTCTAATCCTTTCACATCCAATCAATTCTACTCTTATCATTCTTCATCCTATCCACATCATTCTTCCAATCTCATCCAAGTTCATTCTTCCACTTGCATTTCAATTCAATCTATTCATCAAAATCTCCATAAAATCAAAAACATCACAAAAATCTCAATCAAGGTGTAATCAATACTAATCCAATCAATCTAATCTTGCAATCTTGTACATCAATCTTTAATCAATTCATCAATTTGACCCAATCAATTGTTAATCCATTGATCATATTCGAACATCATAATGGAATGTTTCCTTCCCAATCATTGGATGTGCATTGTGCTTATCATTAACTTTGCCATCCTCAGTCAATCATCATCAATCAATCCATTAATTGGTTTTCAGCTTGACTAGGGGCAAATTTTGCTTTTCTTTTGGTTTATTGTGTATGATTGCTTGTTACTTGTATGCATTAGCATTTTCTACATTTATTATGGTCTTTGCATCCTATTGTCCCAAGGAATCATGGTCTTCCATATCATGGTTTCATAAGACATATGGTTGTATTCAATCCCTTTTTATCACGTACTTGACACATTGTCATCTTGGTTCCTCATACCTTGGTGCATATTGTTGAATACAATATCAAACTTAGGTTGTTTACCCCATTGTAGCATAACTTTATCAATCTTTTCATTTTCCCCTCCCTTCCATTCTTCCATCCATTTGAAGAGAACATTCATGTTCTCCTAACTCGAATGTCCTCAAGGGGGCATACCATTTCACCCTCATCATCCTTCCTCATCCTTCCATGACTAGGGCATCATGCTACTAGTCTTATCCTTCCATCCACTATATTTTATTTTTCTTTGATATACCATTACTAATGCTATATCAAAAAGGGGTAAAATGTAGACACGTAAAATTGTCCAAATACCCATTTCCTGACCAATTAAATAGATATTTATTATTATTTAATTATAGTCTTAACCTACCTTTAATTAAATAAATTTACATTTATTTAATTACATTCATCTTTCCTCGATTTAAATAAATTTAGGTTTATTTAATCCTAGCCTATTTCCCCCCATCCCACTTGCATGAATATGTAGGAATAGGCTTTAGTTTCTTATTGTTTATTCTTTTGTTACATTTTTATGCAATACATAAATTAAAGTCATAGGTTGTGAATGATTAATAGGTGAACTTGGGTTTTGTTCCTAGATACAAAAATGATTTTTATTGTGATTTGGAAATTTTTTTCTAAAACTTGAATAGATTAATTATAAGGGTTAAATTTGAAACTTATTACTTGAAACCTATACTAAACTAGAAACTTCAACCCTACTATATACCTCATCCATGTGTCTTCAAATAAAAAATCAAACCAAACTATAAGACTGCTCTATTTTTTGTGTGTTGTCTATGTTTTGGGTTTGGGTTGACTAGAGTGTTGACTAGTCTTAGGATGTTACTAGAGGCTTGGGAGTTTTGTGTTTGTGATGTTATGATAATTCAAATTTGATCTTTTATACTCAATTGTGGTAATGTGTCTGGCATGCTCTATGATGTGTGTTGATCTATTGATTGATATTACTTTCTAGCATTCTTGTGTGAAGTTGAGATGAATGTTATGACCTACTTGAATGAACCATTTTGGAGTCTTCGATTAGTTGTATTTGGATTGCTTTCTAGTCACTTTTATAGGATTGAGGTGTTTGGTATGATTTGTTCTTGATGATGTCATGTTATGACATATTTGACTTAACCATTTTGAGTCTTCGATCAATATTTTTGGGATACTTTCTAGTTGCTCATAGAGAATTGATGTGTTTTTATGAATTATATTATGATGCTTTCTAGTCACTTGTATAGGACTAGAATGATTTAATATGATTCTTTGATTTGTACTTTTATGAGCCTAAGGTAGGTTATCTATATGTAATGTCAGGAAGTGGCTTGCAATGGAGGCTGGAGCCCTAAGTGGCTGCCAGGGTAACCCATTGTAAGTTGTTTAATAAGTGAAACTACACTAAATGGGAATAAAATTAACCTAATAAGAGTCTTTGTATGTTCTTTCCCATGCCTCAAGTGCTATTATAGACTAGGATTGGAGTAGAGAGAATGCTTGGTTGTGACCATGCATCATTAGTATGCCTTGTTAGTGCAAGAGGATACTAGTGACACATATGGATCACTAGGGGGTCGGGGTCCTAAGAGATTGCCAGGGTAACTCTAGATTTGATTCATGCAATGACATTTGACTACTTACATAGTAGATTTCCTACGTGTCTTTGTGTGCCTCTGGGTCTAGATGTCAACTTATCTTGGAACGTTTGAATTAGATTGCTTTTAGGATTTCTTGGACTTAGATATTACTTTTGTTATTTAGTTTGTTATCCTATTTTGGACTTGAGACTATCTTTTCAATGTGGTGGGAGTGGGCCATTTAGGTTCCATGTGGTTAGGTGGTAGTGTTTTTTACTCTTACCATTGAGATTCATCCATTGATACTATGGTTGGAGTTTCTTTGTCTACATTTCCTTTCATTCTATCTTTGTATCATTATGATGTATGGTTATATCTTATGATGGATGTTTATATCTTTTATGATGGATGGTTTCATTTATTGTACTTTGTATCATGGATCTAAGGAGGAGGATGTAATTCTATTTGTATAAATGTATATTCTTTTAGCCTTTCATACCTTGTGACATGTATAGTGGATGATTGAGCATTTTGAATTTTATTACCAAGTGGCATTTCGAACAAATGTATATTATTTAATTGGACTTTGGAATTTTAATTATTCTTTCATGTGGATTTGTTATTTATTAAACTTAGTATTAATTAAAATTTAAATGTGACTAAACATCTTGGGATCCTTAAGGAATGTAATCTGTTATGTATGCTTTTTGATGATTGTATGTTATTGCTTCTGCTACTTTATGTTTGATGTGTATATTATTCTTTCTTTAAAAAAAAGTTTGGAAAACTTAGTAAAACTTTAGGTTAATTATTTTGGATCCCTTGGTAGGGTGTTACATTATATACATCATGTTTAGTGACCTATTGAGCTTCTCCAATACCCTTACTTTTACCATCCTTGCTAGCCTCTTTTCTAGTAGTCAATCCAAAAATACTCTTCCATAATAATTCACTATGTTTTAAAACATCCTTAATTTTATGTTGCAAGACCAAAAATGCTATATATTTTGGAATAGATCTATTTCTATACTTCTCCAAAAAAATTGTGATTTACTTATTTGTTAACTTAGGCATTATATTTTCAAGTGCAACTTCTCTTAGCTAACTTACAATATTTATTGCATGTTGCTACTTGGCATCAATTATATATTACAACTCATTTGGAAGGTTATTACCTATCTCTATAGGTGTGGTCTTAAACTTAGCCATCATATCTAGCATGGCTTCCTCTACCTTAGTCTTATCTACTGCACTCAATTTACCAAACTTTATTAACTTAAAAAATAGATAAGCCTATAGAGTTCCTAATATTATCACATACCTCATCAATGGATTTAGGCTTGGTATGCACACCTAATTGTATCAGAGCCTAGTTTCATGACACTTGGGCAATAATGGGTCCATGATAAGTGTGAACATTTAAATTTTACTATACAAAGCAGGGATTTCCCTTTGCATAAATTTGATAAGTAAATGTATTCCTTCTAAATTACGACATTGATAATTAAACCTAAGTAATATTTGAATTGGTATTAACAAATGTAAATGGTTAACCATATTAGATAACCTAGTCTTAATGACTTGAAATGAATGTTTACATAGAAGAATGTTATATTAAAGTATATTATGATCTCATTGAGAAATAAAAATTATATTGAACAAAATCACCTTGAGGGAAAACTAAATTAAGAACCCTAAAACAACTTTGAATCATGAAAGTGGAAACAATCATTTAACCTAGAAGTCAAAGAGAAAGTGTTTCTCAACATCATAGTGGAAGTCAGATTTTGTCTGACCTGGTCACTCATGGAAGCATTGTAGTTCTATCAAGAATAGAGGTGATTTGGTAAACTAGTATTGTTTTAATCTTTTCAAACACGAGTAAAAAAAACCTACGACCTTTGTAATCTAATTTTGTACCTTTGGATTAAAATATTGAATAGATAAAATGAATGGTGTATAAATAGGAAGGTAACACTTGAAGAGTATATCACATTACCAAGTTATTGGGATACTTCTAACCTATTAAGGATTTAAAATATATTGTTCCAAGTAATCCTTCGAAAACAAACAAGAGCTAAATTTGAATCTGCAAGTAACCTTTGGAACCTCGAAAGATAGGATTACTAATGCGAGAAGCTATTCAATAAGAAAGAGTTAGTAAGGAATGTACAAAAAAAGAGAGTATCTCAACCTACCATGAGGAATATAACCCTAATTGGGGAATGAATCTATCTCAACATGGTGCTAAGAATGAAATTAAATAGTAATAAGTATGTAGCATATAGTATTGAATTAGTAAGATGGGAAGATGTAAACTTCTAAGTTAGGGTTATGTGAGTCTATTATGTTGGCAGGCTTATTCTATAAGCATGAGTAATACTAAATTTTAAACTACCAAGTGGGTGCTCATAGACGCTAGTATTGAAATTATTAGATCAATTATAACCCTACAATTCATAGAAAGTAAAGTCATGATGAGATCATCAACCTAGTATGAACTAAAGGTTTAGGTATCTTGGAGTTAAGTAATAAGTGGATTTTAAGCCACAAGGCATGTTAAGAATGATGATGATGACCTATATCAATAGCAAGGAGATAGTTGTGAGAGTGAATTAGTAAACATTGACATTGTATAAGTAAACATTGATGACATTCTAATAATGGTTTTATACCTAAGTGGTTTCGAACCTACAACCTAAGGAAGTATTCATAAGTCACTTATGACTAGGAAAATGTGGAATATGGATTATTGATAAGAATGGTAGCATTTAGTGCATTCTCAGATGACAATTAGAACTTGTGTAGCATTGGAATAACATAGACAATGATATCTATATGTATGTGTAGAGGATCATACCAATTTGGTGAGATTGATAGCACAACTTCAACTAGTGTAGAGATGGTGAAATTGATTTAGGAAAGTTTATGGGTGGATGCCCTAATATGCAATTATATTGAATGGAGGATAAGAGATTTGGTTTTGTAATTAAAACTCAGAGTATAACTCTATTGACATCGAGGTCCCCACATGTTAGAGTCTTCAAAAGGAAACCAATATAACAACAAGAGGATTGATGGAAACTCATTTTAGTATCTTCACATTTGCACTTTTGAGTGAGTTTTGATCAGGGCAAACCCCTTAGTATAATAAACCCTAATTATAGGGTGATGTTGATGAAGATAAGTATGTAGTTAGTATGTGGGATCAATTATAGGTTGCATGACATGGTCTTTAGACCACCATCTAATTTCAATTCTAGATTCTTGAAATGTATTTGGAAAAAAACCTAAGATTCCCTCAGTGACCTTGGTATAGCGACATTATGTCAGAAATTTAAATTTTGTGAATAATTGGATTTATTTCCTTATTTGTCTGATTTTATATATTGGTATTTCAATGTTCTTTCCTTTTTTCCAAACAATGTGAGGTGGGATTTTTTAGCCAACTTTATTATTGATGATTCTATTTTACCTCTAGGTCATGTCTTCACTTCTTGATTTAAAATTTTACTATTGTGGCAACTCTTTATTTCTTTTATTTTCATACTTTTGCATTGGATGTTTCATTCTTGATGTTGAATTTAAATTTTGAGGCACTGTCTTATGAATTTTATTGGCAAAGTGACATATGATGAGCCTACCAAAGGGATTCTTGACAATCACGTGGATGCACAACATTAGGGTATGGGGTTATTAGTGAGAGTATTCATACCCCACCCTCTCCCAAGACTTTGAGAATAGGACTAGTGCTATTTTTTGGATGTTATGAGTAATGAAATTGCACCCAAACATGAATTTGGTTAAGATTACAAGTTAACCGAATGGACTTCTAGATGAAAAGGTGTAGGTGTAGTGATGGACTATTTAGTATCCTATCAAGAAATCAGTATGTCATGGAAACTCTAATGGAAAAGTGATTAACCCTACATAAAGAGCCAAGTTGCATTATAAGAAACCTCATTTGAGGGAGTCTCGTACAGTTGTTATCCAATGAGTGGGTATGTAGAAATCAGAACATCTTATGATATTATTATTGCTGAAGACTCTATAGGTATATTTTTATTATATTAAAAAAGTTTTTTATATGTTACTTATATGTTTTAAGAAGTGTTTGACCCTAGAAAATGTAATCATGTCAGAGTTTTGGATTGAACTTTTCTTTTAGTAAGAATAATTAGGTAAATATGTTATCTCCCCTGAGTATGTATGTGAATTATTAATCATTCTTTTTATACGAGTAAATTTTGGAATAGGTCTAGACAAAGTATAGCATAAGATGAGCATTCTAGTTGTGTGACTTCTAGGAGGAAGTCAAAGGCTAGTGGGGGAGGATGCAAGGTCCCTCCTCGCATGTACTTATTAAATATGAATTTCTTTGTTAAATCTGTTGTAGGAGATTAGAATGGATATGAAGTAATGTTGTATGTTGTGAATGTCCTAATGAAATTAAGAGTAGTTGATACATCCATATTTTAATACAGAGTGATTTGAGAACTACTACATTATCTTGACTATTTAAACATTAAAATTTCACTAACAAAGATACAACACATTTTTACCTAATGATAAGGGTGTTGAATTTGATACCTCGATGATTAGGTTTTATGCTTTCAAATAGTTCAGTATTCCTTAATTGGTGATGTTTATGATGTTAGGTATATGCATTCTTAATGACGATTATTCTAGTATTTTAATCTAAATTAAAAAATAAGTTATGTTATTTTGATTATGTGATTATTGATGATTAAATCTGAGTAGAAATGAATTAAATAGTTAATTAATTGAAGGATTATGTTCTGAGTTATGTGTTTTCCCTAATAAGTTATATGTGTGTGTGTGTGTGTGTGTGTGTGTGATTTTCTTGAGCTACTGATGTGTGCAATGAGTGTGCAGGATATTTTAACCGGAAGATCTAATGGAGAAATAGAACTGAACCCTATGTACCAATTGTGGAAACTAGGGTTGAGTCTAACAAAAGGTGCAAACCCTATTGTTCATATTTTATTTGTGTCATGGATTGAATGAATGTATCATTTTATAATCTTTAAGTGTTAATGTTTTGTAACAATGATTTTTCAGCGTCGCTTGACACTCGTGAATTAAATATGCATTCCAACATGATAGCTAGGGTTAACCGAGTAACCTAAAGATCTAAGTTGGATTAGGTTAGTTACCTTCTTGCTAATCAATTAGTAATTGAGGTTAATTACTCTAATTAGGATTAGTGAGTAATCTGCATGTTTTGAAGGTTGTTAGAAAGTCCTAAAATTTCTTAGCTTTTGATAGGTCCCTAATTAATCCTAAAGGCCTAAAATCATGAAATCTAAGTACCTAAGGGGTATGGGTATGGGTTGGGGGCATTTTCCACCCCCTAGCTCCCTTTGTTGACTTTTATGGTCACTCAAAAACTCTATTTTTGCTTTATGAGTTGAATAACTTTAACTCCACCTTGAGGTTGACCTTATGTCTAGTTGAGTTAGAAGCCTCTAGAACTTTAGGCAAGTGGGGGAGTTATTTCTTTTTAGAGTGGTTGAGTTTAGGATCTTATTTAGAGGCAATTTTGAGAGGGTTTTGAGTGTTCACCCAACCTCTTGTTTTAGAGTGGAATTCAAGATTGAAGGAGAAGGAGAAGGAGAAGGAAGGGAATGCTCATCTAAAATTTCTCAATTGTCATAACCCAATTTTGAAGGTAGGAATTCCTCAGCTCATGTTGTTCATGTTTTGTTGCATGCTTAAGTTATTCTATTTGTATATGTATGTTCATGTGTGTGTTGAATATGTTTGGGGAGGGATTGAAATAGATTTTCTTAAATGGTTTTCCCTTTGTTTTTTGCTTTGAATTTTGAAGGGATTGTATGGGTGTATTGGCATTACTCACCCTCGAATAGGGCAGAAGTGGCCATGTATGGAAGGAGGTCTTTAGTTGGACTTCGATAGTGTAGAGTCTCTTCACAAGATGAGAAGAGGGAGAGAGGGTAGGGTGTTATGGGCCCCTACTCATCATCACAAACCATGTTTTGAGTTTGGAATGTAAGAATGGAAGAACAAAAGTTTTTGAGTTATAGCCTCGAAAGGGCACCTGTTATGGTGTTGTGTCTGACATCTCTTGTTGGAAAAATCCACCTTCTCCCTAGTCTGGTTCAATGTCAAACTTGTTGTGCAAACCTAGATGGGAGTGAATGTTTGAATTTGTCTTCATGTTGAGTTTGGTTGTCTCCCAGTCAATTTTTGTTCTCTCCATGATCACCGTGATGTGTTGCAAGCTTTGTAAAGGTTTCCCTATTGTGGAGCCAAGAAGGAAATTCAAAATTGTGTTTGAAATTCAATTATGTTGGGAGATTTTTCCTCGGGATATTAATCCTGTGTAAAAATGTTATATTTAAACTTTTTGTTGAAATGGCTACGAAGTTGGCTTTTCTTCTTGGTTCTTTCCTAACAGCGCCTTTGAGTCTGGTGGTTCAATAAAATAAATGAAAAAATGATTGAAACACATTGTTGATAAAAAAACTTGGGTATCATTCTTGCATATGAGTCTTCTAGTTCATTTTCAGATTATGTTACTTAAAAATCAGATGTAATGATGTTTCACTCTTTCTGTGGCATTCCTATGTTTTGTAATCATATATTTTTGATTTGTATTAATTAGATAAGATAATGATAAACAATCATGCAATTAAAAGTTCAAAATATGTTAAAGAGAATTCGATGATATGATTGGTATTTCACTTCATAAATTTTGTGAGTATTAGGAAGCATAATACTCCTTTTCAAATGTTCAAACATTACATTTAACATCTATGTTATGAATCAACTTAGAAAAAAAAAATACCCCCCACCCCTCGACTAGTAAATAAATTTAAAATCCCATACTTAGACCAAAAAAATGGCCTTAAAAAAAAAAAAAAGTGTTTCCAAGAGCAAATATGCTCTAGATTTTGTATGGGATAGAAATTTAATATTCTTATGAATAGAGAATCTTAGAAGATTCTCTAAATATCCTTTTAAAGCTTAACAAATATTCAACTTATAGGAAAGAATATTAAACAATAAATAAAAATAAAAATAACAAATATAAATATCTATATTCTAAATATCTTATAGATTCTATCTACTTGACCTTAACTCATAAGTTGTTTTGTATCTATCTAATCTTACCTAGAAAACTTTATTCACATTAATTCCTATCCTAAGCCCAACTTTATCCCTTTTCCAAGGATGATGTCACTCTCCTCCACTTTCAATTTTGGGCATAGGTATGGGAAAGCAAGTTAACTTAGCATTAAATGGAAATTGTAGCACCCTTATAATTTTAACTTATTTTCAAAACCTCTTATCTTCTGCCCATGCAAATTTCTCTACAAGTATCCTTTGGATCACGTGCCCCATGTTAGTCTGTTATAACAGTCAAGTCAGCAATTGGGATTAGTGGAAATTTTGGATGGAGCAAGTATGAAAGATTTGGTCTAACTTACCTTTTACTTTTTTGCCTTCTCGAAACCTAGCGTACTCCCTTCCTTGGTATCATAACCTTGGGCAACATGTGGCAAGTTTGGGCCACATGCCCTAACTCTTGATTGGGCCAACCTAGGGCCTTGGGTAGCATGGTGTTGCTTGGGGGGAGTATGGCATGTGTGTGTGTTTGTTTGTTGGGTAGAAGCTATGCATTAAGTGAAGTTAGTTTAGGATAAAGTTAGTATTTGCTCTTTTAGATTTAATATTATATTTTTAAATCAGTTTTTAGGTTAGTATTTCTTTTTAAGATGTGATGATGTTAGAAGATAAAGTTAGATGTTAGTAAGGGTAATAGGATGTAGGGACTTAGTAGGTGGTGAAGGGAGTTTAGGTGAGAGCTATGGTTAGGATGGTTAACGGTGTAGGTTAGTTTATATTTTACATAAAGTTTTAAAATTTAAATTAGTATATTTTTTTAACATTAGTATATGTTAATATTAGAAAATTGTTTTAAGTGTTAATTAAATGTAGTTAGTTGTTAATTTAGCTTTTAGTATTAGTAAAGATTTAGTTAGTATCTTTAATTAAAGTTTTATAATTTAGTTTAGTTTTAGTGTAGTTATATTTTCTTGCTAAGTAATTAGAAGTTAGTATATTTTTTTTTAAAGTTAGATAGTTAGTGATTCTTTATTTTAAGTGATTTTAAATTAGAAATAAGATTTGAGAGTTATAGCTAGTATTGTAAGTTTTGATATTAAGTTTGTTGAGAAAGGTTATAATGTTAATTTATTATTTAGTAAAGTTTTATGTTTTACAAAAGTTAGTATCATTATTGGTTAATATGTTGTCTAAGATAAGTTAGTTAGTATATTTAATCCATCTTTAAAATAATTTAGATTTATTATGTAAGTGATTATATTGTTCTTAAATTGAAAGTTAGTGTTATTTTATCTTAAAATGTTTTAGATAGTAAAGGTTGTAAAATTAAGTTAGATTATTAGATTAAATTTTAAGTGTTGAATATATAACTAGATAGTTGTTTAGTATTGTGAGCTTAGGATAATTTGATTTATTTATTTTAATTATAATATATTACTTTAAAATTAAAGTAATGATGAAACAAATGTTGAAATCAATTTAATAACAAATGCTTAGATTTAACTATCTTTTCATACTCATTGATTATAAACTTAAATGAAAATGATAGAACATTGTTGGGAGATCTCATATCTATCTCTCATTATACCTATACCTTAACATGTGCAAATAAACATATCAAACTTAGTGGTGTTATTAATCTTTAAAAAAAAATTGGGTGTGTTTTTTTCCCAAATTTTGGGCATGACAAATTGGTAGTGACTTGGTTCGTCAGATTTTGTCTTCTCTACATCTTCCTCATCATCATATTTTTGTGCAATAAATTTTATTCTTCTTTGTTGAGGTTGACCTTTAGTGGTTGATATTTTTCTCTTTCTACTACTTGTGCCACTTGAACCTTCACTAGGTTTAGTAATTCTTGCAACATCTTTTCTCAATGGTGACTTGGCACTTTCTATTGTAGTTGCCTTGGTCCTCAGTCTTATTGGTACAAGAGGAGAGATGGTTTTAGGTATAGCTTTCTTTATAGATTTCTTCACCTTAGGCTCTATAATTGTGACTTTCTTGGCTTTTTTTTCTCTAGTGAGACAAGTGCTAGGGCTTTCCCCTTCTTCTCTACAATTTCTTCCTATTCCTTTGCATCATCATCACAACCTTTTTTGTCTTCTCCAAGACCTTGTGTAATCATTAGAGTTCCTTCACCTTCATCCTATGTACCTCATTTCTCTTCTAGGTCTTTTATAATCTTCTTCATTTTTCTATCAGATGAGGTAATCTTAACATCTATGGTTATCCTTGCCTTTTCTTCCTCATATTTTCCAAAGGGATCAACCTTTGTATCAATCTCCTCGGCATGAAATGCAGTGATTATTGCACTCACACCATCAATATCAATTTCATAGGTAAATGGTTTCAGCCGGGTCACCCTCAACTTAACTACTTGAACATATGTGTTGTCAGAGTTCACTAGAAAATACACATCATTATAATACCTTTCTACTAAATATGTATTAATACTTGTTCTTCTCCTCACCTTCTATTTGAACTCATCAAAATACCCATCCAATACATTACCAACCTTGTCTCCCAAATTTGCAATATATTCACTTATTTGTCTAGTAACAAGTTTCCCTTGCTCCTAGACAACATTTCCAATAGTAGAAAAATAATTTTGAACATAAAATAAAATGCACATTATCAATGATCCAAACTTATACATAGAGTTCTTTACTTTCCTAGTTGATAGAATATTCTATGCCAATTGGAACCATTGGATCTTGGCAAGATCATATTCATGATCTTTCATCACAATTTTCCAAGCTTGTTCTACTGCCATACATGATACAATGTTTAGTCGACTTGACTAGTAAAAATTGTGTGTAATCACATGTACAAAAAAGTATATCAATGGATCTTTGTGTTGGAATAATCAAATGGGAAGAATAATTCTAAGAGGGGGTGTGAATCAGAAGTAATGCATTTTATCCATTAAAACTTTTAACTAAAAGCAAACTGCATGCATGTAAACATATTAATTAAAAATGAAGTAAACACATGCATCAACAACACATAACACCAAATTTTGGTAACCCAGAAACCCTCTAGGAATAAGAAGGTAAAATTGGGGTGGGAATGATACCCACAAAATCACTACAACAATAATGTTTGACCACTTCTAATGGTCTGCCCTATGAAAGACCTGCCCTGTTAAAGGCTTTACACGGTGTCAATAGTGACCTAGTTAAAGGATTTAAAACACTTTACATGAAGTGTCACCCTATTAAAGGATTTAATCACCTCTTAGTAGGATCTACAAAATAGTTTTTAAGCTAACCTATCAACATAGGATTTTCCTTCTAATACAATTACTAGAGAGTATTAGACTAATAAATCTGATTGCTTACAATCTCAAATTGCTGATTTTAGGCACTAGTTCTGCTCATTCTAATCTTGATCCTCTAAGATTTGATATCTGTCTGTATCCCTTGCTTTGTTTTGATCATTTGGATATGCAATTGCTACTCTATTCCTTTAAGTCTTTCACACTTCCCATTGAATTTTGCTATACTTTACCTATATGTTGTACTCATTCACACATACAAATGAGGTTTTTGTCCTCCTTTTAAAGATTATTAAGACTTAGGGTTAGGTATGGATTGACGATCCATATTGAATCTTTAATTCCTACTCATTTCTTACACTTTTCTCATTGGTTGCATGCCTTCTCCATTTTTTCTTATTGGTTGCATGCTGATTGCATAGGAAGTATAAAAGATTTGTTCTTATCCTTATTATCCTTTGAGATCCTTCTATGTTGGCTCAAAAAAAAAATGGTTTACGTTTGAGTTTGTGAAGGCACAAAATCATATGCTAATTCTGTGTTACTTGAAACATATTGGATTACTGATGCTTGGCACACGTATGATTCTGCATTGCTTGGAACCTATTACATTTTGTCTTGCTTGACACATGCATAGTTTTGGCTCACTTGGCACATGAAGCATTTTGACTTTCTTGACATCAACTATGACTCAACATCTATATGTCACTCAGCACCTGTATAATGTTTGTCTCCTGAAGTCACTTGGCACCTGTTGGAATTTCGGCTCGACACATACTGTAGCTCGACATACATAGTGTACTCAGCTTCTATATGAAAATTGGTTAAGTGTGTTGACACTCAGTTGTCAAAACCAATCTGAGACCAACAATCTCCCCCATGACATGAGTGTCAAAAACACTTAACTAAGCATTATTTATTTGACCTTGTGAGTACATTATCCAATCTGTTCAACATATATACAAAATTTCAAAAACTTGTTCAAAATTTTGTAAGGAACAATATACCTTAAAATTCTTATAACTCCCCCTGAGCTAATTGTGCCATTTCATTATTGCAACCAAAATTCTTGTGCTAATGTATCTGATACTCTTTGTCTTTGCCCTATTTTTGTTTCTTGTGCCTACTTGCTGAGTTGTTCTGTCTGTTCTATCTTCTCTATCTGAACTCATAGGTTTTATTCATATCTCCCCCAAAACATTATTCCTCCCCCACACTATTTACACATTATTTCTTATCTCCCCCTTTTTGGATATCTACAATCTTTTCCTTTTTTATTCTTTCGAAAGAATGAATGAATGACTATTATCACTAGAATAATTAGTATTCTCCCCCTTAGTTATATTTCCCTCTTTATTTTCTTTCTCCCCCTAAACATTATATCTATCCCCCACTTTTTGATACTTATGTCAAAGGGTGCTAAGGAGTAATACGATATTTCACCAAAAATGTATTGTTTACCTCCATTATCATCTTGAGAGCTACAACCCAATTCTCCAAAGCAATTTCTAGTGACTTATGTTGGATGGTAGTCTTTGCAGCAAGATGTACGAGCCCATCAAGTGTAGAAAGATTAGGATGTTTCTTTAAAAATGTTTCATCATAGACTTTCTCTTTATGGAGTACTTCCAAATGTGGGGTTATGGAAGATTGAATCTACATTAATTTGGCCTTTATATTGGCCTCTCTACTTATGAGTGTAGCTAACTCCTTTTGGGAGTGAAGCAATTGGGTAAAATGCTTCTCACTTTGAGCTGGATGTCTTGGTAGCTGCATGCTAGAAATATTTAGATTTCTCTCCAAGCTCATGATCCTTTGGCCTATCTCTTGTGTGAAATTGGAAAAATCACACAGCTTGTTGTACAATGAGAAGATATTCTCAAGTACAATTTTGACCTTTTCAATGTTCTTGGCCAATCCAACTTGCTGAAGTGCTATATCACTAGATATTTTCTCATTCACCTTCCCTTGAACTTTCTCTCAAACCACTCCATAAGTTTGATGTTGGTATCTTGGTCTTCACTTGTCACCTAGTCAACTATATCTGATAATTGTTCCATTATAGGCTTTGACTCATCTGGTGACTACAAGCTAAAGGCATCCATAAAGATGTGCTTAATCTCATGTAGTGCTTGCTTATGTTTATACTCTTTTCTAAGTATTTCTTGTCTTCTCCTTCTATTTAATGCATCTTGCATCTTTGTAATTTGCTCAATGGTGATAGTCTTTAAGTCATAAGAAGGTATTACTATCTCTTCATCTAGCTCAAGGTCTCTGTAGTGAAGTACCCTGGTCACCTTGGTTGACCTTGAGCTTGGTATATTTGTAAAGGTATGGCTTCAATGCTCAACTTTTGAAGAGTTTTTGTAGGAGTTCGTATTTTTGGTAACTCTACCCATGTTTGTATTGCAACTTGCTCCTCTTCTTTTGATTTATCCTCCTTTTCCTCATCAGATTTCCCTTGATCAATGACAATTACTTGGGGTGTACCTTGGAGTTGTACTGTAGGATCAAATGTATTAGGATTAGATGTATCAATCTATCCTATTGGCCCTATTCTTGTATCCTTCCCTTCTTCTACACTTAGCTTCTGAATGGTATCACCTGCTCCTAATGTTTCAATTGGTGCAATTGTTGGAGATGGTGGTGGAAGCATTAAAATTTGACTACTAGTAGCTGTAGAGATAGAAGGTGGTTCTTGTGGATTCACCTTATCTCTTAAGGAGTCAGCTACTACCTTTTGTAGCTCATCTACACTGACCAATATAGGATTTTTGCATAACCTAGCTTGCTGTATTGATTGTTCAAGGATCTTGGAGAGATCCTCTATAGTTAGGGGATTGATGTTCTGACATGATTTGTCAGTAACATCCTTGATAGTTATTGTGTCTATAGGTGTGATGGTTACATGAGGAGGGCTAGGAGGTGGCATTTGTGTGTCTTACACACTTTTTTCTTCTTGCTACTGCTACTTAGTTGTTGCCATTACATCTCAATTTTGTGTTTCCTCCTCTCCTTTTTCCTTATCCTCTTCCTCTTTCTTCTCTTCTTCTCCTTTTTTTGTTTTCTCCTCTTTTGTGTTCTCTTCTATTTTCTTTTCCTCCTCCACTACTTTGGCTTCCTTTTCCTTCTCACTAGCTTTAGCCTTATTTGCTACTTCATCCTTGTCATCAATCAATTTGTATATTGACTTCCACAATTTTGTGGCCTTATTCACTACATATTCAATTTTATTTTGCAGAATACTAAAGGCTCTATATTTTGGTGCAAATTTTCCACCATGTTTCTTAGTAGCCTTAGTAATTTGACCTCTTGTCAAATCAAGCATCACTTGTACCAGTGTTGATTCTCTAATTTCCTTCTCCATCTTGAGACAATAGTGCCATTTTTTTTCAATGACCTCATATAGTTCCCTAGGCATGGTATTGTTTAACTCTAGAGGTGTGTTCTTAAACTCTACCATCATGACATATACTGATTCCTCTATCTTGTTTTGGTCCTCTCTACTTAACTTATTAAAATCAACACTTTTTAACTAAGTAAAATCTGCATTTTTCCTAACATTATCACAGATTTTATCTATGGCTGATTTAGGAGGATGACTTGGCACTCTAAATTGGCTAATATCCTCTAATTCAATCTTCTCCTCCTAATCAGAATCTGGCTATGCTACATACTTTCTTCTTTTATTTTGCACTTCACCAGTCTATTCAATGACCTTCTTCTTCTCTTTTGTTTCCTCCTTGACCTTTTGTGTAGATGCCCTTGTGGTAGCTCTTGTTGCAAGTGTCTTTGGTTTGGCTTGTGTAGGCTTGGTTTTCTTCTTGGCTTTGGACTGAGTTGGAGGCTAAGTTTTAGCCTTTCTCTTCTTTGACTTGACTTGTGTAGGTGCTTCCTTGACTTCCTCTTCCTCGACACCTTCCTCCTTATCTTCTCCTAAGCCCTACGTAAATTCCATTGGGCCTTGCCCTTGTTTTTCTTCTTCATTCTCACCTTCTTCTTCTTCTTCCTCTTTAGCACCTACTGCCCCTTCAATTTTTGCACCAAATTTCTTCTTTATTTTCTTCACTAGTTTATCTTTTCTCTTAATTAGAGAGGTTGTATTCAACTCTATTTCAACTTTGGACTTGACAACATCATAAGTACCAAAGGATTTGGCAACTTTATCTATGTCTTTTGCAAGTAATGCAGTGATTGCAACTGATGCTTGATCCTCATCTAGTTCATAACCTAAGGGTTTGAGCCATATGACCCTTGGAACTACTACTTGGATATAAGTGTAGTCAATGTCTACCAGGAAACATATGTCATTGATATGTTTGTCCACTAGGGAAACTAGTATCCTAACCCTTTGCTTCATGGATTTCTTAAAATCCTCAAAATAGCTTGTCATTTGAGCTTCAAAGTTGTCACCCATCTATTCAATGTATTCATTGATTTGAGTGATAGAAAACTTGTTTGAATTCCAGTTTACCTTTCCAATTGAAGGAAACTCTTCCATGACATAGAAAAATATGTAGACAAGGACTGAACCAAACTTGCACTGAGCTCCTTTAGATTTTCTTATTGCTCCCAATTTTTCATTTATCTGCTACAACAATAGTTCTGACAGATTATATGTATGATCTTTCTTCGCAATTTTGTAGGCTACATCCACAAAAATTCATGGTACACTATTTGATCTACTGGATTGGTAGAAATTGTGAGAAATGATTCTCACAACAAAGTCCACAAGGTGATCTATGATTGTGTCAATGGTCATGCCCCTTTTATTCCATTTTGCCCCTGCGTTTCTTTCAATAAATTCTTTTGAGTCACTATGCAGGGTCTTGGGCCAATCTAGGGTTGGAAAGCCTATAATCCTATGCACTATCCTCTTTGTTATTTTAACTAGTCCTTCTTCCAACCATAAACAACCATTGTGTATTTTTCTCAAGACAATCCGTATCCATTCTATTTTGAAACCTATGGGATAAACTAGGGCATGAGTTAAACCCTTCTTCTCGACTATTTGAAATTCATCCTTGAGTATTTTGTTATCATACAATTTATCATATGCTTGAAAAATCTCAAGGTCTCTAATTGCACCTATCTTGCAATTGTAACATTTTCTCACATCCTGCACCATGACAACTTTGGGTGGAATAATGGACAATGTGCAACCAGGGTCATTTTTGTAGGCAACTTCTAGGATTGGCCAAAATTGAGTTGTTTGACGTCATTATTGACTAACTAGGCCTCATAACCCTCCTTATCCTTTGGATTCTTTGAACTAGATACCATTATACTGATCTAGGGTTTCAAAAGTTTAAACTTAAAAAACTTTGTAACTCGGTACTTGATGAATAGCTTAGATCAACGAAGATGATCTAAATCATTGTTGCAATCAATGCAAATGGCTTCAAGGTTTCTCTTTGATCTCTTCTACACTCTTCTCATCTTTTCTCTATGTTTCAATGGCTTGAAATGATCAAAAATTGACCTTATACCCTTTAAAACCTAGCTTTAAATGCTTAGTGCATACAACTGGCCACTCAGCTCTTGAAGGTTTCAACTTGACTCAGCTTCCATTGGTTTTCTATTACTCAGCTTCAACTAGATTTCCACTTCACTTAGCTTCAATTGATATTTCTCAACTTGGCACTAATTATCAACTTGGTTGCTATTGATTACTCAACATCCACTGGAGCTTTACTCGGCATCTAAGGACAATCAACAAAACTGGTGAAAACCTTGAATTTTAACTTTTGCATCTCTAATCATGTTGATTCCTTCTTTGTAGTGCTTGTTTATCTTAGGACTAAAGCATGATTTAACTATGTATATCTGTCCCATACACCTATTCATGCTTAGTTGGATGAGGTGTGATCACTTGACCTCTTGAGTGAAGTAATCCCTTCATTTGATGTGTTGGCTCCAGCCCTTCTCTTCCATGTCTTATTCATTTCTCCTCTAATTTTTTCAACATCTACTTTCTCTTTTCCTCTATTGACTTCTGACTTGGGTGCCTTGACCCTTGTTGGGTAATACCTGCTGATATGGCCAGTCTTCAAGCAACTAAAACATGTGGTTTGGCTTAACCACCTGCTATAGTTCCCTTTGAAATGTGTTCTTATACAATTTTTAGGAACATGCCCATACTCTTGACAATAATGATAGCTCTTCCTAGTATTGTAATCCTAGTTGTAGTGGTGTCCATGACTGTTTCTCCTTGTAGGCTGGTTAGGTGTCCACTAGGCTTTGATCTACATTCAAAAGCTCTATTTCCATATTTCTTGCAGTCGTAGCAGTGACCCACAAATCTTGGTATTCTGATAGTCTTAGTCCTGCATTCTTGTGCTTAATGTCCTTTCTTTTTGCACTTATGATAGTAGCTTGCATTCTTAGACTTATCATGCTGATTGTTCTTCTTACTCCTACATACATTCATAGTGTGTCCCTTTTTACCATAGAAATGACAAGTAGTTTTAGTGTTCTTACCTTTGTTTCTCCTTTCTTCTATAGTCTTAGATGATTCTCCTTGTTTAGTGCTAGTGTAACCAAGTCCTAGAGTATCATTACTAACCCTTGGTGATTTCAATAGCCACTCAAAGTACTTGATAGCCTCATTGGGTTTGGTGAAGGTCTCTAAAACTTTCTTCTCTCTTTTTAGGTCATTTTGAAATTTTTAATTTTGTATCTTTAGTATAGAAATCTAAATGTCTTTCATATTAAGCTCATGATGTGCATCCATCATCTGACTCAGGGTGTCAAGCTACATGTTTGAGATTGTTTCAAACTGAATTGTCTTTTCCTCTAGTCTATTGGTAAGATTTCTTTTGTTATCTTCTAGCATAACCTTTTCTTCAATGACTCTCTTCTTCTATTCAGTTACATCACAAGCATTATGGCTTGTGATTCTTGTTCAAGCTTGAGTAATGTGATTTCTTCTGCTTGAGCTCTATTCTTTTCCATCAATTTTGCTATTGCTACATCAAATTCTTTGAAATCTCCATTGGTAAACACTTTTGTGGTATCAATCTCCTTGTAGTGTATGTCATTTTTAGCTATGGCTATATCCTTCCTTATTTTTAAGGATTTTCTCAATTCTTCTCTTATTTCCTCCAAGTTGTGTAGGGAAAGTTGTACATCAATCACCCAATTCTCTATGATTTTCTCAAGTTTTAAGACTTCCATCTTTAGATCTTTTCTCTAAGCTATTAGGCTTCTTCTTGTGAGAACCTTGCTCTGATACCAATTGTTGGAATAAACAAATAGGAAGAATACTTCTGAGAGGGTGGGGGGGTGAATCAGAAGTAATGCATTTTATCCATTAAAACTTTTAAATGAAAGTAAACTACATGCATGTAAACATATTAAATAAACATGAAGTAAAAACATGCATAAACAACACATAACACCAAATTTGGTAACCCATAAACCCTCTAGGAATAAGAAGGTAAAAATGGGGTGTGGATGATACCCACAAAATCACTGCAACAATAATGTTTGACCACTTTTGATGGTCTGCCCTAAGAAAGGTCTACCCTATTAAAGGCTTTAGACTATGTCAATATTGACCTAATTAAAGGATTTAAAACACTTTACATGAAGTTTCACCATGTTAAAGGATTTAATCACCTCTTCAAAGGATCTACAAAATAGCTATTAAGCTAACCTATCAACATAGGATTTTCCTTCTAATACAATTGCTAGAGAGTATTAGACTAATAAACCTGATTACAATCTCAAATTGCTAATTTTAGGCACTAGTTCTACTCATTCTAATCTTGATCCTCTAAGGTTTGATATCTTTCTGTATCCCTTGCTTTGTTCTGATCAACTAGATATGCAATTGTTGCTCTGTTCCTCTAAGTATTTCAACTTCCCACTGAATTTTGTTATAGTTTACCTATACACTATTCTCATCCACACATACAAATGGGGTTTTCATCCTCCTTTTAAAGATTACAAAGACTTAGGGTTAGGTATTAATCTACGATCCATATTGAATCTTTAATTCCCACTCATTTCTTGCACTTTCCTCATTGGTTGCATGCCTTCTCCATTTTTTTTTTATTGGCTGCATGTTGATTGCATAGGAAGTATAAAAGATTCATTCTTATCCTTATTATCCTTTGAGATCCTTCTATGTCGGCTCAAAAAAAAATGGTTTACATATGAGTTTGTGAAGGCACAAACTCATTTTTTGATTTTGTGTTACTCAACACATACTGGATTATTGATGCTCAGCACATGTATGATTCTACTTTGCTCAACACCTATTACATTTTGTCTTTCTTAGCACATGCATAGTTCTAGCTTACTCAGCACATGAAGCATTCTAACTTGCTTGACATCAACTATGACTCGGCACCTATATATCACTTGACACCTATACAATGCTTGGCTCTTGAAGCCACTCTACACCTATTGGAATTCTGGCTTGGCACATACTATAGCTCGGCATACATAGTGTACTTGGCTTCTATATGAAAATTGATTAAGTTTTTTGACACTAAGTTGTCAAAACCAATCTGAGACCAACACTATGATGCTTGAAGTTGACATGCCACATCTATTCCACTTAGCCTTAGTGTTTTTCTCAATAACATCTTTTCTTTAGAATCACATGGTCTTATTCTTATCAAATATGGGATACCCTGCAATTGTATATATAATCTTCTTTGTGATTTTCACTAGCCCATTCTCTAGCCATAATTCCATATCATGGATTTGGGTCAATATTGCTTTAACCCATTCAATTTGAAATTTCTTAGAAAATATGGGGTGAATGTTAACCCTTTCTTTTCCACATTCTTGAATTCATCTTTTAAAACTCCTTCATCACACAATTTCTAATATGTCATTTGAATCTTGTAGTCTCCAACTTCATTGATCTTACACATATAATAGATCTATACATTCTGTATCATAATAACCCTAGGTGGTATCAATGATAACACACCCATTGAATATCCTTTCATAGCAATTTCTAGAATAACTCAATATTTAATTGGAGGACAAGTATCACTCTTCACCAATTGAACATTACTAACCTCTTTTCCTTGATTCCTTGCTATTGGAAATGATCCATATGTTATTTCTATGTTTAGGGTTTGAGATTCACTTCTTAAGTAACTTGACACTTCTAACAATCAAATCTTGATCACACCTCACCAAAAAAATTTCTCGCAATCACCTTTAGAATCACTTCACATTTTTGTCAAATCACTTAGGCTCTCAAAATCTAAATGCAAGGTGTATAAAATACATTCAAACTTGCACTATATACCTTCTTCTTTTTTCAAATTAGGGAACTCATAAATGTTTTGTACTTTGTTAGGTGGAATCTAGATATATCGATCATTATCACACTCTTTGTTTACTCGATCTCCCCAACACAACTCAATTAATACTATATTTCTCTAACTCAGGAAACACATCAACTTGGTCGTTGTAGGTATTTGGTCCATATTGCAATGTTTGATCAATATAGATAGTATTACTAATGCTTGAAACCAATAGTGTATTTGATATCTTTTTCTCATTTCCTTCCACAAATCTTTCCTAATGCATCTTATCTTATATAGATATAGACTTTGGTACACTTTACGTTAGGAACTAATGTATGATATGAAATTTAAGTATATAATTCCTTACATACCTTTATTAATTAATTTGAGGTATAGTATGTTCAAAATTTAGCTAAGTAGATAAGTTGAAGGTTTCATTTATGGAGACCTATATCAAGTATTAAGAACGTTAATCTTGAAGAAGAAGATTCATAAGTTAGATTTAGAAAATTGTCTAACTATCAATTAAGTTATTTAGCAGAGCAGATATAGTTTTGGTATGTATAGTTGACTAAGGAATTATGGGCATGTGTGCAATTAGGTATGAACTATACAAGATGTCATGATGATCTATCCAAGTGTGCAAGTCAGTACAGTTAGTACAAAAGAAGATATGCTAGTTTTACTAGTTGTGACAGTATGTAGATGAGAACCAAGCATAATATGAATTGAGTAACTATGAGTTAAGGAATTATTTATTTTTAAAAATAATTACTTGACCAATTAAGGATGACATTTTAGATGTTAACCCTAAGAGAGAAAGATTTAATTTTGTATTTTGTCAAGCGTGTGAAATCTTGAAGGTCCTCTAGATAATGTTTTGAGATTTATAAAGATATATAGGAGAGAATGCAAATCAGAAGTTAAGTGTGCTTCTAAGGAAGACAATGTAAAATTTATGTGATGTAAATTCTGATGTATGATCAGAGGATTGAGAGTTTTATAATGAGCATCAAAGGAAAAGATCAAATATTGAAGATATCAACATTGTAAAGAGGTTTTGTAATTATCTCTTGTATTGAAGAACTTTATTGTATATTGAATATGAGGGTAGTGGGCTCTTCTTGCATACATTCTATTTTGTAATAGAATCCTAACTAGATACTTTTGATTAGTGAATCATTTTGTGGGTACCATCATAATTGGGGTTTTCCCTTGGTCACTGTTTTTCTTAGCTAACAAAATATGGTGTTGTGAGTTCTCTTATTGTGTGGTTATGTTTACTATTCAATATAATTAGTTTTCTTTCATATACAAGTTATAAGGCAATTAATAATATCTAGTTTTGGGCTAAATTTTGTAGAATACTCATTTATCCCCCCTCTCACTATTCCCTATCTCTAACAATTGGTATCAGAGCACAATTACCTAGAAGAGTATTAACAACTTGAGTAAGATATCTATGGATATGGAACAATTACAAACGAACCTATAAGAAGCTCTTGAGCATATTGATATTCTTACTAAAGAAAGAAACAACCTGAAAGAAAGATATGAAGATGAAAAATACTACATTGGGATATTGAAAGATAAGATTGATCATCTCAAATCTAGAAAGGAAACTAAAAATTAGACAAAAGAGAGTGATGAAGTATCAAGATTGATGAAAGAAAATGAGATTATGAAACATGAGTTGAAGATCACTAAACTAAAGATAAGCTTGAAGAAAGATGTCAACAAAGTTGAGTTGGATCTTAAATTTGAAAATGCAGATCTAAGATCCCATCTTACAAAAGTGACATCTTAACTTTAATCCATCAAGTTAGAACATGCAAAAATTGAGAAATACAACACTATTGTGAAAGGATAGTTAACCTAGATTAAGCAATAATTAGAGAAGCTATATTCCAGTAGTGAGAAAATTGATGAGCAACTATATTTTCAGAAACCTTCCTATGATAAAACTAGTCTTGGATATTTTATTAGAGAAAATTCAATCAATATATTTGAAACAAGAAAGAACTAGATCCAATTATTGAGCATCTTGAACATAAGAAAGATGACCAAACTAAAATTTAATCCAAATAATCTAAAGATTCATTAAAGGAAGTTGAGTAAGCAAATCAACCTAAAAAATTAATGAACCTATGAAAATTGAGCAAACTAAATCACCAAGCAAGTGAGGTATGAATTTAAAGGTAGATGCTTTACATGCAATGAAATTGGTCATATGAAAAAATATTGTATAGGTAAGTCATTCAAAACTATATCTAATTTTTATTGTTACAATTGTCATGGTTTTGGTCATAAAGAAGTTGATTGTAAGAACCCTTAATTTGATAGTAATAGTGGCAATAGTAGAGTGTTTGGAGGTACTAACCTTGCAGGAGAAAGAAGGAAATCAAATGAAGGAACTAATGGAGCACAAATCAATATTATGTGTTACAAAAGTAACAACTGTGGACATGTTGCTAGAAATTGCATAGCATCTGTTAACCACTCTGAACCTAATAAAAGAAATAGTGCACTAGTATGTCATCTATGCAATAATTTTGATCATATAGAAATATTTTATAGAATTTGTTGGGATTCAAAATCGAAGCCTCAATTTTGAGTACCATTGAAAAATCAAGCCCCATGAGTGCTTTTTGATACATATGCACCTAGCTATACTTATGAGGCCTAAGAGGTGTTTAATGTTTCTAACACCTTGAATTCATTATATCCACTTGTCCTATGAAAAAAAATTGCCATTCCGAGCCATTTTGTGAAGTCCCATTTTGAGCAATTTCCAATTCTATATTTTTGCTTGTGTCAAATAGCAATAGGAGCTTGTGTTTGCAATTGAATATCTCGCACCTAGTTATGTTTCATGGCTCGCCACTTTGGGAGTCTTTAGTTTCCATACTAGAGAGCCTATGTTTCATATTTCAAGTCATTTCAAATCTATTTGACTAGGTTTTGAATCCCTCAAAGTTGGTCATTTATCGATGTCATGCTAGTACAAATTATTCAAAATTCTGGAAAGCCCTGTTTGACTTATTATACCTTTGACCTAGTTGACAAAAATGATAAATTCCTTTTGAATTACATTTTAGAGGTTAGAGACTTGCTATTTTTCAATTTTGAGTTTATAATGAATCCGTTTGATCAGTTTTCAAACGTGATTCCAAATGCAATTTCTAGTTTTTACTGGTCTCATAAAGTGCAAATTTATCAGTAAACCTGTTCGTGATGTCATATCTCAAAATCCATGAAAGGTGAGATTGAATGGATTATACCAATATGTTTTACTTTGAAAATACTTCAAGTATTCCAATTTTTAAATCTTGATGAATTCGTCTGCACACTTTCCCAAGTCAATTCCATTTGCAAAAAATGCTTTTTTGCTAGTGTTTCCAATTTGCAATTCCTAGTAGCCAACTTTGACCATTCACCAAAGCATCTAGTTATTTGTCATGAGCCCTAGTTGTAGATTTATACTCTCCTTGTGACAGTGAACCCATTCCCCAATTTTAATCTCCCCAAGTATCCATTTACCCAATTTTCAAAGCCAAATCCAAACATGATTTATAGTTTTCTGACTTGTTTCTTGTAGGCAGTTCTGAGAGGGAAACTTCGATGGTCGATATCTTTTGACCTTGATGTCTTCATGAGATGCAATTCAATAGGGTAAGAGTATAAAAAATAAAGAATTAGTGTGTTTGAATTTAGAGCTCGATCAGTTGTTTGGGTCAGTTTTTAAGGCCAGTCAAAGGACCTCCTGACACTAAGTCGACAAATTACAGAATCATGTCAAATGAGTTTTTAAAATTGTTTCCAATGGTTGAGTTTATTTCAAATTAATATCAGATGATGAATGGATTAGTTTAAATAATCAGGTGTTTGAAAAAAAAAAAATTATAGCCAGACCCACTTTGGGGCCCAACTATATTCATCAGATTTTTGACAGCCGGTAAGGATTTAAGATGTTTTGAAAAGAGTGATCATAATGATTTTGACAAGGAGGATCATGGAGAAGGGAAAGACCAAGAAATGCCATCTACTTCTCATTCAACCCTCATTGATCTAAAACACTCAGAAAGCCATCTCATAGTGTGGCCAACTATTGTAGCTATAGAAAAAAGTGACTCAAAATCACAATCTAGTCAAGGCAATGTAACTTCAAAAGAGACTCATATAACTCAAGGTGAAGGATAAAAGGAAGAGGTGATGATTTAAGCCCTGATTTCTCAGCAGTTATAAGACCTTCATCACAAAGATGTTATTGCTTATGGAAGAAACTAGTTCCTCATCTTGTTTGATGCATCCTCTGTGGGTTATATGGAAGCCAAAGTAATGAATGACAGACTATGAGAGAGTAAACATGGGCAGGAGGATTGACTGCACTTTATGGACCATAGAGATTCTTTTGTCTCCACAAAATATTATGGAAGAACATCATTGTTGTTTTGTTATTTGGCTGAACCATCATATATGAAGGTCATTGATCCAAATTGGACCATTGTTAATGATTGGTCAGAGGAGCACTATTCTGAGAAAGTGCAAAGCACAAATAAAAGAATGAAATTGGAACATGCACATAAACAAGAAAAATGTAAAGCTATGGAGATGGCAGTTGTAACATTGTCTGAAGAGGAGCAAAACACCAATATAAATAGGGAACCAATATCTTGGTGAATACAGATGAAAGCTAAGGAAATTGAACAATAGCAAGCTCAAACTCGAGTGATGCAAGAATGTTTTGCTGAAGAGGATAGAAGACTACATGAAATGTTTTAGGCAGGTGTGTCTAGAGTGGATGAATAAGGTTCTTCTATAGAGAGAGATACAGAGGGTTGAGTCATCTTTGCAAATTGAGAAATTAGAGGAGATGGCAAAACTTGTTGAAGAAAGTGAACATGAAAGAGAGGAGCTTTGTGTTTAATGTTGGAAGCCCTTTTGGTGTGAAGCCATCAGACGACTTGGTTGTGGTTTCTCAAAATTCAGAATGACATGCAGTTCAAACTCATAAGAAAGACAAACCACATAGTGTCAAAGGCAAGGGAAGAGCCACAGTCAAAAGGAAAACACAAGGGGATATCTCATGCCAATGAAGGACATAGAGAAGCTTCCAACATTAAAGGGCAACATTTGTAGAAAGAAAGGCACCATGTTAAGAGGAGGCATGTTTGAAGTCATAGCCTAAGAAAAAAAAATTGCATAGAATAGTGAGAAGTCACTAGCACTAGAGAAAGAGAAGGAACAGGCTTACAATAGTATATCCCACATTTCTTATACTGGGAAGCTTTTATGTGTTTAAATATAATTCCACACAATATAACTAATGTCTTAGAGACATATGGCTTTTGGAGGCAATGAGTTGCAAGGTGGGGCCTGTGGTTGGCCTAAGGACCTCAAAATTCAAGCCCTAAAACAAATTTTAAACAAAGATGCTCACATGATGATGTGGTGGGCTCATATCCAAATGTGCAAGATTATGCCACGTGGCACATCCTACAGTGGGTGCTTCCCTACTTCAGGAAGTTGCTCGAAAGATAAATAATGTGGTAAAGTGCCTAGGTGCCATGTGGTAGTAGGCCTAGGCTAGTGGTGAGGTGGTGTACTTTGTCAATAATGGCATAAATTAGGCCAATAATATGGTGCCACATGGCACACGTCAGGTGCCTAGGTGGACTTAGGGAAGAGTAAAAAAATAAAAAAATATTTTTGTTTTAATATTTTATTGAAATCAGTGAAATGACATCCATTTGAAAAATTAAAGTTTTAAATACAAAACTCTATAGTTTATACTGTATAGTTTTAAAAAAAATTCAAATTTGTGCATTTTAATATGCAAAACTGGAGTTGGGAGCCTGATTTTCAAATGCATACCAGAGGCTCAATTTTTACTCAAAATATAGACTCCAATATACCATTGGAATCAGCAAAAGATGAGCTATCCATTTTTGGAGCTAGTTATACAAGTTTTCACTGGTGCATGCTATAGGGGGATTTGTAATTCTTTTGAAATTCATAGCTTTTGACAGGCGTTTCATGTTTTTCAGTTGCAAAATTTAGTTAAGATGCAGCACTTGATATGCTTTGTTGGCTCAGTTTCTTTGAAATTTGATACATAATGATATGTTTTGCCTCAAGTATTTCAATTTGCATGCTTTTTTATGGAACTTCTTAGAAATTGTAATTTCCTACCAAATTAATTATATTGTTCCATCAAGTATTTGAGATATTTTTATGCTTTTGAGAACCAAAATGGTTGAGGATTTGATATGTAATTGCAGAGAGAGATTCTTTTCACTGCTAGGAGATGTTTTTCAAGTGGACACATATCAGATTTAGAATAGATCTAAGAATTCATTCCTCCTATATCACTCTCTTTCTTTCTCCATTGTAGATGTTCTAGTTTTGGAGAAAAAATGACTCCTTGTTGTGATATCATGTGTGTTCCAATCTGGAGTTTCTCAGATTTGTGAAACCAGGGTTCTAGTCTTGATGTGTTCTCATCAATGTGACACCACTTTTTTCAACATATTTTCTCTTGCATGATAGCAGTAGTAAAGATAATAGAGAAAGTTCAGATCTATTAGGTGGTTTTAGGTTTTGATTTCATGCATTTGAATGTATTGTTTCAAAAAAATGAATATGAATAAGCAAGAATTTATTTAGTTTCATTCTGACTCTCGTCTCCTATCTTAGTAATCTAAAGTCTTATGTGGTCTAGGAACAAATAAATGAGACTCATTTGCATCCCTTTAGGTTGTATGTCAGATATGTTTTGTTGTTGGAATAAAGGGCCAAGTAAATGCTTGATGTGTTTGACAGGACTGCTCATTATTTTGAAGAGGATATTTCATAAGAATGAGGTCTTTATGAACATTGATCTTTGATTCATAAAGTGATTAGACAGATCTAATACTTTGGTGTATGGAATACGTCATTGATATCATAGATGTATGTATTTGATTCATGAAATTTCCTAATAGATAAGGCATTGATCAGCTACAAGATGATTTTTTCTTACTACTGCATATTTGGGGTTTTGCTAAAATCAACATCATTAATCAAATGTCTTTCCCTTTAATGTTGAAGAGCTGAAAATGATGCCCTCACTTAGCTTGTGAATTTCATAGAGTTTTAATTTGCTACTGCACATCTTTGTGATTGCATAAGTATAGGATATTAAGGGATTTTATCTTCTTTGTTAGATTCAAGAATATGTTTTAATACTGGTACCATATTAATTGAATCTGAGGCCCATCCACCTAGGTTTTGCAGAGCCTGAAGTAGAAGAAGGGTCTAGCCTTATAGTTGGCTCAGTGTCTAAAATAGTATGTTTAAGATGGGAGTTAGCTGCCCCTAGATGTACCTTATTCTCATTGGGGTTATTTGAAACCGTCTTTGTTTCAAAACACCAATAGAATGGATATGAGGAACATCAATAGGAATTTGAATTTTAGAAGGAACAATAATAGAAATGTCAAGAGGAATGGTAGCAATAATAATAGTTAGAAAGATGAGTTGAGAGAGCATGTGGAATAATGTAAAGAAATATTTATCAAAGAAAAAGAGCCATCAAGATTGCATGTAGTATTGGAGGAACAATCATTTGATGTACTTGAAAGAAGATTAAAGTAAGAAATTATTTGTGATTCATCCTATTTTAATTGAGTATCTTTTATAACTAAAATAAGCATCAAAGAGACAAAAAAGATAGTGGATAAAGAGTTAAGATTTATATAGTTAGTATCAGGTATTTCATGATCCATTAAGGTTATGGTTAAGAGTGTATATGATTTGGAGATAGTATGTGAGTGCATAAAAGAAAACAAGTTTACTCATAACTAGAAACAACTTTTTATGAATTGTGCACTTGCACAATTAATGTGGAGATCAATTTGGTGAGATTTTAGGGATCCGAATGAGATCATGTGTACCATTTGATGATGTGAAGAGTTAAGAAGTAGTAAGTAGTGAATTGAAGGTGATTTGAAGTGTGACATTGAGAAAGCCCTAGTTACGCATTGAATCAAGGTATGTCACTCTTACAAGTATTTGAGCAACAAATTAAGTTTAGAATTCAAGCAAGAAAATGGATAGATCTTTGATTCATAACATCGAGGAAGAAGCAAGACCTAAGTTGAAGTTAAACCTAGTAAAACCCTTAGTAGATGATCCTAGTGTTACATTTTCAAAAGTTTTCAAAAATGTCATTCACCTGAAAGCCATAACTACTTATTTGAGAAGTTAATTTGAGACTGTAGGAGAAGGATATGTTTCAAGGAGACCTAATCTATAATCAGGAAATGAGTTATAAACAATTTTTTGAGTATCTAAAGGATAATGACCTAGTGAAATTCCTATTTTTCTACAAATTTGATAATGAGGAAAGGACAAAAATTATACTTAATAGAATTCATGATAGAAAGTTTTGATTGGGAGATAATTTAGTAGAAGCTTTTGCCAACCTAGTTCATGAAGTTATTGGATTATGCAATGAGGGTAGTGTACCTATCAATAAGAAAAATGTCAAGAAAATAGTTTTGGACAACACTAAATTAGTTTACAATGGTAGGAGTATACTTATTAGAAAGTTCAAGCAAGATGTTAGATTTATGAGTAGAATCATTGCAATAAAGATATATTCCCATTCAAGAGAAGATGACATTGTAGCCATATTTTTACAAGCATCATATAAGATTTGTATTGAGAAAGAGAAAGTCAATTTGAGTGGGATTCTTAAAGTGGATTTGGTTGAAAACTTGGAAAAAATTAAAAGGATCAAGACTAGTTAGTTCAAATTTCAATCCTTAGTTACACACATGTTTCTCCACTTGATTAAGAGGTTTCCACCAATGCTAGTATTTGAAATGGTTAGCAGTGATAGATCTACTATAGAGAAGATAACAAAGATGCATACTAGGCATCCTCTTATCTTATTATGAAGACTTTTCATAATGAAATGAAGGGAAGATTCAAAATTCCACCTTCCATAGTAGAGAATTTTAAAGATGATATTTATTTAATGGTAGATACTAGTTTCTCTTATATTGAAATAATAGAACCTAGAATTTTATATGTTGAGTCAGTGGGCTATGAAATCTTTGAGATAGAAATTGAAGGATGTGTTGAGACAATCCTTAAGGCAAACAAGGATGAAGAATTTGATAGATTTGGGACGTACAAAGAACTAATACAATCAGTTAGTCAAGTACTCAGTGAGAAGACAACAAAGAAAAAGGTTGAAACAATAATGAAGAAAATCATGTAGCAATTTGGGATGGCGGAGGAAAATGTGAGCATAGTAAAATAAACCATCATAGGTATAAGGTAGATAGATTAGTAAGGGATGATGTATGTACCACCCTTGGCATTAGCTAGATCATCTACAACAACACATATAGAACCTTATGCAATAGTATCACGTGAGCATATACCTATTACACATGCTATTCCAATAGCTAAGCAATCAGAAGAAGATAAGGAAGTAGAAGTGGTTGAGGTTAAGAGGAAGTTAGTTAGATTGGCTGAGGTAAAGCAAGAGTCACCTGAATCTCCAAGAAAGAATAGAATGAAAGCTATGGTGATAGGACTAGGAAAGAGGCATAAGGAAATTATACCAACTAGACCTAAGAAGAAGATGCAAGGTTAGATTGAGCCTGAGAAGCCAAAAGAGAAGCAACAAGAAGTTGCTACTATAGGAAGAAAGGAACAGAAGCCTAAGATTGAAAAGATAAACAAAAAAATCATTGATAAGGGTAATTTTGTATAGTTAAATAATTTTTATCATCTTTATACTAAAATTGATAGAATGGATCTTGAGAATGCCATTATTAGATACATGATATTGTCTAATAATAAATTTGAAGATGTTAAGCATGAAATACTCAAGTATCTTTATGAGAGGATAATAAATAGAAGAAAGAGGGTGGTTGATGAAGACAAAGGTATTAGAGAAAACTAGATCAAAAAGCTATGCTAGATTGACAGTGATGAACACCTAGTCAGCCTAATGAAAAGTCTTGAACCTTATCTTAGGAACAAGACAAGATACATATTGATAATGAGAGTAACTATCAAGAAGTAAATGAAGAGAAAGAAAAGGCCATCATGCAAATATTCAAAGATTTGAATAAGGTAGCAGTAGCACCACCTCATATTACTATTGGATCAGATGCAATGCAGATTGATAGTACAAAGGTCACAGTTGACACAACAAAAGATCCATTTAAGGATTTTGTCCCTAATTTTGGAAATTCAACCAACTACATGAGATCTAAGGAAGAAGATGAAGAAAAGAAGAAAATAAGAGAAAGGTAGAGGAAGAATAGAGAAGAATAAAGGAAGAAGAGAAGAAGAGGAAGGAAAAAGAAGAGAAATAAAAGAAGTAAGAGCAAAAGAAGAAAATGAAAGAAGAAGAAGAGAAGACAAAGAAGGAAGAGCAAGAGAAGAAAATGAAAGAAGAAGAAGAGAAGAAAAATAAGGAAGAGCAAGAGAAGAAAATGCAAGAAGAGGGAGAGAAGAAGAAGGAAGAGGAAGAAAAGAAGAAGGAAGAAGAGAAGAAAAGAAACAAAGAAGAGGAGAAGAAGAAAAAGGAGCCAAGTGTACCTAGGACACCCCTCACACTTGCAATGCTAAGTCCGCCCCTAGGGGTGTTTCTCTAGTCAACCCCTAGGGGTTTTTCCCTAGTCGGCTAATAAGATTATTTTTTTAAAGAAAAAATAACTTATATAAGTTTCATTTTTTTCAATTTACATTCATGTGAAATCAATTTATTAGCCTTTGAATTGGGAAGAAAGAAATATTTGACAAACTTCAACCTATTTACGAATTTTGGAGGAAGAATTTACAACATGGGCAATAAAGATAAAAGAGCAAGTAAATATGCATGAAGAAGAACTAAGGAACAAGAAGACGAAAATTGTTGAAAAATGCTAGCAAGATACTATCTTAGATCAGGTACACATGCACAATCTTTTTTCCAATGTATTTAATTAGTTTATTTAGTTAGGATTAGGGTTTAAATCCAATTAGGAATATGATATTTATCTTAAATTAGCGTTACTATTAACTTAATATTAAGATTTTATTTGAAATTATGTTCACATTTAGGCCATTAGGGTTTATTCAATTATGTCCATATTTAGTCCTTAGGATAAATATTACATTATGAATAAATTTAAATTATGAATTTATTTAGCACAGGAATTACTTTGTTTATTCAATTATGTTAATAATTTATAGTCTATTAAGGTTTATTAGATTATGATTAAATTTAAATAAATGAATTTATTTAGGATGTAGTCAACTAGGACAACCTACCAACATTGGAGAAGGTTCATCCCAAGTTCAAATAGGTACATGTGCATCTCTTGTAAGTATATAATATAGATCTCTCTAGATTTCTAGGTTTCTATCAAACTTTATATCTTTAATTTTTAAATTTAGCGAGTGATATTTCCCCTTATAAACTTACTTGATTTTATTTGTTATATCATGCATGTGCAACTCTAGTAGATGATGAAAATGTTGGACATGAGGAAATTGAAGATGAAGCAATGGATATTGAAGAAGGACCATCCAAAGGTTAGATAATTTAATCAAGTACATAATATTTCACTCAAGTTAAACATGTATATATGTATACATATATGTCCCCTAAAGAGATTGTATCTTAAGACTTTGTTTCATTTTTTCTTGTGCAGCTCGAGATCAAACAACAAATGAGAATGTTAATATAGCTCAAAGATTGAAGAGAAAAATTAATCATAGAAACATATATCATTTAATTGAAATGGATGTGGAAAAATTGAGAGAATATGCTAATCAACCTACACATACTACGAAGAGGAAATTGAATAAAAAGTCTAAAGACATAATTGCACAATTTGAGAATCTATCAATAGTGGAGAAAACTCAACTATTATCAATTTCACTTCTTAAAGATGAATTAAAAGAGCCACTGAGACTATTGGGTATAGATACAAGTATAAAAAAGAGGACTTCTAAACTAGAAAAAGACATTGTTGAAAGTGTTAAGGAAGGGTTACATTCCATTGGGGAAAAAACTAGATCTATAGATAAATCCATTGCACAAAGAGTGATACTGAAATCTATTTTAAATAAGAAAACATCCCAAAATAGATAGATCTCTTCATTATCATCTCATTTCGGGTATAGTCAGAAGATAGTACTACATTATCTAAAAAGGAGAAACAATTTGAATGATATTACATTAGAAGGAAATTGGGCACTAATGTGTAGAGCTCCTTGATCTGACAGGATTGGGAAACAGTTATGAACTTAGTTATTCAATTTTGGATTGATAATACTTGTCCTTCACCAAATAGAAGAGATATCATCAAGAAGGGGATTGGGCCTAAGGAATATATTCAACACGCAAAACATTGGTTGGATGTCACTCAACATGAATTGTATCTCTCATTTTGTAATTTAAATCCTAACATAAAGATTGAAAAAATAATGTTTGAAAGATTGAAGCCCTATTTTGTGAAGATAAATAAATCTTTTGAAACATGTTGTTGACGATATCATGTTGAATTTGATCTGTACTATGAAGGGTTTTGAAAGATGATAGAAGAAAGTGGTGGAACTTCTCAAAATACTTTTCCTAAATGACTGAGTCAATTCATAACATCAATCTTATGTGACAAACCAAATGATTATGCAATAGGTGAAATAGATTGCATAAGAGGAACTTGTGAAACATGTGGTAACTTGACTAAATTTCCTTTGAGAGAAGAAGATAATGTAAGAGATATAAGTACATAAAGTCAGAAACAAAAGTTGGAAAAGAATCAGCAAGGTTAGAATATGTAGAGGATGAGATATTGGCTAGAGAATTTATGTCAAATTTTCATAAATTGATTCAACCATATATACACCATGCATTTTTTGCTAAGTGGCAAGTAGAACAATTTCAAACACTAAGAGAAACTTTCCCACTCAGAACAATTCTATCTGTTGTTGACTTTGTAGAGAATTACTCTTTCGTATCTCAAAAATAACTTCAAGCAAAATAATACTATATAGAGAAAGTTACTATTATGGTTCAAGTGTCTTATCGACATGCACAAATTGATCTAGATGGTGTGGAAAGTACAAATCAAGCACGAGTCATTAAAAAAGAGTATCACTTTTACATTAGTGATAACAAAGAAAATGACACACATTTTGTCGAACATTGTTTTAAGACATTTTTTGAATATTTGAAAAAAAAAAAACATTAAAATAGAAAAACATTTTGTATGGTCAGATGGATGTGCAGCACAATTTGAATCAGCTAGACCATTTTATGCATTATGTAGATATCATCAATACCTTAATACACCACACATTTGGAGTTTTTTTGAGAGTGGACATGGAAAGGGTGAGCATGATGGTGCAGGAGCTTGTATCAAATGTGCTTTAAGAAAGTATCAAATGGATTATAAAGGATATCACACTAATAATGCTCATGATGTGGTTGAGTGATGCAAAACACATTTTTCGGTGCCAACAAATATAGATAACACATCATCACAAGTGGATCGAGTCATACCATTTAGAGTATTTTGGGACGTATCGGGTATATATAAATTAATTTGTTCATATTTTTAAATTGAATCTTGAATTTATATTTAATATGTTACCTTAGGTGATCTCTAACTAAATTATTGACTTTGTGTAAATTCAGGTGTTGATAGAAGATCAATGCATGCATGCAAGAGGGTAGGACACGATCTTTGCATTTAGTTATGAGTACAAATAGTAATGTGTGGTCATTGTACACAAGAGAATACTCATGTTTTTGTCCTGATTATATTGATGAAGACTATGGTGGTTGCATTAATCAAGAATGTGGATATGTGGGTGAATTGACTTTGGTGCCACTAGATGTTATTAATATGAATGAGTTTGAGGACGAAAACTATGATGATATTCCATTGATTTCTACTGATTATAACCATATTTCAATATTGATTAGAGTTGGTATGTATGAACTATATATATACCTAGATCATGTACATGTATAATTTTTTCATAATTTTAGTTAATTTTTATTATATATATATATATATATATATATATATATATATATATATATATATATATATATATATATATATATATATATATATATATATATAAGTACATGACATGTATCCAAAATTTTGACATATATAAGTTTGTGTAGAAAATGTTTTTGTAGTCATGGAAAAATCAAAAAATGTAGAAGGTGTTAGCTATTATTTATTACGTTGCACCATGGAAAGAGAGAAGCTAACAAAGACTGAAATAAGTGATGAAATTTTTTTTCTCCATAGGTTAGTTTATAGTTGAATTATGTACATGTATGTCAAGTATCTATGTTTTTTATGAATTCAAATTCTTTGACTTAAATTCAAGATTGATGTATTTTTTAAATGTGTACATGTGTAGATTCTGTTGTTGTATAGGGAACACATTTGAAGCAAAGAAAAGTACTTAAAAATGGGATTCATTTCACCGATTATCAACCTAACAATAAGGTATATAAATATAGTAACCATGTTATTGCCACTGGTCTAACTCTTCATCAAGTCAAAGGACCTGGAATACGTAAGTGGAGGCTCCATATTAATGATCATGAGAAAATATTAAATGTTATCCAAGAATGAGTTGATCCCACTTGATATGAGATAGAAACATCTCCTAACTTGAAATGCAACTAAAGAAAAATTTGAAATTTGGTTCAAACTATTTGAAATTTGGTTGAACAATCATTTGATCAATTTGAAATTTGGTGGAATGACTAATTTTCTAAATTGAACTTTTATTCTTTCATTTTTAACTCAATGTCTTGAATTCAAATTGTCATAAAGTAACTAATTATAGAAATTATGAACTTATATGTATGTGTGTACACTAATTACCTGACATGTGCATGTTGAGGGAAAGAAATTTGAACACCACTTGTCTTAAGGGGATGAAATTAGAAGTCTGTAAAATTAATTATATTGAACTTTCTATTTCATTTAACTTGTCAATTTTAGGACACATGTACACTTTCAATTTAACTAATTAGGACATGTGCTTTCAATTTTAGGACATGTGAGCTTTCGATTTAACTAATTACCTAACATGTGAGCTTTCAAGTTCAAATTGTGATTTGTTTAACTAAATTTTGAACATGTACATGTTTTAAGTTGGACTTGAATTAGAACATTGTGCTTAAGGGGATAAAATTATAGGATATGTGTACAAATTAAAATTTCTCTATGATTAAAATTTGAAATGTAACTCAAGAACAATTTGAAATTTGGTTCAAACTATTTGAAATTTGGTTGAACAATCATTTGATCAATTTGAAATTTGGCGGAATAACTAATTTTCTAAATTGAACTTTTACTCTTTCATTTTTGACTCAATGTCTTGAATTCAAATTGTCATAAAGTAACTAATTATAGAAATTATGAACTTATATGTACATGTGTAGGTCTTGAGGGAAAGAAATTTGAACACCACTTGTCTTAAGGGGATGAAATTAGGGGTCTGTAAAATTAATTATATTGAACTTTCTATTTCATTTAACTTGTCAATTTTAGGACACATGTACGCTTTCAATTTAACTAATTAGGACTCGCGCTTTCAATTTTAGGACATGTGAGCTTTTGATTTAACTAATTACCCCACATGTGAGCTTTCGAGTTCAAATTGTGATTTGTTTAACTAAATTTTGAACATGTACATGTTTTAAGTTGGACTTGAATTAGAACATTGGGCTTAAGCAGATAGAATTCTAGTATATGTGTACAAATTAAAATTTCTTTATGATTAAAATTTGAAATGTAACTCAAGAACAATTTGAAATTTGGTGGAATAACTAATTTTCTAAATTGAACTTTTACTCTTTCAGTTTTAACTCAATGTCTTGAATTCAAATAGTCATAAAGTAACTAATTATAGAAATTATGAAGTTATATGTATGTGTATACACTATTAATTACCTGACATGTGCAGGTCTTGAGGAAAGAAATTCGAACACCACTTGTTTTAAGGGGATGAAATTAGGGGTCTATAAAATTAATTATATAGAAATTTCTATTTCATTTAACTTGTCAATTTTAGGACACATGTACGCTTTCAATTTAACTAATTAGGACATGTGCTTTCAATTTTAGGACATGTGAGCTTTCGATTTAACTAATTACCTGACATGTGAGCTTTCAAGTTCAAATTGTAATTTGTTTAACTAAATTTTGAACATGTACATATTTTAAGTTGGACTTGAATTAGAACATTGGGCTCAAGGGGATAAAATTATAGGATATGTGTACAAATAAAAGGGATGAGTTCTATAGATTTACTGAAGTTAGGAATTATGTACAACTAATTACCTGATACTTGAACATTTAATACATGATATATTACCAGACATTTAAATTACATGAACTATATATATATATATATATATATATATATATATATATATATATCTAAATTTAATCAATATATTACATGTGTACATATCTAAATAAATTACTTACATATCTTCTAGAAACAATTTATAATATACTAGATCTAGATCTATAATGTATTAGATTCCACAACATAATGTAACATGTATCAATCATCTTGAGAACAAATAACAAAAACATGTATCTATCTAGAGATCTATCAGAAGATAATATCAAATATAAATAGCGTGCACACATGTAGACATGTAGATCTAGGTACATCTATATCAGATCAAATATAAATATAACATACATGTGTGTATATAAAGTGTTTATCTAATATATGAATGTCTCTCTGGATGAAAGTCTAGAACAAATCATCTAGATAAAAAAACTATCGATCATCAGGTGTAGGACTATCATCGCCACGCCTCCTCAAAATGTTGTTTGAAGACTGATTATCAAGATGCTCACTAAGATGTGTTGACCCCTATATATAAATTCAAGAGAAAGTGATATCAATACATACATACATTTCATCAAGAGAAAGTGATATTTAAATACATGTACACATAATCAAAACATAAATAAACATTACCTATCCACTACTGACATCATCCAATGAGTCTCGACAATGTACATGATCTGGCATCAAAGTTGGAGTAAAAAGAGGCATGTCTTGCTACATTACATGTGCACGTGCAACACATCAAATTAAAATTTCTCTATGATTACAAATCTATGTGCATGATATACATACATGTGCACACATGCACATGTGTAAATTAAATTAGTTTCAAATGATTGAAATTTTAACATGAACAAAAAAAAAATTACCTATGTAGATGATGGCATTTGATAATACTCAGACTACCTAGCATCGATTGTGTCCACTAATGCATCTAGATTTTGTTGCGTCTCATCAAGGTCCATCTCTACATCTACGTGAGCCCCATGAATGGTGACTGGCACACATCCTAATAATGATGAACCAAGTGGACTATGTAGATGAGATGGCATAAAGTAGAATCATCATGTTTCAACAAGTCCATCCATCCTATGGTCGACAAGCTCAAATCAACATCATCAAGGCCCACATCTGAACTCTAAGCCTACCCTGTAATACTAGCTGAAGGGTTTGTGGTATGTATATGTCTCTCTAGAGAAAAGAGTGGTCAGTAGGTGGATCATCATGTGCACTACCACCATTACCACTACCTGATCGATGAGAGAAATATGGCTGAGGATGTGTCCTAGTACTACCATGGACACAATCTCAAACATCTGATATGGGTATGCCAAGATGCTCTGATACAAATCTATATGTTTCTAATAGATCCTCAGCCAGACCAATCATAGTATCTCATGCCAACACTCTAGTGAGACCCTCTAAGCTAGCCACTAAAGGGATGCTTGCTACACTGTACAAGTCTCCTGAAGATGAAGCATAGGATGATGATCTGGAACACTGATGAGACATCAAATACTGACCAACCTCATCACTCGAAATAGATCTAATAGCTGTTGCAATCTCTCCAATTCCCTGAATGACCCCACATAACTGAGTGCTATGCATGGCCTCATTAGCCAATGGACCTAACATAAGGGAAATTGCAGGCACCCTCTCTCCGACAATCAATCTATGTGTCAGTGGGGGATGACCCAACTGCCTATTAGCTAGTCTACCACGCCCTTATCCTAAATGTCCTAGTAAATTTGTGTAGTTCAATACCCTACATAAGCAAACCTCTGCATAAAACTATCGAGAAAAATAGAGTGGAATTTGGTCGTTATTTGGATAATGACCATGGGTAGCAAGGAAGCATGGGTATATCAATGCAACCATCTGTGGATCTGTATACTTAAGGGGAGAATACCCCTTCACATAGTTTTATGAAAGATAATGAGGGAACCATTCCCTCTTCAAGACATCTTTGGATACTAAACCCTAAACCTATTGGAGTGAAAGACCAGAGGAGACCTCTTGTCTCTTACTCTCAAGGATAGTCTATATAGTTTGTGTAGAATATGGGGCAGCGTCATGAATCTCATCTCGAATAAATGAAAGGCTACATAAGATACTCTAG
Source organism: Cupressus sempervirens (assembly GCA_028749045.1). Classification (NCBI taxonomy): domain Eukaryota; kingdom Viridiplantae; phylum Streptophyta; class Pinopsida; order Cupressales; family Cupressaceae; genus Cupressus; species Cupressus sempervirens. The sequence goes on from CM053784.1 coordinate 623,943,621, forward strand.
TATGTACCACTATAGACACTAGAGCATGTGCCACTATTCAAGGATTCCTAAAGCCTATGAATCTTCTAGTTAGTGTGATCATAGAGCTCTTGAGGTGGGATAGGTAGCTGATCACGAGGGACATGATGCTACTCACGGGGGATAGGCTACTCAAGGGGGATAGAAGGCTATTGATCAGCCATGTGTCAATGTATGTAGGTGCATGTATAATGTGTAAACCTAAAAATTTAAATTAAAATGTATGACATTTAATAAACTTGAAATTTATATTAACATACATGTACAATTTGACAAAATTAAAAAACAATCTAAATTGTTTTAATAAAATTAAACATGTGTACACATATATAGAAGTCCTAAAACATAAATGAACATGTACCTTGAAAAAACTAAATTTTAAAACACACATTTTGTTATATATAATGTTTGTAACTCAAGGACCTTTTAAGAACTATGTGTGCAAGTTATATTTCTAGATGTTAGATTGAATGTTCAAAGGTTTTAGACATACGTGTGCGCATAAACTTGTCAAGTGTAATTTAGGTCCACGAAGTAAATATGCATATATAGATATATTCATATACACATGATATGTATATTTGCACATATCATGTGTGTGTGTGTGTGCATATGCACATACACACACACACATGATATGTGCAAATATACATATCATGTGTATATGCATATATCTATATATCCACATATATGCATATATGTGTGTGTGTGTGTGTGTGTGTGTGTGTCTGCATACTAGGATAAAGTTTAGGTTTAGGGTTTTTCATTGAGGTTATGGTGTGGTTGTTTAAATCATGGTTAGAAAATTAGAATTAAAAGTTGGAATAAAAATATAGTTAGGTTTGGGGTTTGGGGATGGCTAGCATAAGTGTTGCTACTAATATTAAACTTTAAGGTCAAGGTCAGGTTTAACATCATGATTAAGGTTTGGGTTAGGTTTTGTATTAGTGATATTGTTAGTTTTAGAATTATTCTTAGGTTAGAGAAATACTTTTCTTAGGATTATTGTTAGCATAACTTTGGTTATGATTAAGATTGTAGTTAAGGTCAAGGTTTATGGTTAAGACTATAATAAAGGCTAGTGTTAGGATTCATATAATGCACCATGTAGGGTTAGAGTTATGGCTTTGATTAGGGATAGGGTTACAATTAGTGTTTATATTATCTCTTAGTTAGGAAGAGAATTAGAATTTGGTTGGGTTGAGGTTTAGATATAGTTTGAAAATATTACTTGAAGTTAAGGTTAGGGTTTACATCATGGTTGGTCATGAATAGGGTTTGGGTTAATGACATACCTAGGTTTTATGTTTGGGTTATGGCTAGGGTCAACATTAGGCTTTATGGTTGAAGTTTTACACCATGGTAAGGGTTTGGATTAGTGATATAGAGTTAATTTTAGAATCATCTTAGGTTAGAGAAATAATTAGATTGGGGTTTTAAAAAATTAAGGTTAGCATTTCAGTTATGATTAGAACTAGAGTAAAGCTTATAGTTGAAGTTAGAATTAGTGTTAGAGATTTTTTTAAAGGTCATGTTTATGGCTAGTTTTAGAGTTTAGATTAGGTAAAATAGTTAGAGTGTACTTAGGGTTTATTTATGGTTAAGGTTAGACTAAGGGTTAGGATAAATATTATAGTAAGGGTCTAGAGTTGAGGTTAGGATTTGTTTCATACTTAATGTTAACATTAGACTTTTGACTGAAGATATAGTTATATATAGGGTCATCCTTAGGTTAGAGATATAGTTATAGTTAGGGTTAGGTTTAGGTTTTAGGGTATGGTTAAAATTAATGTTATGATTAGGAAAATGATTTAGTGTTATGGTTGGAATTATGGTGAGTGATAGCATTAGGATATATACATATATATGCATACACACACATGTGATATGTATACATATATGCACATATACACATATATACATATACATATCATGTGTATATGCATATATCTATATACACATATATTTGCATATATATATGTGTGTATATATATGCATACACACACATGATATGTGCAAATATAAATATCATGTGTATATGCATATATGTATATATATATGCATATGTACACATATATACATATATATATATACACACCTATATATACATACACACATGATATGGTCAAATATACATATCATGTGTATATGCATATATATGTGTACATATATGCATATACATATCATACATATATATGCATATATATGCATTTATATACACATGATACATGTGTATACACACACACACACACACACACACACATATATGTGCATACATAAAAAACATTAAAATATACAAATAAACATATATTTAAATATTAAAAACACATAAATTTCAACTAAAACAACATAAGAAGGGAAAAAACAAGTATTTCATACCTTTTTCGGACGGTTGATGGGACAGATGCCAGTCACTCCTCCTATTCCAATTGAAATAGTGACTGGACAATAGCTTGGGCCCCCTTTTATCTTGCATGGGTTAGGGTTTGGTGCGTTCTTTTTTAAAATGCCATTTTTATTAGTTTCGATCGAAACTAATAAACCTGCACACAGTTTCTTAACCACCCACGAGTTGTACTTAGTTTTGATCGAAACTAAGTACCGCCCTTTAGTTTTGATCAAAACTAAGGGCATATTTAGTTTCGATAGAAAATATAAAGTTTTGATAGAAACTTTTAATTTTTGTTTCTACCGAAACTCTTCTGACAATTTTTCCTGTGCACGCTTTTTTGGAGGGATTTCTTCCTCCAAAAAGGTGCAACCCACTATTGTGGGTTCACCCAACACTAATAGGTTATGATGATGATGATTAGACTGAACTGATATCATCACTAAGCAAGATCATTGACAAAAAAAGAAAAGGTGAAGATCTTACAAAGATTTCCAATGGTAGTCATAGAGAAATTTCAAAGCACCTTGACTCTAAAATTGATAGAATCAAACTAGAGGACAAAGAAAAAGCTACAGTACAAGATTTTAATGTTGAGTTTGCAAATTTGTCTAATATTGTAGCCATTCAAGCTTAGACAAAACATGATGCATATGTGTTTGACATTATTTGTCAAAACATTAGAAATGACCTTGGAGATCTTGATGCATGCATCAAGGAGCTAAGAATATGTGAGAAAGAATGTAAAACATTGTATCATGGTGTCATTTAAGTTCACTAAGGATTTTCATAGTGAGATGAAGAAAAAGTATGAAGAACTACAAGCACTGGTAGATCACCTTCAACAACCTGACCAAAATATTGAAGATATTGAGGCTCAGATAGGAAAGACTTATGATGAAATAAGTTTTATTGATATGAATAAAGAAATAATAACCAAGAGGTTCTCACTTTTGAGAGAAAATTTTTCTTTGAAGATAAAAAATTTGGAGCAGTAGATTGAGGAATGTTTTAAGGAAAAGACATCCTTTGAGAAGTTTGTCTACTCAGACCTAAATGCAGTGGAAGTAGCATCTTATGGAATTTGTAGGGTTCTCAGTATATATAAAGGAGTAAAAGATTCATAGGAGAAGAATTTTAAGAGCCTAAAGAAAAATTTTGATGGCTTCATTTCACACCTATCCACCTAAACACAAAGGTACAGATCAACAATTTTGACTTGTATATAAATTTTGACACCTTTGTCATTGATGTCAAAGGGGGATTAATATAGGAAAATTGTATGACATATGTAGAAAGAGGGAGCACTAATCATGAAAAGTATTATAGTAAAAGGAGGATTTAAAATATAATAGGGGATGTAAGGAAATATGGCTATAAAATATGATGATCAACAATTTTTTTGAAGCTTTGTAAATTTTGTTAAGGCCAAGATTTTGCAAAGTTTTTGTTCAATATTTTGGGACTTAGCCAATTTTTCCATATGTTTCCATCAATGAAAAAGGGAGATATTGTTGGAAATTTGGCTAAGTAGATAAGTTTGATTTTTCATTTATGGCAACATATATCTAGTATTAAGAAGGTAGATCTTGAAGATGAAGATTCACTAGTTGGAAAATTGTTTATCAGCTAAGTTATCTAGCATAGTAGATACAATTTTTGTATGTACAGTTGACTGAGGAATTATGGGCATTTTTGTTGTTAGGTATGAATATATGAGATGTCCCGGGATGATGTATTAAAGTGCATAAGTTAGTACAGTTAGTACAAAAGAAGATATGACAATTTTACCAATTGTGACAATATGCAAATGAGAACAAAACATAACAAAAATTGAGTAACTATGAGTTAAGGAACTATTTTTTTACAAAATAATTACTTGACCAATTAGGGATGACATGCTAGATGTTAACCCTAATATTTCAAGAGTTAATATTGTATTTTTTCAAGTGTGTGGAAGATTGAATACCGAATGGACAATATTTTGAGATTTACAAAACTATAAAGAAAAGAATGTAAATGCAAAGTTAAGTGTGCTTCTAAGGAAGACTGAAAATTTTATGTGATGAAAATTCTAATGTATGATCATAGGATTGACATTTTGTGATGAGAAGTAAAGGAAAAGATCAAATATTGAAGATATCAACACTATAAAGAGGTTTTGTAATTATCTCTTCTATTGAAGAACTTTATTGTATATTGCATGTTAGGGTAGTTAGTTCTTCGTGCATACATTTTGTATTTGTATATAAAAAATCCTTATAGGTTTGAGGCTTCTAACAAGGCCTAAGTAATCTAACATGGGCTATGAAACTATATATATGTTATAGACTCCTAATAGGGTCAATATCTTTAACCAAATGCTTTTAATTAGTTGATCATTTTGTGGGTACCATCCCCACTGAGGTTTTCCCTTAGCCACATTTTTCCCAGTTAATAAAATATGGTGTTATGAGTTATCTTATTGTGTGGTTATGTTTACTATTTAATATAATTAGTTTGCTTTCATATGCAAGTTATAAGACAATTAATTAATAATATATAATTTTGGGCTAAAGTTTGTAGAATAGTGATTCACCTCCTCTCTCTATATTCCCTATTTCTAACAAAGTGATCACCTTCTCCATTGGTTTGGATGATCTTAGATTCACTTGTTCCACTACTTCTAGCTTCTACCTTGTTCTTCCAAGCTTGATTCATCTCATCAACTTTTCCTTTTCTCTTGACGTGTTCACTGCTTGGTGTTGGTGTTGGGTCCTACAATTCTTGGTCATTTGTCTAGTCTTGTGACAACTAAAACAATCTAAGCTTTCATTCAACCATTTCTTGTAATTGCCTTTGAAATGTTTCCTAATACAATTTTATTGAATTTGACCATATTTTCCACAATAATTCCAATTATACTAGGTGTTATAATCCCAATTATGAGAATAACCTTGGCTAGGTGCATGCCCTTTCCTTTTTGGTGTCCAGCTAGATTTTACCTTAGATCTACATTCTTGTCCTCTATCTCCATACTTATGAAATTTTTAGTGATGTCCTTCAAATATAGGTGCAATTTATAACCTTTTTCTTACATTCATATTCTTGGTGTCCTTGTTTCTTGCAATTAAAACAATTGAGAAGAACCTCCTTATAGCAATATCGTGAGAATGCTCGAAATAACAGAATACAAAGTGATAGCAGAACTCAGAATAAATCTACTGATCGCAGGCCACTTCGAGGGGGTAACCTCCTTTGAGCAAGCTCAATACAATAAATTCGTCCGTGCCCATCAAGGGCCTCAACCTATTCTTATATACTGGGTACGATCTAGAAAAGTAATACTACCTATGCATGTGGGATAATAAAATAAACTCACGGGACGACTTACAAAGAATATGCGTCCAACAACTCTACTCTAACAAAATAAACAGAAGGAACACACAGGTTCCTAACATCCCCTCTCCCTTAGAAAAAAGCTTTGTCCTCAAAGCTTAAGGTGTGGAAATTGTTGTTGAATCTGAAGAAGGGGTTCCCAGGTAGCATCCTCTGGTTGCATGCCATGCCATTGAATCAAGACCTCAGAGATGGAGCGAGAGCGAAGCTGGCGAGTGCGCTGGTCAATGACTACCACCGGCTCCAGGATAATGGATCCTTCCGTATCCATTTCCGGGAGAGTAGTTTGTGCTCTGACAGTGGTACCCAGAACTTTCTTTAGACAAGAAACATGAAAGACTGGATGAATGCGGGAAGAAGGAGGAAGTTCCAGTTTATAAGCAACTGAACCAATCTTCTGCAGAACCTGATAAGGCCCATAAAATTTTGGGGCCAGCTTATGACGCCCTTTCAGCTTTAGGGAGGATTGTTTGTATGGCTGTAGACGAAGAAAAACCATATCCCCAACTTGAAATGAGCGCTCAGAACGGTGTTGATCTGCTTGTTGTTTCATCCGATTACGGGCCATGTGAAGATTATCCTGTAAGGTACGAAGAATCTGATCCCTGCTGTGGAGAACTATGTCAACTGCCTGGACTGGTGAGCTGTTGGGAGTGTAGGGAAGGAGCACTGGAGGTGCCTGACCATAGACTGCTTCATATGGAGTCATTTTAGAGGCAGTGTGGTAAGAGGTATTGTACCACCATTCAGCTAAAGGGAGCCACTTGGCCCACTGATGTTGCTGTTCGGAAGTGAAGCAACGAAGATAAGTTTCCAAGCATTTATTGACAATTTCCGTTTGACCATCAGTTTGTGGGTGATAGCCCGAACTCATCTTCAGTTTGGTGCCAGTTTTCTGAAACAGTTCAGTCCAAAAATGACTGGTAAAAGTTGCATCACGATCAGAGACAATGGAAGAAGGGAGTCCATGAAGACGAAATATCTGGTCCATGAAGATTTGTGCAACAGAGGAGGCAGTATAGGGGTGGCTGAGGGCACAAAAATGACTATATTTCGAGAGACGATCAACCACAACCAAGATCACTGTCTTGCCACCGGATTTAGGAAGCCCTTCAATGAAATCCATAGAAATATCAGTCCAAATCCGTGTAGGGATGGGCAATGGTTCGAGCAAGCCAGGAAGGAGGGTCGTTTCACCCTTGTGGCGTTGGCAAGTATCACATTCAGCCACCATCTGTTGAATCGTCTGTTTCATTCCTTTCCAAAAGAAGTTTCTCCTTGCTCGCTCATAAGTTTTGAGGAAGCCTGAGTGCCCTGCTGAAGGAGAAGCATGGAGTTCATAAAAAATAGCCTGATGTAGAGCTGGGTTCTGAGGAAGCACTAGCCGACCCTTGTATCGAAGAGAAGCACCATCCCAAGAGTAATGTGGTATAGCAGAAGGATTATTGGCTAGCTGGTGAATGATTTGAGATAAAGAAGAGTCACTGTCATAGCCCTGCTGAACAGACGCTAACCAATTGGGAATGGGCTTAGAAATAGCGGAAAGGGAAGCTTGATTATCAAATGTGCGAGAAAGAGCATCTGCCACAATATTCTCCTTACCCTTCTTGTAGGTGATCTCATAATCATACCCCATGAGTTTGCTGACCCATTTCTGTTGTGTAGGAGAGGATACCCGTTGTTCCAGGAAGTATTTCAGACTTTGGTGATCGGTTTTGATGCAAAAATGACTCCCTAAGAGGTATGGCCGCCACTTCTGTACAGCATGCAAAATAGCCATCATTTCTTTTTCATAAGTAGAGAGGGCTAGATTCTTACCAGAGAGGGCTTTGCTAGTGAACGCAATAGGATGGTCATCTTGCAGGAGAACAGCACCCAATCCATTGCCGCAAGCATCACTCTCAATAGTGAAGGGTTTGGAAAAATCTGGCATCGCGAGAACAGGTGTACTGCACATAGCCTGTTTCAATTGTTCAAATGCAGTCTCAGCAACAGGGGTCCAGGAGAAGGCATCCTTTTTTAACAGAGCTGTCAATGGTGCTGCAATTTTCCCGTAATCTTTGACAAACTTGCGGTAGTAGCCAGTCAACCCCAAAAAACCCCGAAGGCTCTTGAGAGTTTTAGGATGCGGCCAAGTTTTCATGGCATCTATTTTTGTAGGATCCACCCGCACTCCATGGTGTGCAACAATATGCCCGAGATACTCCACTTCCTCCTGGCCAAACACACATTTAGATAGTTTTGCACAGAGTTGATGATCAGAGAGAAGTTGCAAGACAAGCTCCAGATGATGGAGATGCTCAGCCCAAGTTTTGCTATATATGAGGATATCATCAAAGAAGACTAGAATGAATTTCCGGAGGTATGGTCGAAATATGTTATTCATCACTGCCTGAAATGTTGAAGGAGCATTCGTGAGGCCAAAGGGCATGACTAAAAATTCATAGTGACCATCATGTGTGCGGAAGGCAGTTTTAGGTATATCCTCCTCATTAACCCGAATTTGATGATACCCAGAACGAAGATCTAACTTGGAGAAAAAATGAGCCCCATGAAGTTCATCAAGAAGTTCATCAACAACTGGAATGGGAAACTTGTCCTTTATAGTGAGATGATTAAGTGCTCGGAAATCAATGCAGAGTCGCCATGACCCATCTTTTTTGCGAACAAGCAGAATTGGAGAAGAAAAGGAACTGGTACTAGGGCGAATAATACCTTGCTTCAGTAAGTCACGGACAAGTATCTCGATTTCGGTCTTCTGATGAAATGGGTAGCGGTAGGGCCTGATGTTGGGCGGAACACTGCCAGGAAGGAGCTGAATACGGTGGTCCTCTGGACGAGAAGGAGGTAATCCCACAGGTTCAACAAATATACCAGAATACTTGTCCAAAATGTGTTGGAGATCGGCAGGAGTGCTAGAGACTGCTGATGGCTGCATCTGAATGGAATGGAGCTGAGCGATGACACCATGTGAATTCTTCTTAAGAAGTTTTTCCATACGGTGTGAACTGATGATGCTGAGAGATCCTGGTTGTAAGCCTTTCAAAGTGTGTTGGTGCCCCTCGGCTGAAAACTGCATCCAAAGTTCAGCAAAATCCCAGAGAATGGGGCCAAGAGTGCGTAACCATTGGGCACCCAAAACCACATCACAACCACCTAAGGGTAAGGCAAACATGTCAGAGCGCATGTTATAATCTCCAATAGAGAGACGCACATTGCGACATTTCCCTTTACAAGGTAAAGTGCCCCCATTGGCAATCATGACTTCAAAGCTAGAGCAGGGATGGATAAAGCAATCAGCCTGTTTGGCTATTCGTGGATCAATGAAGTTATGAGTGCTACCAGAATCAATGAGTATAGTAAGAGGGATCTTCTTGAAGAAACCCTGGACCCGCATGGTTTGTGGAGTAGTGACTCCTGCCAAAGCATGGACAGATATCTCTGGTGGAGCTTCTGGGGAAGGAGGTTCAGGCTGGTGAGGCTCAACCTCAGCATCCACTGTTTCCTGAGCATCTACATATTCTTCCAGTTCCGGTGGAGAATCCACATCGAAGAGATAGAGCTTTTTCTGAACACATCTATGGCCCCGAGACCATTTCTCATCACAATTATAACAAAGCCCTTTGTCTCGCCTAACTCGCATCTCTGTTTCAGACAAGTGCTTGATCGGAGTAGTTCTGGGAGCTGGTATGACTGGAGGGTTGTGAGAACCTGTATTTCTGAATGGAACAAAATTAGATCTGGAGCGTTGTAGAGCACTAATCTTGTCTTCCGCTAACTTAGCCAACCCAAGGGCTTCCATCATTGTAGTAGGTCGAAACATTTTGACTTCTGAGCGAAGTGCATCCTTCAGACCACTGACAAAACAACTACGGAAGAATTCATCAGACAAGCCCTCTGTGTGATTAGCTAATTTTTCAAACTTTGTCTGGTATTCTCTTACAGTGCCTGTTTGACGCAGTTTAGTGAGTGCTCCTGTGAAATCATCAAAGGAACTAGGGCCAAAGCGCTCCAAAATGAGGGTGCACAATTCGCTCCATGTTGGGCCTACATTAGCCTTGATGTACCAACGGAACCATTGAAGAGCTTCATGTTCCAAATGAAAAGATGCAAGGGAGACTTTGTGGTTATCCAAAGTATTATGCAAGCTGAAATACTGCTCTGCCCTATAGATCCATCCAGTCGGATCAGAACCATCGAAGCGTGGAAAATCAAGCTTTGGTCCACGGAAATTGCTAGAAGAGGACCCAGTATCTCCTGAATGGTTTCGGCTCATGGCTGACTGCTGAAAGTTAAGACCCAGAATTTTGTCATCCAGATCTTGAAGTCTGGTTTTGAGGGATGCAATTTCCTCTTCCATGATTTTTGCTCCTGTACGCGTAACAACCATAAAACAAGGTTTTTTTTTTTTTTTTTTTTTTTTTTTTTTGAAATGGGTAGAAGATGAGAAACAAAAACTTTTTTAGTTACGGCAAACTTGGATTTGGGTAAAACTCATATAGGAAATGGGTGTTCGACAGGTGGTGGGAGACTATCTAGGGACAAGGGAAAAAGAAAAATGAGGGTTTCAAGGGTAGGGAGGCGAAATGAGGCGAACAGTCCAAGAGGGATAAGGGAGCAAAATGAGGAATTGAATCTTGTGGCTCAGTTTGGTGGCGATTGGATGAGAGGTGAAAAAGATAGGGCAAACCCTAAAATTAGATAAATGAGGGATTTAGGGCTTTGATATGTAAAATTTGGGGTTGGGTCGCCAAGGAAGGAAGTATGCGAAATGATATTGCAGACGTTCTGCGGAAGTATGAGCAGAAACAGAAAGCAAACAAGGAAGCTACGACTAAAAAACAGAAAAATTTTTACTCTTTTTTTTTTTTTTTTTTTTAACTTGGGCTTAGGATTTTCCTTATGAATCTTGATTCTACAAAAAAAATTTCCATAATGATAGCATGTATGTTTTCCTTTTGATTTTTTTAATTCTCCACTCTTGGATGATTCTCCTTCTTAAGTGGATGAAGAATGCTTGGCATATCCTAATCCAGAGGTATCACTAGGTGTTCTTGGTGATCTCACTAGTTCTTCATAGCATGTTATGACTTCACTAGGTTTTTTCATCCTCTTTGTTAGTTCCTTTAAAGATCTTAAATCATTCCTAAATTGGTCACTTTGTGATTTAAAATTTGCAATCTCTATGTTTTTTTTGTTCAGCTCCTGGTTTGTAAGTAGCAATTGATTCATCATGTCCAATTGATTGTTTGTAAGCTTATGCACATCAATTATACTTTTATCAAGTCTTGTAGCCATTTTTATTTTTTCTTCTTCTTACATGACTTTGTCTTCTTCAACTTTATTCTTTTGTTTAGTGACTTCACATAGCCTTACTGATTGGATTTCATGTTCTCTCTTTAATCCCATCACTTCTTCATGTAGAATATTGTTGTTTTCTAATAGAGCTTTTGTAGGTGCATCACTTTCACTAGAATTTCTGTCAAAAATTCCTTTAATATCTTCTTCTTGATAGAGTGTATCATTTTTTTGAATAACCATCTCTTTCCTTTTCTTTAAGGACTTCTTCAATTGCTCTCTTGCTGCTTCAAGTTGTTGTAGTATGATCTAGATGCCAATCATCTAATTCTCAATAGTCTTTCCCAATTTATAAGTCTCCATCTCCAAGATCTTAACTCTCAAGTGGTTAAACTTATTCTAAGAGAATAAAGCTCTAATACCAATTGGTGGAAGTTTATTAGAAAAGTGAGATACTTAGAGGGTAAAACCATATTAATGGTTCCTACTTTTTATCATGAAGAAATTAGATAAAAAGTGGGAAAATTTGTCTTCGGGGGGCTTCAAATGAAGCTCCCCTAGGGTTTCATTCAAATTCATGGCCCTAGGGACTTTATTCGGATCCCTAGGCTTCATTCAAATCCCCTTGCATCAAACACCATGAGGGGCTTCATAAGAAGTCAGAAGAGCTTTGAATGAAGCCCTCAAGGTCAATAGGTGGCAAAAAAGTGGGCCAGGGAGCTTTGTTTGAACCCCCCTAGCGCCACCCAAATTACTCCCTAGGGGGCTTCAAATGAATCTCCTTCGTTCAAAACCTCTCCAAGGGCTTCATTCAAATGTCCCAAAATTATAATTTTTACCAACTTATTAAAATTTCTATCAATTTTTTCCCTTTTAAGGGCTTAAACAAAGGTTAAACAAGTCCACATTCTTAGACTAAATATAGAAAATTGATGTACTCTAAACATGCGTTCCAATGATAAATTTTTTAATATACATTGTGTTTACCAAGATGTTTTAAATTTAGTTTTATTAAATATAGACTATTTGGCAATTTCACAAATCTAAATTTGAAGCTTTAGGAAAAATAGAAAATGAGAAAATAATTTATTCTTTAAAATATATCCATCAAAGGTATGTGTGTTACCTTTCTAGAAAATCAAGAAAATTTTCATTTTGATCAATAAAAATTAGATTATATTGATAAAAAATAACCTATCTCTAAATTATCGTTAGCATCACTTTGTGACTAATTAAAATCTATATTTTTAAATGAAATTGAATGAAACCAACTAAACTTGCTAGATATTGATGTTACTATTCTACCCCTGAAACAATCCTATAATTATCATTTTTTTTTAAAGTTATCTTGATCAAATGACTTGTCACTCTTTGAAAATGCCAATGTTTTTATAAACCCATTCTCAAAGGAGATGGAAAAATGGACTTCAAATGAATTTTAAAAATAAAATAAAAATACTATAGGAACTAGAAAGAAAACTCTAAAAATCAATAATTTACATCATCTTCAAATTATTTACTATTTTTTAGTAATACACATCTTAAAATGAAGTTTGCTTTAAAAATATCTATTTTAGTATCAAAGTTGGCCAAAAAGTGGGAATCATTACTATGGTTTGACCCTAGAAGAGGGGAGGAAGGGGGGGGGGGAGTGGTGTGGAGGGTGTGGGTGAATCAGGATCACTTAAACTTGTATCCTTCAAAGCAAATAAAAACATAATTGTATTCACCACTTAATTCATTTCATATATAGATCCTGAGCAACATAATCCTTAAACTTGAAATGTTGAAATAAATCTAACTATTCATCACATCCATAAGCTTAAAAATAAACACATAACACAAAAGATTTTGGTTACCCATAAACCCTCCAAAGTGAAGGTAAACCTAGGGTGGGGATGACACCCACAAATCTTCACTACTATAGTAACAAAGTTTGCCTATTAGGGCTGAAAATGTGACCACTTCTGATGATCTATCCTACAAGGGGTTTTCTTTGTTAAGAGCTTTAGAAGACTATTAGGTCTACCTTGATTAAAGGATTTAAAACTTACAACGAAGTAAGCACTTTCTTAGGATATTTACTTAGGTCTATTAGGACCACTCTATTAAGATATTTACCTTGATTCACTTGCTAGAATGTATTAGTACCTAACCCTTTAGTTTGTACTCATAATGATGATAATAGATATTCTCTTTCCACTCTCTAAATATGATCTCCTATCTGACTTCAATATTGGTAGGTATAAGGACATAGTTTTATGTGATATATTTCAAAAGGATGTATGCCATATCCTTTTAGGGAGGCCATAGAAATATGACAAGGAAGCCCAATATTATGGCATGAGGAATGTTTATAAGTTCAAGCAAGGAGAAGAGTATTATACCATTCAATCTTTGATAGAGAGAGAGAAACCAATTGGGGGGACCTAATGCCCTAATGGTACATGAGAAAGAGTTCCTAAATATCATGAAGGAAGGAGAAGGCATAGGGTATGCCATAATCGTCAAACCTCATAATACAAGCAACACAATTAGATCACAATTGCCTATGGAAGTGTAGTATTTACTGGACTAGTTTGAAGACATTGTAACTATTGAGAAGTCAAAATTTCACCCAAAGAGAGCCATCAACCATTATATAGACTTCATCCAAGGAGCATATTTTCCTAATAAGACAACTTATAAGATGACACATAGTCAACATGAGAAGATAGACAAACAAGTGCAAGAATTGTTGGACTATAGCTTGATAAGGAAAACTATGAGCCCATGTGCAGTGCCAACTATTTTGATACCAAATAAAGGAGGAACTTGGAGAATGTGTCCATATTCAAAGGAAATTAATAAGATAACTATTAGGTATAGATTCTCAATCCCAAGACTGAAGATTTGCTTGATTATTTGGGCAATACAAGTTACTTCACCAAAATTGACTTAAAGAGTGGATATCATCAAATAAGGATTAAGGAGGGATATGAGTGGAACACTTATTTTAAGACTATTAAGGGGTTATATGAGTGGCTAGTGATGTCCTTTGGTTTGTCAAATGCCCCCTCCATACTCATGAAGGTTTTTGCTGATTACTTGGGTAAGTTTTTTGTCATTTACCTTGATGATATCTTGATTTTTAGTAGCACAAAAGAAGAAAATTTAAGGCATTTGAGTTTTGTTTTGAAAAGGTTGTATGATTCTAATCTTACCATAAATCTTGAGAAATGTGACTTCGTGAAGGAAGAGTTGGTCTACTTGGGTTTTTTCACCTCACAAGGGCAACTCAAGATGGATCCTAGCAAGGTAGAGGCCATACTTAGTTTTCCAACACCCAAGACTACCTTAGAGGTAAGTAACTTCCATGGCTTAGCAAAATTTTATAGAAAGATCATTAAGTAGTTTAGTCATATCTATGCACCCTTGTTGGAGACCATTAAAGGAGGGATTAGAGCTAAGTTCAAGTGGATTGAACAAGCCACTAGGAACTTTGAAATGTTGAAACAATAGATTTTTGCTCAACCTATTTTGGTTTTACCTAGCTTTGAGAAGTTATTTACTATTGAATGTGATGCCAATAAACTTGTCATTGCAGCAGTCCTTAGCCAATAGGCTGAGCCAGTTGTATTTCATAGTGAAAAGTTGAATGAATCCAAGAGGACACATTCTTCATATGACCTTGGGATGTATGCCTTCATCCAAGCCTTGAGGAAATGGAGACATTTCCTATTGCCTAAAGAGTTTGTTGTATATTCTTATAATTAGTCCTTGATCTTTCTAAATTCCCAAGAAAAGTTAAGTCTCAAGCACATAAAGTGGGTGGAGTATATCCAGGCCTATACCTTCACCATCAAGCATAAAAAAGGCATTGCAAAAAAAAGTTGTAAATGCACTTAGCTGTAGGTTGCTAACTATATAAGAAGTGTACATTAGGAGTGTGGGAATTGAGAACTTCAAGGAGTTTTACCCTGATGATCCAAACTTTTCCAAGCCCTATCAATGTGTACTAATTACACTAACCATTTTCATCATGATTAAATTGATTTTACCTTATAGGAAGGCCTCTTATTCAAAGGCACTCAACTATATTTCCCAAGGGGATCCATTAGAGAAAACCTAATTCAAGAGAAGCATAATGGTGCTTTGAGTTGGCATTTTGGAGTTCATAAAATAGTGTTTCTACTACTAGCGTATCTTGAGCAAGGATGTAAAGAGTTATGTGGAATGTTGCATGATTTGCCAAAAGGCCAAGGGAGTTGCCACCAATGTAGAACTCTACCAATTATTTCTCATTCCTCAAATACCTTGGGAATGTTTGAGCATGGATTTTATGGTGGGGCTACCCAAACCTAGGCAGGGTTTTGACAATGTTTTTGTCATTGTATATAGGTACAACAAAATGGCTCACTTTGTGCCATGTAAAACCACTCATGATGCATGTGCCATTGCTAATTTTTTCTTTAGGCAAGTAGTAAGGATACATGGCCTACCTCTTAGCATTTTATAGCATTTTTTTAGATAGGGACACTAAGTTTATGAGTCATTTTTGGAAGACTCTATGGCACAGGTTGGGGACTTTCCTCTCGTTTGGGTCTGCCTACCATCCTCAAACAAATGGGTAGATAGAAGTGGTTAATGGAAGTTTGGGAAACTTTTTAAGGTGCTTGACCAAGGAGTATGGCCAAAGTTGGGACCACACTATAGCACAAGAAAAGTATGGATACAATGACACTATAAATAGGTCCACTAGGAAGAGTCCTTTTGAAGTGGTTTATGGAGTGCATCCTAGGGGCATTCTTGAACTAAGGGACATGAAAGTAGGTATAGAGGTCAGTAAAGTGGCTAAACACTTTTTGCTTTCCATAAAAGAGCCTCATGATATGGTTAAACATGCCTTAGAGCATAACACAACAAAGATGAAGAAATGGGAAGATACAAGGAAGAGAGATGTTCAATTTGTAGTTGCAGACTATGTCATGGTTCACCTTAACAAGCATAGGCTATCTAAGCGAGAATCTAACGAGTTGCAGATGAGGAAAGTTGGCCCATGCCAGATTCTGGCCAAGTATGTAGCCAATACTTACCAAGTTGATCTACCAATACATATGGGCATATCCACTACCTTTAATGTTGTAGATTTGGTAGCCTACAAGGCTCCTATTCTATCTTCCACTCCAACAGAGCATGCATATCCTTACAAAATAGGGTTTGGATCTGCCCTAAAATAGATATCTATAGATTCTGCTAGAATATAATCAACAATCTAGATGCTTCACTTTTTGCTTCATAATCTAATTGGTTTCATTCATAGAGATCAGTGGTCCATGCAAAAATACATAAAAAAACTTGTAATAAAATCTAAAATCATTAAATTTCATTTACATGTCGACCCAAAATGGTTTACCTCATATTTTGTGCCATTTTAAAAAATGAATTCAAATAGTGTTACTTGACACATACATTATTTTATGTTCAATCATAATTATTTTGTCCATTGACACTCAACCTCAACTAGCTTAGCTCTTTTTGTATGACTCAACACATATTCACTCTTCTTTACTCGAGGTTAACTGAACTTAGCTTCCATAAGGATACTCAATGACCATAGACTTGTTTGGATCATATAGAGTTTGGCATGTACAAGATTATTTACAAGTCTAACAAATACATAACTCGACCTATATAGAGTGACTTAGTCAGAGTGATGATTGACCAACTCTACCTTCTATATGACTAAGTGTTTGACACTAATAGACAAAAAAACTAAAGAGATCAACATATTTTCTCCTTATAACACAAATTAGTTTAATTCTTATTCTATTTTTTGCTCAATTATGTGTTGGCATAATTGACTAATGTTGTTGATTGGTTAAGTTATTTGATGATGGAAATTTTTGGCTAATGTTAATGATGAATTGGTAAAGAGAGGTGCCTGATTTTATAACATGACAATCAAGTATTTTTTGTCATTGACTTCAAGTTATTTGACTAATTGTTTTATCATGTTACCACATACTTATTGGAGAAACAACAGAGTTGTGAGATGATTCAAGTGTTTCTATTGTACTGCAATGTCATGTAATTTGTTTAGACACTAAGTATATGATAGAACTCATTTGTGTGAAGATTTGAGAAAGTAATGAGGACACGAACTAAATAGGGTAACTATTGAGACAATTAATGATGAAAAAAGGAATGATTTGAATGTTTCTTTGAATATGAAAAGGAATGAGTTGAATCTATTGTTGGATATGACTCATGATATTTTCAATGTGATATGGGTAGGAAAACACCATATAAGGTTTATAAGTAAAGGTGATTTGATTAGTTGGAAGTGATGAAGATAGGAAAAGGTAAATAAGTAAACAAGGTCTTATTGGTAAACTAAGTCTTAACAAAAAACCATAAAGTGAATAGGTATTATGGATGATAGGTAAAAATAAATAATAGTTAAATAGGTAAATAGATAGGGCTTATTGGTGAACAATTAATAATTTGTGAAGATTTAAAGCACAATTATAAGATTCGAATTAGAATTGGAAATGATGATTTGAATTGGATAGCTGGAAGGATGGTGCAAAAGGAGTTGAGGACACAAAGATCAAGGTAATACATTTGAGGAGCATTCGTTAAGATGTTTCTAGAAGGGAAAAATAGCTTATGGAGATCAAACAATTCTCAAGGTAAAGATTGAATGCAAGTTGAAATGATCAAAGAAAAAGGAAGAATGAATAATTAGATTCATCATGGTAAATATGGATTGTTGGATTTATGTTTAGTATTTTTTATTGAAGTAATTATACTTAAGGAAGAAGAAAGAATAAGTTCTTATCATAGCATAGAATATTTGAGAAGGTTGTGATCATAGAGGAAGACATAAAGTTGAGTGTGTTACAAAAATTTAACGGTTCTAATCTAGTAGAGGTAGTACAAATTATTGATCTTTTATTATTTGTTACTCTCAAACCATTGTAGCAAAAAAATTCCTTAATTAGGTGATCTTAACATACCTTTGTAAAATCTTCTAACCAAGTGACATTCTCAAAAAAGTGTTTAAAATACTCTAACAATGTTACTCCTAATAGGGTACATGACTCTAATAGGTCTCAAAGGAAATTCCTTAACTGGGTTGCACCTTACAGTGATGTTGTAACCCTTAATTAGGCAATCTCCTAACAAGACATATTCTAAAAGAGTATAGATATTTGTGAGCATCATTCACACATTGTGGTTGTTAGACCAATCGAATTTCCATGAGATATATCTTGTGTTACACTCACGTGGATATTTTCTTAAGTGTTGCATGTTACTTTAATTTTTTTACCTATTATGTTTATAGGAAGTGAAGTGGTCAAAGGATAACTAGATAGATAATTTTAATTGGGCCTAAAGTTTGATTGGGTTAGTGATTACTAATTCCCCACCTCCTCTTTATTAGTAATACATCCTATACTTACAATTTGTATAAGAGAAAATATTCCTTGATTTAGGAAGCTTAATAAATTAAGGGAAAATATCTCAAAATATATAGGAAGGATGCACCCAAGTTCATAAAAACAAAAGATGATTTTGACACATGGGCAAGTATGATGTAGTTGCACTTCCCAAGACTTTTAGACACCACTATTAGATATCATACTACATAATATACACCACATATTGGAATTCCTACTCAAGATGATAGAAGAGAGGTGTTAGTTCATAGCTCAGTAATGAAAAAGATTGCAAGTGCATTAAATAATATATAGTGTGTTGACATCAAAGGAATAGACAATACTAGGGACACATGTGACAAATAGTTGAAAGTAAATGGAGGTGATGAACATGTACTAAAAGCTAAGGTTAATAGTCTTAGAGGAAAGTATGATGATATGAGGGTGTAGGATGGTACAAACATTACTCAGTAGTGTACAAGGATTAAAAAAAAATTGTTGCTATCATGGAGTTGGAGGAAAACTTGAAGATTATGAAGTTGTAAGTAAATTTTGACATAGTGCAATGCATGAGAATACCAAAGGAGATGTCCAAACCCCCAAAAAATAACCACACAACATAAAAAAAACAAGAAGCCAAAATAATGCAAGATCTAATACAAAACCACAATTCTTTATTCATAAGATAGCTGATTACATGTAGTATGCCCAACTGTAAATCCTTCCAAGTCAAGGCTAAATAAAAACATCAATTACAATGTTAGTTCTACAAGATCCTATAAAATCCAACTTATAATTCCAATCATAGCTAGTCCAGATCCACAACTAGATAAGAACACCAAGAAGAATCCACACTTGTACCCTCAAGTCCACCAAGAAATCTTCAAGTTCTCAAGCCCTAGCTACTAGCCCTTCAAAGTTTGCATACTCTTCTACAAGAAGTATCCTCATAATTCCTAAAGACCCTATAGGATGCCCTAGTTATACCCAACTAAGACATAAGTTGACCTAGTTCATTATAAACTAAAATTAGATCCATACATTAAATATATGTTGAGCCACAAGTTGGCCTCCAACACAAATTAAATACCATGGTCAGCTCACACTAGAGACTGAACATAGATAACTCAAAAAAGTCAAAACCAAGACTTGTTTGAGTTCCAAAAACCACCACATAGAGCAACAACAACCTCCAAGAATAATTGAGCTCCTTTATTGATCGAGCCATTTAGTCAATACAACAATTGAACCAACTGAGCTCCCTAGTATATGCCAAGTCCTTCTTCCTAGATTGAGTCCCTTCATTGACAAGTAATGTGGGTAACTATACAACTAAGATACATTGAGCTCCCAACATGTGCTGAGTTCCTACAAGCATTTATAAGCTTCTTCCTTGATTGAGTTTCACCAAGCCATGTCGAGCTCCTTTGACAATCAAGCACCTCCAAGATTTCCAAGTCCATTTATCCACTGAGTTCTCAACCAAGAACTGCCAAGAGATGACCGAGTAACCTCTACCAAGTACTAGTCCAAGAATCCTCCAAAGCAACTACTAAGCCTCCTTCCATGAACTCTAAAGTAGCCACCAAGAAAACCCAATATCCTACTACATTAGAATTCCCAGGTAAATAGAAAAGTGTGTCCCACACTTTGATGCCCAAAGATAGAATAATAACCATCTTCATCTTCACCAATGACTTACACTCCAACACCCAATATCCTACTGCATTAGACTTCCCAGGTGAATAGAAAAGTGTGTCCCACACTTTGATGCCCAAAGATAGAACAATAACCATCTTCATCTTCACCAATGACTTACACTCCAACAAGGACAAGAAAATGCACATCATCCACATCTATATCCATCTATCAAACACTAGAATCTCCACTATCCAACCAACATGCTCACTCCCAGGAACAAAATAAACATAATGCTTCACCAACAAACCCTCATCCACAACATCAACTAGTGAGTCCACACCAAAAACAAAAAACTCCATGTCAAGAGTAATATGTAGATCTCCGTCAACACATTCCAAATTCACAACACCAACCATCTCATTGCTCACAAAAAGATGCTCCACAACACACAACTCACCACCAATAACAACCAGATCATCCATGGCCAAGTACTCTACAATATCCATGTCAAATTTAACCAAATGATCATGAAAACCATCCTTAACCTCACCATCAACAAGGTTAGGAATATTCTCAACAACAACCTCAAATTGCTCTACAAGTTCTATATTGTATCAAACTCCACAAACTAATCAACAAAAATCAACCTCTTCCACCTCAACCTTGCTATGCCATCTTCTTTCATAGACAACTCTTCTAACCAACCAAAAAACTCTCTTCTAGATTGGTAGACTCCAATTCCACAAACATCTATGGAATGAATTCCTCATCCCATCCTTAACTTGATCAGCCAAGATATCTTCAAACTAAGCACGCATCTTAGAAAACCTCCTCTCCACCACATCATGGAGATTCACAATCATCATGATCCAATCCTCTTGGAGCCATCCCCCAAGATCTTCACAAACCCTTTACAAAAAATCCTTCCTACACTCCTTGTGACAACCTCAAATGGTTTGAAAGTTATATTGCAACTTACCACCTTGCATGAACAATTAGGAACTAAATCATAAGTCCAGGAACATAGATCTGCAATCTACAAACTCCCTATAATCATGCCTCAACAAGATCAACCTTCTATCTTTGTATCCATTGATCCATCTGCAATTCCTCTACAATTACAAGTTAGAACCATGATTTTCCACCTCACAACCAAGAGATATAGGATTCTAGAAAGAACAATCCACCACCAGCTCAATATTAACTTAGATCAAACTCACTCAACCCAAGACTTGGTGCAAACTACCTCAACTTCAGTGATCAATCTACACACTTAGGAACACCTTCACTCTGATACCACCTAATGTAGTGCAAGGAAGGAGAATCCCCAAATAAGATGTCCAAATCCCCAACACATAACCACATAGAAAAAAAACAACAACAAGATAGAAGAAGGCAAGATCTGATACCAAACCACAACTCTTTTTTCATAAGATAAGTAATTACATGTAGTATGCCCAACTATAAGACCTTTTGGGTTAGGGCTAAATAAAAATAAAAATTACAATATTAGTTTTGTGAGATCCAACTTACAATCCCAATCCAAGCTTGTCCAAATCCACAACTAGATAAGAACACCAAGAAGAATCCACACTTGTACCCTTAGGTCCACTAAGAAATCTTCTAGTTCTCAAGCCACAACTACTAGCCCTTAAAAGTTCACATACTCTTCTCTAAGCTAGATCCTCATAATGCCTAAAGACCCTACAAAACTCCCTACTTATACCCAACTAAGCCACAAGTCAGCCTGATTCATTAAATATATGTTGAGCCAAAAGTTAGCTTCCAACACAAATTAAATACCATGGTTAGATCACATTGGAGATCGAACACAAACAACTTGAAAAAGTCATAACCAAGACCTAACCGAGTGCCAAAAACCACCACACCAAGCAACAACAACATCCAAGAATAACCAAGCTCCTTCATTGACCAAGCCATTTGGTCAACACAACAACTAAACCAACCAAGCTACCTAGTATATGTTGAGTCCTTCACAAACTAAGTCTCTTCATTGACTGAGTAACTCGAGTAACCATACAACCAAGCTACACCAAGCTCCCAACATGTTGAGTTTCCACAATAATTTCTAAGCTTCTTTGAAGACTAAGTGCCCCAAAGCCATGCCGAGCTCCTTTGAAAACCAAGAACTTCTAGGATCACCAAGTCCATTTATTCACCAAGTTCTCAACCAAGAACTACCAAGAGATGACTAAGTAACCTCTATCAAGCACCTCTTCTTCAACTAAGTACTAGTCCAAGCATCTTCCAAAGAAACTACCAAGCCTCCTTCCATGAGCTCCAAAGTAGCCACCGAGAAAACCCAAGATGCTCTTGCATCAAATTTCTTAGAAACCTTACACCAATGTATGCAATTAGAGTTTCTTAGATTTAAGATTTGAGATCAATTGGACCTAGTAAAGTCACATTAGATTCTTTATCCAGAAAGATGCCTACATTTGTATTGAGTAATTATGATAATAATCTACCTACAATGGAAATTGCCTTTCAAGCTACTCTAAACATTGGCTTGTCTAGGAAAGGAAAATATGTTACTCATAGTTTAGATGATTGGGATTTCTTAATTATTGAAGAGAAAGTGGTAGATGAACTTGAGGCTTTGGTAGCTAGAAGGTTTCCTAAAGGGAAATGAAGTTACAAAGGAAAAAGTCCTATTTCCTATCAGAATTGTAAATAGATAGGTCACTTTGTGCATATGTGCCCTAACAAAACCAAGTAGGACAATGAAGATGAAAGAAAAGATAGATTCAAGGAATTCAAGAACTTCAAGGACAAAACAAAGAAGGCTTGCTACATAGATGAAGATGATGAGAGTGATGACAATAATTCTAAAGGAAATTATAATAATGAATAAATAATATTTGTTTTTTTAAAGAAAGATCCCTCTACCGGTAATACAAAAGAAAGTAAAGAAAATGCATCAATTTCAAGCATGAATAGTGACAACGACTGGATTATTGGTAGTGGATCACACACCATATGACTAGAGATAAGAAGAATTTCATTTTAATGGAAGAATGTGATGAAGGAACATTGAGATTTGGAAATGGTTATCCATGTATTATCAAAGGTAAAGGTTCTATTATTCTTAATGATAATATTACATGTGATGATGTTTATTGGGAAGATGGTTTTAAGTACAACATGTTAAGTGTATCTCAGTTGGATGACAAAGGATTTAGATTTGAATTCAAAATTGGAAAATGCAAGATATTAGGAAGATTTGGTGAACAAGAAAAAGGAAATCTTTTCAAATTGAATACTTCTTTGGAGATTGCTTGAGTGATAAAGTAGAAGAATGTTGGTTATGACACGAGACTTTTTCATGTAAACTTTGATAATCTATTAAAATTATTAAGAAGAAAAGTGTTAGAGGAATCCCTATTTTGGTTTAACTAGAAAACACAATGTGAAAGGAATGCTAATTTGGAAAGATGACTAGTTCAATCTTTACCAATAAATTCTATTCTTATTGAAAATATTCAAGATTTGGTACATGATTTATGTGGTCTAGTTGACACTAGGAGTTACCATGGTGTTAGATACTTTATATTATTTGTTGATGAATATTCAAGGATAATGTTTGTGATATTTTTGAAAGTTAAATTTGACACTTCTCAAATGCTTAAAATGTTCAAGGAATGAATTGAGAAAGAAACAAGTAAGATACTAAAATGTCTTAGATCTTATAGGAGATGAATTTACTTCACATGAATTTAATGAGTACTATGATGAATATGGAGTCAAGATATAATTATTAGCACCAAGGATACCACACAAAAATTAAATTGCATAGAGGAGGAACAAATCTATTGTGCAATATGCAAGAACATTGTTGAACTAGAAAGGAGTGGCACAAAAGTTTGGAAAGAGCCAATAAGTATTATTGTCATCACATTGAATCAAGTACAACTCAAGAAAGGTACATATAACACACCCTATGAAATCTGGTATGGAGACACACCTAATTCCATTTATTCCAAATTATTTGGTAGTAAATGTTATATCAAGAAAGATGAAGGAATACTTTTTGGTTACTAAACTAAAAGCAAAAGTTATAAATGGTTAACAAAAGGAAATATAAGCTAATTGAAAGTGCAAGTGTCAAAATTGATGAATTCTCAGAAAAGGATGAAGAAAATAGCATGAAGAAATCAAAAATATATAATGAATTCATTTATTATGAACCAGTGGAACCTAAAATTGCACCATAAGTGAATGCAGGAGAAAACAATGCTAAATCAGTAAATAATTGTCAAAATGGAGTTGATGATGAAAATAGATGAATATGGAATAAGGAAATAGAAAATTCAAGACATATAAGGATAAATCATAGTTTATCTTATATAATCGATGATAGGAATGAAGTATTTTTAACTAGAAGTTAGTTAAGAGATAGAGATACTACATGTTTTCTATCAGAGATTGAACCTAAGATAGTTAGAGATGCTTTGAAAGATGATGATTGGGTGAAATAAATGAAGGAAGAGATTGAAAAAATTAAGAAGAACAAGACATGGTCATTGGTACTCTAACCTAGTGACAAAAATGTCATACATACTAAATAGGTTTTCAAGAATAAGTTAAATGAGAATGTAGGGGTAATAAGGAATACAAAAAGGTTAGTTGGTAAAGGATATTCCCAAGAGGAAGGTCTAGATTATGGTGAGACTTTTGCATCTATTTATAGATTGGAAGGAGTTAGAATACTACTAGCTATGCAACATACAAAGGATTCAAGGTCTATCAAATGGATGTAAAATATTCTTTTCTAAATGGAGTATTAGAAGAAGAGGTATACATGAAAAAACCTAAGGGATTTGTTGTGGAAAAAGGTAAGGATTTGGTTTGCAAATTACATAAGGCATTGTATGGATTAAGGAAAGCGCCAAGAGAATGATATGAAATGATACATTCTAATTTAATAAATATTGGATTTACAAGAACAAGTGATAATTGTAATCTATATTTAAAATCTTAAAATAAAGATAGGATGCTTATAGCTGAAATATTTGTTGATGATATAATATTTAGTGGAATTAATTAATGAGTAGATAATTTGCAAATGAAATGAGAAAGGAAGTTGAGATGTCTATGATAGGAGAGAACAAATCTTTTATTGAACTTCAAGTAAAAAAGATGAATAAAGGTATCTACATAACATAATCCAAGTATGTCAAGGAGATTCTACAAAAAATTGTATTCAAGATTCAAAACCTCTAGGTACACCTATGATCATTGGCTGAAAATTATCTAAGAGGGATGATTCTAAGGAGGTAAATGAAACATTATATAGATCAATGATATGTAAGTTACAATATGTTGTTCATGGAAGACTAGATATAGCACATGTAGTTGGTATAGTGGCTCTATTTTCATCAAATTCAAAGAATTTCACATATGATTGTTGTAAAAAGAATATTCATATATCTAAGGGAACTAAAGATTTTGGTTTATGGTATAAAATAAGAATATTTTGATAAAAAAGTATATATAGATGATGAATGGGCTTGCAATGATGATAGAAAAATTACAATTAAAGGGGATTTCTATCTTGGAAACATATTTGTTTCATGGATGATTAAGAAATAAAACTATTTTTCACAATCTATAACTAAATGTTGCTACTAAAATTCATCGTCAGCAAGTGATTTGCATCAAGAAAATACTAGAAGGAATTCTTGAGAAGGTAAGTGGAATTATTGTGATACATTGTGATAATACACATGTTATAAATATTTCAAAGAACCCAATAATGTATTAAAAGAAAAAGCATATAGTTATTAAATATCATTTTCTAAGAGAAAAATTATAGGAGAAAGAGGTTAGATTAGTGGTGCAGGAGCACCTAGGGTAGGTCATTAGGAATCAATAAGATAGAAATAAGAGTCTTGATTAGACCTAGGAGGAATAAAGAGTCCCTTGGTATGAGGTCCTCATGCATGTGAAGCACCAATGTAGTGCATGTCAGGCAATTAGATGTAATGTTGCATTTGAGGTCAATTAGGGGCAAAAGTGTGAATAATTGATTTAGAGGGATAAATAAGCTTAGAAGGCTAGTTAGGGATGGAAATAGTCTAAAAATGTCCTAAATACCTTCCATGGATGATTTGGAGACATAATGTATATTCCTACCAAGTCTAAGAGGTAAAAATGCAAAAAATGTAATTTATATTGTAAAAAGTTGCAAATGTGGTTAGAAGTCACAAGATGGTTACCAATGAGTAGGAGTTGGTTCGGTTGGTTGGGGAATGAGTTTTTAAAGCCATCTAAGTCATTTTTTTATGTTGGAAGTTTTTGAGTTGTACGAAAGCATACATCAAGCAAGGAAATCAATGACAGTTTGAATGAAAAGTCTGAGATTTTGATTGACATGAGATTGAAAAATTGTTTTTTCTTTGGTATCTGGTTTCTTCATTATTCATACTTATTTCTTGTTTTGGTTATAATTTCTTGGCAATCCATTAGTGTTCAGAAAAATGTTTTACTAAACTCCCAGTTTGCTAGCCAATATTGGGGAAGACTTAGTAAAATGGTGTTTACCAACATTCCCCATGGTTGAAACACCATGGAACCTTGAGAAATTATAGTAGACATCTTGTACATTATGTAGAATGAAACACCATGGAACCTTGAGAAATTCTAGTAGACATCTTTTACATTATGTAGAAGGAAGGATGGATCAAGGGGTGAAGGGCCAAGCCATTTCTAGTCAAGTACAGAGTTGTACTTGACTAGAAATTGAGCCAAGGAAGGAGAAATTCTTGCAAGGATGATGAAATTTGAATGGGATGGGTGTTATGGAAGGTTAAAGGATAGAGTGAAGACACTATAACTATAGGGAGAAGCATTGAAGGCTTCTAGAAAGTGAGAAAAAGAAGATTTTCTCTTGGGTGGACCTATTACCCTAACAAACCCTTAAAAATAGGGTTAGGGCATCTATTAGATGTTAGGAATTTGAGACCTTAAGAATACTGAAGGCCTTAGAAAAGGGTATTTCAATCTGAAGTTTGTTTGGAACCTTTTTGAAGAAATATTTTCACAAATCCAAATTTAGTCCATTAAGAGGGCTAATTGAGGGCTACTAGGCCTAATAAGATTTTTTCATGGGTTTGAAGGGATCATATAGAAACCTGATGAATGGATTGTGGTAAATGGATGGAAAGAAGACTAAGACACCCTAGGGAGAGCCTCCAACCCTTGAAAGGTCAATTAAATCATTAGGGAGGCCTAAAATGAAGTTGCAAGCTAGTGTGCAAGCCTAAATAGGTAGGTGAGTCTAAGGAAAAGTTATCTTTACTTGATTAGGGTTAACTTTTGTAAGTAGAGGATATCAAGGAGGGTTTATCAACTATATAAACTACCCTAGACTAATCCTATCAAATTGTTATCAAAGCCCTAGTTTATTTTGGGAAATTTTTGTGTATGTCTAACAGTGAAGGTCAATCCTCCATAGGATCCACCATGGTGACAAATGCAAAGTTGAATAAGAAGGTTCAAGAGAAGGATGACAAAAACCTAGAGTTGAAGGATAAGATAAAAACCTTGGAGACAACACTTGAGAGAGAAACTCTCAAGATTGAAGCAGTGACCAATAAGGTCAACCAATAAGAGGAAAGTAGTAAGTAGATGCAATGGGTGTCTAATGAAGAGGGCACTTGATCCTAAAATAGCAAAGGAACTATTTCTTAGAGCAATCAAGGAATTGAATCAGAAAACCTTGGAAGGAGTGCCACTTTTTAGTGGGAAGCTAGATATAGACCATGTCTTAGAATGGTTGGAAGGTGTGGAGAACTACTTTGAGAGTGAGAATGTGACTGAAGCCCAAAAGGTGAAAGTAGTAAAGGCAAGGATGAGGAGTAGCTCTCACATGGTGGAAGTTCACTCAAGATGAAAGAGTGAAAGAGGGAAAGAAACCCTATGAAAATTGGAAGAGTATGGTGAGCCAAATTCAATAAACCTACCTTCCTAAAGACTTTCAAGTGTAGTTACGTACCAAAAGGTAGAATCTCAAACAAAGGGATAATGATTTGGCAAGTTATGTTGGGAAGTTTCAGAAACTTTTCCTAAGAGAAAATATGCAAGAGGCTAAAAGCATTAAGATATTGAGGTATATTAATGGCTTGATGTGGAACATCTAAGAGAAAATTTAGTTGTGGAGTCCTAAAATAGTAGAAAAATGTTATCAACTAGCCCTTAAGGTAGAAGAAAAGTTGAAAAAAAAGCAATACTTTAACAATAGGAGTAGAGATAAAGGCAAGGAGGCCAAGAAACTAGATCCCAAGGGGATTTTAAGCCAATTAATAAGGTGGTTCAAGAAATCCAAGAGGAGGATTTCACCAAAGAGGTAAAGTCAATAGCATCTTTAGGGGCAAAAGTAGCAGTGAAGGTAGAGGTCCTTCATAATTTTCCACCATGAAATGTTACAGCTATAACCAACTAGGACTTCCCTCTTATAGGTGTCTAGAGAGGGATTCTACCTTAGGAAAAAGAAATGTGGCTTATGCTCAAGAAGATGGTGGAAGCAAGAATGCATTTGATCTTCCTCTTGATTTAGAAGAAGGTGAGAACTTGATGTTCAGAAGAACACTCATAAAGCATCCCATAAAGGAGGAGCCAAGACAAAGGAGAGCATTTCTTAGGGTAAAATGCAAGGTATAGAATAAGGTATGTAAGATTATATTTGACTCTGGTTCTACTAATAACATAATTTTAGAGGAAGTAGTAGTAAATTTAAAACTTAAAAGACTCCTTCATAACAATCCTTATATAGTCACATGGCTAAATAAGGGTCAAGATGTTGAGGTAAAGGAATAAGCATGGGTTGACTTCAATATTGGTAGGTATAAGGACATATTTTTATGTGATATATTTCCAAAGGATTTATGTCATATCCTTTTAAGGAGGCCATGGAAATATGACAGGGAAGCCCAATATGATAGCATGAGGAATGTTTATAAGTTCAAGTAAGGAGAAGAGTATTATACCATTCAATCTTTGATGGAGAGAGAAAGAAACCAATTGGGGGACCTAATGTCCTAATGGTATGTGAGAAAGAGTTCCTAAATATCATGAAGGAAGGAGAAGGCATAGGGTATGCCATAATTATCAAACCTCATAATACAAGCAACACAATTAGATCACAGTTGCCTATGGAAGTGTAGGATTTATCGGACTAGTTTGAAGACATTGTAAGTGTTGGGAAGCCAAAATTTCCAC
Organism: Cupressus sempervirens; assembly: GCA_028749045.1. Lineage (NCBI taxonomy): Eukaryota > Viridiplantae > Streptophyta > Pinopsida > Cupressales > Cupressaceae > Cupressus > Cupressus sempervirens. The sequence continues at coordinate 623,973,009 of CM053784.1, forward strand.
CTAAGAGAGCCATCAACCATTATATAGACTTCATCCATGGAGCATATTTTCCTAATAAGAAAACTTATAAGATGACACCTAGTCAACATGAGGAGATAGACAAACAAGTGCAAGAATTGTTCGACCGTAGCTTGATAAGGAAAATTATGAGCCCATGTGTAGTGCCAACTATTTTGGTACCAAATAAAGGAGGCACTTGGAGAATGTGTACATATTCAAGGGAAATTAATAAGATAACTATTAGGTATAGATTATCAATCCCAAGATTGAAGATTTGCTTGATTATTGGGGCAATGCAAAGTACTTCACCAAAATTGACTTAAAGAGTGGATATCATCAAATAATGATTAAGGAGGGAGATGAGTGGAAGACTAATTTTAAGACTATTGAGGGGTTATATGAGTGGTTGGTGATGTCCTTTGGTTTTTCAAATGCCCCTTCCACATTCATGAAGGTTTTTTCTGATTACTTGGGTAAGTTTTTTGTCATTTACCTTGATGATATCTTGATTTTTAGTAACACAAAAGAAGAAAATATAAGGCATTTGAGTTTGGTTTTGAAAAGGTTGTATGATTCTAATCTCACCATAAATATTGAGAAATATGACTTCATGAAGGAAGTGTTGGTCTACTTGGGTTTTTTCATCTCACAAGGGCAACTCAAGATGGATCCTAGCAAGGTGGAGGCCATACTTAGTTTTCCAACACCCAAGACTACCTTAGAGGTAAGGAGCTTCCATGGCTTAGCAGAATTTTATAAAAAATCCATTAAGTAGTTTAGTCATATTTGTGCACCCTTATTGGAGACCATTAAAGGAGGGATTAGAGCCAAGTTCAAGTGGACTGAACAAGCCACTAGGAACTTTGAATTATTGAAACAATAGATTTTGGCTCAACCTATTTTGGTTTTACCTAGTTTTGAGAAGTTATTTACTATTGAATGTGATGCTAATAAACTTGTCATTGGAGTAGTCCTTAGCCAAGAGGCTAAGCCAGTTGTATTTCATAGTGAAAAGTTGAATGAATCCAAGAGGATGTATTCTTCATATGACCTTGAGATGTATGCCTTCATCCAAGCCTTGAGGAAATGGAGACATTTCCTATTGCCTAAAGAGTTTGTTGTATATTCTGATAATCACGCCTTCAGCTTTCTAAATTCCCAAGAAAAGTTAAGTCTCAAGCACATGAAGTGGGTGGAGTATATCCAAGCCTATACCGTCACCATCAAGCATTAAAAAGGAATTTCAAAAAAAATTGTAGATGCACTTAGCTATAGGTTGTTTACTATACAATAAGTGTACATTAGGAGTGTGGGAATTGAGAACTTCAAGGAGTTTTACCCTGATGATCCAAACTTTTCCAAGCCCTATCAATGTGTCCTTATTACACTAATCATTTTCATCATGAGTAAACTAATTTTACCTTGTAGGAAGGCCTCTTATTCAAAGGGACTCAACTATATTTCCCAAGGGGATCCATCAAAGAAAACCTAATTCAAGAGATGCATAATGGTGCTTTGAGTTGGCATTTTGGAGTTCATAAGATAGTGTTTCTACTACTAGCCTACCTTGAGCAAGGATGTAAAGAGTTATGTGCAATGTTGCATGATTTTTCAAAAGGTCAAGGGAGTTTCCACCAATGTAGGACTCTACCAACTATTTCCCATTCCTCAAATACCTTGGGAATGTTTGAGCATGGACTTTGTGATAGGGCTACCAAAAACTAGGCAGGGTTTTGACAATGTTTTTGTCATTGTAGATAGGTTCAACAAAATTGCTCACTTTGTGCCATGTAAAACCACTCATGATGCATGTGCCATTGCTAATTTTTTCTTTAGGCAAGTAGTAAGGATACATGAACTGCCTCTTAGCATTTTATATCATTTTTTAAGATAGGGACACTAAATTTATGAGTTATTTTTGGAAGACTCTGTGGCACAAGTTGGGGACTTTCCTCTCATTTGGGTTTTCCTGCCATCCTCAAATGGATGGGTAGATAGAAGTGGTTAATGGAAGTTTGGGAAGCTTTTTAAGGTGCTTGACCAAGGAGTATGGCTAGAGTTGGGACTACACTATAGCACAAGCAAAGTATGGATACAATGACACTATAAATAGGTTCATTAGGAAGAGTCCTTTTGAAGTGGTTTATGAAGTGCATCCTAAGGGCATTCTTGAACTAAGTGACATGAAAGTAGGTACTAAGGTTAGTAAAGTGGCTGAACACTTTTCTGTTTCCATGAAAGAGCCTCATGATATGGTTAAACACACCTCGGAGCATAACACAACAAAGATGAAGCAATGGGCAAATACAAGGAAGAGAGATGTTCAATTTGTAGTTGGAGACTATGTCATGGTTCACCTTAACAAGCATAGGCTATCTAAATGAGAATCTAATGAGTTGCAAATGAGGAAAGTTGGCCCATGCTAGATTCTAGCCAAGTATGGAGCCAATACTTACCAAGTTGATCTACTAATAGATATGGGCATATCCACTACCTTTAATGTTGTAGATTTGGTAGCCTACAAAGGTCCTATTCTTTCTTCCACTCCAGTAGAGCATGCATACCTACAATACATTATAACAAATTTTCCTAAGCTGTCTCCAAGAAAGCCACAAGTTGAGAAGATTTTAACTTCTAAAGTGAACAAGGTGAATAGGAGAAAAACCTACATGAAACATCTTATTAACTAGATGGGAAATCCAGATAGTGAATCCATTTTGGCTGCTGAAGAAAACTTCACGAAGAAGGGCATTGGTCTTTCTTTGATTCCCTCTTAAATTCCTAGGACTTTCAGCTCATTGGGGTAGTTGGTGCAAGAGCACCTAGGGTAGGTCATTAGGAAGAAATAAGAAAACAACAAGAGGATTGATAAGACCTAGGAGGAATAAACAATTCCTTGGTATGGGATCCTCATGCATGTGAAGCACCAATGTAGTGCATGTTAGGAAACTAGATGTAATGTTTCATTTGTGGTCACTTAGGGGTAAAAGTGTAAATAATTGATTTAGAGGGATAGCTAAGAATAGAAGGGTAGTTAGGAATGAAAATGGTCTAAACATGGAATAGTTACCTTCCATGGACAATTTGGAGTCATAAGGTATAGTCCTACCAAGTCTAAGAGGTAAAAATATAGAAATTATCAATTTTGAAAAAATTGCACATTGACAATTTTTCAAAAATTACAATTTTTTTTTGTCAAATGTTGCAAATGTGTTGATCTCATTATGGTTTTGACATTAGTGCATGTCAAGTAAGTAGTATATGCCAAGAAAAAAATGAAGTATGTGTTGAACAAATAGTTAGTGCTGAGTGATTCAGATGTTGAGTGAACAGTGGACACCATGTCATTCAAAGGCCATGTTATAGCATTGAAGATCTAATGGATGCCAAGCATTAGAGGCTTCAAGTGCCGAGTAAATAGTTTTGGACATAGTTTTTTGTAATGGCACAAACTCCTATGTAAACCATTTTTAAGTCAACTTAAGGATTGTTTTATAATTCTAGATGATAAGAACGAATCTATATTGAGAATCCCTATGTAGTACATGCAACCAACTAGATTATGGGATGAATTAAGTGGAAAAATGGATGAATCAAAGTCATTGATTCCTACCTAACCTTAGGTCACCTAAGTCTTCTTGAGGAGGAAGAACCCTAAAAAGTTTATGAGAGAGTGAGAAATTTTCATGCATAGACAGAGAATTCATGGTGACTAAGGAGTTGTGAAAGATATGAATTGCATAATTAGTTAGAGAGAATAGAGGAAAGAAAAGAAAGGACATAAGTGATACATCTGATGAAAAGGATCATGTATACATTGGGAAAGAGGTGATATGATATCTAGCAGAGAGGTGCTAACTAAAGGATCAAGGCTAGGACATTCTAATAGGTGAATCAATAAAATCTCTTAACCAAGTAGTCCTAGTAGGCTTTTGTAAATCTTTTAACAGGGTGCTTACTGTAGACACCTAAATTTGTCCAAAACCCATTTCCTAACCAATTAGATAAATATTTATTATTTATTTAATTACCTTATCATTTAATTAAATAAATTTACATTTATTTAATTATATTCCCCTTTCTTTGATTTAAATAAACTAAGGTTTATTTAAATCTTAACCTATTCCCCTTGCATCTAACCCCTTTCACTGTAATTAAGTATTTCATTTACTTAATTAATCCCTTTCCTAATCCTACTAAGAATTAAATATTACATTTAATCCTATTTGAGCACATGGCTCCTACATTTAACCCTCACCTAACCTCACTATCCTACCTAACCCATCATGCTAAACCTACCCACTTTCTTAATCATGCTTTCTTTTCCTAATCATCCTAGCTAATCACCTCTTAATCCTAAGTGTGTTCTCACACATGTGTGAGGAATCTTCACACATGTGTGAGAGATGTTCACACTTTCCTCATCCCTCATGTCTTGCATGTCTCTTGCACACTTGTCCTCTTGCATGAGAGTCAAGGTGTCTCACACATGTGTGAGAAGCCATGCCTTCTCACACCTCTTGCACACTTGTCCTCTTGCATGAGAATTAAGTTGTCTCACACATGTGTGAGAAGCCATGCTTCTTACACCTCATTGATCATGTCACCATCAAAGGTTGCTCACACATGTGTGAGCATATTGCCCCCTTTGAATGGTCAAAACCCTAATCCATGTGGAGTCTACTTGGCCTCCACCTCATTGACACCTCATCGATCCTGAGAGATCCCAGCCCTCCATCTTGCATTCAATCTCAACTGTCTGTTGCATCCATTTTCCTATAAATGGAGAGCCCTCTCCTCATTTTCACAAGCACTATCTACTTTATTGTTATGTTGCTGGACTTGTGAGCAACCACATCCCATGAGCAATGAAATCATCTAGACTAGATGGTGTCATGAGGTTTGCATAGTGCTAGTTTGATGTTCATGTTATCTTTATTTTACATTGCTTTCTTTCATATTTTGAATTTTTGCATGATAATGCAGGAATGTGCATTAGTTGCTTAGTGTTATTTCCTTTATTACATTTTTATGAAACACACTTACTTCATTGTAAGTTGAATTCCTTTAACCAAGCACACTTCTAATAGAGTTTTGAAATCTTTTAATAGGGTTAGACCTAACAATCTTTGTAAGCCTTTAACATGACAAACCTTTTACAGGGTAGATCATAGTTTATGATCAAACATTATAACCTTCATTGGATACACTTTACAACTATAGTAGTGAAGATTTGTGGGTGTCATCTCCACCCCAATTTTACCTTCTTATTGGAGGTTCTCTAGGTAACCAAATACCTTATATCATGTGTGTTGAATGTTATTTTTTTATGCTATGGATGAATATGTTTAGTTTGGTATTTCAATTCACATGAAAATTGTGAGATGGATGTGTGGTGAATGTTTTAATGCTTGAAGTTTTGAAGTAGTGATTCACTCCCCATCTCAAATTTTACTTTTCCTATTATATTGCCAATAATTGGTATTAGATCCCAAGTTCTCTAGAAAGGAAAGCTTTTTAATTTTGAGAAAATATCTTTAAGATGTAAGTCTACAAGTTGGGAAAGACTATTGAGAACTAGAAGATTGAAATCCAACTTACCCTACATCAATTGAATGAAGTAAGAGATGATTTCAAATGTTCATTAAAGAGAAGGAAAGAAATAGCTATTGAGGAGAATGACACACATTACCAAGTAGAATACAATACTAAATTATTTGTAGATAGAAATTCAAGTGAGTATGATGCAGCAATTGTAGATATGATGGAAAAGAATGGTGCCCTAACTAAAGAGTTCAGAAGTCTTAAGATAGAACAAGAAGTCCAATCAATATTTCTACGTGAGGTGACTGAGCAAAAGAATAAATCCAAGAAAGAAAAAGTCATGATTGAAGATGACAAAAGGATACTGACCAACAAACTAGAAGAGAAGACATTAGAGGTACAAAGGATTTCTAACATACAAGTGGAAACAATGAATCAAGTGATGATTTCCAATCATGAATTGAAAGGTAAGGGCATTGAAATAAAAACACTGAAGTTATAGAATGAACAACTGAGAAATGATCCTAAAAGAGGAAAAGGATTTTTTGAAAGTTTCAAAAAACTTGTTGTGGTGTCCACAACACATGCCCCATTCCTTACTAGGAATGGGGACCCCCTATTTTTTTTGACTCCCAGACTCACAATTCAAGAGTCAGGAGAAGAAAGTTTTGTTAGAGTTAGAATTTTAGAGTCAAATTTTGGAAATAAAAAATAATAATAATAAAAAAATTGAGAAGTTGAAGTTGAAAAAAAATTCGAACTCTGGAAGATTCTGAAGTTGAAAAAAAATTCTAACTCTGGAAAATTGTTACTTAAAAGAATTTTTGGATTTTTGGGTGTTGTCACCAAGGTAAAAAAGCATCCTCAACTTGTTGGGGTCATAACTTTTGACCTAGAGCTCAGAATGCAAAATTGGTTACACCGTTGGAACGAAGAACTAAAGATCTAATTTTAGTCCCTAAAATAGAAAGTCTACAACTACCCAATTTTAGGGACCGACGAAGGTTTCAACTTGAAATTTTGAGCAGAAGAACTCCAAAAAAGCCATTTAGAAACGCCTAGAAAAAATTGTGAATTTTTTTGAAAAAGTTTCAAACATTTGATCATCTGGATCACTTGGTTTCTCACTGGGAAGGATAAGGTAGTTGGAGAGAAGACAAAGGTTGAAGATACAGAGGTTGGACACATGAAGCAGAACAAGTTCCTCATCTTATTTAGCTCTTAATGACAAGATTCAATATAGACACCTTGGGATTTTAGATTGAAGAAGCAAAAGGAGTTCAAGTTTATGAAAGTGATTGGCTATAAAGAGGGTATAAATCATCAAAAAAAGGAAAAGTGTGTACACAAAAAGTGATCTAAAACCACATTTGAGCAAAACACAGAAACCATTTTCAAAATTGAGAACTTTGATTTTTTGGGGAATTAAGCTTCTGAGGTGCACAGGTGTGCAGGTCTATAGCTCCACATTTTCATGCAGCTCCGTAGGTCTGCAACTCTACATTTTCATGTAGCTCCACAAGTACGCAGCTCCGCAGCTTCCCAGCTCTGCAATTCCAGAGGTGCACCGATAGTTAACTACTAGTTCCAAAAATAGAGCTTTCCATGCATCAAAAATGCATTCTGATGGTAGTTTAATTTCGACTAATGCCCTATGAAGGATCAACTTCTAATTTTGGCACCTCCAGACACTTCCAATTTGACTTGGAGCTTTCGCATGCTTTTCTCTTATAATTTGTTTATTTTTAACATGTAAAGGCTCATGCATCCAATTAACGAATATAAAATGGATGGAGTCCTACTAGGCACTAGTTAGATAGGTAGTTTGTATATAATTAGTTTGTTTTATTAATTTAAAAGCATATTATTGCATGAAGATATCTCTCACTCTCAACACAAATTGAGGAGAGGATTTCTTATAAATACCCCATTGTAAAATGTAAGAAAGGCCATCAATATTATGAAATAAAATTATGCTTTTGGTGTTAGCATTTGGAGTGTAGTTATTCTTTTTTGAATGTGTCATTGTTTTGTGGATTTTATTCATGAGATTGTGATTGAGCCAAACGTTTATTATGTTGTTTTTGGTTGTGCAATCTTTTAGTTTTGGTGTTTGCTACAGATATATGAATTTCGCTAACGTAACGAGCTTTAGAAGAGATCACCCGATTTGTGTCTACATAGCTTTTTGTCTTGCATGAGCGCACTTTATGTGGCCTTGCAATTCGATGAAGAGTGAAACATCATTCGACTTGTTAAAGATTCTCATCGACGATTGCATCAGTGGATTCTAGGAAGTGTTGCTCATGTTTTCATTGGTTTCCTAATGATTTCCTCAAATTAAGGTTTAACTCGCAGCGTGTTGTGTTCTGTAGCTTATGTCTATTTAGGAATTTCAATTTCAAGTCATTTGATTTCATGTTATTTGCTTTTAGTTTCATTATTTTCTTTGCTAACCCCTTTTTTAGAATAGGAACACATTGGTAGTTGCATGCATTGAAAAATAGAAAATACAAAAATATTGTCCTTTTGGTGTGATATTTTGAGACAACAAAATAGATTTACTTCAATTTTGAGATAAAAGAGTTTTTAGAACCAGCAAAGGCCTCCTTGAGAACACTCACATTTATCTTCTACTGAGAAGATTTTGGTATGTTGCAAGACAAATACTAAACCTTGGAGCGGATCCTTAAAAAGATTTGCTTTTCAAGAGAGGAATTACACAGTGGATTCTTTCTGTTGACCTCATGCAAAATGAATGCCAAACAAAACCCAATGAAGTCATCAAGTACTTTGAGAAATTGATGAGATCTCCTAGATCTAACAATGATACTACTCAATTAGGATAAACTAGTATTGAGGAAGGAGATTCATCTAAAAGTGGTGAACAAAGAACCAACAAAGGTAAGAACTACAAACTCACACTATCATAATTGTGGAGCAACAATCAAAATCATAACCCTAAGAAGAAGTTCATGGGTTATTGTCATAAGTGCAAAAAGAAAGGACATCAAGCACATGAATGCAATACCAAGAATTCAAGCACACAAAGATTTGAAGGATATTGTCACAATTGTCATAAGTATGGACATAAAGCATATGAATGTAGATATAATGCCAAGTGGACATCAAACAAGTAGAAAAAGATGCAACATAATGGAAAATCCTACAATTGGGATTTTATTACAAGGTATAGTTGTCACTATTGTCAAGAGTATGGACATGTGGTTGAGAATTGCATAAGAACACATTTCAGAAGTGATTATGGTAAATAGCTGAGTCAAACTACATGTTTTAGTTGTTTGAAGATTGGTCACATCCGTAGGAACTATCCAACAAGATAAAAGGCACCTAACAATTACATAAAAAAATGAAAAGAGAGGGTTGATGTTGAAAATGTCAAGGTGTAGATGAACAAGACATGGAAGAAAAAGGAAGGTTGTAGCATATCAAGTTCAGATGAGGTTACTTCATCCAATGGATTAGGTGATCACATCACCCCCAACTAGGCAATTTAAAAGGTATGTGGGACTGATATTTCAATGATATATTTTATATTAGTTCCAAGAATCTAAGTTATGAAAAGATTATATATGCACGAATTAAGATGCAATGTATTGCTCATAACCTCGAAGAAATCTATAAGTTTTTTTAGTTTTCATGTTGTTGCTGAGTGGAAATGAAATTATAGTTGGTGCCAAGCTATTAAGGGTGATACTATTGGCCAAGTTCACTATGATTTTAGAGTGAAGAGGAAATCATGTGTAAGTTGAGTGAGTTGAAATTTATATAGTAGCTAAGCTTACAGCTATGTAAGTACCGATCATTTATTGTCAAGTTTTAAGGGTTATATGGTTAATTTTCAACCCATTTACATTCATTTGATATTGAAGAGAGCATGAAGATCATGAGGCAAACTGAGGAAAAGGATTCAAGTGTTTGCAAACTGGATTCAATTACTACTAATCACCAATCATTAGATTCATAAGGTATTTATCATGTGTCAAGCTATGATGTCTGAATTATCACAAACCCTAGTTATTTGATATGGCATCTAGTTCTTCTACATTTTTTAGGAAGGAAGTAAAAGAGGTTGTGAATTTTTAATTGATAAGTAATGAGATTAAATAACCACCCTTCTAAGCCATTCCTCAGATTGCACACAAGGGAGATCCAACTAGTGTGTTATCGATGATAGCACCACAAGTTTTGATGATACAAGATATAAGATGTTGCTACACTTGTAAGGTTGGAAGTATTAGAGACATGGAAATTAGATATTTGTATGCAAAACTATGTGTAGATGGAGTGTTGAAGGAGGAAAACAAAATTGTAGAGAGAAACGGGTTAACCTATGCTCTAGATTTTCTAAATATATTCAAAATGAAATAGATTAAGATTGTACTTAGTAGAATACATGATCACTCTGTATGGTTGTAAAATGACCCTACCAAGATCGCAAAAAGGATCATTCAATGAGTAACATGGTACCCTACCCTAGATAGACCCAAGACCATGCAAAGTGATGCTAATGAGGTAATTGAGAAGAATACTATGGCTGTATGGAACAAAAGATGCATGATTATGCATATAATTTTAGATCCCCTAATTGCATTTGTAGTGAGAGTAATTTATCATAAGTTCTTTCAATCTAGAAGATTGAACAACATGTCTTGTATGGATGTGGATTTAGGCTACAAGATAGTGAATAATGATAACTCTTATGACCTTTCCGAGTTACAACTCCAACAATTATCAAAAAACTTGGGAGCCATAAGAAAGACAAACAATGCATAATGCAAATTTAGTTCACTATTGGTTTGCATATTCTTTTATGTGCATAACACATTTCTTTTATTTGGAAAAGTTTCTTGGAAGACTAATAGGTCTATTGTAGTTCAAATTGGAGATTTCATAGAGAAACTTGGGGACAACTTTAACAAGTCTATGAAAAAGAGACTGAGGATACCAATGTCACTAGTAGAGAAATATTATAATGATGTTTGTTTTCTAGTTGATGGTGATCATAAATATGTACAAGTAGTTGTTCCTAGGGTTAGATGGCTCATGCCATTGCTCTATGAAATAAATGTGGATGAGGCATCAAAAAATAGTATAGCTTTACTTGCAGAGAAAGTGGACAAGAGTGCAACCTCATTTGGAAATTATGAGGAAGCCAAATCAAGAATCACAATAGATTTGAAGATAGATTTTGTGGTGAGAAAGAAAAACAAGACTGTGAAGAAGTTAAAAGAAAGATTTGGTGAAGGGGGAGAGGATGAAGAAGAAGATGATGATGATGAGGATGATGAAGAATGTCAACCTACCCAAGCCCCACTTGCACTAACACAAGGTCAAGAAGAGGATCGAGTTGAAGAAGAAGTAGAAAATGATGAAGGTGTTGGGAAAGAAGAAGACAATGAAGCACCTAAACTAGCATAAAAGAAAAAGAGGAAATCCAAGGAGCCTACAACAAGGAAATCAAAGAAGGTTGTGAAGCCAACACAACAAAAGCTAGCAGTACCTACTACTAGGGATAGTGCTAGGGAAACTAAAAAGAAGACACATGAAGCTAACAAACCCAAAGGTAAAAGAACCATTGCTGCTAAGAGTAGGGTCAACAAGATAAACCAAAGAGGAGGAAGTATGTAGCTCTAGATGAATTAGATGAGGAGAGGATTGAATTAGATGACAATAGTCAATTCCAAGTGGTAAGCCACAATCCCTCTTCTGATTTAGACAACTTGTGTGATAATATCAAGAATAATTCAAATTTTTTAGGGTTCACGCAAGTTGAGTTTGACAAATATGGAAAGGTAGATATGAATAAGGTGGAAGATTTTGTATATAATATGGTAGCCACATTCAAGAACACACCTATTTAGCTTTCCAACTCCTTACCCAAAAGTCTATATGACAGAGTTGAGCAAAGGTGGCAATACAATTTAACAACTAAAAGGAATATTAGAGAGACTACTCTAGCCAAAGTAATGCTAGATTTGGATAAGTCATCAATGAGTAAGGCCATTAAAAAATATAGGGGGATATTTTATCCCAAATACAAAGCTTTCAATATTTTGCAAAATAATATTGAGAAAGTTGTCAAATAGAGCACCCAAATATGGAAAGTTATCTATGGGTTGCAAATAGAAAAGGCAATTGAACAAGCACCTGAGGAGGTAGGTGAAGATAAGCATGAACAAGAGGTAGTAGTGATTACCAAGGATTGATCTATCAAAGATGGAAATTAGGGAGACATAGAGAAGGAAGTAGATACAAATGCTACAACTAAAGAAGAGAAATAGAAAGATCAGAATGTACCTGAGGTACATATGATGAGTGCCAGTCCCCCTCATGTGGACTTAGCAAATCAACATGACACAATCATAGTTCAGAACATCAATCCTTTGAAAGAGAATGATTTGAAAAGGATAGTACATGATTCTAATTTATCTACCAAATTATGCAATAATCTTGTATTAGTAAGTACAAACAAGATTGACAAGGTATCAGTAGGGGAGAATAAAATTGACATATCTAGTGTACCCCTTACATATACAGAGACAAGAGGTCTAGAAGCACTATAGGGTGTCATCATTGGCACAAATTTTTTAATTCCCATTGTGGTATATCAAAGAAAGAACTTAGTGATAGAAAATGTTAGCACATTAGTGAGAAATGCTTTAGTACAAGCAGTTTTGATAGTTGAGCAGGATGGGACACAAGTCCATATAGGTTAGAAAGGAATTTTTACACCTATCTCAAAGATACAAGGTGAAGAAGCAAACAAAAAGAAGGATAAGGATAGGCTAAAGAGTTAGTTTTGACTACAAAACTAGAGGAACATAGAGAAATTTAGACATTGGTTACTCTACTAATCTGTGCATCTCCTATTCCAAGTCAAACTCTTCAAAGGTCGAGTGTAGATGCTACACCATTGCAATCATCAAGGCCTAGTATTGATACATATAAGCTTGGATAATGCACATCTTATGGAGATGTCAACTTAGATGAGGTAATTGAACTTCCAAAGTTTGATCTAGCAACAATCACCATAGAGGAAGTGAGCATATTGCAAGAAGCTCTAGCAAGGAAGAAGAATCAAGAGTTACTCGAAAGGGAACACAAGAAAATAAAATTTCTATATAAAATCAAATAAATATTTCTTGATGCATTCAGCCTCCCAGCACCTAATGAGGATAAAACTATTTTTGAGCAACTAGTGAATATATTGGATAAGATTAGTGATGCAGACCTAGACACCAACACTAAACATTTAGAATGTCCTAAGAAAAGATTTCAAACAAAGGTTGATGAAAAGATTTATAGTGTCATTGCACTAAGATAGATTGACTTAGAAACCAAGATGGAAGATGTGAAAAAGGTGTTAGAGAATATATTTTCTCTATACACAAATCTTTGTGATATGAATTTATTCATACAAGAAGCACATAGGGCTATTGACTGGCTACATGGAGATTTAAAGACAATAGGTAATATTCTTAAGTTATCTCTTGGACAAAGCCCCAAATTTACTCAACAAGAGTATCAGATTCAAATACAACACAAAAAAATCAAGTTAGGGGGAGTTATGAAGTTTTGAGGTATGACTTATAAGTCATTAGCTTTGCAAAATTTTGATATTTTGAAATTTTGTATGTGAGCCAAGTAAAGAATATAGATTATCTGAGTTTTTCTCAAAAGTTAAGGTTGACAAAGTGCTTTTGCCACTCATGTCAAAGGGGAAGATTGTCGATCTCATTATGGCTTTGACATATGAGTGACAATACACTTAAGTCATTAGTTAAAAATACTTAGTGCATGGTGAGTAAGTAGTGTATGTTGAGAAAAATATGCAATATGTGTCGAGCACCAGTATGATTCAAGCAAACAGTTTGTGCCAAATTAGTCTAGTGATGAACAAGTTAATACATATCGCGTGATTTAGATGCCAAGTGAATAGTGGATTTCAAGTCATTCAGAAGTTATGTTACAACATTGAAGATCTAGTGGATGTCAAGCATTAGAGGCTTCAAGTGTCAAGTAAACAATTTTGGACATAGTTGTTTGTAATGGTACAAATTCCTATGTAAACCATTTTTGGGCTGACTTAAGGATTGTTTTGAAATTCTAGATGATAATAATGAATCTATATTAATAATCCCTATGTAGTACATGTAACCTATTGGATTAAGGGATGAATTAAGTGGCAAAATGGGTGAATCATTGTCATTGATTCCTACCTAACCTTAGGTCACCTAAGTATTCTTAAGGAGGAAAAACCCTAAAGAGTTTATGAGAAAAGAGAGAATTTTTCATGTGCAGATAGAGCATTTGTGATGACTAAGGAGTTGTGAAAGATATGAATTACTGAATTAGTTATAGAGAATAGAGGAAAGTAGAGAAAGGAAAAAAGTGATACATCTAATCAAGAGGATCAATTATACATCAAGAAAGAAGTTATCTAATATCTAGCAGAGAGGTGCTAACCAAAGGATCAAGGCTAAGACATTTTAAGAGGTGAATCTATAATATTTCTTGACTGAGTAGTCATAGCAGGCTTTTGTAAATCATTTAATAGGTATTCTTACTTCATTGTAAGTTGAAGTCATTTAGTGTTGAAATCCTTTAATAGGGTAAGACCCAACAATAAGCCTTTAAGAGGGAAGACCTTTCACTAGGTAGAGTATAGTTTATGATCAAACATTGTAACCTTCATTAGATACACTTTACAACTATAGTAGTGAAGATTTGTGGGTGTCATCCCCACCCCATTTTTATCTTCTCATTAGAGGGTTTGTGGGTAACCAAATATCTTCTGTCATATGTGTTGAATTTTATTTGTATTCATGCTATGGATAAATAGTTTTAGTTTGGTATTTCAATTTACATGAAAATTGTGAGATGGATGTGTGGTGAATTTTTTAATGGTTGAAGTTTTGAAGTACTGATTCAACCCCCTCTCGGAGTTTACTTTCCCTATTGTATTTCAAAAAAATATTGTTAGAAGTCACAAGGTGGTTACCAATGAGAAGGAGTTGGTTTAGTTGGTTGGGAAATGATTTCTAAAATCCATTTAAGTCATTTTTATATGTTGGAAGTTTTTGAGTTGTATGGAAGCATACATCAAGCAAGGTAATCAATGACAGTTTGAATGAATTATTGAGATTTTGATTGACATGAGATTGAATTAGTGTTTTTTCTTTGGAATCTACTTTCTTCATTATTCATACATGTTTCTTTTTTTTGTTAGAGGTTCTTGGCAATCCATTAGTGTTCACAATAATTTTTTTACTAAACTACATATTTGTTGGCCAACACTAGGATAGACCAGGAAAATATGAAGTTTACTAGCATTCCCCATGGTTGAAACTCCATAAAACCTTGAGAAATACTAGTAGACACCATACACCATATATATTGTGTAGTAGGAAGGATGGAGCAAGCAGTGAAAGGCCAAGCTATTTCCTTGGAAGCTGTAGGTGAGACAGAGTTGTACTCGACAAGAAATTGAGCCAAGGAAGTAGGAATTCTTGCAAGGGTGAAGTAGTTTCAATGGGATGGGTATTATGGAAGGTTACAAGATAGAGTGAAGATACTATGACTTTAGGGAGAAGCACTGAAGGCTTCTAGAAAGTGAGGAAAAAAAAAATTTCTCTTGACTTGTCCTAGTTTCTCATAAACCCTAGCAAGCCCTTAAAAATATGGTTAGGGTATTTGTTAGATGTTGGGAATCTTAGACCTCAAGAATCTTGAAGGCCCTGGAAAAGGGTATTTCAATCTAGAGTTTTTTTGGAACCTTCTTGAGGAAAGATTTGCACAAATCCAAATTTAGTCCATTGCAAGGGCTAATTAAGGGCTACTAGGCCTAATAGGAGTTTTTCATGGGTTTGAGGGGATCATATAGAAACCTAATGAATGGATTGTGGTAAATGGATGGAAAGAAGACTAAGAAACCCTAGGAAGAGCCTCCAACCCTTGCAAGATCAAGTATCATTATGGAGGCCTAAAATGAAGTTGCAAGCTAGTGTGCAGGCCTAAATAGGTAGGTCAATATAAGGAAATGTTATCTCTACTTGATTAGGATTAACTTGTTTAAGTAGGGGATATCAAGGATGTTTTATCAACTATCTACATTACCCTATACTAATCCTATCAATTAGATTACATCCCTGTAAAGGAATAGGTTAAAGATATATTTACTAAATAATGACCTAAGGAGAGCTTTGAATATCTCATAGGTAGATTAGGGGTCCTACTCCTATCTTATATTAATTAAAAGGAAGATGAATTTTCATCTTTTTATATGTGTAAAGAAAATGATCATAAACATAGATTGATGTATAGGTAGACTACTCCACGGAGGGAGAAATCTTAATAGGCACAAGAGAGGAATGATAAAGGAGAATAGACCAAGACAAGATAATTAGAAGGTTATATACCTTTCAAATTATTGTCAAATTAAAAGGAGATAATTTTCTATAGACATAACTAAAATTATATGGGTATAAGTAGAGATATATAAAAGGATTAAGGAGGAGAAGATTGGTGTAGATATGACTAAAGATACAACAAAGGGAGAGAAGTAGACAAAGAAATAGAAGATCAAGAATGGGAAGTTAGAACGGGAAGAATAACCATAGGGGGGTATTAACAAATGAAATATGTCAGTAAGAAAAGTATGAAGATAGGTAGAATGCAGAACAAAATCTTCCCACTTTTGTCTATAGTATCAAATAATGTTATCATCAATGCCAAAGGGGAAGATTGCTGGCATAATTGATTAATATTATTGATTGGTTAAGTTATTTGATGATGGATATTTTTGACTAATGTTGATGATGAATTGGTAAAGAAAGTCACATTATTTGATAACAGGGCAATCAATTATGTTGTCATTAATGTTAAGTTATTTGACTAAATGTTTTATGATGTTAGCACATACTTATTAGAGAAAAGAGTGGGATAAAAAATGATTCAAGTGTTGTTATCATACATGAATATCATGTAATGTGATTAGAGACTAAGTCTATGATATATCTCATTTATGCTAAGATTTGAAAAAGCTATGAAGACAAGAACTAAACCGGGTAACCATTGGGACAATCATTGATAAATAGATGAATGATTTGAATGTTTCTTCAAATCTAAAAAGGAATGAGATGAACCTATTGTTGGATATGATTCATAGTGCTATTAAGGTGATATGGTGAGGATAGCACCATATAAGGTTTACAAGGAAAGGTTTTTTAATTAGGTGGAAGTGATGCAAATAGGAAAAGTCAAATAGGCAAATAAGGTCTTATTAGTAAACAAGAAAGTGAATACATAAACCAAATGAATAGTTACAAAGGAATAATAGATAAATAGAGAAGGTTTATCAATGAATGAAGAATAGTTAGTGAAGATTTAAGGCATAAAAGTAAGATTCAAACTAGCATTGGAAATGATGATTTCAATTGGACAGTTGGAAGGATGATGCATTATTTAAGGAAGGAATTAATGACAGAATGATTGAGATAATATTTTTTAGGATAATTCTTAGAGAATTTTCTACAATGGAAAAATGGCTTATGGAGATGGAGTAATTCTCAAGGTAAATATCAAATACAACCCGACATGGTCAAAGAAAAAGGAAGAATGAATGGTTAGACTTATCATGCTAAATCTGAATCATTGGATTTAGGTTTGAAGTTTGTGATTGAAGTGATTCTAATTATGGAAGAAGAAATACGTTTTTATTGTAATAGATAAGATTAGAGAAGTTTGCAATAATTGAGGAAGACATAGAGTTAAGTGTAATTGATATATAGGATCAAGATGGTATGTTGATGTATTACAAAGCTTCATTAGATCTGATCTAGTAGAGGTAGTGTAAATTACAAATAATTTATTATCTACAAAAAAAACAATCCCTTAATCAGATGATCTTAATACATCTTTTTAAAATCCTCTAACTAGATGACATTCTCAAAAATGTTTTTAAAATCCTCTAACAAGGTTAATCCTAACAAGCTACAAGACTCTAACAAGTCTCTAGGGAGATCCCTTAACCAGATAGCACCTTACAATATTTTTGTAACCCTTAATTGTGAACACTCTTAATAGAGTATATTCTAGAAGAGTACAAATATTTGTGAGTATTATTATCATAGTGTGGTTTTCACTCTAATCAAGTTTCCATGAGATATATCCAGTGTTACACTTGTGTCGATGTTTTCTCAAGTATTGCACATTAATTTAAAGTTTATTTTACCTATTCTGTTGATAGGAAGTTAAGTTCTTAAAGGATAATCATATTGATAAGTTTATTGGGCCTGAGTTCTGATTGGGTTTATGATCAATAATTCCAACCCCCAAGGTAATCATTCCTATACTTACATTATGTAACATGTCTCTATGTCAAGATTGGTTGTATGGATAATCTATGTTTTGATTATTTATGCATTTAAACAAAGTTTAAATTGATTTAGCATATTAAATAATTCTTTTAATAATTGCATTATAGAGTCTTTTAGTTGTTTTGCAAGTTTTAAGGTTATTTTGAACCTTTTTATGCTACTAAGGAGACTTTAATTGTTGGAGGCCCCACTATATCGTCACTTTTGTACACAAATAAAGTAAAAATTTTACATGCAGATTCATAACATTTTTGCATATTTCAAGTAGTGACAATATTTTTTTCCCTCTCATTTGAACTAATTTATGAAATCTTGAATTTCAATGGAAGACACTAACCAAACAATAGTTGGAGTTCTTATTTTCCATCTCTAGAGGAGTTTTGGTTTTTGAATTTTAACCTCACTAGCTTACTCAATTATTGGTTTAATTAAAAATGACAATTGTAAAAGTTTCCAATATTATAGAAATGTGAGTTGTACAATCTCCTATAAAATACAACTACTTAAGATCATACCTCTATGTGTTCACCGCATTTTATTGAGGAGCATTTAGGTATGTAACAACATTGTTCTGGAAGATTGTGTGCGATATTCTTCTTTCAACATACTCAAGAATAAGTACCAAGATTATTCACATTATCAATTAAATAAAGATTTTTTTTTGGATTATGCTAAGTTCATTTTTTAAATGTCTCGTGTTGTCCACTTACTTTTTGTGACATCATTTTTCCAGTTGTGTAAATTTAACTAATATGATAAATTAGGAAATAAACATGTATACTCTATTATCTGGTAGATAGAAATGTGACCTTTTTGCATTGTGGTGAATACTGGGGACTTTGAAGCCTTTTATGATTGCATGTAATGGCTTCTGTAGAAATAGGTACGTAAATTTTACATGTTTTTGTAATTTTAATATTTTTCAATGTTAGATGTAGCGAAGATTTCTCCACTAACAAATATTTATAGTTGATCATCCACATGGATGGATATATACTCTAGATGTTTCACAATGTTGTAAATGTTGAACCTGTTGGTGTTTTATTTTGATGTTAACAGTACTAAAACTACTAGGCGACAAAAGGCTTAGTACCTAGATATCAGTACATACACAACCTAGAGAATAGCCAATTCTCATTATCACTTGCATATGCAAAGTATTAGGACCCAACTTCAATAAAACCTTAGACGGTTTTCTACTCTTTTGGCTCTGTAAAACCAGGGCAGGTGCACCCAGGGATGGTTCAAAGATGGAATAATTGTATGAGAATTATCCTTAGTTTCATTTTGATTCTCATCTCTAAATCCTTAAACATATAAGTAAATAACTGATAAACACATCCCTTGAACAGATATGGCCAAGAAATCTTCTATAGCTCTGCAGATGTTTCCAACAACAATGGCTAAACGAAGCTAAAACAATCTAGGCAGGCAAGTGCTGGCCAACTTTGAAAATCTTATAGGAAAGATAAATGAAAATTGATTTTATGATGTATTTTGAAAAAAGCTAGTTATAATATACTTCTCTTCTGGCTGAAATACTTTCGATCAGTGCCTAACCCATTGGGAATTCAGAGTCAAGTAAATTCTTAGATTTAATTTGTTGCCTTGCAACGAATTTTCATCAGTAATTCTTACCAGAATTTATCATTCAAAAATCCTTATTAACACCCGAGCAACCTCATCACATTCATCAAAGCCTTTACTTAATCCATTGAATTAACAGCAATAACAAATGGATGTACAGTCTTACTAAATTGCAATCAATTGCATAAGCTTTTACTCACACAACATCAAGGTAGCTTAGTACTAAAAAGGAGACAAAATTCAGAGAAGAACAGATATGGGGACAGTTCATAACTTGTATTCATTTCCTTTGAAAATGATATATCTTTTACAAAAGACCCAAAAAAACCTTCAGAGAAGAAGCACAGTTCTTTCTACATTCATCCATCTCTCAGAAAATTTTGACAGAAAAAGCATACTATAAATTTCTTTCCAAAAATGTTTGGACCAAAAAAGAAACTAAGCACAATACTTAGTGAAAACCAAATTCGGACCCTTCTTTAGCCTTGGGATCTCACTTAAATAATGTGAGATGCAACAAGCTTCAGGCTACAGAAGGTGACAAGTGTCCTTCTTTTTGAAAAACAAAAAAAAAAAAAGAATAACAGAAAGGTTGATTATAACAGCATTTCTTGGCGGGTCCCTTTCTGTCATGCTTCTTGGTTGTTATGATCTGCTCTCGCAATCATTCTTCATCTTCAGAGTACATACCCATAAGGTCTGCAAGTGATGTATCATCTTCTGTTACATGCAAAATCACTTTAACCTGGGGATTTTCTATGTCATCATTGCTGACTACAAGAGTAACAATTACTCTTACATCTTCCCCGTCATCTTCTCCTGACATCTGTTCACTAAACTGATCTTTCCATCTGTTGAAAGTATCATCATCTGGCCAATCAAAACTTAGGGTTTCTCTTTGTATCTTTATTAAAGAATTGGCATTTTCTTCTAATTCATCGAATTCTTTTCTTATATCAGCATAATACAGTTGTATTTTTACCAGCTCTTCATTTGTCTTTGCCCAAAACCAATAGCCAGTCTCACTGATGATGTTTGTTATTCTGTTATCAAATAATTCATCCATTTCCTTTTTCCATTTGTCCTTTTCCTTTACTGTATCAACAGATTCTAAGGCACAAGGAAATAGGGTGAATTTCTTAGCAAGATATCTTGAAAAACAGAGTGTCAATTTCCTCTGTAAAGAATCTCTTTTATTTTCAAAATTATCTAATTGATTTAATAAATCAAAAATCCTCTCAACCTGATGGTAAGGCATTTGAACTGTAGATATACAAATAATTGTAACATCATTATTCCTCTGTCTCCACTTCTGTGTAAGGGAATCTAGTCCATTCTTTTCTTTATTTAACTCATCTATGAGGGTTACAATCCTTGTCAACTGGTCATAAAAATTTGACCATTGTATTTTATCCCTCAAGTATGTCACACCCTGCCTCCATTTCTCTTCCTGCTGATTCCTAAATTCTATCTGCCACTCATGTAATTTGGTTTTTTCTGCTTCAAATTCCTCTGCAGTATAGAATTGGGGTCTTTCAGGGGTGTCAGGTATCTCAATAATAGGGGTTAATCCCACAGATGACTGTGGGGGATATGCAATTCTTAATGTACTGGATTCTCCTATTTTTCTCTTTCCAAGTACCTTTTCTAATTGAGATACCCTATTTTCTAACTCAATTCTCCTTTTTACCTCTTGATTATAGGCTTCTACCACTACTTCATATTTATTATGCATATCCATCATTTCCCTCTCTTCTCTTTCCGCAGTAGCCAGGGCAAATTTAGAATAATCCACATTCATGTGGGCTGCCTGTACATTTGAAGTGTCAGCAACTCTTCTTACAATGATACTCCCTGTCAATCCTGAATCATCAGGCTGTGATGAAGTAACCCTGGATCCTCTTCTCAGGGACCACATAACAAGGGCAGCTTGATCATTGCTGAATGCTGTACCCAAGAATTCCTATTTATTTGGATCCTAGAGCCCTAAATTATTTGAAACAAAATTAAAAACTAATGCGTCAGCAATGTCCCAATTGGGCAATAATAAAACATTAGCATTTTTTACCATCTGTCTTCCCTCATCAGGGGTTATATTTTGGAACTCTTGAACCATTTGTTCTTTTATTAGATTTTGAATGGAGGCCTCATCCATTTCAGGATGTTCTGCTCTCATATTATTGCACCTTTGCTCAAAAATGTGCATGTTTACTCTCCACGCAAACTGATGGAAAGCCCTAGATCTTACAAAATTGTTATCAGACAAAAAATGCTGACTGGCTTGTTCCAAAACAGGGTCCAATTCCCTTCCTCTGAAATCTGCTGTAGTTAATTCAAAACTTGGTACAGGGGGTTCTTGAGGGTTCCCTTCATCAATCTCTGCTTGTGTAACAAAAATTTCTCCTTGTGATCCCATTTGTTCGAATTGCTCACTGGTGAGTTGTTCTTCCTCAACTCTTATTGGGGTTTGAGAAGGTGAGCCACTTTCATCAGGGGATTCTTCCTCCCTTATTATTCTTCTTCTTTTGGGGGAAGGTTCAGGGGGTCTTTCTTCTAGGACAGTGCTGGTGGATCCAACAATCTGTTTTTCTTTATGCACAACGGGCACCTGCTGTCGGACAATAGTATACCCTGTTTTCTTCCGTACCACCAGTGGACCTACTCCAATGTTGGGAGTGAAACCCAATTTTCTCATAATTTCTCTGGCTTTATCTGGAGAAGAATTAATAAAATGCTGTTTCTTCTCATTCATTACCTCCATTATCTCAGAGAAATTACTCATGAGCTTATATACTTTATCTGCATTGTTCGCAGCATTACTAAGAGGACTGAAATTTTTATCAAAACAATTAATGAATTCCAAAACTTTTGAATAGACTCTCCATTTTTCTTTCTTTATTTCTTGCTCATGGAGAGAGTATTCATTTCTTATTATATCTTCTGGAAAATAGAATTCATGCTGGACTGGACGCAGCTTGATTCTCAATCTAAGGGCAGAGTTAAAAAAACTTTCTGCATCACAAAAATGAGAATGAGACACTGCCATTTTATATTGATCCAAAAATTTATGGAGGAAGACCCACCCTTCTTTAGTTATCACAAACTGGTGGTCTATAGTACAAGTAGGAAAAATTGATCCTGTCCCCCTTTTGTGCAAAAAGGCTTCCTCCACTCCTCCCAACTGCCACAAAAATTCAGCTATCCCTACCTTCAAGGGTACCTGATAGGGTAACACATGGGGTGTTCCTTTGAAACCATAGACCCTGATGACCGTTGAGACTGAATATGGGATAATATCTCCCCAATTATGTGAAACTTTTAGATTGTGGGTTTTGTCCATAGGCCTGATAAGATGCATTAATGCTTTAGGGATTCTGGGATTATCACTCAATAAGAGGCACCTTAGTTTGGAGGCAAAGTGCCTATCAAATCTAATGAAGCTAGCATTTTCTGCTTCCCAGGTCATGTCTGCACTCCATAATTGGACTGGTAGTGCTTCCCCTTCTTGCTCTCTATTTAAAACCATTTCTTTACCAAAATAAGTGGCCCCTTTAAAAAGAAACATATGCATCAGTAAGGAATACTGACCCCAAACCTTTTCCACCTTGCCCTGTGCAATCCCCACCAATCCATGATGGATCTCATTTGCCAAGTAGGATGCAAAATCAAAAATTATTTCCACACCAAAAGAAGAGATTTGGGTGATCATATACATGAAGCTCACCGGAATAAAATCTTCTTCGCCCTCTCCGAAAACTCTGCACAGGGTCCTATATATCTCCACTGCCCTGGCATTAAAACATGATTTCTTGAAGGGCTCTTTAGAAGATGATGTTATGGTTGGGAGGCCTCCAATTCGGCCTATGTGGGCTTTCAGTGCACCCTGTCTAACTACATCCCTCTTGGATATATATTCTTTTTCTAAATCTATCAAATTAATGGGCACATGATACATGGTGAGGGGTCCCAGACTGAATACCTTCCTAATCTCCTCGGGACTGATGGTAACTAAAGCCTCACCATCTACTCTCCTCACTACCTTAGTGGCTTGGTCATATTTTTTTGCTATGGCTTCAAGCAAGTCAAAATCCATAAACACGCTGGGAACAACAAGCTTCCCAAGATCAAAATTCCAAATGTTGGCATGAGGGGCATATAACTTTCTCTCTGCAAACCATTTCTTGAATAAACTCAAACCAGTCTGAGCAGTTTGAGCATCCCGGACCCAATTACCCTTATCATACAATCCATCAGCTACCCTAAGCCTAGGATTGAGTGAGGTTAACCTCTTAACTTGCACCGTTTCTACAGTGGACTCAGGAAGTAATTCAAGAAAATCATCATGCACATTTCTATCCAGGTAGTTTACTGCTCCTGTAAATCCCTTCTTAGGAGGCATCTCGGGCTATCCTCTTTAAAACTTAAAAGCTCACAAAGATGATGGTAGTTTTACTTACTTGAATTCTGTCTCAATTTTCCTTTGAATTCCTGCAAAATTTCAGCGAACAGATAACTTGACAATTTCTTATCAACCTTGGCACGCTTTTCTTTCAGTAATAGCTTATGCACAGGAATGGCTTCAAATCTTTTCTCACGTGAAATGAAACTGATGCAATCTCTCTGTATTATACTCTATTTTTTCTCACGGACGAAGCTTTCTTGTCTAATTAATACAGAGAGTGGCACTACATTTTTAATTTAAAACTGCGTCGTTGATCTTCAAAGATCCTACGATCATGCAGTACAAAGAGAACAACTAGGAGTTACACTTGCCATGTCAGTCATATTACCCAATGAGAGCTTGCCACATACATAATTCTTTCTTTTGATGGCGCTTACCTTTAAACCCACTGACGACGGAGAACACGTGTCAGCATGTCGCTACTTCGTTATGCATAAAGAACAAGCACCTTGCCATAATGAGGCGGCGACAACCGTTGATCGGATCAAGAAATGATCGAAAGATACGCTACAGGGCTTCTTAAGAAAGAAGGCGGTGGGCCCATCTCGCTATGTCGCTGTAATTATCTTCCTTGCAACTCATCATAACGAGATAGCGAGCTCCGTTGATTCACTTTAAGCTGATGTTCCAGATTTCTTGTACATTTAGTCAGGTAAGCATTAATGAGAATCGGATCTCTGCATAGCTAGCACATGTCAAATTTTATCAGTCACCTATCATTACACATCATCATAGATCTTGCCGATCTTTTACCATTTTACGGGGCCTCGCTAACTCGCTAACGGTGAAGCATCTCAACTTTCCGATAGCGAGGTAGCGAGCTTCGGCACTTAAAAGGATTCCGTGCTGGAAAAAGCAAGGGGGTACCTAGTAATTACTTCCGTTAATTAAAACTGATTCTGACAACAGTATTCATGACAGGTCATGCCACCTGGTGTAATTATGATACAAGCAAGATGCAATGTCATCATTTTAAGATTTTCACGTGGCCTCGCTACTTCGCTAACGGTGAAGTGCCTGAATTTTCCGATAGCGAAGTGGCGGAACTTCCAGAAAAATCAACATTCCGGCTCTAATGTCAGATATTCTAGTGGGTCCTTCTTCCCCCTTTTATGGCGAATTGCAAAGTGTACCTGCACAATAAAGTAATTAATAAGCAAATCTCCAATCGCCGCACCTTCACTTCATGGTCCCACCGCTTAAAAACTCGACACTCGCTATCTCGCTATACTAAATGAGCATGCAACTTTCAATAGCGAGATAACGTCAACGGTAGATCTAATCGGATCTGACAGTTGGGACAAACAGTAAGAAAGGTAACCCGGGAGAGAGGAAAAGGAATACAGAAGCATATTCGCTTCTTTTGAAATTTGAAAATTTTCGCGCCCGGCCATTTATAAAAAGAGATGAATATAAGGCTTACAAAGCGAATATTTCTTATAGATGGTTTATCCAAAACCTTATACTTCACTTAGACATAGAACTTCTGACTTTTCTATGGTTTAACTGAAGAATTTTTTACTGTAGAAAAAGTCAGACCAACAGTGGCTCTGTCTGGGGATGATAGACTACTTGAGTCTATGCAAGGATTCAGAATCTATGGGAGAGCAGACCACACACCCGGGAAATGACAACTTCTTCAGAGAGCACTGAGCAACACACAAAAACAAAACTTAGACTGTACAAGGATTTACAGAAAACAGGACGCTGGGAAAACCTAAAACTAATGTTCATGGAAGAAACTAAGTATTTTTTCAAGAAAAATACCTCTTCAAGAACTGTCCATGAACTGGAAATTCAAGAATATTATCAAATACATCTTTGATTATGTAGGAATGTTGACCCCAAGTATTCTCAATGAGATATGGGCCTAACCAAATGGGGTCAAATTTGCCATGTTTTCCTTTATCTTCAATTCTGGCATTCCACATTAAGACTAGGTCTCCATTTTCAAATTTCTTGTTTACAGTTCTTTTATCATAGAGTGTTTTGACTTGTAACTGCAATTTGTGATTTCTCAGAGATGCTTCTCTTCTGGCTTCGGTCAATCCTACCAGTTCATTCATTCTTTCTTTCATTTCATCAGTAGTATCTTCATCATATGACTGGATGTAATTGTATAATCCCATCAAATTGTTCTGGGGCATTCTAGCTTGAATTCCATACACTAAATCAAATGGAGCCACCCCAATTGCCTTCTTTACAGTTACTCTGTCAGCCCATATTGCCAACTGTAACTTGGAATCCCATGCCCTTTTATTATCGTCCAAGGTTCTCTTAATGATTTTCAACAAGCTTTTATTTGTGGACTCAGCTTGTCCATTCCCTTGTGGATGATATGGGGCAGACGTTGTTCTTGTCATTCCATATTTATCACAAAAATTTATGAATTCCTCAGACCTAAAACACATAGCATTATCTGTGACAACTTTCTGTGGACATCCAAATCTGGAAATGATATTATTCAATAAGAAATTATTTACTACTTTACTAGTTGCATTTCTGGTAGGGATAGCCTCTACCCATTTTGTAAAGTAATCAGTAGCAACCAGGATCCAGGAATAGCCAGTACTGGACTTGGGAAAAATTTCTCCTATGAAGTCCAGACCCCATTGTTGAAAAGGTGCTTTAGTTTCAACTGGCTTCAGTGGAGTATTTCCTGAGAATTTCAGCTTCCCAGCAAATCTTTGACAAGGATCACATTTTTTAACCATAATTTGAGCATCTTTGAACAAAGTGGGCCACCAGAAACCAGCTCTCATTATCTTATGCGCAGTAGTTTTGGCCATGTAATGTCCTCCACATACTCCAGCATGCATTTCGTTCAAAATCTCATTTGCCCTTTCTCTGTCAACACATTTCAACAGAACTCCTTCAAAGTTTCTCCACCATAAGTTATTTTGAACAATTACATACCTGATGGCTTGCAATTTAATATTCCTTTTTTCATTATCAGGCAGATGGGGAGGAACTTCCATGTGTTGCAAATAATGTATAACATTAATGTACCAGTCACACTAGTCCATGTCGCATAAATCAGTTCTGAAATCATCATTTACTAGGTTTATCTGATTAGCTTCCAGGTTAGTTTCGGCCATAAGTTTGGCCAAACCTTGACCTCTGACTAACTTAGTTATCTGCATATCAATGTTAAATTCTTGGATTCTATTGATCCATCTGCATCTCCTTCCTGACACTTCCTGCTGAGAGAAAATATCTTTAACTGCAGCACTAGGTACAAAGGCAATAATAGTAGCACCTACCAAATAACTTCTGAATGCTTTTACAGCCTTTACCAAAGCATATGCTTGTTTTTCATTTATTTCATACTTCAGTTCAGCATGCTGCAGGGATTTGCTAAAAAAAAGCAATAGGCTGTTCATACCCTTCTTGGTTTTTCTGTAATAAAACTGCAGCCACAGTATGGAATGATGCAAAAGAAAAGATATGCATGGGTTTTGTATAATCTGGGGTCTTCAACACTGGAGCATTTTTTATCGCAGTCTTTATATCCTGAAATGCCTGTGAAGGTTCACCATTCCAATCTATAACAGCTCCTTTCTTAAGCATTTTTGAAATGGGTCTACTGATTTTAGCGAAATTTGTAACAAACCTCCTCAGAAAATTAACCTGGCCAAAAAAGGACTGTATACCTTTCACGTTTTTAGGTTTAGGGACTTTATCAATAGCCATTACCCTTTCTGGGTCTATTCTTACCCCATCCTTGGACACTATGTGTCCTAATAACTTTCCTTCTGTAACCCCAAACGAGCATTTCTTTGGGTTTAGGGATACCCCATATTCCAGGGCTTTCATAAAAATTTTGTCCAAGTGTTTGCAGTGATCTTCAGCCTTATTAGAATACGCTGTAAGATCATCCTGGTACACAACCATAAATTTGTCAATATATTCATGAAATGCTACATCCATGGCTCTTTGGAAAGTAGCTCCTGCATTAATCAAGCCAAAAGGCATCCTCACATACACATACGTTCCCCAAGGGGTTGTGAAGGCTGTTTTGAACTGTTCACTTTCTTTTACCAGAACTTGATTATATCCAGAAAAGCCATCCATCATTGACATCAATTTAGAGCCGGTCACTTGTTGCAACATAGCTTCCATATTAGGTAAGCCATAATTATCTTTTAGAGATGCAATGTTTAGATTTCTAAAATCCACACAAAGCCTAATATCTCCATTCTTTTTTCTTACAGGAACAAGGTTTGAAACCCAAGTGGAATGCCTAATTGGTTTGATTATTCCACCATCTCTCAGCTTTGTCAGTTCTTCCTGCATTTTTGGGGCAAGGGTAGGATTGATTGGCCTCTGTTTTTGCCTAAAGGGTTTTACATTTTCTTTCAACGGTATGACATGCTGGAAAAGGTCCTCCCTATAAGCTTTAAGGTCATCATACGACCAAGCAAAAACATGCCTGTACTTTCTAAGTAGGTCAATCAATGCTTTTCTGATTTGAACTGGCAGATCTTGGCCGATGTAAACCTTTTTAGGGTTTTCATTCGTTCCCAAATTCACTTCTTCTAGCTCCTGCGGTTTGGGGTCCTTTATTTCCGATCTTACTCTGTCTTGGTTATCAAAAATGTTCTCCAAGACTACCAATCCCTTAGGCATCTTATTTGTTTTTAATTGCATGATTTCTTGACCAAAAATGGTTTCCTTCCCATTTATGGTTTCAATCAGTCCATTGCAGTCCATCTCCTGCCCATGGTATTTGTCTTCATTTAGCAAAAAAATTGTGATATCTTTGTCATCTTCAAACACCTGCCAATTGTCAATGTTGTCAGGTATAGAAGGTCTGTTTTCAATCTCAATCTGGGAGATTCCTGCAAATGATATTTCTTTTGGCTTGATAGCTACATTAGCCAGAAGATCAGCCATTTTATTCTGGGTTCTATCTCTCCATGAGATCCCAAATGCATCAAAGAATTCTATTTGATCCTAGACCGCATTTCTATATTGTTTTAATCTCCTATTTTTTGAGGAGTACGTTCCTTTAATCTGAGAGATGATCAACTCAGAGTCCCCTATGACACACAATTTCTTAATTTTGTGATGTGTGGCCACTTTGAGACCTAGCAGCAATGCTTCATATTCAGCAATGTTATTTGTGCAAGCAAACTTCAAGGTGAATGAATACCTGAAGGTGTTATTTTCAGGGGATACAAAGACTACACCTGCCCCTGCACCCTCTTTAGAACTAGCCCCATCAAAGAACATTGTCCACAGTTTTGGTGAATTCATGCAACATTCAACCTCATTTTCAATGATATCAGGTAAGTTTTCCACTTCCTGAATAATTAATTCAGCCCTGAAAGCATTAATCCCAGTGTCTAGGAAACAGGTGGTATCTTTGTCAATTTCTTCACCTAAGATGTGGTTAACCCTTGGTTCCCTATTTACCCTGACAACTTTGTCCCCTATATGGAAAGTGGCATAAGTAAGGTCACATTGTAGGCTTCCCCCCATGGCGGCACTCCATTTTCTGGAAAGCAGCATCCCGTAATGTGGGGGTATATCCACTACAAGGACAGACATGGTTAATTCCACCTCAGGAAATGCAGCCAGTTTGAATGGTAAGGCATTTATAGTACCTATTACTGGAACCTCTCTAGCATCCATCCCTCGGCATCTACCTTGCTTAGTATCCACCTTCAATCCTAGGGCTTCCATTACTTTAAAGGGCATTATAGTGTTGGAAGCTCCAGAATCTATCATACAGTTTTTTAAGGTTTTCCCTTTTATGATTAAACTAAGGAAAAAAGGATCAATATCTTGTATGAATGCAACTGATGAATCATCTAAGAACATCTGAGGAATCTGGGATATAATACCATTGTCCTCTATTATTAATGGGGTCTGTTGGGCTACAGCTTGATTATCAATACTATTGTTGTTTGCTATCCCACCCAACCATGACAAAGCTTTATTTTTATGTTCTTCAATTCTAAAAAGCTCAGACAAGGGTACTTTCACAGTAATTTGAGATAACATGGCAATCATATCAACAGGTTCAACCATAGTAGGTTTTACGATAGTACCTGGGATCGGAGTCTTTTGAGTAGTGGGCACCACTTTTAGCTTGACAACATCCGGTTCTGATTTCTCTGGTTGCACTACAGTCTTTGTTGCTTCAACTTTCTGAAAATGAACCTTCTTTTTTGGTTCCCATTTCTGACCCTTGTTCTCCTTGATCTTAGACACATCTATACTGACTTTCTTGTGTTGATCATCTGTCTTATGAGTGGTGTCTTTGATGAACATACTAGATGGCCTTCCTGCTTCATTAGTTATTGCTCTATTTCTCAAATTGTAATTACTGTGGACTTGTGAAATCATTTTGGCTGTAATTCTATCAATTTCCTCCTTGGAGGGGATTCTTAGGTTTGTGAAACCTACTTTAGAAAATGTATTGCATACCTTATCTGTATCATTCTTTTCATCATCTGCAAATATTTGCTGATGATGTAACTGGTAAGCAATCCTCTGGCTGGTAACATCATTCTCAGGTTCTTCTGAATCAGAATCTATCAAATCATCAGATGTGTTCGCCATATTGCAACTTATATCATCATGGTTCTTTTCTTCTGTTTCTTCTTCTGCTTGCACTCCTTGAGCTTGGGCGAATGATTGGGCAACAGCACAATAATCAGCAGAATGAGGTGATTGGCATATAATGCACCAAGGTACATCATCATTCATATTTACAGTGTTCCTTTGCAGGGGGTCTGGGGTACCCTTATCCTTCATATTTTGGATCTGGTTAGGAACTGGTTTACCATCTTTCCATTGGGTGGTGTAAGGGTAATTCTGCATCCTAGGCTGTCTATTGAAATTGCTGTTATTCATAGGGGTTCTCTCAGTAACATTTGTCTTGTTGAAATTAGTGGGATTCATTTTCTTAAGCATTTCTAAAACATGGCCTATAGTAGGTTCTTCAGGCCTTTTTCCTATGGGAGTTTTGTCACCTTCCCTTTTATTATTGTTCTTAGGGTTGAAAAGCTTAGGATCATCCCTCCTCCCTAATTTGCCAGAGGCCTTTCTATTATTTTCTATATTCACTGCAACTCTATAGGCATCTCTCAGAGTTTTAGGATCTTTATCTCTCAATTGGTAGGCCATTTTTCTATCAAAGGCATTAAAATAGGTTGTAAGACAGACGTCTTCATTTAACCGCATAAACTGAAACAGTTTGTACATCCCTTTCTGAAATCTCACATTAAAATCAAATGTGGATTCATTTGGATTCTTCTTGATATTGTTGAACTCATTCAACATGAATCCTGCATTGGTATTGTCCCCATATTGTTCCTTGAACAATTTCTCCAAATCACTCCATGAAGTAATACTATCATCAGGCAACCTCCTAAACCAATCCCTTGCATCCTCTGTGAGTGAATGCACAAATAATTTCATCACCATATCCTCATGTTCAACTTCATAATCATTGAGCATGTCAATGAAAATTCTCAAATGTTCTTCACCAGTGACAGCATTATTTCCAGAAAACTTCACCACTTTATCCCTTAAATCAAAAGATATGGGATGGGGGGCACCAGGAATACCGGCAAATGATATTTGTCTATATTTTTCAAGGTATATAGGTTTCTTCTGGAAACCGGGAGTGTTAGAGGTACTAGCTGCATTAGCTTGAGTTAGGAGAGCAGCTTGGGATAGCTGTGGTGGGACAAATGGGACTTGAGTGCCAATATTGGAAGATGAGGTAGGAGCAGATTGGGGTGCTTTCTGAGTCGGGATTATGGGAGCATTAACTGGTGCAGGATTTGTAGGTGGGATAGACAAACTAGGCCATGAATTTAATGCAGAATTAGACTTTATGAATTGGATTTTCCTTCTGGTCTCTACGGCCTGAGCTTCATTTTCAACCTTCTCAAGTTCTTTTGCAAGGTCTTCCTTCTCCTTTCGAGCCTTCTCTAGTTCTAGATCTAATTTTGATATGGAGGGTTGTATAGGTTTGCTCGGTATAGCTTGAGGCTCATTTATTTGGATTCCTACAGCCTTGCCTTTCCCTTTATCTGGAACTGTTCCAGTGGGCTCTATTGGATTAACTTGAATGGGTTTATAAGCTTGAATTTGAGCAATAATTGGTTCTTGTCTTTGATTTAGGAGTTTTTCCTGTTGTTGAACTTTAGCTCTTAGATTATCAATATTTCCAAAGATGTCCTGATGAAGAGTGGGGATATTCTCTTCTAATTTTTTATTTTGCTCTTTCAAAGCAGCCATCCTTCTTAGCAGAGTATCTCTTTCTATTATTGCATCCAAAGTGGCTCGCTCCCTTTTCTTTTCAAGACGGATGCGCTTAGCTTCTTCCTCAGCAATCCATTTCTTCAAAAATCCTATTTCAGATTGCACTTCTTTAGAATCAGCAGAGGTTGCCTCGGAATCAGCAGGATCATCTAGATCTATAAGGTTCGGTTCCATATATGGGGCTACTCTGGGATTAAAAAGGTTATCAGATGAACTTCTGAATCCTAGCCTACAATTTATATCTGCTACAGGCCCTGGTTTGGGTGAAGCAATTCCCATAGTAGATACGTCTTTATCTTGAAAAACTCTCTGATCTGGTAATGGGGTACTGAAAATACCTCCTAAAAGTCTTGTATTTTCGGATTCAGAACTAAGCGAAGATGATTCTCTTGCTATTATCGGTTGATAATGGGAATTTACAGAGGCATTACCTCTAGGCTTCCAAGTAGGATTTGGATCTATTCTTTTCTTATTTTGGTTTTTCCTACCACCTTGGGGTAAATCAGTATACATTGATACATCGGGATTGGCTCTTATGTAAGCCCTTGTGTTTTTTCTCTTGTCAGCCATATTCTCCTTTTGTTACAATAAGCACTAGCTTCAAAACCTTGACTGAGTCGCCACCCTTTTTCGGGAAAATATAATAACACTCCTTACTGCCAGAAAGAAAACAATACACGAGCGGGAACAAAAATACGACACAAAGAGATAAATCACTGATGTTGTAAGACTGCAACTCTTGCTTTGTTAGATAAGACACTCGGATAAGCTGGATGTGTCAGTGTGTAGCAATGGTACTTGGGTTTGTATCTTCTTTAGATTCTCAAGTTTTGACACTAATGAGTCCCCAGTAGAGTCACCATTTTGTTGGTGTTTTATTTTGATGTTAACAGTACTAAAACTACTAGGCGACAAAAGGCTTAGTACCTAGATATCAGTACATACACAACCTAGAGAATAGCCAATTCTCATTATCACTTGCATATGCAAAGTATTAGGACCCAACTTCAATAAAACCTTAGACGGTTTTCTACTCTTTTGGCTCTGTAAAACCAGGGCGGGTGCACCCGGGGATGGTTCAAAGATGGAATAATTGTATGAGAATTATCCTTAGTTTCATTTTGATTCTCATCTCTAAATCCTTAAACATATAAGTAAATAACTGATAAACACATCCCTTGAACAGATATGGCCAAGAAATCTTCTATAGCTCTGCAGATGTTTCCAACAACAATGGCTAAACGAAGCTAAAACAATCTAGGCAGGCAAGTGCTGGCCAACTTTGAAAATCTTACAGGAAAGATAAATGAAAATTGATTTTATGATGTATTTTGAAAAAAGCTAGTTATAATATACTTCTCTTCTGGCTGAAATACTTTCGATCAGTGCCTAACCCATTGGGAATTCAGAGTCAAGTAAATTCTTAGATCTAATTTGTTGCCTTGCAACGAATTTTCATCAGTAATTCTTACCAGAATTTATCATTCAAAAATCCTTATTAACACCCGAGCAACCTCATCACATTCATCAAAGCCTTTACTTAATCCATTGAATTAACAGCAATAACAAATGGATGTACAGTCTTACTAAATTGCAATCAATTGCATAAGCTTTTACTCACACAACATCAAGGTAGCTTAGTACTAAAAAGGAGACAAAATTCAGAGAAGAACAGATATGGGGACAGTTCATAACTTGTATTCATTTCCTTTGAAAATGATATATCTTTTACAAAAGACCCAGAAAAACCTTCAGAGAAGAAGCACAGTTCTTTCTACATTCATCCATCTCTCAGAAAATTTTGACAGAAAAAGCATACTATAAATTTCTTTCCAAAAATGTTTGGACCAAAAAAGAAACTAAGCACAATACTTAGTGAAAACCAAATTCGGACCCTTCTTTAGCCTTGGGATCTCACTTAAATAATGTGAGATGCAACAAGCTTCAGGCTACAGAAGGTGACAAGTGTCCTTCTTTTTGAAAAACAAAAAAAAAAACAAGAATAACAGAAAGGTTGATTATAACAGCATTTCTTGGCGGGTCCCTTTCTGTCATGCTTCTTGGTTGTTATGATCTGCTCTCGCAATCATTCTTCATCTTCAGAGTACATACCCATAAGGTCTGCAAGTGATGTATCATCTTCTGTTACATGCAAAATCACTTTAACCTGAGGATTTTCTATGTCATCATTGCTGACTACAAGAGTAACAATTACTCTTACATCTTCCCCGTCATCTTCTCCTGACATCTGTTCACTAAACTGATCTTTCCATCTGTTGAAAGTATCATCATCTGGCCAATCAAAACTTAGGGTTTCTCTTTGTATCTTTATTAAAGAATTGGCATTTTCTTCTAATTCATCGAATTCTTTTCTTATATCAGCATAATACAGTTGTATTTTTACCAGCTCTTTATTTGTCTTTGCCCAAAACCAATAGCCAGTCTCACTGATGATGTTTGTTATTCTGTTATCAAATAATTCATCCATTTCCTTTTTCCATTTGTCCTTTTCCTTTACTGTATCAACAGATTCTAAGGCACAAGGAAATAGGGTGAATTTCTTAGCAAGATATCTTGAAAAACAGAGTGTCAATTTCCTCTGTAAAGAATCTCTTTTATTTTCAAAATTATCTAATTGATTTAATAAATCAAAAATCCTCTCAACCTGATGGTAAGGCATTTGAACTGTAGATATACAAATAATTGTAACATCATTATTCCTCTATCTCCACTTCTGTGTAAGGGAATCTAGTCCATTCTTTTCTTTATTTAACTCATCTATGAGGGTTACAATCCTTGTCAACTGGTCATAAAAATTTGACCATTGTATTTTATCCCTCAAGTATGTCACACCCTGCCTCCATTTCTCTTCCTGCTGATTCCTAAATTCTATCTGCCACTCATGTAATTTGGTTTTTTCTGCTTCAAATTCCTCTGCAGTATAGAATTGGGGTCTTTCAGGGGTGTCAGGTATCTCAATAATAGGGGTTAATCCCACAGATGACTGTGGGGGATATGCAATTCTTAATGTACTGGATTCTCCTATTTTTCTCTTTCCAAGTACCTTTTCTAATTGAGATACCCTGTTTTCTAACTTAATTCTCCTTTTTACCTCTTGATTATAGGCTTCTACCACTACTTCATATTTATTATGCATATCCATCATTTCCCTCTCTTCTCTTTCCGCAGTAGCCAGGGCAAATTTAGAATAATCCACATTCATGTGGGCTGCCTGTACATTTGAAGTGTCAGCAACTCTTCTTACAATGATACTCCCTGTCAATCCTGAATCATCAGGCTGTGATGAAGTAACCCTGGATCCTCTTCTCAGGGACCACATAACAAGGGCAGCTTGATCATTGCTGAATGTTGTACCCAAGAATTCCTCTTTATTTGGATCCTGGAGCCCTACATTATTTGAAACAGAATTAAAAACTAATGCGTCAGCAATGTCCCAATTGGGCAATAATAAAACATTAGCATTTTTTACCATCTGTCTTCCCTCATCAGGGGTTATATTTTGGAACTCTTGAACCATTTGTTCTTTTATTAGATTTTGAATGGAGGCCTCATCCATTTCAGGATGTTCTGCTCTCATATTATTGCACCTTTGCTCAAAAATGTGCATGTTTACTCTCCACGCAAACTGATGGAAAGCCCTAGATCTTACAAAATTGTTATCAGACAAAAAATGCTGACTGGCTTGTTCCAAAACAGGGTCCAATTCCCTTCCTCTGAAATCTGCTGTAGTTAATTCAAAACTTGGTACAGGGGGTTCCTGAGGGTTCCCTTCATCAATCTCTGCTTGTGTAACAAAAATTTCTCCTTGTGACCCCATTTGTTCGAATTGCTCACTGGTGAGTTGTTCTTCCTCAACTCTTATTGGGGTTTGAGAAGGTGAGCCACTTTCATCAGGGGATTCTTCCTCCCTTATTATTCTTCTTCTTTTGGGGGAAGGTTCAGGGGGTCTTTCTTCTAGGACAGTGCTGGTGGATCCAACAATCTATTTTTCTTTATGCACAACGGGCACCTGCTGTCGGACAATAGTATACCCTGTTTTCTTCCGTACCACCAGTGGACCTACTCCAATGTTGGGAGTGAAACCCAATTTTCTCATAATTTCTCTGGCTTTATCTGGAGAAGAATTAATAAAATGTTGTTTCTTCTCATTCATTACCTCCATTATCTCAGAGAAATTACTCATGAGCTTATATACTTTATCTGCATTGTTCGCAGCATTACTAAGAGGACTGAAATTTTTATCAAAACAATTAATGAATTCCAAAACTTTTGAATAGACTCTCCATTTTTCTTTCTTTATTTCTTGCTCATGGAGAGAGTATTCATTTCTTATTATGTCTTCTGGAAAATAGAATTCATGCTGGACTGGACGCAGCTTGATTCTCAATCTAAGGGCAGAGTTAAAAAAACCTTCTGCATCACAAAAACGAGAATGAGACACTGCCATTTTATATTGATCCAAAAATTTATGGAGGAAGACCCACCCTTCTTTAGTTATCACAAACTGGTGGGCTATAGTACAAATAGGAAAAATTGATCCTGTCCCCCTTTTGTGCAAAAAGGCTTCCTCCACTCCTCCCAACTGCCACAAAAATTCAGCTATCCCTACCTTCAAGGGTACCTGATAGGGTAACACATGGGGTGTTCCTTTGAAACCATAGACCCTGATGACCGTTGAGACTGAATATGGGATAATATCTCCCCAATTATGTGAAACTTTTAGATTGTGGGTTTTGTCCATAGGCCTGATAAGATGCATTAATGCTTTAGGGATTCTGGGATTATCACTCAATAAGAGGCACCTTAGTTTGGAGGCAAAGTGCCTATCAAATCTAACGAAGCTAGCATTTTCTGCTTCCCAGGTCATGTCTGCACTCCATAATTGGACTGGTAGTGCTTCCCCTTCTTGCTCTCTATTTAAAACCATTTCTTTACCAAAATAAGTGGCCTCTTTAAAAAGAAACATATGCATCAGTAAGGAATACTGACCCCAAACCTTTTCCACCTTGCCCTGTGCAATCCCCACCAATCCATGATGGATCTCATTTGCCAAGTAGGATGCAAAATCAAAAATTATTTCCACACCAAAAGAAGAGATTTGGGTGATCATATACATGAAGCTCACCAGAATAAAATCTTCTTCGCCCTCTCCGAAAACTCTGCACAGGGTCCTATATATCTCCACTGCCCTGGCATTAAAACATGATTTCTTGAAGGGCTCTTTAGAAGATGATGTTATGGTTGGGAGGCCTCCAATTCGGCCTATGTGGGCTTTCAGTGCACCCTGTCTAACTACATCCCTCTTGGATATATATTCTTTTTCTAAATCTATCAAATTAATGGGCACATGATACATGGTGAGGGGTCCCAGACTGAATACCTTCCTAATCTCCTCGGGACTGATGGTAACTAAAGCCTCACCATCTACTCTCCTCACTACCTTAGTGGCTTGGTCATAGTTTTTTGCTATGGCTTCAAGCAAGTCAAAATCCATAAACACGCTGGGAACAACAAGCTTCCCAAGATCAAAATTCCAAATGTTGGCATGAGGGGCATATAACTTTCTCTCTGCAAACCATTTCTTGAATAAACTCAAACCAGTCTGAGCAGTTTGAGCATCCCGGACCCAATTACCCTTATCATACAATCCATCAGCTACCCTAAGCCTAGGATTGAGTGAGGTTAACCTCTTAACTTGCACCGTTTCTACAGTGGACTCAGGAAGTAATTCAAGCAAATCATCATGCACATTTCTATCCAGGTAGTTTACTGCTCCTGTAAATCCCTTCTTAGGAGGCATCTCGGGCTATCCTCTTTAAAACTTAAAAGCTCACAAAGATGATGGTAGTTTTACTTACTTGAATTCTGTTTCAATTTTCCTTTGAATTCCTGCAAAATTTCAGCGAACAGATAACTTGACAATTTCTTATCAACCTTGGCACGCTTTTCTTTCAGTAATAGCTTATGCACAGGAATGGCTTCAAATCTTTTCTCGCGTGAAATGAAACTGATGCAATCTCTCTGTATTATACTCTATTTTTTATCACGGATGAAGCTTTCTTGTCTAATTAATACAGAGAGTGGCACTACATTTTTAATTTAAAACTGCGCCGTTGATCTTCAAAGATCCTACGATCATGCGGTACAAAGAGAACAACTAGGAGTTACACTTGCCATGTCAGTCATATTACCCAATGAGAGCTTTCCACGTACATAATTCTTTCTTTTGATGGCGCTTACCTTTAAACCCACTGACGACGGAGAACACGTGTCAGCATGTCGCTACTTCGTTATGCATAAAGAACAAGCACCTTGCCATAACGAGGCGGCGACAACCGTTGATCGGATCAAGAAATGATCGAAAGATACGCTACAGGGCTTCTTAAGAAAGAAGGCGGTGGGCCCATCTCGCTATGTCTCTGTAATTATCTTCCTTGCAACTCATCATAACGAGATAGCGAGCTCCGTTGATTCACTTTAAGCTGATGTTCCAGATTTCTTGTACATTTAGTCAGGTAAGCATTAATGAGAATCGGATCTCTGCATAGCTAGCACATGTCAAATTTTATCAGTCACCTGTCATTACACGTCATCATAGATCTTGCTGATCTTTTACCATTTTACGGGGCCTCGCTAACTCGCTAACGGTGAAGCATCTCAACTTTCCGATAGCGAGGTAGCTAGCTTCGGCACTTAAAAGGATTCCGTGCCGAAAAAAGCAAGGGGGTACCCAGTAATTACTTTCGTTAATTAAAACTGATTCTGACAACAGTATTCATGACAGGTCATGCCACCTGGTGTAATTATGATACAAGCAAGATGCAATGTCATCATTTTAAGATTTTCACGTGGCCTCGCTACTTCGCTAACGGTGAAGTGCCTGAATTTTCCGATAGCGAAGTGGCAGAACTTTCGGAAAAATCAACATTCTGGCTCTGATGTCAGATATTCTAGTGGGTCCTTCTTCCCCCTTTTATGGCGAATTGCAAAGTGTACCTGCACAATAAAGTAATTAATAAGCAAATCTTCGATCGCCGCACCTTCACTTCATGGTCCCACCGCTTAAAAACTCGACACTTGCTATCTCGCTATACTAAATGAGCATGCAACTTTCAATAGCGAGATAACGTCAGCGGTAGATCTAATCGAATCTGACGGTTGGGACAAACAGTAAGAAAGGTAACCCGGGAGAGAGGAAAAGGAATACGGAAGCATATTCGCTTCTTTTGAAATTTGAAAATTTTCGCGCCCGACCATTTATAAAAAGAGATGAATATAAGGCTTACAAAGCGAATATTTCTTATAGATGGTTTATCCAAAACCTTATACTTCACTTAGACATAGAACTTCTGACTTTTCTATGGTTTAACTGAAGAATTTTTTACTGCAGAAAAAGTCAGACCAACAGAACCTACCATGTTTTTGATGCTTGTAATATTATATTTGAAGAAATAAACATTCTACCTTTTAATATGCATGCAATTTAGATTTTAAATTTTCATTGAACATTCTATGGGTATTAGATTTCTCAAAATGATATTTTACATAAGACATTAAATAAAATTGTCATGCCCAAATTTACTGTCAAAAATAACACAACAATTTTTTTTTCTTTTTTTTGTTTCTGTTTGCTTCCTAAGGAATACCTCAACATTCAATATAAAAATACCAAATATTCAAACTAAATAACCTAAAACATCTTATTGACCAATTAATACTAATTACCCTTTTATTATTCATTCTATTTTAAATTAAAAGCCATTTGCTCCTAATGTCTTTAAAACTAGTTTTAATAGCATTCCTATACTTAACCCAACATCATTACTATCTATATACATATAATAACAACATCCTAAATAATCTTAATAGCTTTTTCTCCCACCTTATTCATAACAAATCTTATTGCATCATTCAATATAAACTCTAAGTGCATTATTTACAACTTAATGCATATTTAGGTGTTTGTGACAATTAATAATCTATAAATATATATTAATACTTACCCCTTTCACATAAGTTCCAACCACTAACTATCACATAATTGTCCTTAACTATCCAACATATCTCCTACCTATCCTCTAAACCCAATACAATAATCCTTAATAAAACTTCACCATATTTAGATTCCAATATATAGATAAGTAGGAGATAATATCATAATTATAATAATTCCAATACATATATATATATATATATATATATATATATATATATATATATATATATATATATATATATATATATATATATATATATATATATATATATATATCCTAAATAACTTCACTACATTTAAATTCTTTTAGTCATTTATATAGGTGGAAACGTTTACACTCTTAAGTTTGTTGACTAACTCATCAATAAATATTAATATATATCATCATTACTACTTAAGATCCTAACCCCTTTCCCTTAAACATCTTAAGTAACTTTACCCCACACAAAATAGAATATTATGTCAAAACTAACCAAGAAACATAACCTCTTCTTTTTTTTAAAAATTGCTAGCACCCATACATAGGCTCACGTGCACATTCAAATCTCCTTGAAAATGTCGACTTAGTTACCTCTGCTATTCTTGGACAGATCTGACACATAAATTTTGAAGTTTTTAAACATTCCCCAAGGAACTCCTTCCTAGCTTCCAACTCTGCATGCACTCTTACCAATAATTCCCTAGGCCTCCATTTCTTCCACGCATGTGATATTTCTAGGTGTGTGGGGGAAAGTTTTTAAACCATCTAAACTTTTGCACATTGTCCAACATATTGGCAGCTAGGATTATCTTGGGTTCATGTGCTTGTTAGGGGGAAAGTATGATTTGATGTGGACTTTATTCTTTCTTTAAAAAAAACCCCTTTTTAAATCATATCACCAAAGTTGTCTAATGTCAGCTTTTCTGCACTATTTGTCTCTTACGTATGAGGAGAAGGAGGGTATGGGGAGCTCCCAAGGTGATCGACCTTGGGATGTTCCCCAAGATTTAGGCTTTTTGCATTAGTTGCTAGGTGTAGGAGTAAATTTAGTTAGTTTATTATTATTACTATTATTTTCTTCTTACAAGTTTTGAATCATATATGCTACTTCCATGGGATCACATGACCCTTGGGGTGTTTAGGAGACCTTTTTAATTTGTATCCTATTATATGACCTCTATACTATATAGGCTTCCATTAGGGTATCAAGGTATATTCTTTATTATTTTATTAGTCTGTATTTTTAGACACACACATTATCTTCTCCTCTCATATATTTTCTAGAGAGGAAAAAAGGCTCCTACAGCAAGGTTTTCTCTTGAATTTGGACTATGAGTTTCCTTTCCTAAGCACTTTATTTTATCCTGCCATAAATCTTAGTGATCATTTTAGTTAAAGAATGGTGTTTTCTAATAAGATTTGGTTTGAACTTGAAAACCAAAGGAAATAATAATCATTCATATACAAGAGTTGCTCAACATAACTAATTTCTTCTATCTTATTGAATGCATATGATATTTCAAGCAACAACTATGATTTTGAATTCACCAACTATACACTTAATTTCTATCCACATACATTCATGACATATGTCTAGTGGTTATATTAGAATGAGAAGAAAGATCTCATAAGTATCTTCTTCCTAATACATCCAATCTTACAATGAACATTTCTTGTAAGAACAATGATATACTACTTCTCAATAAAATCGTGACTCCTTTCATACATTAAATTGAAGATGTTATTTTACATCATGTTGAGATAACAAAAGTGACTCAGAATCATAACACATTTAAGATGGCATATTTCATAGAAATTTTTTTTTTTATTTTATTTTATAGCTCAATACACAAAACAAGAGAATAGGAAACTATACTTTTACAAATACAATATTTGATGCCAAAATAATATCTCCTACTAGCTCTTCCATAACTCATGAAGATTCAATTGATCATTTCTTAACAAGTAACATACATATATAACATTTTAAATTATTTTCTCTACATATACATTAGGTAGCAATGATACAATCTCCTTTCATCACAAAGAGACAACATGAGACCTTTCGAAATCATATGAAACATGATCATTGAAAGACATGAACACTGATCATCATGATCATTGAGAACATGAACAAGCTAGTGAATCCTTCTTCACGAATGGGGGGCACAATGTCAAGTTTTCTCATCCAAACATCAATCTGCAAGATGGTCATTCCAGGCCATTTCCATTGCTCCCTTGGGCACAAATCTGCAAATGCATCACAAGGAAAACAACAAAGACCATGGGTGCTTTCCACCCAACCATAGGCCTCCAAAGAGACCACCCCCGCGCTAGGGGAACAAGGCTCAAACCGGGTTTCACACATACATCACAAAATTTTGTATGAAGACACAACACAAAACACAATCAACACCCTCCCATGGATTGCACAATGATTCACCATTGGAATCATAAAACATTGGGTGAAGGTGGGCTCTTCAAGGAGGAGAAATTCATAAATATCATATTGTCAATACATTTTGCCTCTCAAGGCCACCACAACATAAACAACATATTACCACTGCATTGCCTCTCAACGCCTTCAAAACAACCATCTTCTCCTCATCCACCAAACCTCCTTGTACCTCCCAAACAACAAGATTCATGGCCATGAAGGAGCCCATGCTCCATAATAACAACCTCATCATGAGGTAAAAATAAAATTTTCTTTCTCACCTGCAATGTCAAGCCCAACTTATGCCCTTAACCCAAGGCTTCTCTGCCCTCCCAAGGGTGAGTGAAGCCTTCACACCCATAATCACAATCAACACTCACATTCAAACAAGAACGACAACAAAACAAATGAAGAACAACAAAACAAAACCAAGAAAGGATCTCCAAAAGCACAAAACACATTCACTTTCCATTCCAACAAAAATAAAACCAAGAAGGTGAACCAAGAAATTTACAAGAACATCACACATTCTCACATTGTCACAATACATAATCAATGCTCATAATGCAACAAGAACACCACACTTTCACACAATACCCAAAAATCCATATCACAAGATTTACAATGCAAATGCATACTCTATTAATGAACTCTCACACTTGCAGATTTGTTTAACCATGCTAAAAGAAAGAAATGAGAAAGAAACAAGTTTTGAGACACCAACCTTGGTCCAAGCTATGGTAAGGATATTTGTAGTAGAGCTCCCTTAATCTCCCTCCAAAACCTAACAGTCTGTAAAATTAGAGAGTGGGTAGACACCCCACTAGTTTGGCCAAGACCCTCTAATAAAGCCTTCTCACTAACTTATTTTAGCAAAAAC
This sequence comes from Cupressus sempervirens, assembly GCA_028749045.1. Classification (NCBI taxonomy): domain Eukaryota; kingdom Viridiplantae; phylum Streptophyta; class Pinopsida; order Cupressales; family Cupressaceae; genus Cupressus; species Cupressus sempervirens. Next base: position 624,016,600 of record CM053784.1, read on the forward strand.
ACTAAGCCACTACTTCTTACAAACTTGTCTCCTCTAACTTTTCTATTTTTGACTAAGTGGGAACATGGATATGACAACTCCAAATTCGAATTGATGGAATAATGCATGGGTAAAGGGGCCCTCTAGGTTGTCTAGGCACTCACATGGTCAAAATTAGGCCTATAACTTGTTTTACTATCATATGGATAGCTTATTATGACATAAAAGACACTTTGGGACCACCTAATGACCCCTAAAAACCCCAGCCAAGTCCAAATTCGAATTTCCCTTGATTGAGACTCCTCATGGCATTTTTTTTATGTGAGGTTAACTTGGGTTATTCATTGGGGTTAGGTTTAGGTTAGGTTACTTCTTGACAAACCCTAAATGACATGGCATCTCCACATGGACAACACAATTGTCAAGTGACACACACAAAATATTACATTAAAAGTGACTTGTTTTACAATAATACATGAACTAGGCTACTACACACACATACAATTCACATATATGAAATAAAACACATTACAATGAGGTTTGAATCTTTTCCGCTGATTCAACCTTGGCTATGTCATGTTTGTAGTAGTTTGAGCCTTAATTTCCCCTTTAAACCCATGGTCAAATTCCTGCACACTAAACTCGAGTGTCAATAGTCCAAGAAAATCATATAAGCATATGTAAAATAAATCATTATCTCATTCAACATTAGGCTTGCATATATTTCATCATCTCAAACTAACTTTCCCTTTCTTAATCATTTCAAATATAACCTTCAAAATATTAAAATATCAAAACTTAAATATCACATTCGACATTTGAGTTCCATACTTCATTCTTTTTAATAAATTACTTTTTCTAATAATTTCCATGTAAAATTCTCAAAATACTATAACATCAAACTTTACTTATCAACATAACATGGTCAATTTAATATTCTGAATAACTTCATAGTCTAGTTTTATCATTGTGACAAGATGTTGAGTTCCACAACTCTTGAATCCCTAGGTATGTGGGTTAGGTCTCAATGCATAACAAAATTTATCTTTTAACTCTAATTTCAACTTTAATCATTACATTCTTATATTACGAGAATTTCTACCATTCAAATTCTATTAAAGCAATGTCAATAGCTTAAAACATGAATAGAATCATTAAATGCATCAATTAGGTCATAATATGCAGAAGTAATTGTGGATCATCAAAATGCAGATATCAAAATAACATAACCCTACAATCTCAAAAGTGTATCAATACATAGGATTAAAATCACCGTAATACAATTATCTCATTGGTACTATGACAGATCGGGTGAGGCCTCACAAAAATGCTCATTTATGTTCCTTCAAGTAATTTATTTTGTAGATGTCATTATTATTATTATTATAGTGAATTTATTTCTAATCTTAATAATCTATGATTTTTCCAAACCAACAAATAATTAACAATCATATCTCAAAGAAAATGCTTGGGCTTAGATATTTTAACCCTTTAATAATATTACAAGTTTACATTGTGCGATCTCTTGTGCTCTAATTTTTTCTATAACAAGGCTCTCATGTGCTCCACGTGTCTTGTTTTGTAGGACACAAAATGCTCTTCATATATGATGGGATGAGGCATGTTTTCATTATATTTACAATGTTTTCATGAATAATGGCCAACCTAATTTTGACTCTTTGTTGTAATTAACAATGTACTTTATTAAGTAGATTGCAACCACCTCCATATACGTTTCTACTATAGGGAAGTGGAAGCCTTTTTGGGATTTTTAGGTGCATGGACCTTTTTTTTAAAATGAAATTCTTTATCAACTACAATACTACCTCTTCATTCTTTAGCAACTTTAATCATTTAGTTTTCAAATTATCATCCATTGCATCTCTCCATGATCTCAAAAACTAGATTGTATGAGGAATTTTAGTTTCCTTTGATACTTATTGACTAATTGTAAAATTAGTTTAGCTAGAATAAAGCATAAAATTGCCATGAATGAAAATTTTCCAATACCAAAACTACAATTTCTTACATAATGTATTTTTTTAGTCTTATGATTCCTATCTCAATTGCATGATTAACGTTTATTGACAAAAATATTTATTTTATTGAAATGTTAAATCAAGAATGCCAATACATTATGTGTGTAATAATGTTAGAAGTGATGTTTGCTAGTGAATTTGAATAAATAGAAGTAATTAAAATTGCTTCTCAATTTTCTATGTATAGATAAAATATATGCAACAACTCGAGAAGCAATATTAATTATATAATGTGTTGTACAAACTTGTACCAAAAATTAATGATGGATTATGTTTGATTCTTGTGTAATGTTTAAGTATCATGCTTTGGAATTATATTTTGTATTCTTATATATTTTCTCTAGCTCTTAATAGACAACTATTTATTTATTTATCTATTTTTCCTTAAGAGTCTTCAACTTGAGAGCAACTTTTTCATACATAATCAATTTCCAAACACAATACATTGAAATACTTGTGAGTTGGGACAATTTGACAAGGGTATAACTTTAATTGTACTTGCTTAGTGGCAGGTGACTCTTGAACCATACACATTAAATCATACTATACCATCTAGTATAATGTTTTAGTTGAATACATTTGTCATTATAAAAGAAACTTTTTGAGAGAAACTAAACATTGTATGATATTGATCGACTTCTTTCAAAGTTGCACTTCATTATCAAAAATCTATTATTCACTCACTTATTCACATTCTCTTTTCATCATATCTTACCCTTAGAATCATTAGACTATAGGTAAGAACTTTGACACTTGCATCTCTTGTTTAACATGTATTTTGTTAGGTAATAATGACTACTAGAATGGATGAGAGTTAGAAAATTTTGAATTTTAAAATTTAAAATTTAAGGGCCAAATCTACAACTATAAAATCAATGTTACACCTACATAAATGACATAGGATATTGGAACAATACATTTTGTGCAAGGAATGAATATTTTGTCTTGGTGTACCTAAATGTGATTTGTATAGGAGAGGGTGTAAAGATATATAATATGTAAGTGAATGTATAGAAATGTGTTTATGTGGGATAGGTAAAGTGATGCCCATTGTGGTTCCAACTTTATGCAAGATTGAACCATTTATTAACATGTAATTAAATTACGACATTCTCTCAAAATAGAAATCGAATTGAACATGAATTGATATTAGTGTACAAATTTGACCATTTTAGTAAGAAAGATGGAGAACCACTATACTTTAATGATGTGGAAGAGAATGGTGTTATCCACTTTTTATTGTATTAACACCTTTAGGTAAATTATAATGGAGTGATATTAAATTGATAATTTGATTTTCAAAAACAATGAATTTTTGTGTTTATTAGTATGATTATGAAAGTTCCTAAAAAAATATTTCCGTCAACAATAATGTGTGCGAGAAACTTTGAGTTGTATTTTTTAGTATAATAATGCAGTATTTTTAAAATTTAGTATATAATTACATGTATGTTAGGATATTCCTTAAAAGGGGATAAAAATCACCAACTAAAAGACCATCACCCTCATATCAACCTTCCTACTCTCATGAGACCATGCCATCACAATCAAACCATCTAGTGTATCAATCCAATTCACATGTGTTTTAAGAACTAAATAAAGCTTATCATTTCTAAACAAATTCAACCCCTAATTTTTCATCACTAACATATATATTATCCGGATAAGTAGATTTATTGAAACAATAGTTAGTATACTTTGAAAAGTGTAGAGTCAAGACCTCCACATCACTTCAAAACTTGTAATTCCAAAATACATACCTTCAACAACTGACATACCAACTCCCATCTTGAAATAAAAAATGATAAACCAACCTCATCCAATATATATAAACCTAAACAAAATGGAAAATCAAACCTCATTAAACCTAATCCAAATCAAAATTCATTCAAATAAAACTTGAGCCAAAACTATATATCTTGACAAAAATAACAATGGAAAACCTTTCCCACAAAAATGTACAAATCAAATTGCCAATTCCAACAAAAAAAGTGCATCCTGTAAAACAACATTCTACTCAAATAACTATCCACATGTACATCTACACCTCAAGAAAATAGTATTTACATTCAATTGCAACCAAATAACTCAGCCTATTACCTCCAAGAACTACTAATAAACTAGATCATCCAATCAATACACCCCATCAATATTGAACCTTTTCATAAAGACTCTCTTAGTATAAAAAAAGATTAACCCCCCTTAAGGAACCCATCGATTGAGGTAACATTAATATTAAAGAACATCACAATAATTCATCCAATGTGTAAGAAAATACTTCCAAGCATGATCAAAATCATCTATCAATGTCTAGCATTGGTTAGTTTTGATGAAATCATGCCAATAATACACCTACCTCCTATGATGGAATTGCTCCTCATTTAACCTCTATTTCTCACACCATCCCTTCACCTCTAAGGATTGCATGATTAATCAATATCATATCCATCAAATAAATGATGAAATTTAATTTACCCCAAGGGTAATCCATATTAGATTTCCAAGCTATCTAATTCTTGATACAAGTTACTTCCTTTCTTTAGAATTCTTGATCATATTCCACCATATGCTCCATTCCTAATCAAACACACTCGAAAGAGTTATATTCAAGATCTTATCTTATCATGCAAAAACATTGAATCCTTGCTAGAATCCATGTACATATTCAAATACATATCTTATGTCAAGAGGAGCATCTAAATCATGAAGAAACAAATCTTGAAATAAATCAAGGTTAAGATACCAAGAAATAGAAATCTCATACATTTTTTTATAAATAATTCATCTCCCTAGATAATTATCGTTTCTCTCCTCATCCTATCCAAGATTGCCTCAAGAGAGAAGTTTCCTCCTAAGTCTCACTAATACCCAACTTCTTAAACAATATCATAAAATGTCTGTCATGCCCAAAATACGAGCAAAAACACACACAATTTTTTTTTTTAAAGTTGAATACTACTTAAATCCACTCAGTTGATAAGTTAACATAGTTAATGCACAGATATATTGCAAGACAATGATGGGTATTCCTATCAATGACTTGCTAATTAAAATAACATCTATCATACAATTAAACAAACTTAATTAAATCTTTATTCTAATAAAAATTACCAATATTTAAATTCAAATATACTATCATCTAATTGTAACATAATACTAACTACCTTTATCTAATACCAAAATAAATTCTAACATTAAAAAAAATGTAGATATTTAATGACTAAAATTTAAACATATCAATATTAATAAAAAAAAAGAAAAAAATTAAAATTAAAACTAATTATTATCTAAAACTACATTTAATAATTAAAAACACCTATATTAATAATTGACTATATTCAACTAACAATTAAATAAAAATCTAACATCTTTTAAATAATACTAATATTAATTAAAACTTAAACTAAATTAAATTTAAACTAAATTTAAAACTTACTTAAATTAACATTAACTTAAATGAAAACTAACTTAGTTTAAAACTTTTTAAAATAAAACAAACTAACCTAACATAATAACTACCCTCTCCCATGTCACTTTCTTTTCCCCCAAAAATTAAGCTTATGTACGTGGGGAAGATTTTTTTTTTTAAAAGTTGGTTTTAAATTTTAACTTTAACAAAGCCGGCCAGCACAAGTCTTGGAAACTGCCAACCCACATGGTCATAAAGTCATGGCAAATAAAAATCGCATGAAGTGGGAGGTAAAAGATTTAATCAAAGACGTCTTGTCAAGTCAAGGGTACACTATTGCCTAGGTACACATAGGGTAGTTTAAGACTTAGGATAAGGGTGGGGTAATAAGTTTTAAAAGTTTATTAGGTAAGAATTTAGGATATTTAGAATATTAAAATATATTTCTTTATTTATTATTATTTATTTATTTTGAATTTAAGTTTAAAATAAAGAATCAACAGAAAATATTCTCTATTACTACAAGTTATTTAATTTATTTATTTTCATGTAAAATCTAGAGAGCATTTTATTCTAGGAGTGCAAAAAATTTCTAAGTGTAGATTTTTGTTTTGATGCAATTTTTTTTCTAAGTATGGATTTTCCAAGCAATGTATTTTTTTACAAGGGGTATATTTTTTTTATTTAAAAAATGGGTTTATAGCTTAGAGTTCAATAGTTTGTGTTTCACAATAATATAAGATTAATTTTATCTCTTAATAAGCATGAAATTAAAACGAAGTTCCAACCATAACTTAAATTTTTCCATAACATAATTGAACTCAAAAATTACATAAATTGCATGTCACCATTTTATCTAATATCCAATACACACATGCATAAACTGAAATTACTATAAGACTCGAACGAAAGCATATTTCTCAGTCTCTTTTTCTATTAACCCACCTGATTCAAGGCTCCATTGAGAAAGAACCGATAAGAAAACCCAACATCCTTGCCACTTCAACAATAAGTTTAAATATATTTTTACACAGGATTTCAATCCCGAGGAGAAAACTCCCCACATAACTAAATTTCAATAACAAATTTGAATTTTCTTCTTGGCCCTTAACAAGGGATCCATTTTGAATTATGCAATACATCACAGTGATCATGGAGAGAACGAAAATTGACTAGGAGACAAATAAACATATCATGAACATAGAATCAAACATTCACTCCCATCCTGGTTTGCACAACAAATTCAATCATTGAACCAAACTAGGGAGAAGGTGAATTTTTCCAATAGTAGATGTCAAACACAACACCATAACAGGAGCCCAATCAGGGCTATAAACTCAAGAAACTTTTATTTTTTCATTCTTACATTCCAAAACTCATACATGGTTTGTGCTAACGGGTAGGGGCCCATAACACCCTACCCTCTCTCCCTCTTCTCCTCCTGAGAAGAGACTCTACATTATTGGAGTCCAACTAAAGACCTTTCCCCATACATTGCCACTTCTACCCTATCCGAGGGTGAGTAATGCCAAAACAACCCATACAATTCCTTTCAAAATTCAAAGCAAAACACAAAGGAAAGACATTTAAGAAAACCTGTTTCAATTCCTCCCAACATACCCAACACACATACAACATACAAATGCAAACACAATAACCTAAGCATGAACAAAACATGAACAACATGAGCAAAATAAGCTGAAGGATTCCTACCTTCAAAAATAGAGTTATGGCAAAATGAACAAATTTGAGATGAACTTTTCCTCCCTTCTCCTTCTCTTTCAATCTTGAATTCCTCTCTAAAATTAGAGATTGGGTGAACACCCAAAACCCTCTCAAAATTGACTCTAAATAAGATTGTAAACTCAACCACCTCTAAAAGAAATAACTCCCCCACTTGCCCAAAAGTTCTAGAGGCTTCTAACACAACTAGACCTAAGGCTAACCTCAAGGTGGAGTTAAGGTCATCCAACTCATGATGGGATCAATCAATTTTTGTAACAAAGAAAAAATTAGATTTTTGAGTGACCATAAAAGTCAACAAAAGCGACTAGGGGGGGGGAATACCCCCAACCCATACCCATACCCCTTCAGTACTTAGATTTCATGATTTTAGTCCTTAGGGATTACTTTGGGACTTAACAAATGCTAGGAATTTTAGGACTATCTAACAACCTTCAAAATGCAAATTAAACACTAAGTTGGATTAGGGGTAACTAATCTCGATTACTCACTAATTAGCAAAAAGGTTACTAACCTAGTCCAACTTAGACCTTTAGGTTACTCTATTAATCCTAACTATCATGTCGAAATGCATATACAATTCATGAGTGTCAAGCGACACTATAAAAACACTATTACAAAACATTAACATTTAAAAATTACAGAATGATATATTCATACATCTCACGATACAAATAAAATACAAACAATAGGTTTTGCATCTTTTGTTAGATTCAACCCTAGTTTCCATAATTGGTACAAAGGGTTCAATTTTGTTTCTCTATTTGATTTCTCGGCTAAAATATCTTGCACACTCATTGCACACATTAGTAGCTCAAGAAAATCACATGCATATATGTATATAACATATCAGGGAAATCACATAAATTAAACATACATCTTTCAATTAATTAACTATTTATCTAATTTCTGCCCATATTCTTAATCATTAAAATTGAATAATCAAAGTGTTAATTCTGCATTCACTTACTTCATCAGTATACATTTTCATAAAGCATAAAATGACAAAATCAAATATCTAAAAGTAAAACATCACACAACATGAAATAACATAATATGTTCAGTGTATCCGATGGTGTCTTGATATATCAAGTCATGAGTATCAAAATAATAATATATCAACTATGCTATGATGGGTTAGGGCGAGGCCTCATAATGTCTTTCATATTTTTTCCAATGGTCGCACTCAAAATCAAGAGCAAATCACCTTTGAAATGGAATAAAATTATTCCCTTCCATGTCAAAAAGAAAATTATCCTTTCATCTCTATGTCCCAATCCTTTATATCCATCACAAGATCACATCCCTTGGATGATCTCATCATCCCCGATCCTAACCCTCCTCAAGATCCCATCATACCTTCATCTCCATAACCTAATCCTCCATATTCACCACAAGATCATATCTTCCTAGATGAACTCGTCATCCTTCATATTCCATCTCAAGATCTTGAATCAATTCTTTTAATCTCCCTCATGATCCTAGAACCTCTATCCATGTTGTTTATAAATCCCTTACATATTCAACTTTCATCTAATCTAGAGTACTTCATGGTAGTACCAATTATTTATTTCCATATCCATATCAAAATAGGTTAGAATCCTCTTTCAAATGCAATAGGTATCCCATTGAAAAAAAAATGTCACATAATGCACTATCAGGGCAAAGGGATAGGTCTTTGTGAGTATATTAGAACCCTTTCATATAAAAGAAAACACAAATTATTATGGCCTTGGATTCATGTCTCAGTCTTGAGATTTTAGTATCCTAGATAAATCCCACATTTCATCATCTAAATCTAAATGTGCACATTCACTTTCATCCCTTCCATCCACTTATTTCATATCTCCCAAAATCAAAGAATTATTCTCTTCTAGATTTGTTTTGGCTTCTTATGTTTGTCACATCTTATTCATATAATACATAGCTTATAACATATTTATCCTACTATAAATCGAGATTAGAAAAGGTGGAAATCTTTGAGGATCCTCTAATGATCTGTAGTGCCTGCCCCTAGATTGCATTTTGTTATCATTGCTGAACTCTTTTAGAGCTAGTTTTATGTTGTTGGTTAGCAGCATTGTTTTGAGATTATCAGATATTGTGCTAGAGATTAAGTTTATTATGTGATGAGATTACTTAGACTCTACATTTCATGTATGCATGATGATTATTTTCAGTGTTTGCAGTTATTAATGATGATTAGTAAAATGATTATTATCATATGTGTTTCCTTATGGATACTTACCCCATACTTGCATGTGTATGGTGTGCGTGTTTGCTTTGTGTATTTTCTTTTGTATGGCATGTCTGATGTGGTTAAGGAAGGGAGTCGTAGTCACCTGCTAGTTGGGATCTACACGATGCACCACTTCCTACCATTGCCTATTTAGTTTAGTATATATTGTGCTTGTACATGCATGGTTTTTATGCAGGTTGCAGGTACCGGGTATCAACTTCCCTAAATTGTCAGGATGAACGTACCCTATCACATTATCTCAATGATAAGAGAGCGGAGATAATTTTCAAGTCCAAATCCCAACCCTTTAAGTCATTTGTTCTAATTAAAAATTAGGACAAGTATCTGAGTTGAGTACCCTCCGAATATGTTGGATAATGTAATTCGTGATATAAACCCCTTGGTTTGATTTGTATGTATTTTAGCTATGATGAGTTTTCATATTTTTACCTTATGAGTCTTTGATGTATTTTCTATTAATTAAGCCTAATTAAAAGATTTAATTAATGGTTTAATTAAATAAAAAATTAATATGGTATTTTAATATTTATTTTATTTAATTAATTAGAAAATTAATTAAATAAAAATAATTAAATTGGAAGATAAAAGTTATAAGTTTAAATTTGGAATGTGACAATATTTATTTTAATAATAATATATTTGGAGTTCATTTTTAAATAAATGGCTAAATAATATTATTATTAAAGCTAATAAATATTTTAGCAATAAAGTTTTGGGAAATGAAATTTAAAAGTGAAAAATATATATTAAAATTATTAAAAGATTAAAGGTTGCATGATGTGTGCACATGATTAAAATATAAATATATTAAGATTGAAAAGTGGAGTTATTAAAGTAAGTGCATGAGATTTAATAAATAAATAAATTAAATTGGAAAGAGTAAAGTAAATATTAAATTAATTAATGTGCATTATTTTTAATATTTGCTCACATAGAAGTTTGCAAATTCTCAAGAGTTGTCATATAGACAACACTGGAGTTTGCACTCTAAGAATGCACTAGTTGTCTACACTTAGGAGTTAGCATTTTTATTTGAGAACATGGTGTCTACAACCTTAAGACTCATTTAGAAGGAGAAGGCTCATGCTTGGTTGTCATGCTTATCTTCTAGTTATTTTTAGAGACACTCTAGATGCATCTTAGAGGCTTTTAAATTGAGACTCTCCTAGTGTGTTTGGACAAGCTTAATTGAAGCTACAAGCTTCAAGCTTACATGCTCATATTCTTCTTCATGCTCATATGCTCCTTCATGCTCATATGTTTCTAAATGCTCATATATTTTTACATGCTCATATACTTCTATATGCTTCTATGCTTCTTCTAGCACTTCTAGTCACTTGGAGGATTCGGTTGGCTTAGATCTTGGAGGAATTGCGAATGTTGGAGAAGGAAGAGATTTTCTATGGACTTCTAAGGCATGGCAAATTAGCATCAGTGTCCAGGTGCACTCGTGATAATCACATAATTTATTTGCACTCTTTCTCTTCCTGTCTTCATCGTGTCTGTTATATGTGTCTGAAACTTCTCTATGATTGAATCTGTAATTTGAAATTGGAATCTAGATATGTATTTATTTGGTTGCAAAAGAAATCAATAGAGAACTCATTACAAAAAAACTAGCTTCAATTTAAGAAAATAATTAGATATGAATCGGGTTTGGGTTCAAATTTATATTAAATTAGAAAGACAAGATTTGGAATTAAAATAGAAATTTTATAGTGAAAATTTGAATGATTAGATGTAATCTTTCTATCAATTATATTTTTAGATGCGTATGAACAAACTCTTTTATGGTTAAATTTAGAGAACAATTATTTTAAGAAGAAATTCTTAATTCATCACAAATTGTCCTATCGATGCCCCTTGGATAGACCCGAACTCAGTCATTCATAACTTTTTATCATGATCGAATTTATTTGATCACTCCAGTTAGAATTGGCGCAACTTGACCCTCTCCAACATATTTAAATTTCAGTCTGATTCAACGATTCATTAGGGAGATATGGCCGTCTTACTGAGACTATTTTATTCAAAGATAGATATTTCTTCATTTCCCATAACCAAGAGTTCTTTATGCTTAAATTTCACAAAAATAATATATCAAAGCATGGAATGAATTAAAGATATTATTGCAATCTTCCCTTATTAGAATCTTATTAATATGCATTAGTTTTATATGATTTATTATCTAATCTAATTAAATCAAATTTAATTAAGATTAGTTAATAGTAGAAGAAGTGTAATTAATTATTAGTCAATCTAAGTAAATGGATTTTTAAATGAGATTTTTTTTTTTAAAAAAGATATTTTAATATAGTTTGTATAGTGAAATTTTTATAATGTATATTATATACTATTTAATATATATTAAATAATTTAGAGATGATAATTTTATATTATGAGACTTTAATGATAATGGATTAAGATTTAATTGACATAGAGTCATTATTATAACATTACTATAAGTAGAATTGTTATTATTAATATGTTATGTATTATTAGATAACTTGTCGATATACTTTGATGGTGATTAGAGTTAGCCAATAAAGTTTTATGTAAAGGTTCTATAGATCGAGTATTTATAGTTTGATGAGTTCATTATTTATTAATGTTTGTAAGGACTAGGAAACTATTAATAAATAATGGTTTGAATAGTTATTAATAAATACGATTAGAGTTAATCTAGAGGAGATTATTTAATGATTAAAAGTTTTGTAAAAGATATTAGTTTTTGGTTTGAAGTATGATTGAATTTTAATAATATTCATTGAGTTGTCAATATAATTATGCGATTGAGATTTATCTTGAAATGACTATCATTAATACGAATTAATTAAGGAAACGTTAGTATTCATAAAGAATGATGAATGCGATCTATTAATAAGATTCCCAATATAGCTTGTCATTAAATATTAGCAAGTTGTTATTATTGAACTATGAACATGAATATTTGTGTATGGTTGACTTTTAGTTATTAGTCAACTAATATTCATTGGGTTGATGGTTTGGTTGTGAAATTATTAATTAAATCAATTAACTAGAGTTAATTAGATTTAATTAATAATTAAGTTATGTAATGGAGATTTAATTGATATAATTCTTTTAATGAAATACTGATATCAAAATTGATAGATCTTATTCCGATGACTTGAATAACGACTTTAGATATTTTAATGGTGAAGACTTAGTAATATATAATTGAGAATTATTAGAATGATAAAAGGTCAAAGATTGTAAATTGATATTAATTGATCATTCTAATGAAGTTATAATCTCTTATTCGAAGAATGATAATTGGTCCTCTTATAATATAACGAATAATGATCCTAGAAAAGTTGAAAGGTTAATCAATTAGAATATGGATCATGGTTAAATATAGAGAACAATTTAATTAAAGGTCAATGATGATCAGTTTAATGAATATTTATTCTTAAGTTATTCTTAGAATGTAATTCTTAATAATGGAAGGATAATGCTATTAGGGAACAATTGGGTTAACTTGTAGGTCAAATGATGAAACTTAAGACACTTGAAAGTATACTTGCAAACTGAAAACTGAAAACCCCTACACATTATTCAACTATGAGAATTTAGTAAACCAAAACATGTGTTTGCATCGTGTATTCTATATGCTTATTGTTTTGGGTTTTGGGTTGACTAGTGTTGACCAATCCTAGGTTGTTACCAGAGGCTCGGGGGTTATGAGATATGATGGCATGTTGATCTTATTTGGTCTCGATCTTTATAAGCCCAACCATGGTAATGTGATCGTATCCTCTATGAAATGTTTGTATTCACTGATTGTTATTGTTCATCAGTCTTCATGTGTGAAGCTGAGATGTATGTGTATGAGACACTTGAGCTAATAATTTTTAAGTCATTGATCAGTTATCCTTGAATTATTTTCTAGTCGCCATGATGGGACTAAAATGTGGATTTATTTTTTGATGATGTCATGTTGTGACATGTTTGACTCAACCATTTTGGAGTCTTCGATCAGTATGATTTTGAGATATTCTTAGTTGCTTGTTGAGAACCAATGGATATTGTGATTTATTTTGAGATATATTTTGGTTGTTGAGAACCAATGGATACTTATGATTATCAGTGATGTCTTCAGTTGCCAATAGAGAACTATTGTGGTCATGATTTTCTATGGATGCTTTTTCAGATGCTCATGGAGATTTGATGATTCTTATCTTGGAGATTTGATGATTCTTATTATAGATATTTGATGCTTTTATCATGGATATTTGATGATTCTTTTTTATGGATTATCTTTTGGATTTTTTTTATAGTCGCTTGTACAGGACTGTGGTGATTTATGATTCCATGAGCTTAGGGTAGGTAATCTACTTGTAGTGTCGGGAAGTGGCTTGCAATGGGGGCCGGGGCCCTAAGTGGCTGCCAAGGTAACTCATTATAAGTTTGGTTAATAAGTGATAACATTTACACACTAAATGGGGATTAAATGAACCTAAAAAGATAATTGTTTTGATGTTCTCGCCCATGCCTTGAGCACTTGTACAGGCTAGGATGGGAGTAGTGAGAATGCATGGTTGTGACCTTGCATTCCGTAGTATGCCTCGTCAGTATTAGAGGATACTAGTGCCTGCATGAGATCAGTATGGACCCGTGGAGTTTAGCTAACTGTTAGGGTAACTTGTACGTGATAAATGCGATGACACTTTCTCGCTTGCATAGTAAGTTTCCTACATGTCATTGTGTGCTTCTGGGAATTAGATGTCGGTTTTGTGTGATGCAACCTTTTAGTTAGTATACTTTTAGGATTCTTGGACTTAGAGAGTATCTATGCTATGTGATTTTGATAGCCTGATTGGGACTTGAGATTATCTCCTCAGCACGGTGGGAGTGGACCACTTAGGTTCCACACGGTCAGGTGGTAGTGTTTTTCCACTCTTATCATTTGAGATTCGTCCGAGACACTATGGCTGGAGTATTCTTGGTTGGTATTTATCTTCATTATGTTCTTGGATCATTATGATAGATGATATACCTTATGATGGATGGATTTACTGGTATGTTTCTTACATTGATGATTAGCGTATGTTAGATGATGTTATCTTATGCTTTTATTTGCATGTTAGATTACTTTCTACATATGATGTAGTATGATTTAGGAGTGACATTCCTACTATGATAATATCGATGATCTCTTCGGTGCTTTGGGATGTTACGCACGGAGGGATGGCTAGGATCCACAATGGTCTAATGATGCTATTTACGGTTGGGAAGAACCGTGCACTAAGTTATTTATGTTTGTGATATATGGTTATCTTTTATGATGGATGTTTACATCTTTTGTGATGTTGTATCATGTATGACATGTGGTTTCATTTATGTTATTGCATCATGGATTAATATTGGATGATGTACTTTATTTACATGGATGTTTATTCTTTTAAGCTTTTCATATTCTGTAACATGTACAGAGGATGATTGAATAATCTAAAATGTAATTACTAAAAGGACACTTGTATATTGTTTAAGAACATTGGATGTAACATTCCTAAGGATGTGATGTTAGATGAATAGTTAATTTAGATGTGATTCAACATTAAGGGATCTTTAAAGAATGTAACTGTTATGTATGTTATGTTTACTTTTAGTTGAATGTTACTATTGCTTCTGTGAATGTTATGGATATTTTATCTTTCATGTTTTAAAAAAAAAATTGTTTGGTAAACTTAGTGAAATTCTTTGAATTCCTTGACAAAGCATTACATGATCCATTTGTAGTATTGTAAATTGTATGCACTACATAGTGTGTCCAGTTCTATGCTTGTATAGTTTCTATGTTTGGCGTGTGTTCATTCTTCTATGCATCATCAAATATTTTTTATGCATTTAAGTCTCCTCTTTAAGTTTTATTAATTTGGGCTCTTAATTTATGTGTGATATCTTAAATTATTTCATTGAATCACTATCTCTTGTGTACACAAATCCTATTTGCTTATGTGTGATCATTTGTACATTTTTCATTTATCATGTATTTATTTCAAAAATGTTTTGAGCATCTTTATATTTATGTTGACACCAAATTCAAATTTAAGGCCCAATTGGATTTTAAATGGTAGCCCAAAATGTAAGAGGTGACACAAGTTCCCCCCTACATTACATGAGGTACCCCTTATACGTTACAAATTACACCTAAATTTAATTTAGAGCGAGGTCCTATAATTTTAGTTCATATTTGGTGTAGGAACACCTAGGATAGGTCATTAAGAAGAAATAAGAGTCTTGAAGAGACCTAGTAGGAATAACGATTCATGCATGGGGAGCATCAATATAATGCATGATAAGCAATTAGGTGTAATGTTGCATTTATTATCAATTAGGAGCAAAAATACAAAAGTTAATTTAGAGGGATAAATAAGAAAAGAAGAGTAGGTAGAAATTGAAATGGTCTCAATAAGGCCTAATTTCCTTCCATAGATGATTTGGAGTCATAAAGTATAGTCCTACCAAGTCCAAGATATCAAAATGCAAAAAATGACAAAAGTGCAACTTTTCTTGTCAAAGTTGAAAAGTTGGTTAAAAGATCCTAGGAGGTTACCAATTAGAAAAAAATTGTTTCATTTAGTTGTGAAATGGGTATGTAAATCACTCCAAGTTATTTTTTTACAGTTCAAAGTTTTGGCATTGTATGGATGCATAAAACAGTTCAACAAATCTATGACAGTTTGAAGGAAAGAATGAGGTTTTTATTGGAATGAGATTGGATCAATAATTTCGTTTGGATTTATAGGTTTTTAATTGTAACTAATTATTTCCTATTTTGGTTAGGAGTGTGTAGCAATCTTCTTGTGTTAACAATAAATATTTTGCTAAACAATCTACTTGTTGGCTTGTACTAGGTAGACTTGGCAAAATGGTGTTTACCAACATTCCCTGTGGTTGAAACCTCATGAAACCTTGAGTAATTATAGTAGACACCTTTAACACTATTTATTAGGAATTATGGAGCCAAGAGTGAGGGGCCAAGCCAATTCCTTGGAAGCCCTAAGCGAGACAGTGTGGTGCTCAACTAGAAATTGAGCCAAGAAGAGAAGTTTTCTTGCAAGGGTAAAGTGATTTGAATAGAGTGGGTATTATGGAAGGTTAGAGGATGGACTAAAGGTGATAGGTTTGTAGGGAGAGACTCTAAAAGTTTCAAGGAAGTGAGGAAGAGCAAGTTTTCTCTTAACTAGTTTTGATTGTTGATAAACCCTAATAAACCCTTAACTTAGGTTTAGGAAATTTGGTAGAAGTTCGAAACTTGAAACCTCAAGAATCTCAAAGGCCTTTGAAAAGGGTATTTTCATCTAGAGTTTTTTGGAGCCTTCTTGAGGAGAGTTTTGAACAAATCCCAATTTAGTCCACTAGGAGGGCTAATTGAGGGCTACTAGGCTTAATATTAGATTTTTATAAGATTAAGGGAATCATATAGAAACCAAATGAATGAATTGTGGAAAATGGATGGAAAGAAGTCTAATACACCTTAGGTAGAACTTCCAACCCTTTCAAGATCAATTTATCCAATAGGGAGGCCTAGAATGAAGTTCAAGTTAATAAGAAAGCCTGAATAGATAGGTTAGCCAAAGGGGAAAGCTTTCCTTAGTTGATTAGGCCGATTAACTTGTGTAAGTATGGGATATGTAGGATTGGTTATCCACTATCCATATTACCCTTGAATACTCCTATCAAATTGGTATCAGATCCAAAGTTTGATTTTGGGAAAAGAAGTGCATGTCTAACAGTGAAGGAGAAAGCTCCATAGGATCCACCATGGTGACAAACATCGAGTTGACTAAGAAGGTTTAGGAGAAGGATGGGGAGAACTTGGAGTTGAAGGCTAAAATAATAGCCTTGGAGAACATACTTGAGAGAGTAGATCTCAAGATTGAAGAAGTGATCAATAAGGTCAATCAGTAGGAGGAACGTAGCAAGCAGAACCAATAGGTGTTCGATGAAGAGGAGGCACCCACACCTAATCCTGAGATAGTATTTCTTAGGGAAATCAAAGAATAGAATCAAAAAACCTTAGAAGGAGTGCCACTTCTAAGTGAAAATTTGGATACAAACCATGTCCTAGAATGGTTGGAAGGCATGGAAAATTATTTTGAAAGTGAAAATGTAATTAAAGCCCAAAAGGTAAAGGTTGCAAAGGCAAGGATGAGAGGAGTAGCTCTCACATAGTGAAAGTTCATTCAAGATGAAAAGAGTGAAAGAGTGGAAGAAACCTTTGCAAATTGGAAGAGTATGGTGAGCCAAATAGAATAGACCTACCTTCCAGAAGACTTTGAAGTGTAAATGCATACAAAAAGGTAGAATCTCAAACAAAGGGATAATGATGTGGCAAGTTATACTGAAGAGTTCCAAAAGCAATTCCTAAGATCCAATTTACAAGAAGTTGAAAGCATAAAGATAGAAAGGTATGTTAATGACTTGAGGTGGAAAATTCAAGAGGAGATTCAATTGTGGACTCCTAATACAATGAAAAAGTGTTATCAATTAGCACTTAAGGTTGAGGAAAAGTTGAAGAAGAAGCAAGACTTCAGCAATAGAAGTAGGGGTAAAGGAAGAGAGAAGAGAAATTAGAGAGGTAACTTTGGTGGTGGAAGAGGCCAAGCATATAGACCCCAAGGGGATAGTAAGCCAAGTGAGTAGAGTGGTTCAAGTATTCCAAGAGGAGGATTTAACCAAAGAGGGAGAGGAAATAGCATCTTTAGGGGTAGGAGTAGCAGCCAAGGTACAGGACCATCATACTTTGCCACCATGGAATGTCACAATTGTAACATATTAGGGCATCCCTCTTATAGGTGTCCAAAGAAGACTTCTACCTTAGGGTAAAGAAAGGTGGCTTATGCTCAAGAGGATGGTACTAACAAGAAGGCATCTGATCTCCCACTTGATTCAAAAGAAGGGTAGAATATGATGTTCAGAAGAACACTCATAAGGGAGACCATGAAGGAGGACCTAAGCCAAAGGAGAGCCCTATTTAGGGTTAAATTCAAGGTTCAAAACAAGGTGTGTAAGGTTATCATTGAATCTGGCTCTACTACTAACATAGTTTTAGAAGAAGTAGTAGATAAGTTGAAACTTAAAAAGCTTCTGCATAACAGTCCTTATAGAGTCACATGGCTAAATAAGGGTCAACATGTAGAGGTGAAGGAACAAGCATGGGTTGAATTCAACATTGGTAGGTATAAGGATGGATTTTAATGTGATATACTCCCCATGGATGCATGCTATCTCCTTTTAGGAGGCCATGAAAATATGCCAGAGAGGCCCAATATGATGATAACAGGAATGCCTACAAATTCAAGAAAGGGGAAAAGTCTTACACCATTCAATCTCTATTGGAGGGAGAAGGCACACACCATTAGGGGAACTTAATTTACTAATGTTAGGTAAGAAAGAGTTCCTAAACATCATGAAGGAAGGAGAAGGCATAGGGTATGCCATTATTGTTCCACAAAACACAATCAGATCCCAATTGCCTAAGGAAGTACAAGACCTACTGAATCAATTTGAGGATATTGTAAGTGATGGGAATCACATATTTCCACCTAAGAGAGATATTAGCCATTAGATAAACTTCATCCTTGAAGCATATTTTCCTAATAAGGTAGCTTATAAGATGACACCTACCCAAAATGAGGAGATAGCCAAGCAAGTGCAAGAATTGTTGGACCATGGATTGATAAGGAAGAGTGTGACCCCATGTGCAATACCAATTGTCTTAGTGCCAAATAAGGGAGGTACTTGGAGAATGTGTATAGATTCAAGATTAATTAATAAGATTACAAATAGATACAGATTTCCAATCCCAAGAATTGAAGACTTACTTGATTGTATGGGCAATGCAAGATACTTCACCAAAATTGACTTAAAGAGTAGATATCATCAAATAATGATTAAGGAGGGGGGTGAATGGAAGACATCTTTTAAGAATATTGAAGAGTTTTATGAGTGGCTAGTGATGCCTTTTGGTTTGTCAAATGACCCCTCCACATTCATGAGGTTCATGAATGAAGTTTTTGCTGATTACTTGGGTAAGTTTGTTGTAATTTACCTTGATGATATATTTCTTTTTAGTAGTACAAAGGATGAACATTTAAGGCATTTGATTCTAGTTCTAAAAAGGTTATTTGATGCTAAAATAACTATAAACTTAGAAAAGTGTGATTTTATGAAGGAAGAATTAGTCTATTTATTTCTTTCATCTCATAGGGTCAGCTCAAGATGGATCCTAGCAAAGTGGAAGCTATTCTTAGTTGGACAATACCCAAGTCTACATTAGAGGTAAGAAGCTTTTATGGCTTAGCACAATTCTATAAAAAGTTCATTAAGTAGGTTAGCCATATTTGTGAACCATTGTTGGAGACCATAAAAGGTGGGATTAGAGACAAATTCAAATGGACTGATGAAGCTACTATGAAGTTTGAATTTTTAAAGCAATAGATTGTCACTCAACCTACTTTGGCTTTGCCTAGTTTTGAGAAGTTTTTTACTGTTGAGTGTGATGCCAATAACCTTGCCATTGGAGTATTCCTTAGCCAAGAAGGTAAGCTAGTTGTATTCCATAGTGAGAAGTTAAATGAAGCCAAAGGAAGTATTCTTCCTATGACCTTAAGTTGTCTTCCTTGGTCCAAGCATTAAGGAAATGGAAGCATTATCTATTGTCTAAAGAATTTGTTGTATATTCTAATAATTAGGCCTTGCGCTTCCTAAATTCCCAAGATAAGTCAAGCCACAAGCACATGAAGTGGGTGGAGTATATTCAAGCCTATACCTTCACCATTAAGCATAAAAAATGCATTACAAAAAAGTTGCAGATGCACTTAGCCGTAGTTTGCTAACTATACAAGAAGTGCAATTTAGGAGTGTGGGGATTGAGAACTTCAAGGAATTGTACCTTGATGATCTATACTTTTCCAAGCCCTATCAAGTGTGTACTAATTATACTAACCATTTTCATCATGAGTTTTTTAATTTCACTTTTTAGGAAGGACTCTTGTTCAAGGGCAATCAACTATGTGTTCCAAGGGGATTTATTAGAGAAAACTTGATCCAAGAAAAGCTTAGTGGTTCTTTGAGTGGGAATTTTGTAGTTCATAAAACTATGGATTTGGTCCAAAGGTTCTACTATTGACCTATTTTGAGCAGGGATGTGAAGAGGTATGTAGAATGTTGTATTGTTCATCAGAAGGCCAAGGGAGTTGTCACCAATGCAGGGCTCCACCAACCATTTCCCATTCCTCAAAGACATTGGGAATGTTTGAGCTTGGATTTTTGGTGGGGCTACCTAAATCAAAACAAGTTTGTGACAATTTTTATGTCATTATAGATAGACTCAAAAAGATGGCTCACTTTGTGCCCTATAAAACTACTCATGATGTACGTGTCATTGGTAAAATTTTTTTAGGGAGGTAGTAAGGATACATGGAATGCCTCTTAGAATTGTGTCTGATAGGGACACAAAGTTTATGAGTCATCTTTAGAAGACTCTATGGCATAAATTGGGCACTAACCTTTTATTTGAATCTACCTACCATCCCCAAACAGATGGGTAGACAAAAATGGTCAATAGGAGCTTGGGGAACCTCTTAAGATGTTTGACCAAGGAGTATGGTCAGAGTTGGGACCACATTATTGCATAAGAAGAGTATTCTTACAATGATATAATTAACATTTCTACTATGAAGATTCCTTTTGAAGTGGTGTATGGAGTGAATCCTAGAGGCATTCTTGAACTAAGGGATATGACAACAATTGCAAAGGTCAATGGAGTGGCTGAAGGCTTTTCTCTTTCCATGAATGAGGTTCATGACATGATCAAACACACCTTGGAGTAGAACACAAAAAAAATGAAGCAAAGGGAAAACATAAAGAAGAGAGATGTGAAATTTGCAATTGTGGACTATGTCATGATCCATCTTATAAGCATAGGTTGTCCAAAGAAGAATCACACAAACTACAAGCAAGAAAAGTGGGGCCTTGCAAGATTCTAGCCAAGTATGGATCCAATTCCTACCAAGTTGATCTACTTGTAGATATGGGCATTTCTAATTACTTTAATCTTGCATATTTGGTAGCATACAAGGGTCCCATTCCATCTTCCACTTCAGCAGAGGATGCAGACCTACAAGACATTGTGACAACCTTACCCAAGCCATCTAAGATAAAGTTGCAAGCTAAAAAGATTTTGAGTTCCAAGGTGAAAAAGGTGACTAGGAATAAGACCTATATGAAGAATCTTGTGAAATGGCACATGAAACTAGATAGTGAATCCACTTAGGTTGAAGAAGGTTATTTCAAGGACATTGACCTCTCTCTTATTCCCTCTAAAAATCCTAGAAGAAATTTTTAGCTCATTGGGGGAGTATGGTGTAGGAACACCTAGGATAGGTCATTATGAATAAATAAATGTCTTTATGAGACCTAGTATAAATAAGAAGTCATTCATGGGGATCATCAATATAATGCATGATAAGCAATTAGGTGTAATGTTGCATTTATTGTCAATTAGGGGCAAAACTATAAAAGTTGATTTAGAGGGCTGAATAAGAATAGAAGGGTAGGTTGACATGGAAATTGTCTAAATATGGCCTAATTACCTTCCATTAATGATTTTTATTCATAAGGTATATTCCTACCAAGTCTAAGATGTAAAAATGCAAAAATCGTCAATTTTCCAAAAATTGCATATTGACAATTTTGCAAAAAGTTCAACTTTTCTTGTCAAAGTTGAAAATTTGGTTAAAATATACTAGGAGGTTACCAATGAGGTAAAATTTGTTTCATTTATTTGTGAAATTGGTATGTAAATCTCTCCAATAAATCTCTCCAAGTCATTTTTGTATGATTGAGAGTTTTGGCATTGTATGAATGCATACAACAGTTCAACAAATCTATGACAGTTTGAAGTAAAGAATGAGGTTTTGATTAGAATGATATTGGATCAATGCTTTTTTTTGGATATATATTTTCTTAATTTTAATTATTTTTTTCCTTTTTTGGTTAGGATTGTGTAGAAATCTTGTGTTCACAATAAATATTTTGCTAAATTGTCTGCTTGTTGGCTTTTACTGGGAAAACTTGGAAAAAATGGTGTCTACCATCATTGAAACCTCATGAAACCTTGAGGAATGATATTATACACCTTTTAAAATATGTATTAGGAATGATGGAGCCAAGAATGATGGGCCAAGCCGATTCCTTGGAAGCCCTAAGAAA
The DNA here is from genome assembly GCA_028749045.1 of Cupressus sempervirens. Taxonomy (NCBI): domain Eukaryota; kingdom Viridiplantae; phylum Streptophyta; class Pinopsida; order Cupressales; family Cupressaceae; genus Cupressus; species Cupressus sempervirens. The sequence continues at coordinate 624,039,272 of CM053784.1, forward strand.
GACAATGTGGTGCTCGACTTGGAATTGAGCCAAGGAGAGAAGTTTTCTTGCAAGGGTGAAGTGACTTGAATAGAGTGGGTGCTATGGAAGGTTAGAGGATAAAGTGAAGGTATTAGGGTTGTAGGGATAGACTCTAAAATTTTCTAGGAAGTGAGCAAGAGTGAGTTTGCTCTTGACTAGTTTTAACTATTGATAAGCCCTAATAAACCAATAAAAATAAGGTTAGGGCATTTGGTAGAAGTTGGAAACTTGAAACCTCAAGAATCTCAAAGTAATTTGAAAAGGGTATAGCGATTTGGAGCCTTCTTGAGGAAATTTTTTCGCAAATAAAAATGTAGTCCGTCAGGAGGGTTAATTGAGGGCTACTAGGCCTAATAGGAGATTTTTATGAGATTGAGGGAATCATATAGAAACCAAATGAATGAATTGTAGGAAATGGATGAAAAGAAGTATAATATACCATAGTTAGAGCCTACAACCCTTGTAAGATCAAGTTATCCAATAGGGAGGCCTAGAATGAAGTTCAAGTTAATGAGAAAGCTTGAATAGATAGGTTAGCCAAAGGGGAAGTTGTCTCTTGTTGATTAGGGTTAATTTCTATAAGTAGGAGATATCTAGGACTGGTTATTCACTATCCACATTAATGTTGACTACTCCTATCAATATTTAAATTCCTTTTCAACCTCTTTTTAATTTTGTACCCCATAATTTCTTCAAAAGAAATAACATCAATGTTACCTCTCCCATTTTTGTATCTCATTTCTATCCATAAAATCTTATCAAGACATAAGGAATTAGGCATTCAAGGAACAATCATGCATATTTAAGAATTCAAGCGATTCATATCATCATGGTGGCAATTGTAGAAAATATAAAAGCATTCATTTTTCCATTTCCTATTAAGTCTTTATGAAATGATGGTATTACATCAACACTTGTGATCTCATTTCAAGAAGAACTTACATCATCAAGGTAGTGCCATGACATAAATTCAAATTTCCTTATATGCAATTTTAACAATATACTATCGATGCTTACATTTTTCATTAGATTTTACTAGATTAAGGGTGACTCCCATTGTAGAGGGAAAATATTATCACCCATATACTCTAGGTCACCCCTTATACGCATCTCAGATAGAGATTTAGTGCACATGTTAGTCTCTTTGTTGGCTTCTTGGATCTAGTTTCAAATTTTTGTTTATTGGTCTATTGTTTCCTATACACTACATAAAATCATTCTTTCTCTTTACATTTATTCTAAATCTAGCATATCTTCATTCCATTTACACAATTGACAATTCATATAGTGAAGTAAAACCATTACACCCATTAGTTCTTGAGTCTTCTTAAGCCCTATGTGTCATTTTTCTTCCTATTGTATTGAGAGAAATTTGGGTGTGAGATTCTTAGTTTGATTATCCATTGTAGTAATTGTCCCTTTCAACCCATTTTATTTCATTACAATGAAATCAAACTATTTCATTACAATGAAATCAAACTATCTAAAATACCTCTATATAATTTGTATCGTGCCCCCATGAATTATAGTTTCCTTGGAAAAAATTTGGACACTAAGCATAAAATCCAAAAAAATACATACATTTAAAGATCAACATGTCTCATCTAAAAGACATGTAAAAATAAATTAAATAGTGATACAAAACAAAAATTAATATCTAAAAGGCCACAAAGGCCCTTACAAATAATGAAGAGTAAAAAATCATGTCAATTCTTAAGTCACTTTTAGAAGAAATATATTAAAGAACTGAAAAGAAAAGAATAGTCAAAAGACATATGGATTCTTACATTTTCATAAAGGAAATGTGTTCCAAGTAACCAAAAATGAAACGAAAAAAGGAAACATTTTGGATTTCCAAGAGACTCATAGTAGGATGACATCTAAAAGAATAATCCATTTGGCAACCAAAACCATTATACCACAATCTAAAAATTTCCCATCTTTGAAATTCATTTTAAGATCTTATGACCCAAAATCCACATCTACTCTTCTATCAAAATGCCAAAATCCAAAATCAACTTTCCCTTCATCACTACAACAACTCTTAAGGTGGATACCAAATTGTATATTGACAAAATTCTCAGCCAATAAAAATCAAGTCTTCTTACACTTCATCAATTATCCAACACACATTGTCCATCTTTTCATCCATCCTGTACAATCCTTATCATAAATTATTTCTCTTCCCATATAATAATATGTTTGATCTCTCCATCCATTATCCTAATCAAATACTTGATCATAATTCCAATTATCATGGTCTAGTGTAGCATATATTTCAATGATATCATCTAATGGACAAGACTCTAGAGTCCTTTTATTTCTATTATGTGTCCATTATCTTATGATGAGTGAAAAAAAAATTAAAATAAATATTTTTTTCTATAGTGAAACTTTTATAAATAATTTCTTTGGTAAAATAACATGATGAAAACTTAGAAAATATGCATTGTGTGAAATCCGTCATCCTCTTGTGTTCTAAACCTGGGGATGAATTTGATCCATTTTATCCTAATATATTCTACCCACTAAATCCTCCACTATCAATCATCCTATTTTCATTCATATTACCTTTCCCATCTTTGATCTTGATAAGGCTAAGGATATTTTAAGTATCATACATCATATCTACTTCATCTTATTTATATCCCATATCTAGTCCATGTCTCTTTCCTTATCCACACCCTTCAATCCATGTGTTTTATTCATTATTTATCTTGCTTATATTATCCACTATCCTATATAAATCAATAATTAGATCTTTATTAAAACTAAGAACATAGAACTAAAAACATATTTTAAAATACTCATTGACATTTCCATTCTTGTCACCCACGTGCCATTCAATGTACCATGCCACCACTTTATGTCATCATGCATAATGGTGTAGGAGCACCTAGGGAACAAGGCTGGTACCTAAAAAAAAATTGGCTTGTACTTGACTCTATAAAATTTAGGGAGAAATTAAAGGATTCAATAAAGTCCAATGTGTGTCCTACATAGGTGGATAGGTGAGAATCATGTTTTGGCAAAAGTTGCCACAAGTTGTTCAATATTGTCAACATGTTGTCAAATAGGTCAATGAGGACCTAAAATGTGAATATAAATCCAAAATACTTTAAAAGGTAAAGAGTAGATGAAAATATACTTAAAATAGTTTAGGAAATCATTCTACACAATGTGGAAGTGATTGGAGGAAATTTGGAGTTGAATGCATAAAAGTCATTTGGGCAAAACTTGCCTTGACACCCAAATTCAGTTATGTGATCAAACCACCACTTGAAAAAATTGAGGAGATGTATTTAAGGAAACCTAAAACCACATGAATAGTTTGGATGATGTAATGAGAAGGTTACGATAGTGAACAAAGTGCATTTTCTTTGTAATTTACCACAATAAACCTTGCAACTTGAACATCTATCCTACAATGGATTGAATAATGTATCTTTTTCTTGTAGATTGTTAGTTTCAATTGTTACCTATCTTTGTATGTGTTGGTAGGCTTATATTAAAAAAAAAAAAATTCTTATTAAATTTCCTTTTTCTGGAGCCAGATTATTGTGTTGATCAGGGTTAAGGAGCAAACAATGACTCTTTCTTGATTTCCCATTGTAGGCTAATCACAACCCTTTGGGATATAAAATATACTTCTATGTATAGTTTAAATATGAATTTTGGATTTTAGGGACGCAAGTTTTATATTTTTAAATGTTCCCCTAGGTGAGACTATGAGTGCACAACTAGGTGCAAACTAGTCAATAGTGCTTGTGAAATGATAATGTGGGATTTAACCATGCGATAAAAGGGTATGTTTGTGAAGAAAATAGCCTAAAGAGAGTGTGGTAAAGAGTATTTTAGTTATTGAATCCATTTACTCAAATTTTTCACCCCATATTGTGATTGCAGACTTAGTAAACTTGAAATCCTTTAAAATAGGCCTAATTTTAGTAAAGTGGTGTATAGATGACTTGGAAAACCTAAAAATATTGAAGGTATCTTACAAGGATATATAGAATCTAGATTATTTCTAGGGATAATTTGGAAATTTTTTGAACTATGGCAAGAAAACCTAATTTTAAGCCCTAATTAGGCTAAAAGGGCTACTAGGCCTAATTGTGAAAAAACCTTGGAATTGGTAATGAAAGGACACCCAAAACTATTGAGATGGGGTCAAGAATGGGAAAAGTAAGGTTGGGGTCCCATGGGAGAATTTCTTAAAAATAGAATGGGTGGTGGTTGATATTTTTTAGGAATTTTTATAGACAAGTGGTCCCATGTATTATAGTTTTAAAATTTCAACTTCTAACTTTGTGGAAGTTGGGAAGATCTTAAAATTTTGAAATATTTTTAAAAAATAAAAACTTTCTTTTTAGTGGAAGAAAAAAAGCACATCTTTCCATGTGGTAGAACTTTTTCCTGAGCTAGTGGGCTATATCCAGCCTTGTCTCCTTTTCACCTGCTCAATTTAAGAGGGCTAAAAAATAAGGGTTCCTATTTTGGAGGAAAATATTCTAAATAATACTTTCCCTCCAAAATAATTTTCATGGGACCTCTATTCCCTAAAAAATAGATCCCAATCCCCCTAATGGGACCCTTACCTAATTTTTCAAGAGTCCAATCCACATTTCCAAGTAGAAGCCATGATTCTTAATTGTAAAGGTGAGAGTTGAACCTTGGAAATGAGATCCTTGGATAGTGGGGAGTTGAGTAAGATATCCTCAAAGTAAGCGTTGGGAAAAAGAACCCTAGGGCACCCAAGAAAAGGACCAATAAAAATGTAGAAGAAATTCTAGGAAGAAGCCAAGAGTGACTCATTAAGGGATCTCCCTATCAAATTGGTATAAAAGTGCATAAAGACTTGGGCAAGTAAATAGTTTATGTCTAAATTACTTGGAGAGTCAATTATGGTGACCAATGTAGAGTTGACCAAGGAGGTTATAGAGTAGAAGGAGGAAAATAAACTCCTAAAAGAAGAACTAGGTACAATTATGAACAAGTTAGGGGAAGTAGAAGAGAATTCAAAGAAAGAAAGTGAGAAAGTAAAAGGTGATGAAGAGAGGGTTAAGGTAGTGGACCTAGAGGATGAAGTTCATGAACCAACCTCATTCTTGCAAGAGGAACCATTCCTCAAAGCCAATAAAGAAATAGGAGGAAAATCTCTAGAAGGTGTTCCCCTATTTAGTAGCATGATGGAGCCTAAGCTAGTTATGCAGTGGATAAAGGGGATGGAAAATCATTTTGAATATAAAGGCATCTATGAGACCCAAAAGGTGAAGGTGAAAAATTATAGGATGAGGGGACCAACCCTAATGTGGTGGAATTTCCTATAGAGAGAGAGAATGAGGAAAGAAACCAATAGCTTCATAGAAGGTTATTGAAGCAAAAGTTAGAGAGAACTACCTATAAGAAGATTAAAATACAACTCCACAAAAGGAGACAAGATCTCAAACAAAGAGAGATGGATGTGGTAGCTTATACAGAGGAGTTCCATAAGATATGTTTTAGATGAAAAGTTCAAGAGTGTGAAAGCATCAAGGTGGCCAGGTATCTAAGTGAACTTATATGGAGTATACCTAAGGAAATAAGTCATCTAAGCCCCACCACCCTATAAAAAAGTTATCAATTATCCTTCAAGGTTGAACAGAAGGGAAAGAAAAATCAAGACACTATTAATAATGGAAGAGGAAGGGGCAAAGATTCAAGTAGCCATAGGGGGGCTTTGGTGGAAAAGGAAGTGAATCCACACCCCAAGGCGAATCTAGTCTTGTTAAATAGAGTAGTAAATTTAGTGAAAGAGGGAACCTAAGAAGAGGAAATTTTTTTAGCAATAGTAGAGGTAGATTTGGTAAATCTAGAAGAGGGTCCCACTTTGCAAATATGAAATTCTACAACTGTGGTCAAATTGGACATCCTGCCTATAGATGTCCTAACAAAGAAACATCATCTCAATCAGAGAAGATGATCAATTATGTCCAAGATGAGACAAGTAGTGTAAAATCTCCTGAGGTAAACCTTGATTTAGATAGTAGGAAAATTCTGGTGTTTAGAAGGGTATTGATCAAGGAAACCATAAAAGAAGAACCTAAGAGAATTATTTAGAATAAAATGCAATATTCTTGGATGTGTACAAGGTAATAGTAAACTTAAGGTCTAATAATAATCTAATTTCAAAGGAGGTAGTTAAAAAACTTGGTTTGACAAGGATCCTCATACTTACCATTATAGGGTTACTTGGTTGAACATGGGACAAAATGTGTTGGTGAATGAACAAACTTGGGTTGAGTTAACTATAGGGGGATATGAGGACATGATCCTATGTAATATTTTTCCCATGGATTCTTTCCTCTTTCTATTGGCTAGATCATGGTACTTTGATAGAAAAGCCACACATAATGCGGAAATGAGTTCCTACTCCTTCAAGAATGATAGAGTCACCTACCATATTCAATCCCTAGTGGAAGAAGATGAGACTAAATCAATGGGTCCTAATGTTTTTTGATAAGTGGAAAGGGGTTCTTTAATGATCTCTATAAGGGAAGTGAAATTTACTCTTCCATTATAATGAAACCTAAGGGGGGAGCCAAATAAAAATTAGTGCATTTACTAATAGAAGTGGAGTAGTTGCTTGAGAAATTTAGTGATATAGTTAGTGAAGGAAGTACTGTAACCCTACCCCCAAAAAGGTCAATCAGTCATCAGATTGACTTTAAACCATGGGAATCTCTACCCAACAAGGTAACATATAAGATGACACCTTATCAAAATAAGGAGATTGCAAGGAAAGTCCAAGATTTTCTTGATCAAGGGTTGATAAGGAAGAGCATAATCTCATGTACAGTTTTAGTTGTGTTGGCACCTAAAAAGGGAGGTAAGTGGAGACTATGTACTAATTCTAGGAAAATTAATAGGATAATGATAAGATATAGGTTTCCTATTCCTAGAATTGAAGATCTCATGGATTGTATTGGAGGTAATAGGTGCTTCACCAAAATATATTTGAAAAATGGGTACCACTTTATCAATAAAATGGAAGAGGATGAGTGGAAACTAATTTTCAAAACCAAAAATGGTTTGTATGAGTGGCCAATTATGCTATTTGGGCTTAGCAATACCTGAAGCGCATTCATGAGATTACTAAATGAAGTGCTTAAGAATTTCATAGGAATATTTGTGGTAGTATACCTAGTTGAAATAATTATCTTTAAAAAAAAAAAAAAAAAACACTTGAAACACCTAGAAATTATGTTAAAAATACTACATGAGGAGAAGTTAGCCATTAACTTGGGAAAATGTGAGTTTATGAAACAAGAGTTGATACACATTGGGTTTGTGGTCTCATGAGGAAACTTGAAGATGGATCCTAACAAGGTTGAAACTATATTAAGTTGGCTTAATCCAAGGGTAGTAATAGAGGTAAGGAGCTTTCATGGTTTAGCTTAGTTTTATAGGAAATCTATAAGAGGATGTAGTAAAATATGTGCTACTATTCTAGACACTATAAAGGGTGAATTGAAAACTCAATTCAAATAGACAAAGGAAGTTTATAAGGTATTTGAACTTCTCAAGAAAAAGGTAGCCACCCAACCTATCTTAGTCTTTCCTAGCTTTGAGGAATTATTTACTTTAGAATGTGATGTAGTAATGTAGTAGTTGGGGCAGTCCTTAGTCAAGAAGGAAGACCATTAGCCTTTTATAGAAAAAAATTAAATGAAGCTAAGATGATATATTCATCCTATGCCCTAGAGTTGTATTCCCTACTCTAGGTCCTAAGAAAATGGAGGGACTACTTATTACCCAAGGAAAAAAAAAAATTCACTAACAATCAGGCTTTGAGTTTTATCAACACTCAAGATAAACTAAGTCATAAGAAGTGGATCAAATACTTTCATGCCTATACTTTCAAAATAAAGCATATGAAAGGTTCGAACAATAAGGTGGTTGATGCATTGAGAAGGAATTTATTTACTATTCAAGAGGTGCAATTGCAAAATATTAGAGTGAAAAGTTTCAAGGACTTATATCAGAATGATGAAAAATTCTTAGAGGAATACACAATATGTGTTGAATTCAGCAATCACTATAGTTAGTTTACATAATATATCTTGAAAAATGGGTTGTTGTTTAAAGGGGAGAAATTATGTGTACCAAAGAGGTCTATGAGAGAGAATTTAATACATGAGAAGAACAATGAAAGTCTTAATGGTCATTTTGGTCTTAATAACACATTAGAGTTAGTGCAAAGAATCTACTTCTGGCCTAAGATGCAAAGAGATGTGCAAAAGTATGTGAAGGAGTGTGTGATTTGTCAAAAATAAAAGGCAACCTCTACAAATACTTTGTTATATCAACCACTTCATATTCCTAATAGACCACAAGAGTGTATCAACATGGATTTCATTGTTGGTTTATCTAGAACTAACACTAGTTTGAAAGTATATTTGTGATTGTTGACATGTTTAGAAAGATGAGTCATTTTATCCCATGAAAGACCACTCATGACTCTAGTCATATATCCCACTTATTTTTCAAGGAGGTGGTAGGAATATATGGTTCTCCATTTAGCATTATATCTGATATAGATCTTAAATTCATTAGTCATTTTTGGAAGACATTGTGGAAGAGGCTTGGAACCAACTTGTCATTTGGCTTAGCCTATCACCCACATAGTAATGGCCAAATTGAGGCTAGTAATAGAATCTTGGATAACCTATTAAGGTACTCAACATAAGAGTATGGTCAACTGTGAGACAAGGTGATTCCCCAAGATGAATTTTCTTATAATGATAGTATGAATAGGACCACTAGGAAAAGTCCTTTTGAGATAGGTTATTGTGTTTATCCGAGAGGTTATGTGATCTTAGGTATTTGGTAATCCTATAAGTAAGGAGTGATCATGAGGGTTACTTTAACAATCCATGAAGGAGGTACATGAATAGGTCAAAATATCATTAATTGACTCTACTCAAAGGTTGAAAGCCTAAGTGGATGATAGAAGGAAAGAGTTGTAGGTTGAGGTTGGAGATTCGATGATGGTCCACCTAAATAAGGCTATATTTTATAAAGGATTCCATATTAAACTAAAAATTAGGATGATAGGACCCTATTCAATTTTTGAAAAATATGGTCAAAATTTCTATAAGGTAGAGCTTCCTGCTGATCTAGTCATTTCATAATTTTTCAATGTTCAAGATTTGACAAAATAGAAAGGTTCTATGGTAGAAAAGAATGAACAAGTTATAGAGGTTAGTGAGGATGTTCTTGATGTACCATTACCCACCAAAGACAAGTTACAAGCTGAAAATATCTTGGATTCAAGGTAAAGAAGGAAAATGGACATGGAGTGTACATAGAGTACCTTCTAAAATGGAGACAAATTCCAGAATCAAAGGCTATATGGATAGTAGAGAATGAGTTGATGAATTTTGGAATCAACACTCAACTTCTATCATCAAGGGAATAAGGATAGTTCATAAACCATTTTTTTCTTGTACTTGACTCTAGCCAAGTTAGTTAGAAAATAAGGGATTCATGAGAGTCCAATGTTTGTCTTGGGTAGGTGAATAGGTGAGAATCATATTTCAACAAAAGTTTCCACAAGTTGTTCAATGTTGTTAACATGTTGCCAAATATTTCAATGATGACCTAGCATGTGAATAGAGCTCCAAAATACTTTACAAGGGAAAGAGTGTATGCAAATAGACTTAAAATATTCTATGGAGTCATTATACACAAATTAGAAGTGATTGGACGAAATTTTGATTTGAATGCATAATAGTTGTCAATGACAACATTTGGGCAAAACTTTTCCTGACACCCAAATTCAGTTATCCAATCAAAATAGCACTAGGAACAATTTTAGGAGGTTTATTTAAGGAAACCTAAAGCCTTATGCATGAGTTGGATGATGTAATGAGAAAATTGCAATAGTTAACAAAGTGCATTTTCTCGTCAATTTTCCATAGTCAAGCTTGCAACTTGAACATCTATCCTTCAATGGATTGAAAAATGTTTATTTTTCTTATACATAGTTAGTTTACCTTATTACCTTTATTTTTATGTGTTGGTAGGTGTATATTAACAATTTTTTTTTTTCTTAATAAAATTCCTTGGCATAGAGCCAATTTACTATGTTGATTAGGGTTTAGGAGAAAATAATAGATCTTTCTTGATTTTTGACTATAGGATCATCACAACCATTTGGAATATGAAATATCCTTTTATTTACAATGTATGTAATGCCCTACCAAGTAACTCAAAAGAAATTATCCTAAAGTTTCACTAAGTTTTCTAAACATTTTTTTAACATAAAAAATAACATAGCGGAAGCAATAACAACAAGAGATAAAATAGTGGAAGCAATAACTCACACACATACAACCATCATAAACATATAACATCTCCTAAGGGTCCCATTAAATTGTATCACATTTAAGTTTAATTAAATAATAAATGCAATACATAACCAAAATCCACATCATAGATAGATGATAGATGTCTCATAAGATCTATGATAAATCAAGTACAATATAACAAGATATAACCATCCAACAAAAATATAAAATTAGAAAGAAAGGATCAACTACATAGGTACATCCAACAATGACATCCAATGGTTGGATCTCAATGGTATAAGAAAAATGCACTACCACCCGACCTCATGGAACCTAAATGGCCCACTCCCACTATGCTAAGGAGATAAACTCAAGTCCCATACAGATATCAAATCACAAGTCATAACCAACATCTAGGTCAAGGAAACACCTGAAAGAAAACTATCTCGAAGGATACTAAGACACAAGTATTAACTAATCCCAGAGGCAACAAAGACACCTAGGGAATCTACTATGCAAGTGGGAAAGTGTCATCGCATGAGCCAACTCTAAGGTTACCCTGGCATCCTCTCTAGACTCTAGTCCCCTAGTGTCTCTATGTGGCATCAATATCCTTTCATATAGACAAGGCATACTAACAAGTCAACTCTAAGGTTACCCTAGTAGTCTCTCAGGACTCCAACCCCCTAGTGACTTTATGTGGCACCATATCTTATTAATTTATTTTAAACCCATTTAATGAAATGCTATCACTTATTAAAATAACCTAAAATGGATTACCCAAGTAGCCTCTTTAGGGCTCTGGCCTCCATTGTGTTGGCTCCTTAATTAAAAGTTTTTGAATAACCTAGTGATAAGAACACATACACCTAGGGGCAAGTAATTCCCATGTTTAATGTACCTATTCAGACACTAGGGCTAGCTATAAGGCTATTTACTCTCCTCCTTCTTCTTCAGGCTCTACAAGACCTAGGTGGGTGGAGCTTAGATTCTTCATATGGTACTAGTGTCAAAGCATATAACTAAATCTATATAATAGATAAAAACCTCTAAATCTTCTAGGCTTATGCAAATAACATAGACATGAGATAGCTAATAACATGACCATGAACTTGACAAGCTAAGTGAGTACAACTCTTTTCAGCTCTTCAACATGAAAGGGAAAAGATATTTGATTAATGATGTTGAATATCATCATAACCTAGGTACGCAAAAATGAGAACATGTAAACTCCAAGTTGATCAGTCCCTTATCCATTGGACATAAAACTAAGTCAAAACATACACATGGATACCCAAAATATACTCAATTATCAAACCTATCCATTCACCTTGCAAATAGACATCTATCTCCAAATGAAATTCATACTAATCAAATCCTCCTATGATCTCTACAATTTTTTCAATGCATATCAAGAAATTTACTCAAGTCCTTGACCCAACAACAAAATACACAATGGCATACAACTTGAAAATCAAGTTGCAACTAGACACTATGCACCTTGTACATAGTCAATAGAAAATTACAAACCCATGAAGATGGAGACAAATATCAGATTGAAACTTTCAATAAAGCTTTTTATTAATTTCCTTGAAACTAATACATCAAATGTATGTAGAACTCAGAGAAAACACAATGGATGAGTGTATAATTTAAATGCTTCAAAAAACACTACATTGTTTATCACAAGAGAGAAAATATTATGAGGATGGTGGTATCACAATAATAAAACTAGAGTCATCCTTGTGATCACAGTAGTAAAAACTTGAACCTTATTAGTGTCACAATAGTTGAAAGGATTTTTCAATGAAAACTAGAACCAACTATGGTCTCACTATAGTTGGGGAGACTCTTGACCCAATAACTAGAACCCTTACAAAATAAAGAAGAGAATAAATAGAGAGGAATAATTTCTAGATCAAATCTAATACTACCATTTGTCCAATTGAAAAACTTCCACATGAAGATGAAGAACTTCTCTCTACTCTCTTCCTATAACTAAAAATTGGATCTCCATCAATTATGGCACAAAAAACTTGCAAAAGTATCTCATCAAAATGATGGAGAACCTTGAAATAAAATCAGCTTCATTGCATGCAAATTCACCTTAGAAGTGATAGAAAGAAGTAGATATGATTGCTATTGAGAGTAGATGGATAACCATGGTCACATAAAGGCATATTTTGCACTCATCTCTCTTTCTTGTTTGGTACTAAGCAATAAAACAAGTGTTCTCTACCACCTTAGTCAAATCTCAATTGATTCTTGGTGAGAGCCATGTGTCATCATCAAGTAGGATGGACTCCTCACCTTGTCACCTTTTTGCAACCTCACAGTTGTCTTTCTTTGTTGACCATGTTGACCTGTGATGTTACAAACTCTCCATTCTAATTGTGATTGTGCCTTCATATTAGTTTATTTATTTCTCTTTCTAACTATTGGAACTTTGCAAAATGGTCTATCCTTAATGTTTCATGGCTTTGCTACCTTTTTACCTTAACTGCTAAGTTGGCTTGTGACATTGCGATATCCCTTTATTCATTCCTTCATAGCTTGTTTTCACTTTGTACTTCCAACTATTGCAATATGGCGATGACTTCTTTATTTACCATTTTGTATCCTCACCATAGATTAGATCCTAAAACCTTTTATCCTTTTGATGTTGCGATGCTTTATAATTTTACCTTATCACTCCTTCGTAACTGCCAGTCATGAAAAACACTTTAACTATGTGATATTGCACCGAGCATTTTTCTTAACTGTTACTTCACCTTGCAACATCATAACTTAATATTCTAACTACTTATGGAAATGTATGAGAGTGAAATAAACACTTCTAACTATAATAATTTATTTGTTTATGTGTTCACATCATTATTTCTTTAACTTAACTCTTAACCCATGAAGATGTGATCACTATTTTGTTTGACCATTATCTCTTTCCAAAAATTTGCACCTTTGGTCTTAATTATTATGTAAACCCTTGTGAACTTGCACTAGTCTTTAACCTTAACTATTTTAAACTTATTTCATAGGTTCACAACTTCAAATTTGTAACTGCAATTAAACCTTGCGACAGTGTGATCCTGAGCATTTGCCACTTCGTAATCTTTACTCTAAGTCAATAACTAACTCAAGTGACATTGTGACAATATAAAAAGTTAAGTACATGATCATTGGATCACTTCATCACAACTTAATTTATCACTTTGCCTCAGACATTTCTAAGCTAGTGACAAGCATTTCTTCTAACTATTGGGCATCTTTCATGGTTTTGCAACTTAGAATCTCCTTCATGACTTAACCATGTGATCATGCGAACATGGATTTAACTTGACAGTCTCCTTTTCATCATTGTTTCATGGCTTAAGCCTTTAACTCAGCAAGTGACCCTATGAAGGCCTAATTATAATATTTTGCAACGTTGCTCTATTAACTTGAGGTTTCCTTAACTCACTTGCAAAGATGCACTTGCTGTTAACTTTTAACTATCACTTCCTTTTTGCACCCTTGCAGCTTAATCTTCACAGTTTATTTGACCCTGTGCAATGTTGCACTGACATTTCTAATAACTATTTCATTCTATTCTCATGGTCACAAATTAAGATATCCTTAATGCTTTCTAACCCATGACCTTGTGATTACCTTTTAAAATTAACCTTTTCCCTTTATCACAACATCGTCAATTAAACCATTAAGTCAAAATGTCTTGTGATCATGCACTCTTCCTTATTTTGCTCATTCGCTCCTCTAACATGGATGTTAACAATAACCTCTACAAAGCTGCACTGAGCTAAGAATAAACCTTTTCACCTCCTTGCAACCTTAAAAAGGGTTAGTGAGAAAATGGATTGATGTTGTGATCATAGAGACTTCACAACATTGTGACTTAAAAGACATAAGAGATAAGGAAATATATAATTAGTATTAGCTTAAAACTTAGGGATATAAAGATATAACATAAAAGGTTTTTCACATATGCCTTTTTGAATTGGAAATAAATTTTTAAAGGAACTCTATGGAAACCAAAGACAAGACTTTTCCCGTAGAGTTTTTCTATGAGGATTACACAAACTTCAAAAACACTAAGCAAGGATAAACACAACTTCTTTTCCTAATTTTTCACAGATTTTAACAAAATTTCAAGCAAGTAAAAATTTAGACCATCAGTGGCTCTATCTGGGGATGCATGCCCCTTGTGGGCATGGCAAGGATTCAAAATTTCTAGAAGAAGTAGGCCACACACCTGAAAACAAAACTTTCTCTAAACAACTTATTGAAAACAATAAATCTACTCTAACTATACAAATATGGCTGCCACCAAAACTTAACAAAACTTCTCACCTCTATCATATATCTAATTTTTATCTCCATTTTCATGAGGTAAGCTGAAAAATTACTTCCATCAGTTTCACCAACAACATCATCTTTCTCCATTAGTTCACTTGGCGCAACAAAATAACTTCCTTCACTATCATAGTGCATGTACCAATCAACATTTACTTCTACATCATGCTCACTGTGAGAAAGTGAACTAACATGCTCACATAAACTAGAATCAAACTAAAATTCATCATGAACAAATGAATGATGCATGCCACCAAATAGAAGCAAAAAGGCTTTTACAGCAACACTTTGAAAAACAAACCCAACTGAATTGATTGAAGATGAAATCTCTTAGTAACACACAATATACACTCAACCCTCAAAGCTACTGGTGCAACTGAATAACATTACTAGGGTGCATGATTTTGAGTAAGAGACTGGAAAGAATGTTAGAAAACTTACCGTTGCAACTTGTTTCATGCACTTCTTCTACTCTATTGAATCTCCTTTTTTCAAATTCTCAAGTTTTTTCTATCATATAGATTCACTACAATCCCCAACAGAGTCACCATTTTTTTGGCTCCTTAATTAACAGTTTTTGAAAACCTAGTGATAAGAACACATACACCTAGGGGTAGCTAATTCCAATGTTCAATGTACCTATTCAAACACTAGGGCCAACTATAAGGTTATTTAATCTCCTTCTTCTTCTTCAGGCTTTGCAAGACCTAGGTGAGTGGACCTCAAACTCTTCATATGGTAGTAGTGTCAAAATGTATAATTGAATCTATATAATTGATAAAAACCCCTGAATCTTCTAGGTTTATGAAAATAACATAGACATGAGATAGCTATGTTAGGATTAAACCATGGACAGAAAATAACAATTGCATGCAAATATGACCAAGAACAGAAAATAATAGATCACATAGAAAAAAGAATACAAGGCACCAAGATTTAACGTGGGTCACCCAATCCCTGGGCTATGTCCACCAAACAGCAAGTCTAATATTATTATGATGCAGTGATTACAACCTAATTAAAATCTATAATCCCTTACAGCTCAATATCGCTGCAAGAACCAATTTCGCATCACAAATTAACAAAAATAGCTAGCCCTAAACCCTTTTATACAAGTATTTTATGCCATTTTAGGGTTACAACATGTCAGCCATATGTCAGCTACAATGTTGGCCATGACCCAAAACCCAAAGAATTTATGAAGTATGTACAATACTTTCCTTATTAGTCACCACAATCTAACAATCTCCCACTTGGGGACTGATTAGGCTCCACACTAAACAACAATCTCCCACTTGGAGACTGATCCTATAGCAATACCGCTACCACATTGGGCTCCCACTAGATCAAACCACCCTAGGCTCTACTATTCTTTTATTAATATTCAGTCTAGAAGACCAACCAAAGCTAAAGAGGAGTTTAGCTTCTCCCTTGTTACTACCTTTGTCAACATATCTACTAGATTTTCATTTGTATGTATCTTCTCCAACTTTAATTCTCCATCCTCCAAAACTGACTGAATGAAATGGTATCGCAACTATATGTGTTTGGTCTTAGAATGAAGAGTTGAATCCTTTGCAAGATGAATGGCACTTTGACTATCTGTAAACAAATAATTATCCCTTTGAGGGTGTCCCAATTCTTCCAAGAAGAACTAAAGCCATATCATCTCCTTGGTTGCCTCTATAGCAGCAACATACTCTACCTCTATAGTGGATAGAGCATTAATCTTCTGTAATGTAGAAACCTAGCTCATGACTGCCCCACCAATAGTAAAGACATAACCTATAGTACTCCACCTAGTATCAATATCCCCTACCAAATCTAAGTCAACATAGCCCTATAAATTAGTAGTAGAGCCCCCAAAGTGTAAACACTTATTAGATGTTCCTCTCAAATATCTGAGAATCCATTTGATTGTATTCCAATGCTTAGTTCTTGGATGACTCATATACCTTCTAATGACTCCCACTGCATGTGCATTATCCAACCTAGTACATACTATAACATGCATCAAACTTCCTATAGCTAAAGCATAAGATACCTTGGACATCTTATCCTCCTCTTCCTATGTCTTGGGACACATCTCCTTAGTCAACTTCAAATGACCAGGTAAATGTGTACTGATAGCTTTAGCATTCTCCATAGAGAAACATTGCAACACCTTCTCAACATAATCAGCTTGAGATAGCATCAATGTTCTATTCTTTCTATCTCTACAAATCTTCATACCAAGGATTTTTTTTGCTGTCCCTAAATCCTTCATAGCAAATGCATGTGCTAATTGGCTTTTCAGCCCCTTAATGTGATCCATGTTAGACCTAGCTACAAGCATATCATCAACATATAAACATAAAATAATGTAGCTATCGTCATCCAACCTCTTAAAGTAGACACAATGATCTGAATGACACCTACTGTAGCTATGCTCATGCATAAAATTGTCAAATTTTAGATACCATTGTCGAGGTGCTTGCTCAAGCCATATAAACTTTTCTTCAATTTGCACACTAAGTTCTCCTTACCTTTGACTGCAAATCCTTGTGGCTGAGCCATATATATCTCTTCATCCAAATCACCATGAAGGAAGGTTGTTTTAACATCTAGCTACTCTAAAGGAATAGAGGGACCTCTACTAATCAAATATAAAATAGTATTGATGGCCTCTACCCACATGTGTAAGGGCAACCTAGCATGCAACCTCATGCTCCTTGCATGCTCCATTATAGTCTTGTTGATGTGTTCAACCACTCCATTTTCCTGTGGAGTCCTCAGAATATTTTTCTATCTATGAATACCATTAGTGGAGCAATAATCTTCAAATTCATGACTACAATACTCACCACCATTATCAGATCTGAGACATTTTAATTTCTTACCAGTCTCATTTTCAACCAAGCATTTCCATTTATTAAAAGTTTGAAATACATCAGATTTATATCTAAGGAAATAAAACCATACTTTTCTAGTTGTATCATCAATAAGTGTAACATAATAATGAGAGCCCCCAAGGGAAGATACCTAAGCCAGTCCCCATACATCGGTATGCACAAGCTCTAATTTCTCCTTTTTGTTTTCCTTCCTAGTCTTCACAAAACTTACTCTCTTTTGTTTTCCATACCGAAAACTTTCACAAAAATCCATATTAACACATTTTAGACCTGGTAAAACTTTCTTTGAATGAAGTACTTTCATACCTTTCTCACCTATGTGCCCAATTCTATTGTGCCACAACATTGTGTTAGAATCTACAACAGCTATTTGTTCTCCCTGCTCAACTATAGCAATTGTTCCTGAACATTCATTTTTCTTTGAAACAATTAAAGTAGAAGGAACAATATGAACTATACAAAGATATAAGGTTCCTACTTTCACACATTTTTCTACTACAAGAAATCCTTTTAAAACCTTCCTTTTTTTTACCATTAAAAGTAACTACACAACGCTCATCACTGAGTTGACCTGCTGAAATGAAATTCCTACATAGCCTTCGAACATGTCTTACCTCATGTAGTAGCCAATGATTCCCATTTTGTAGCTTAATCTTAATTTTTCCCTTTCCAACAATCTAACAAGGTTTATTATCCCCCAAATAAACAAACCCAAAATCCCCTTGGACATAATCAATGAAATAATCTCTATGAGGTGTAGCATGAAATGAAGCACTAGAATCTAAAACCCATGAATCATCAACATTTTTGAAAGATAGAAGCAAAGCATCCTCTTCGAATTTGTTACTTACCACATTTTCCTCCTTGTCTCCATCTGGTTTATCTCCTTCATTTTTCTTTTGATTCCAAGAATCTTTCTTTTTATGACCTAGTTTCCCATAGTACCAGCAGTCATTCGATTCTCTCAATTGAGACCTCCTCCCCTTTGACTTTCCTCTTGATTTCCCACAATTTCTAGAGTTACTTCCTCTCTCAATTGTTTTTCCCCTGCTTTGTGCATTCAAAGCACTTCCTAATGTAGACCCATCTAAGGTTTTCCTATGAGTCTCCTCACTCAAAACAACATTGATCACATCTTTAAATTTTAGGGTACTAGATCCAGGAAAAAAATTACTCATGGCCATTACCAAGCCATTCCACCTTTCAGGCAAAGAACACAAAATCAAAAGAGCCCTAATTTCTTCATCAAAATTGATATCCATAGAAGATAATTGAATAATAATAGTATTAAACTCATTTAAATGATTTACAATAGCTCCACCTTCTACAATTTTTATATTAAATAAATGTTTCATGAGACATACCTTGTTTGAAGCGGAGGGCTTTTCATACAATGTCACTAGGGTTTTCATCAACTCTTCTATCATCTTCACTTTTGTAATATTAAATGCCACTAATGGTGCTAGGCATAATCGAATGCTTCCAAGTGCCTTTCTATCCAAAAGATCTAATTCATCATTACATAGATCCCTGATTCTTGGCTTTTCCTTCCAATGACTTCCATAAATCCTTTTGATAAAGATAGTCTTCCATTTGCATCTTCCATAACTGGAAGGTCTGCCCATTAAACCTATCAACCCTCAGCTTACCCTCATCTGCCATCACTCCCACTCAATCGTGAGACTCCCACTTAACTATGAGACTTTCCTGTAGAGGATAACTAAAAGACAACCTCACTCTAATACCACTTGTTAGGATTAAACAATGGACAAAAAATAACAATTACATGCAAATATGACCAATAATAGAAAATAATAGATCAAACAAAAAAAAGAACACAAGGCACCAAGATTTAACGTTGTTCACCCAATCCCTGGGCTACATCCACCAAACAACAAATCTGATATTATTATGATGCGGTGATTACAACCTGCTTACAATCTGTAATCCCTTACAGCTCAATACCACATCGAGAGCCAATTTTGCATCACAACTTAATAAAAATGCCTAACCCTAAGCCCTTTGATACAAGTATTTTATGTCATTTTAGGGTTACAACATGTCAGCCATATGTCAACCATATGTTAGCTACAACATTAGCCATGGCCCAAAAAATTTTTTGGGGCACTAGCCTGAACCCCAAAGAATTTATGAAGTATGTACAGTACTTTCTTGATCAATCACCATAATCTTACAATCTCTCACTTGGGGACTGATCAGGCTCCACACTAAACAACAATAGCATGACCTATGAACTTGACAAGCTAAGTGAGGGCAAATATTTTGAGCTCTTCAACATGAAAGGGAAAAAATATTTGATTAATGATGTTGAATATTAGCATAACCTAGGCATGCAATAGCGAGAACATGTAATCTCCAAGCTGATTATTCCCTTATCCATTGGGCATAAAACTAAGTTAGAATATATACATGGATACCCAAAATTTACTTGTACACTCATATACTAGATCTAACCATTCACCATGCAAATAAACATCTATCTTTAAATGAAATTCATACTTATCAAATCCTCCTATGATCTTTGTAATTTTGTTAATGTATATCAAGCTATTTACTCAAGTCCTTTATGTAATAGAAAAATACACAATGGCATACAACTTCAAAATCAAGTTGTGAATGGACAATATGCACCTTGTACATAGCTAATAGAAAATTACAAACCCATGAAGACAAAGAAAAATCTCAGATTGTAACTTTCAATAAAGCTTTTTATTAATTTCTTTGAAATTAATACATCGAATGTATGCAGAACTCAAAGAAAATACAATGGATGACTACATAATTTAAATGTTTCAAAAAATACTACATTATTATTCATAACAAAAAAAATATGTTGAGGATGGTGGTATCACAGCAATAAAACTAGAGTCATCCTTGTGATCACAATAGTAAAACCTAGAACCTTGTTGGTATCACAATAGTCAAAAGGATTTTTCAACATAAACTAGAACCAACTATGGTCTCACAGTAGCAGGGGAGACTCTTGACCCAAAAACTAGAACCCTTACAAAAGAGAGAAGAAGAGAATAAATAGGCAAGAAGAATTTTTGGATCAAATCTAATACTATCATTTGTCCACTTGAAAAAAATCCACCTGTAAATGAAGAACTTCTCTCTACTCTCTTCCTATAACTAGAAATCAGATCTCCATCAATTATGGCACAAAAAACTTGCAAAAATATCTCATCAGAATGATGAAGAACCTTGAAGGAAAATTGGATTCATTGTAGGAAAATTCACCTTAGAAGTGATAGAAAGAAGTAGATATAATTGCTCTGAAGAGTAGATGGATAACCATGGTCATAGAAAAGCATATTTTGCACTCATCTCTCTTTCTTGTTTGGTATTGAGCCATAAAACAAGTGTTCTCTACCACCTTAGCCAAATCTTAGTTGATTGCCCAGTGAGAGCCACATGTCATCATCAGATAGGCTGGACTTGTCACCTTGACACCTTTTCCCAATCTCACAACTATCTTTCTTTATTGACCATGTTGACCTGTGATGTTATGAACTCTCCATTCTAACTATGATTGCACCTTCATATTAGTTTATTGCTTTCTCTTTCTAACTAATGTGACCTTGTGAAATGGTCTATCCTTAACCTTTTGTGGCTTTGCTACCTATTTACCTTAACTTCTAAGTTCACTTCTAATGTTGGGATTTCCCTTTATTTTCTACTTCACAAATTTTTTTCACTTTACCCTTCTTATCACTGTGGTTTGGCGATGACTACTTTATTTACCATTTTGCATCCTTGCTGCATTTTAAATCCTAACACCCTTTATCTTTGCAACATTGTGATGCTTTATATTTTTACCTTATCGCTCCTTCGCAACCACCAGTCATGACAAACACTTCAACTATGTGATGTTGTGCCAAGAATTTTCCTTGACTATTACTTCACTTCGCAAAATCACAACTTAATATTCTGAGTGCTCATGGAAATGTGCGAGAGTGCGATAAACACTTCTAACTACAACAATTGCTTTGTTCACATGTTTGCATCATTATTTCTCTAACTTAACTATTAACCCATTAAGATGTGATCACTATTTTGTTTCACCATTATTTATTTCTGCAACTTTGCACCTTTGGTCTTAATTATTATGTAAACCCTTGTGAACTTGTGCTAGTCTTCAACCTTAACTATTCTGAACTCATTTTGAAGGTTCAGAACTTTAAATTTGTAACTATAGTTAAACCTTGTGACAATGCAATCGTGAGTATTCACCACTTCACGACCTTTACTTTGATTTAATCACTAACTCAAGTGACATTGCGATAGTATAAAAACTTAACTACATGATCACTTGATCACTCCATCATAACTTAATTTATCGCTTTGCCTTAGAAGTTTGTGAGCTAGCGACAAGAATTTCTTCTAATTACTAGGTATCTTTCATAATTTCACAACTTAGAAATCTCCTTCATGACTTAATAGAGCTTTAATTTGACTACCTTTTTTTCATCATTTTTCATGGCTTAAACCTTTAACTCAGCAAGTGACCCTACAAAGGCATGATTATAAGCTTTCATGACCTCACTATATTAACCTGGGGTTTCCTTAACTCACTTGTGAAGATGTGCTTCCTATTAACTCTTAACCATCACTACCTTTTTGCATCCTCATAGCTTAATCTTTATAGTTTATCTAACCCTCTATGATGTTACACTGACATTTCTGCTAACTATTTCCTTCTATTTGCATAGTCGCAACTTAAGATATCTGTAATGCTTTCTAATATGTAACCTTGCAATGACCATTTAAACGTAACATTTTCCTCTTTATCGCAACATTGCCACTTAAAATCCCTTCAGTCAAAATGTCTTACGATCATGTGCTCTTCATTTTTTTTCTCATTCACTCCTTTAACATGGATGTTAACAATAATCATTGTGAAGATGTGTTGAGCTAAGAATAAACCTTTTCACCTCCTTGCAACCTTAAAATGGGTTAGTGAGAAAAACGGACAGATGTTGCAATCATAGAGACTTCATAACATCACAACTTAAAAGACATAAGAGATCAAGAAATATATAATCAATATTAGCTCAAAACTTAAGTATATAAAGAGATAACATAAAAGGTTTTTCAGATATCCCTTTTTGAATTGCAAATCAATTTTTTCATGGACTCTATCAAAACAAAAGATAAGACTTTTCCCTTAGGGTTTTTCTATGACGCTTACACAAACTTCAAAAACCCTAAGCAAGGATAAACACAAATTTTTCCTCATTTTTCATAGATTTTAACAAAATTTTAGGCAAGTGAAAATTTAGACCATCACATTGCAAATCACTTCCCAACATGACATACATATAACCTACCCTAAGCTCAGTAAAAGAAAAAGATCTCCTAAGGTCATAAAATACACATCAGTTCTTAAACAAGCAACTAGAAATTATTGAAATATCACTGATCAAAATTATATATTTCCCTAATCCAATCATTCAAAAAGAACTAATTGAAGACTCAAAGGTTACACCATAAAAGTCACATCATACACCTCAATTCTATACAAGAAACTGGAAAGTGTCGAAAAGACAACTGATCAAAAACTCAAAGGTTATATCAAGAAAACATGTCATTCACCTCATTTCTATAGAAGAACTCAAAAACACTAACAAATAATTATGAAAACTCATCATATACAACACATGACACATTACCATGGTCAGGTATAAAAGATCATGTACATAACATCATCATAGAACAAAACCCCCAGCCTCTTGCAAACATCTTGGTATGGTCAAAGTACTAAGTCAAACCCAAACACCAAATCATATAATACAACAAATATCGAGCAAAAAAATTTTAACAATTGTTTTCATAGTTCAATTGGTTTTCAAAACACAAAGATTCAATAACCAAACAGGGTTACAATTTTTCATTTTCCCTAGTGTTGAATTGTTAATATTCCTGAGTTCACAGGAATAATAGATTCAAAAAAATTATTAAAAGTAAATTAAATATGACATTGAACTATCAACCAAAAAAACCCAAAACCCACAACAGTAAACCACACATCACATAAAGTACATACAAAAGTAACTTTTATAACTTCTTATGTTTTGAAAATAGTAAAGTTCAATTTTCCCTATTAGTTTCAAGTTTTCATTTTCATTTTGAAGTCTCAGATTCACTAAAGTGTACAAATTTCCCTTAAACAGAAAAATGATTCTTTAATTAAATCAATAATAGATTTTTAAAAATAAATAACCTAATTATTTCTTGTTTTAAACCAAAACTGAATTCCCAAAATTTATAATTCATTAAATAAACTAATTATATATAAATATATCTTTTAACAAATATTATTACTATTAAATAATATATTATTAAATTATTAAAATAATTATTATTTTAAACATTAATAATATAATATCAATATTGTTTGTTAATGATAATTCCTATATAATTTAATAATATAATAACCACTACTAATAATTAATAATAATACTTAAATTATATTAATTAATTTATAAAATAAAATAAAACAACTTTTAAAAAATTAATTTAAACATTTAGAAACTTTGTTTATAGCCCAAGGGGATTTTCATGGTATGCGTGAATGCTGCAACAACAACACTCAATGCTACTACAACAGTCTGAGCCACTACTTGCAACGCTCACAAATGTTGTATGCAACATGAGTGTTGCGGTAGCGGTGGAGAAAAATGTAGGAGGAAAGGGAGGTGGGGGGATGGTGAACCACACCCACCAAAAAATTTTAAATTTTTTTATATAAAAAACAAAAACACACAGCCCCCGTACGAAATGTCAATTCAAATTTTTATAAATATATATAGTTTTTGTCATGCCTGACCACTACTCCGGGTTTTTCTGCAAATTAGGATTTTGCTATTTTAAGATTTCTTTTTGATGTTATGATTGAATTTCTGTAGAACATGGTTATGATACTGTTGTTGAATGATGAGACTGATGCTGAGCGTATTTTCTGTGAAGAACTATGTTTTAGCAATAAATGTGATTTAGGATTTTATGTATTGAATTTGGCATATCATTGATTTCAAGTTGATAGATTATCGATTATGTTATTATGTTTTGACTCTTTGTTTACTGCATTTTGTTTCATGCTATATGTTGACATGATGTTGAAGATATTTATAAATGGTTATATGTTGTATTTAATGAGAATCCTTTATTGTACTTTCACTCATGTAACTATACAGGGATTTAATGTTTAGATCATGTTAACCCTTAAGATGGTTTCGTTTCTTAACTCATATTGGATTGTTAATTGAGGGAACCATGGTTATATATATATATATGTGTGTGTGTGTGTGTGTGTGTGTGTGTGTGTGTGTGTGTGTGTGTGTGTGTGTGTGTGTGTGTGTGTGTGTGTGTGTGTGTGTGTGTGTGTGTGTGTGTGTGTGTGTGTGTGTGTGTGTTTTCTTATGATTAAGGTTTAACATCTTAGTGGAGCTTGGCATACATTTGTATTTGTTTTTTTTAAAAAAGAGTTAAATCACCTCATAAGCAATTAGCAATGATGTAACCCTAAATGGGTATCGATTGCTATGAAGGAGGGTAACATTGTTATTTTGTTTGAGCCATATTTATGGTGGTGGACTTGGAACTGCCGAACTTATGGCACTAAAGTTGCAGTCAGCCATACCTTGATGTGAGTCGAGTTTTTGCTGGTTACAGGCCGAGTTTTGAGCCACATTGCTCTGTTGATTTTACATCTATGGTTTCATGCTAAGATATCAGCATTTTAATTGGAGTTGGTTGGAAGGTTAATGTGCATATTTGGTTTAACTCGATGGAGTTATTTCTCAGAGTTTGGTTGTTGTTGTTTATGGAGTTTTTGCTTCACTCTATTGTGAAGTCTTCTGTGAATTGTGTGAGTCGACATTGTAGAGTTTTCTCACCGGTGTTGGATTTTATTTTTGGGGTTTTGGCATCAAGTTGGTCTGAGGAACAATCTTCCATCTTTAGTTGTTCAGGTAGGGGGCAATTTCTTACCCTACTCTTTCACTCTGTTTGCGAATGCCATGTTACTTTCATTTTGCATAATGTAAAAGTTATCAGATTTGCATATTGTGAAATTTTACATTCAAAGATGAGTATGTTCACTGCGTGCTATGCAAAGATTTGCAAGTATTCACCTTTGAATGTGGAAGTTGTGGAGAGATATGTTTGGAAGTTGCTTCATTTATGTTTTTATAGCTTTACCCCAAACATATGTTTCCCACCAAGTTGAGTTTTGTGAGAAACATATGGTTGCAGCAGTGAGCCTGTCGGCTATTGTGTAATAGTGAGCAAGTTTGTGCTTTCATTGGTATGAGCTTGTGAGAACCCATACCTCCAGCTTACTTGGTTATATATAGCAAATTTTGAGAGGCTTGGCCTCAGACTTGAGAATGTTTTAAACGTGCTCGTGTCTACTATTGAGGGCAAAGACATTTTGTCAAATGGTTTGCATGAAACCATAGCAATGTTAAAATTATCATGTTAACTTGCATAGCATTTTATGGGTAATGAAATGTTTGAAATTTCTTCATGAATCATGGTTGATTATACAGTCTAAACATTGTTAGTTCAAATTTCTTATGACAGTTATCTTGTATTATGATATTGATGAGTAATTCGAGGGTTTTGTTATTATTTTTCTTTAGAAGTATGTTGAATCCAATAATATGATTAAATTATATATTGAAAACAATAACTTAGTTAACATTTGATAATGGTTTTGGAAATGCCATTTTGTCAAATTTTTTAAAAAGGAAACTTGTTTCGAACTAGAAACTCTATGACAGCATAAATTATTCCATAATTTGTAATGGAAATTGAGTGTTAAATATCTATTGTTGTGGAATTAGTTGCAAATGAATAAGGCATTCTTTTCAAAAAAAAATAGATATAGATAGGTGTTGTTATATCAACAGGATCCTTATGAGAAGAGATTGTGTGCTTCTGTTAGCTTAGGAATTTACATCCTAATTACTTCCGGCTATTAGTATGATGTAAATTACTTTGCATATTGGTGAAGTGTATTTTGAATTAATCTCAGATATTATATTTTATTGCTGATTGTAGTTAAAACTAGGTGGAATTTTATTATTAAACAGCGATGAAATTTCTATAGACATTTGAATATCCTAAGATATTGCAAGGATCTTTTGGCTACATTTGGATTCAATTGTGTTTAGTTTAGACTATGAAGTACCTTATAGAATTTAGGGATTGTTTAGAGATTAAGTGTTTGAAATAGAATTCTTTACATACTGATATATTTTAGTTTGTGATTGGAATGTAAGTTATTTCATTTTGTGAAGTAGATTTATGATATATGTTTGAAGATATGTCAATTGAAGTAAAATTATCATAGTTGTATTGTTTATTATCTTGGTCAATTCAAAGGATACGCTTAGCTTGTTATAATAGTAGAGATAAGTAGTACAGTACTGCGACTGGTAAATATCATTCAACTGATATAGCAATTTAGTGATATTTACAAGATTGTAATATTGTAGTATTTACTTCTCTTATTATAATAACCTAAGTTTACTTTCAAATTGACAGTAGAAGATGAGAGTTTTAAAAGATGAAGAATGTATTATCATGAGAAAACTGACTTGTTATTAGTTACATGTACATTCTTAGAATATCTGTATGATGTGTATGTTAAGGATAGTTGTAGTGTACGTATATCAAGGTGGTTGAATATCAATTTATTCTATTCAGTTAGTTAAATTCAGTGATAATTTTAAAATGAATTGGGAGGGTTAATTATAAATAAAAGATAATTGGCCTTACCTATGACTTTAACCAGTAAGGTTAAGTACAGAGAACAAGGCAAGTCTCTATTGCATCATTTCATGAGTATTATAGAGAACCCCACTATGTGTTATCTAAGGGTGTACCATATACAGATGCAATATCTTAGCACCATAGTGATGACACCTCAGTATATATATGGTTCATTAACTGGTTATTCTTAGTGCGAGTTTAATTTTGCATTGTTTAGAAGGTGTTACTTCTTGCATAGTAATATTAGAATTACACTATGTTATGTAGTTTGATATCTACTTTGTGTGTGTGTGTGTGTGTGTGTGTGTGTGTGTGTGTGTGTGTGTGTGTGTGTGTGTGTGTGTGTGTGTTAATTCTGACATGTATGCAGGTGGACTATGCTTTTTTAACTCAGTGTGTACTGAGCCCTCTGTGCGTTGTGTTGTATATGTTTGTGTTATTTTCAGGTGTTCAAGTTGAATATCTAGTTTGATGGAAGACTATTGAAGTTACTTCCTGAAACTAAATTTGATACTTGTAAAATTTCATTTGTTGGACCTAGGCGTCTTTGAATGATACTATTCATCTATATTGTACTGAACTCATTAAGTATAGACATCTTTATGGAAATATATATTGATGATATATTCTTTTATGTTGAGGTTTATATTTTTGAGAATGATTCAATCTTTGTACTGGATCTTGCAATTTGATGATTAAATATATAAAAAATTCCATGGTTCTTTATGTTTGTTCATAGCTTAGTTTTATTTTTGCTTGTGGTGTGTTACATTTGGTATCAGAGTGCCTAGTTTAGATTAACTAGGACTCTTGGGTTTTAGGGTTTTTCTCATCTTCGATGCGTTATTAACAGTTAATTGTTTTAGGTTGTTACCATGCCTCCTGTCACTAGAGGAACTTGAGGTCACGGTATTCCTTAAGATAACCTTGTTGGCAAAGGTAGAGGCAAAGGCAGGGGCTGTGGTAGAGGTCCTAGGCACCAAGGAAATGTTGGGGATGATCAGTTTGATCAGAATGTTGGGGTTGGAATCAATCAACATAACTAGGCAGATCAAGCTATGGTACTTCAACGGATACTAGAATGTCTCAATAATATCGAGACTAATAACTAGATTCCTGGTGGGGGTAAAAATGTGCGGGTACCTCTTGTACAGGGTATTAACCTTCCTGTCAAGGAAGATCTAGTGGCAAGAGCTCAGCTCAAGGATCTTTCCAAGATGAAAGGGTCATTATTCTACGGTATGAAACAAGGTACAGTGGCAGAAGCTTGGTTGTTGAACATTGAGCGATGCTTTTTCTTACATCATTACTTGAGTAATGTGAAAGTAAGATGGACAGTTATGCATTTGAGAGGTTTTGGTTCCTTTTGGTGGGAGCAAGAGTTCAAGAAGCTGGGCATTGACATCTCTCTAGTTACTTGGGAGCTCTTTGTAGAGCGATTCAAGGAGAGGTTTACGTCAGAATATTGGCAACAGGCTCGTGCAGAGGAGTTCTTTCAGATTATGCAGTCTAGCTCTATAGTGGAAGCTTATGAACATAGGTTCTATGAGCTTAAGAAGTTTTCTGGCTGGGCAAAAAATGATAAAGCCATGATACAGCATTTCATCAAGGGGCTTATTCCCAAGATCGGGGAGGAAGTGAGAACTTTCAGACCTGTGTCTATGCAGGAAGCTTTGGAACGAGCAAAGCTGATTGAGATGAAGTTTGGATATCATGGGGCTTCATACAAAACCAGCATGAATCCACTTACTCCAGATGTCAGTAGGAATCAAAAGCCTCCACATGGCAATTCGAAATTAGGATTTTCTGGTGGGAAATTCAAGAAGAGAAAGTTCGGTAAGAACTCCAAGGGTTCAGAATAGCCGAAACCATCTCAACCACCTCAAAGTGTGTAGAGTAATAACCCATCTCTTAACCTTTCTGGTCAAAATATGGGATTTTAGAAATCTGTTGAGTGTTATCATTGTGGTCAGATAGGTCATTACCAGTCTCAGTGCCCTAATTGGGACAAGCCGAAGGTTGGACCTAAGCCAGCTAGGTCTGAAGTGACAGTTGGTGATTCTACCAGGAACCACCATGTTTTTGTTACCCTGGATCATAAGCAAGCAGAACATTAGAACATAGTTATTGAAGCTTAGGGTAATACTCAAGGTATGAAAGTATCTATTTTATTTGACTTTGGAGTTACAGATTCCTTTATTTCTTCTGTTTTAGTTGCATTTAGTGGAATTCCTGTGGTTAAGGCAAGGAATAGATGGAAAGTGGAGTTAGCGTCAGGTTCTAGGGTGAACGCTGATATGGTTGCTCTTGATTGTAAGATTCAAATGAAACCTTTTACTACTTCAACGAACCTTAGGGTTATACCTTTAGGATCACATGACATAGTTTTGGGAATGGATTGGTTAAAACAACATCAAGCTATTTTGAATTGCAAGGATAAGATAATCACTTGTTTGGATGATGTTGGATCAGCTAGAGTTATTGCTGGAATCAAGAGACCCATCTCTTTGCGGACAATTTCTGCCAAGCAATTGGCAAGGTGTGCTTGAAAAGGCTGTAGTTTGTTTGCCATATCAGTAAATGAATTAAATGATTCCATGGATAAGGGTTCTTCTCACAATCATCCAGTCTTGCAGAGTTTTTTGGATGTATTTGTTGAAGAGATTCTGGGAATACCACCAAGAAGAGAAATTGATTTTTGGATCGATTTAGTGCTAGGAACGGAACCAATTTCCAAGACTCCTTACAGAATGATAGCTCAAGAGCTAATTGAATTTAAATTTTAGTTGGAAGAGCTTTTGGAGAAAGGTTTGATTCATCCTAGTGCATCACCTTGGGGTGCTCCGGTAATCTTTTTCAAGAAGAAAGATGGTTCTTTAAGACTTTGTATAGACTATAGACAGTTAAACAAGGTCACTATTAAGAACAGGTATCTTTTGCCTAGAATTGATGATTTGTTTGATCAAGTCAAGGGTGCCCAAGTATTTTTGAAGATTGATTTGAAATTCGGATATCATCAACTTAGAATCCAGGAAGCGGATATTCATAAGACAACTTTTCGCATTAGGTATGGGCACTACAAATTCACGGTAGTACCATTTGGGTTAACTAATGCACCTTCTATTTTTATGAGCCTTATGAATAGTGTGCTTAGAACTGTCCTTAATAAATTTGTATTGGTTTTTCTGGATGATATTTTGGTATATTCTAGCTCTGCGGAGGAGCATGATCAGCATTTAGAGCAAGTTTTGGAGTGTCTTCGTAGGAATAAACTATTTGCCAATCCTTTGAAGTGCGAATTCTTCAAGTTTGAGATTTGTTACTTAGGTCATATCATTTCTGGGGATGGAATTTTGGTAGATCCATCCAAAATTTGAGCTATTGTAGATTGGCCAGCACTTGCGAATGTGTCCGAGGTCTGAAGTTTCTTGGACTTAGCAAGCTATTACCGCAGATTTGTGTCAAACTTTTCCAAAATAGCACATCCTATCAGATCTCTTCAGAGAAAAGGGAAGAAATTTTTCTGGACAGAGGAGCGCGAGGTAGCATTTCAGAAACTTAAGGAATGTTTGACCAGTGCACCAGTTCTGGCAGTCCCTGATTCAGCTAAGGAGTTCATGGTTTGCACTGATGCATCTTTGGATGGCATAGGGGCAGTGTTGATGCAAGAAGGATGTGTTATAGCTTATGAGTCTAGAAAGCTTAAGAGTCATGAGGTGAATTACCCTACTCATGATCTCAAACTTGCAGCGATCATGCATGCTTTGACCAAGTGGCGGCATTTTCTTTTGGGACAACAATTTGAGTTACATACTGATCACCGAAGCCTTCAGTATCTTTTCACACAACCAGACCTCAACGCTAGGTAGTGAATATGGATGGAGTTCTTGTGTGAATATGACTTTGGGATTAAGTATGTGCAAGGGAAGGAAAACATTGTTGCTGATGCACTTAGCAGAAGGCAACATGAATTATCTTCTTTGATCTTAACAGTGATCTTAGGGATAAGATTCTTTAGAATCTTTTTGCAGATCATTAGTTTTAGGATGTTAAGGCTGTTATTGACAGTGGAAGCATCTTGGAAGGGCTTTTTGAGGGGTATTCAGTAAATTCTGAAGGTTTACTGCTTTTTAGGGGGAGCGTGTATGTTCCTAATTTGAGTGATTTGAGAAATTTGGTTATGTTTGAGGCTCACAAAGCACCATATTCAACTCATCCGAGTGTCAAGAAAATGCATGCTGACCTTAAGTGACATTATTATTGGCCTAGAATGAAGAGAGATATAGCAAATTTTGTGGCTCGATGCTTGGAGTGTCAGTGGGTTAAGGCTGAACATCAGCACCTTGCGGGACTATTGCAACCACATAATGTTCTAGAATGGAAATGGGACACCATTTCTATAGATTTTATTACTAGATTTCCTATTACTGCTCATAGGCATGACACTATTATGGTGGTAGTGGACCGTTTGTCTAAGGTTGCCCACTTTATTCCAGTTAGATCATCCTATAATGCAGCAATGGTTGCCAAGATTTTTATGGAGCAGGTAGTTAAGTTACACGGAATTCCTAAAAAGATTATTTCTGATAGGGATCTAGTGTCTACTTCATCTCTTTGGAGATCCATGCAGATTGAGTTAGGTACTCAACTAAATTTTAGATTAGCTTATCACCCAAAGATAGATGGACAAACTGAACGTGTTAATCAGATTTTGGAAGACATGCTTAGGATGTACGTAATGGATAGACAGAATAAATGGGAGGAGTATCTATATTTGGTAGAGTTCACTTATAATAATGGATATTACAGTTCCATAGGTATGGCACCATTTCAAGCATTATATGGTAGACCTTGTAGGATGCCTCTCAGTTGGGATAATTTGGAGGACAGGACTCTTTTAGGACTTGATATATTGCTAGATTTGGAGCAGCAAGTTAAAAGGATCAGAGAGCACCTTATTACTGCTCAAGATAGACAAAAGAAATATGCTGATAAGCATAGAATTGATCATCAATTCTTGGTGGGTGATAAAAAATTTCTCTGGGTAAGACCGCGTAAAAGTCCAATTCATTATGGAAAGGGATCCAAGTTAGCACCTCGATTTGTGGGTCTGTTTAAAATTTTGGAGCGGGTTGGACCAGTTGCCTATAAACTTGCCTTGCCACCAGGTCTTTCACACATTCATAATGTATTTCATGTTTCAGTTCTACATAAGTATATACCAGATATTGTTCACGTTCTTGATTGGAAAAATTTGCAGATTATGGATAGACAAATCATGTTGGAACTAGTGCAGATCATTCAAAGAAAAACTATGAGTTTAAGAGGGAGAGAAATAAGGTAGGTAAAGGTCCTATGAGACCCTGATGATGAAACATCTACTACCTAAGAGGACACTGAAATGATGAGAGTAGCTCATCCGTTGTTGTTTACTGACTTTCAGGAGAAAGTCAAAACCTAGAGGGGGAGGGTGTCATGCCTGACCACTACTCTGGGTTTTTTTGCAAATTAGGACTTTTTTGTTTTAAGATTTCTTTATGATGTTATGATTGAATTTCTGTAGAACTTGGTTATAATACTGTTGTTGAATGATGAGACTGATGCTGAGCATATTTTCTATGAAGAAATATGTTTTAGCAATAAATGTGATTTAGGATTTTATGTATTGAATTTGGCATATCATTGATTTCAAGTTGATAGATTATCGATTATATTATTATGTTTTGACTCTTTGTTTACTGCATTCTGTTTCATGTTGTATGTGACGTGATGTTGCATATATTTATAAATGGTTATATGTTGTATTTAATTAGAATCCTTTATTGTACTTTCATTCATGTCACTATACAGGGATTTAATGTTTAGATCGTGTTAACCCTTAAGATGGTTTCATTTCTTGACTCATATTGGATTGTTAATTGAGGGAACCATGGTTTGCATTTATATATATATATTTATTTATTTATATATGTGTTTTCTTATGATTAAGGTTTAACACCTTAGTGGAGCTTGGCATACATTTGTATTTGTTTTTAAAAAAAAAGAGTTAAATCACCTCATAAGCAATTAGCAATGATGTAACCCTAAATGGGTATCAATTGCTATGAAGGAGGGTAACATTGTTATTTTGTTTGAGGCATATTCATGGCAGTGGACTTGGAACTACCAAACTTATGGCACTGAAGTTGCAGTCGGCCATACCTTGATGTGAGTTGAGTTTTTGTTGGTTACGGGCCGAGTTTTGAGCCACATTGCTCTATTGATTTTACATCTGTGGTTTCGTGCTGAGATATTGGCATTTTAATGGGAGTTGGTTGGAAGGTTAATGTGCATATTTGGTTTAACTCGATGGAGTTATTTCTCAAAGTTTGGCTATTGTTGTTTATGGAGTTTCTACTTCACTCTATTGTGAAGTCTTCTATGAATTGTGTGAGTCGACATTGTAGAGTTTTCTCACCAGTGTTGGATTTTGTTTTTGGGGTTTTGGCATTAAGTTGGTTTGAGGAACAATCTTCCATCTTCAGTTATTCAGGTAGGGGGCAATTTCTTACCCTACTGTTTCACTTTGTTTGTGAATGCCATGTTACTTTCATTTTGTATAATGTAAAAGTTATCAGATTTGCATATTGTGAAATTTTACATTCAAAGATGAGTATGTTCACTGCGTGCTATGCAAAGCTCTGCATGTATTAACCTTTGAATGTGGAAGTTGTGGAGAGATATGTTTGGAAGTTGCTTCATTTATGTTTTTATAGCTTTACCCCAAACATATGTTTCCCACCAAGTTGAGTTTTGTGAGAAACATATGGTTGCGGTAGTGAGCATGTCAGTTGTTGTGTAATAGTGAGCAATTTTGTGCTTTCATTGGTATGAGCTTGTGAGAACCCATACCTCCAGCTTACTTGGTTATATATAGCAAATTTTGAGAGGCTCGGCCTTAGACTTGACAATGTTTTAAACGTGCTCGTATCTATTGTTGAGGGCAGAGACATTTTGTCAAATGGTTTGTGTGAAACATAGCAATGTTAAAATTGTCATGTTAACTTGCATAGCATTTTATGGGTAACGAAATGTTTGAAATTTCTTCAAGAATCATGGTCGATTATACAGTCTGAACATTGTTAGTTTGAATTTCTTATGACAGTTATCTTGTATTATGATATTGATGAGTAATTCGAGGGTTTTGTCATTATTTTTCTTTAGAAGTATGTCAAATCCGATAATATGATTAAATTATATATTGAAAACAGTAACTTCATTAACATTTGATAATGGTTTTGGAAATGACATTTTGTCAAATGTTTTAAAAAGGAAACTTGTTTCAAACTGGAAACTCTGTGACGGGATAAATTATTCCATAATTTATAATGGAAATTGAGTGTTAAATATCTATTGTTGTGGAATTAGTTGCAAATGAATAAGGCATTCTTTTCAAAAAAACATAGATACAGATAGGTGATGTTATATCAATAGGATCATTATGAGAAGAGATTGTGTGCTTCTGTTAGCTTAGGAATTTACATCCTAATTACTTCTGGCTATTAGTATGATGTAAATTACTTTGCATATTGGTGAAGTTTATTTTGAATTAATCTCAAACATTATATTTTATTGCTGATTGTAGTTAAAACTAGGTGGAATTTTATTATTAAACAGCGATGAAATTTCTATAGACATTTGAATATCCTAAGATATTGCAAGGATCTTTTGGCTACATTCGGATTCAATTGTGTTTAGTTTAGGCTATGAAGTACCTTATAGAATTTAGAGATTGTTTAGAGATTAAGTGTTTGAAACAAAATTCTTTACATACTGATATATTTTAGTTTGTGATTGGAATGTAAGTTATTTCATTTTGTGAAGCAGATTTATGATATACATTTGAAGATATGTCAATTGAAGTAAAATTATCATAGGTGTATTGTTTATTATCTTGGTCAATTCAAAGGATACGCTTAGCTTGTTATAATAGTAGAGATAAGTAGTACAGTACTGCGACTGGTAAATATCATTCAACTGATATAGCAGTTCAGTGATATTTACAAGATTGTAATATTGTAGTATTTACTTCTGTTATTATAATAACCTAATTTTTCTTTCAAATTGACAGTAGAAGATGAGAGTTTTAAAAGATGAAGAATGTATTATCATGAGAAAACTGACTTGTTATTAGTTACATGTACATTCTTAGAATATCTGTATGATGTGTATGTTAAGGATAGCTGTAGTGAACGTATATCGAGGTGGCTGAATATCAATTTATTCTATTCAGTTAATTAAATTCAATGATAATTTTAAAATGAATTGGGAGGGTTAATTATAAATAAAAGATAATTGGCCTTACCTATGACTTTAACCAGTAAGGTTAAGTACAGAGAACAAGGCAAGTCTCTATTGCATCATTTCACGAGTATTATAGAGAACCCCACTATGTGTTATCTAAGGGCGTACCATATACAGATGCAGTATCTTAGCACCATAGTGATGAAACCTCAGTATATATATGGTTCATTAACTGGTTATTCTTAGTGTGAGTTTAATTTTGCATTGTTTAGAAGGTGTTACTTCTTGCATAGTAATATTAGAATTGCACTATGTTATGTAGTTTGATATCTACTTTAATGTTGTGTGTGTGTGTGTGTGTGTGTGTGTGTGTGTGTGTGTGTGTGTGTTAATTCTGACATGTATGCAGGTGGACTACATTTTTTTAACTCAGTGTGTACTAAGCCCTCTGTGCGTTGTGTTGTATGTTTGTGTTATTTTCAGGTGTTCAAGTTGAATATCTAGTTTGATGGAAGACTATGTAAGTTATTTCCTGAAACTGAATTTGATACTTGTAAAATTTCATTTGTTGGACCTAGGCGTCTTTGAATGATATTGTTCATCTATATTGTATTGAACTCATTAAGTATAGACATCTTTATGGAAATATATATTGATGATATATTCTTTTATGTTGAGGTTTATATTTTTGAGAATGATTCAATCTTTGTACTGGATCTTGAAATTTGATGATTAAATAATAAAAAAATTCCATGGTTCTTTATGTTTGTTCATAGCTTAGTTTTATTTTTGCTTGTGTTGTGTTACAGTTTTTAAATATATTTTATTAAAAACATAAAACCAATTTGTCCTCCCTCCATATTTAAAATGCTAAATTTCAATGAAACTAATCTATTATATATATATTTTTAATTTTTTTAAATCAATTTACATACAAGTTCTGTTATGAAAACAAACACAACCTATCAAATCTGTCAATTTAACTTCTGGTAATCTTTTCCAAACCTTCATCTCGATTTTAACAATCCCAAATATGAATCTCCAAATTAACAAACAAGGGTTTCAAAAAGATAAAAGTCATTCCAAAGAACAACAAATTTCACAAGGGTTTCAACCCAAATGAATACTATAGATAATTTTATTCAGACACAGAGAAGACAAATATTTTCAATGAAAGAACTACTATGAAAAAATCATGAGATCCTACTATATCTAATGCTAAATGATAGACACACAAAATTCGCAAATAATTTCTTTTGCTTTCAAAAACCCTCTTTCTAGAAATTGGCTCCTCCAAACTTGTGTATCGATAAATGAGCTCTAAATCTCTAATAAAGAGTTTTTCCCCAATTTAGGGCTTTGATTGTGCAATCATGCGAAAACCCTTTTCCTAATTACTTTATTATATTTTAATTTCCTATGCAAGCTTTAAGCAATTTAATTAAAATAAACTTTATTAAATTAATGTTTTCTCTCTTATTAAATCACAAGAAATTTTAAATAATATATTTATTAATTCAACTAATAATATTATTTAGAGTTAATTATTTAAATAAAACTCCCAAATAATTATTATTAAATTTAAAAATATGCCAAAATTAGAACTTTAATAAAATCATTTAAATTTAATTATTTTCTCAATTAATTAAATATAATTAAATATTGAATTTTCTTTATAAAATTTCCATTAAATTAAATCATCAAATTATCTTTTAATTTGATCTAATTATATTAGAAAATCATCACAAACCCACAAGAATAAATACGAAAACCCAACTGAAGACAAAG
The DNA here is from genome assembly GCA_028749045.1 of Cupressus sempervirens. Classification (NCBI taxonomy): domain Eukaryota; kingdom Viridiplantae; phylum Streptophyta; class Pinopsida; order Cupressales; family Cupressaceae; genus Cupressus; species Cupressus sempervirens. The sequence goes on from CM053784.1 coordinate 624,076,734, forward strand.
AACACATAATCAAACTCTAGGGTCAAAATCATGAATTCACATCACTTGACAAATTTGGATAGGAAAAAAACTTAGATACTTGTCCTACCTTGTAGGACAATTGGCTTAGGTTAGGGTTTGGACTCAAAAATTATCTCCCCACTTATACCATTGAGATATTACGATAGGGTACACTCATCTTGGCAATTCAGGGAAGTCAATACCTGATACCTACAATCTACATAAAATCCACACATGTACATACTCATATATTCTAAACTAAATATGAAATGGTAGGAGTGGTGCATTGTGTAGATCTCAACTAGTAGGTGACTATGACTCCCTCCCTCAACCACATCAAGAACGTCAATCATAAAGTAAAATAGATGAGTACACCATACACATGCAAGTATGGGGTAAGTAACCATAAAATTGTATATAAATAATCCATCTACTATCATCATGAGATAACTGAAAATCACTAAATGAACATACATGTATCATCATTGAAATAATCATGAATACATGAAGTAGCTAAGCAACTCATCACATAAATCAAATGAATATGACATACATCTAATCAAATTTGGTAACCAAGTACCACTAATCATAAAACATAACCATAAAAAAAGCCTAAAAGAATCTAAAAATACAACAAGAAAATTAAATTAGGGGTAGGCATTACAATATAAACAAGTATTTTGGAGTTTAGGGATGTAGGTTTTCTATGTTTAAGTGTTTTCCCTAGGTGAGATAGTGAGCAGACTGGTGAACAATGCTTATGAAATGGTAATGTGGGAATGCACCATGAGATCAAAGGGCATGGTTTTGAAGAACATAGTATAAGAAAGTATGGTATATAGGGTTTGAGTTATTGAATCCATTTACTTGGATTTTGCACACCATATTGTGATTGCCAACTTAGTAAACTGGAAATCCTTAAAAATAGGTCTAATTTCAGTAAAGTGGTGTATGGGTGACTTGGGAAACCTAAACCCAAAAAATATTGAAGGTCTCTGGCAAGGATATCTAAAACCTAGATTAGTTCTAGGGCTAATTTAGCAATTTTTTAAACTATAGCAAGAAAGCCTAATTTCAAGGCCTAATTATGCCTAAAAGAGTTGTTAGGCCTAATTGTGAAAAAAAATTGGAATCAATAACAAAAGGACACCCAAAACTATTGAGATAGGGTCAAGAATGGGAAAAGTAAGTTTTCAATAGGCCAATCTACATTCCCAAGTATAAGCCATGAATATAGGAGTGTTTTGAAGGACTTAACTAGGTGTGTCTTGATTGGAAAGAGTGAGTGTTGAACTGTGGTAGTGAGATCCTTGAATAGTGGGGAGTTGAGTATGCTCTTTTCAAGGTAAGGGTTGGGAAAAATAACCCTAAGGGACCTAGGAAAAGGTCCACTAAAATACCTAGAAAAAGGTCTAGGAAGGAGCCAAGAGTGACTCATTAAAGGATCTCCCTATCACATAATCTCATAGATTGGAAAAATGTGTTATCTCACCACTAAATAGTAATCAATAACCAAACCTATTATGATTCTATAATAAGATATCACCAACCATCATCTATAAGTTTCTAGTTTACTTGTGTTATAATATTTAGAATAACTGAGAGGGGGTTGGGGGGTGAATCAGTTATCTTCAAGTCTAGATGTACCAATTCAACTTTCACTAACTTAAAAAAATCTCATTAAACCACTTGGTCCATACAAAATATCATCAACAAATTAATATTATGTTTGTTAATTAGTTCTTTGTTTAGTATATGTTGACTAACAATAAATAAATTAATAGTAAATAACCTATATCACACATGACATTCGCACATATATGACACTGAGATTTAACATGAAAACCAAATTTGGGAAAAACCACCAAGTAACATGCTACCACTTTTCTCTCTTCTAAAGTGAGCTTGATTAAGAGCCAACCCTATTAAAAGTTACAAAACACACTGTTAGGTGTGATCATATTAAAGTATTTAATTTTCCTATTACGAGTGGTGTGGTTAGAGGACTTTGGATCATTTAACTAAAATATCATCTTGATTAAAAGATTTACAAAATTACTATTAGGTCAACCTTTATTAAAGTACTTTGATTACCATAATGGGTAGAAAGTAGCAACAAGTTTGATCTATAAAACACAAATCACTTTGCAAATTTGGATCTCCATTTGGATCATTTGTTGGTTCATTGACTAGACTTCATTAACATCTACATCATTGATCTACTTGGAAACCCTTCAAGAAATCACACTTCACCAATCTCTTACCTTCTTGTTTTCTACTATTCTTCACATGTTCTCCTTAAGATCACCAATCAATAATGAACCAACCTTGAAAAACATCTCTTATGCCTCCCTAAATTGGTAGTTTTGATCTTTTTCCACTTAAACATCATTGTAGATCTTAGGGTTAGGTTATATTCAATGAATCCATCCATCTTTTTGTCCTTCTACTCCTTTCATGATACTTCTAGAAACTTCTCTTTAAATCCTGGTCACATAAAAAAATCAATTCATGCATTCCCTTGTCATCCACATGTTTTGACTAATCCAAAAATTCAACTATGTCAGCCTCAAACTTGACTCTTTTAGAAACTATTATTTTGATAACACCTTGCAATCACTATGTTATTCTGCTTGATTGTTACTGTGTATCTAGTCACTACTATTCTGTCTCACTCAGCTTGAACTAGCTTGCTTGGTCTTCATTTCACTCGATTTCTACTATATTTTGCTTCTTCAACTTGCTCAACCATAACTATCACTAAGCTAATATTATTTTCTTGGATAACTATTGAGTTTCTTAATCTTTTGTTTGAGCTCCTTCATTAACCTACCACATTTCACTAAGCTTTTCTTATGTTTAACTCAACACTTCTATACCTCATACATTGAGTGAAAAATACATCATCTTGTCAAAGACAAACTAATCAAGTGTCCATTTTAATTCCATCATACTTGCTACTCTTTACTCAACAACTTTACTAGTTCATCTGTTCATCTCTCTTTTCAAATCCTCTTTGTCAATCAACTGATATGTCACTCTACACTATTGATAAATGTATCTTGAGTAGGTTTGACATTAGTAACAACATAGCAATTTTTTGAATTGTAGTTTCTAACAATCTCCCTCTTTGACATTGATGGAAACACCTCTAGTTACCATACAAATGCAAAAGACATTCCCATGATGTATCAATAACAACTCCCTCTATGATTTGAGATAGATCATCATTCATATCCTTAGTTTCATTCCAGTTCTCATCTTGCACTCACTTACACATATCCCTCTATGATACCAATTTTAAATTATTCAATGCTAACACCAATTTCAATACCAATAGTATTGGAAAAACCTCTTTCAAATCTCTTCTTGTAATTTAGCTTCTCCCTCTATCACTAGATGATTACACCTCTAGTTCTATCCACTCTTTGACATGCATCTAGCTACCTATGTCTCCCTCTTTTAACAATAATCACTTCATATAGATTCTCCCTCTTTCATTTAGATATAAGATGATAACTATACATATATCTCCCTCATGATAATGATATGAATGGTAACTTAATTACACATTATCCCTCTTTGAAAACATTTCCAAAGACATCAATCATTCATGTATACAACATCCTCATGTCACTATCTAACTAGTATAGAAATGTCACTTTCTCTTTCATTTTTAACTTAACTCCTTATAGTCTCATCTACTCACACTTTAGCTCATCTTTTCACAATCTTTAGAAAACTAATAAAGTCTGACCTCTTTCCATCAATGTGTAATATATTCTTATCATAACATTCGATGCAATGCATCATCTCTTCTCAACTTTATTTAGATAGGGGAATCACCCCTAACTTTCCTCTTAGGTACTCAAAATAATATATAGGTAATTCCTTAGTGAATATATCATCTATATGTCCATTTGTGTTCACATACTCTAGTCTCACTTCTTTGTCTTGTACTAACTCTCTTAACTAATGATTCTTGATAGCAATGTGTTTGGTCTTTATGTGTATCACAAGATTATTTTGTATGCTTATAGCACTTGTCTTATCACAATATATGACAATAGGTTCAATAATCCTTTCCTTCATACCTTTCAACATTTTCTTGATCCACACAATATTTGAACAATTGACTATTGCAACAACGTACTCAACATTTTTTGTGGATTGAGAGATACATTTTTTCTTCTTTTTTGTCCATGAGATTAGTCTCCTTCCTAGAATGAAAGTGAATCCACTTGTACTCTTTCTGTCATCAATGTTTCTAGCCCAATCAACATTTGTGCATACTTTTAGCTCAAATTTGTCACTCTTTTTGTACCATAATCTACAACCTTATGTTCCTTTTAGATATATCAATATCCTTTTCACAACCATCATATGATTCTTTCTAGGATTAGCAGAAAATATAGCAACAATAACAACTGCTAATGTAATGTAAGGTTTGTTATGTACAACATATTACAATTTTTTAGTCATTGATATGTATAATGTGTGATTCACCTTAGATGAGTCATCACTCTTTGAAAGTTTATGAGTAGTAACCATAGGTGTTTCAACTGGTCTTGAGTCCTCCATTCCAAAAATCTTATATCTCTTTGTTATACTTTGATTGAGTAATATAAATACCTTTCTTCATCTAAAAAATTTGTAACCAATATAGAACTTATCTCTCCAAACATTGAAATCTCAAATTCCTTCTTCATTTCATTATCAAATGACTTACACAAAAAAAAATGTCTATCAAATATGATATCATTAACAAAAAATTCTGCTAGCAATATCTTGTTCTCAGATTTACTTTTCAAGTATAGATTGGTATTTTCATTAGTTCTTACAAAACCAATTTTCACCAAATAAGTGTTTAACCTTTCATACCAAGCTCTAGGGGCTTGCTTCAAACCATATAAACCTTTATGTAGTTTTTATACCATATTTCTCTTGCTAAGATCAAAAAAATCTTTAGGTTGATCACTGTAGGCTTCATCTTCTAAGATACCCTTCAAAAATGCAGATTTAACATCCATTTGGTATACCTTGAATCCTTTGTAAGTAGAATATGCAAGAAAAGTTGTCAATCCTTCCAACCTTGCAACTTGCTCTTGTGCATATACCTTACAAACTATTCTTTCCTTATTCCTTGTAACTTCACCTTTCTCATTCAACTTATTTCTAAATACCCACTTTGTTCCAATCATATTCTTGTCCTTTGGTCTGGCCACCAATGTCCATGTCTTGTTCTTCTCTATTTGATCAATTTCTTCATTCATTTCATTAATCTAGTCTTTATTTTCCAAGGCCTCTTTAACTGATTTAGGTTCAACCTCACATAGTAAACATGTATCATTCTTCAACTTACTTCTTGTCATGAGTCATGAATCTTTTCTTCCAATGATTTTTTCTAGTGTATGATTCCTCTTTGCATACTTTAATAAGATAAGTTTAGGACTTCTTTCTTCTTCTTGTCTTTCACTTGGTTCTTCTTTCTCTTCTACTTTAGGTATCTCTGGCTACAACTCAACTTGTTCTAATAGGTGTTCAATTTCTTCTCTTTGATTTTAAGATTCTATTTTTTATAACTTGGTTCCTACAACCTAACACTCAAAATTCTATTGATGCTTGGTAGATATCTTATGTTGAACCTCAACAGTGCCTAGCTACTGATGCTCGATAACATTTTTCTATGGTTCTAGTAAGGTGCTAAGTTCAACTTCATTGATGTAGACAATTTTTTTGTAATCTTCATGTTCTTTCTTGCATTCTTCTTCATTCTTTTCTACAAATTCATCAACTCTAACATTTGTAATTTCCATAATTTTGTAGTGTTAGAATTCAAAAACTTATAAGCCTTTCTTTTAGTGGAATATCCTAGAAATGTGACTTCATCACTTTTTCCATCAAGTTTTCATTTCCTTATATCTTTCAATATATAACACTTTCTTCCAAAAATTTTGAAATAATTAACATTAGGTGCATATCCATGCCAAAGTTCCTGAGGTTTTTGGTTTCTAACTTTCTTTACTTGAACTTGGTTCGGAGTATAGACTACAATATTTACACATTATTTTCAACACTTTTTATGGAATGTTCATCTCCATCATTAGTGTCCTTGTACAATCAATGATTGATCTATTCCTTCTTTCAACTATTCCATTATGTGGTGGAGTTATAGGCATATTCATTTATCTCTTGATTCCTTTGTCATTGTAGAATACATTAAACTCATCTGATATGAGTTTATCTCCTCTATTCGATCTCAAGCACTTTAGACATTTTCCTATTTCTTTCTCAACTCTAGCCAAATATCACGTAAACATTTTAAATGCATCAAATTTTCTTTAAGAAACATCACAATCATCATTCTAGAAAATTCATCAACAAATAGAATGAAATATTTGTTACCATAATAGCTTTTCACTCTAATAGGTCTACATAAATTAGTATGAACCAATTCCAAAATATCATCAAAATAATAAGTCTTTCTCTTGAAACTAAACTTTATCATTTTTACCATTTGACATTGTTTACAAATCACTTTGTCAGGTCCCCTCAATCTTGGTAACCCTCTTACTCTTTAAATTATCAAAGTTCACACGACATTACCTCTGATGCCATAACCAAATATCTTCAAATTATGAAAAGAGACAAGTATCTTTAGATAGGTCTAGATAGAAAAAGTTACCTCTTGTTTGATTATCACTTCCAATTAGTTCACCAATGGCACCATAAATCTTTGCCTTCCTATTTTGAAATTTAACTTGATAGCCTGAACTAATCAACTATGCCACACTTAACAAGTTATATTTTAAACCATCAACCCAATATGCATTGTCATATATGATCTTATCATTAAGTATATTTGATACTTTACCTTTTACATATTATGGTGCATCATTTTCAAACTTAACACTACTTCCATTATAATGTTCTAGAATTGCAACCTTAAATGTATCATTAGTCATATGATGTGAACAACCATTATCAATTATCCATCTATCATTCTTGTTCACATGTAAAATCAATACAATTTTCTCATCTTCATCATATTCATCTTTTGTTGTAACATAAACAATCTCTTCATCATTTTCATCAATAACACTATTAGAACCATCTTCTTTAGCATTGTAACATGATTTCTTACCTTTTCCTATGTGATTTTTGTTACCTCAGTTGTCTCAGCTTTCTCTTGTTCCTTTATATTTGTATCCTTCTTTTCTTCCTTCTAATCTCTATCAGGAGATATTGTAGTAATATTACCAACTCTTTTATATGTAAAACAAATAATAGGGAGTTTACCTTTGTATTTTACTTTTCCTCTTGGTAGCCTTCTTGTGAATAATGCTTCAAGATCATCAAGATCATCATCTGATTCACTATCACTATCCACACCTCTTATTTTCTTCTTTCTCTTAGATCCATTAAGGGTTACTTGAGACTTTAAGGTACATTTAGTACTAGCAAGTGAATAATTATCAAAATTTGACAACTAAAGTGCAGTGAGTCTACTAATTAGGCTATCCAAGGTCAGATCATTACTAGCTGTACATCTCAGTTTTTGAATTGCAGATAGCCTAATTACATAGATGGGAAGTAAAGTCCTCAATACCTTACTTATCACTATCTCATTAGATATTATGCCTCCATATCCTATAATATAATTCACAACCTCTTTGATTCAGCCACAATATTGTGCAATAGTTTCATCTTCTTTCATTCTCATATCATCAAATTTACCTCTCAAGTTTTCCACTTTAGCTCTCAACACATTTTTGTCTCCACAGTGGATTTGTGCTAGCTTGTCCCATATTTTCTTTACATCATCAAATTTGACATATCGCATAGAAGATGCTAGATCTATTATCATTTGATTATGGTCCTTCTTCTCCTTCATTTGTTCAACAATCATGGGTCTAGGAACCTTAATGTATTCATTTTCTAGGGGATTTAAGATGAAAGCCTAATTTGGAAAGAACTACTAAGTAACATGCTACCACTTTTCACTCTTCTAAAGTGAGCTTGGTTAAGAGCCAACCTTGTTAAAGGTTACAAAACACACTATTAGGTGTGGCCCCGTTAAAAGATTTAATCACCCTGTTAGGAGTGACCTAGTTAGACGAATTTGGATCATTCCATTAGAATGTCACCCTAATTAAAGAATTTACAAAATTATTATTAGGTCAACCTTGGTTAAAGGAGTTTAACTATCATAATGTTTAGAAAGTAAAAATAGGTTTGATCTATAAAACCCAACTAACTTTGTAAATTAAGATCTCCATTAAGCTCATTTTTTGGTTCATTGACTAGACTTAATTAACATCTCCATCACTAATCTTCTTGGAAACCCTTCCAGAAATCACACTTCTCAACTACTCTATTCTTCACAAGTTCTCCTTAAGATCACAAATAAAAAATGGACCAACCTTGAAAAACATCTCTTATGCCTCCTTGAATAGGTAGTTTTAATCTGTTGTCACTTAAACATCATCATAGATATTAGGGTTAGGTTAGATTCAAAAAATTTATGAGGCCTTGTCCTTATTTATCATAGCACATCTGATACATTTTTATTTTGGTACATTATGACTCGATATGCTAAGATATTGTTTGATGGACTGAATATTATTATGTTATTTTATGTCATGTGATGCTTTACTTTGAGATGCTTAATCATGTTATTTGATGTTTTATGAGCATGCATATTGATGTTGTAGTACAGTAAATGAATTTAGGATTAAGAATATGATTAATGTTTTAATTATGCTTTTTTTTTAATGGTTAAATATATGAGCAAAAATGAGATAATTGTTATTTAAATGAAAGATTGATGTTTTGATTAATGTGATTAGCTAGATGAATTTAAATATATACATGTGATTTTTCTCGAACTACGAATGTGTGAATTGAGTGTGCAGGATTATCAGCAAGTCCAAATCTAACAAAGAATTGATAATTAACCCTATGTACAATTTGTGAGACCCAAGGTTGAGTCTAATGAAAGATGCAGACCCTATTTTTTCATATTTTATTTGTATTCTAATCTAAATGTGTGTATCATTCTATAATCTAAAGTGTTTGATGTTATGTAATAGTGGATCTTATGGTGTCACTTGACATTGATAATTCATATATGTGTATCAACATGATAATTAGGGTTAGCTAAGTAACTTGCTAATCTAAGATGGATTAAGTTAGTAACCTAAGACTACTTAGTTGGTAACCTAGATTAATTAACCTAATTAGGGTTTAGTGGCAAATTTTCTTTCCTAGGGTTTTTAGAAAGTTCAAATATTTAAAGCCAAATTAATAGGTCCTAAAATGATCCTAGAGGCCTAAATTAATGCAAACCAAGTGCCTAGAGGGTATGTGTATGGGTTGGAGACATTTTTCACCTCTCTAGACCCTTTTGTTGACTTTTATGACCTCCTAAATATCTCAATTTTCCTTTAGTAGGAAAATTGAACTTCTTCATGAGTTTTTCAAGTTTAGATCCACCAAAAAGGTTGTCTTAATGGTAGGATCAAGTTGGAAGACCCTTGAATGCCATAGTCAAGTATGGAATTATTGTAATTTCTAGGTGGGTGAGTTAGAAGTCTATTTAGTTGCAAATTTGAGGGTTGAAGAGTGTCCACCCAATCTCTACATTTAGAGAGAGAAAAGCCAAGATTGAAAGATGAAGAAGGATTAGCTCTTCTCAAAATTTTATTTTGCCATAACCATTTGTGAAGGTAGGAATTCTTCACAATCTAGTTCTTCATGATGTCTTTTCATTTTCTTAAGTAGGCCTTTTTCATGTGTGTGTGTGTTCGTATGTATGATGAAACATGTAAGGGATGGTTTGTTATGGGTTTCTTAATTGTTTTTGTTTCGTGTTTTTACATTTTTCTTTATGAGGGAAACTATAAGGGTTGTGTTAGCAGTACTTTCCCTTGGATAGGGTAGAAGTGGCCATGTATGAGAGGAGCACCTTAGTTGGTCTTTTGGTCAGTGTAGAGTCTCTCCTCATGATGAGGAGAGGGAGAAAAGTAGGGTGTTATGGGCCCCTATTTGTTAATACAAACTATATTATGTTTGGGAGATAAGAAGTGTAAGAATAAAAGTTCTTGTGATTATTAGCCTCAAATGGGGCATCTATTTTGGTGTTGTGATTGACTTCTCCTATCCTAGAAAAATCCACTTTCTCCCTAGTCTTGGTTCAATAAGGAACTCATTGTGCAAACGTAGGATGGGAGAAATTGTTTGTGTTGAATCTATTTTTCACCGAGTCAGTTTTAGTTCTCCATGGTTACCTTGATGTTATTTGTAGATTTTTTAGTTGACACCTTGATAAGGAGCCAAACTTTTCCTCAAGATAATGATCATGTTGTAAAATTATTGTTAAATTCATTTTTTTAAATGATAATGATACCAGATTTTCTTCCCTAGTTGTTTCCTAATGGAGTCCTTGAATCGGGTGTTTGAATAAAATAAATAAGAAGTGGCTAGCCCACTTGTGTTGAAAAATGAACAATTTATTTCATATGGCATTCTTTATAATTCAATTCATATGCATATGATTAATGGTGATTAAATGAAATGATGTTACTTAAAGATTATACAATTTGATTACAAACATGTGTTAGAGGAAATTCGATTTATATGGTGGTTATTTCTTTTTGCAATGTGGTGACTATTGAAATATATATATATATACACACTCCTACTTTAGTGCATAAATATAACATCAAAGGACTATTCTATAATTCATCTTAGAAAATGGACAAAAAAAAATCCCCTTATGCCATGTTTAAGAATTGTATGAGAAATTTAACACTTGTGAAAAAAATGATCCTTAAGAAATTTACCTATCTAGAGAAAAAATGCTCTCTACCTATTGTATGAGAAACTTGAATTCATTTTAGAATAGAGCATATTCCCTCAAATATTCCCTTTTAAAAATCCTTCTTGTTATTCAATTAATAGTTTGTAATTATAAAATATATTACATAAATAAATAAATAAACAAATAGAAAGATAAACTATAGAATTAAGCCATACCTATCCTCACACAACCTTATCTCAACCCTCACCCTATTAACTTTATTTCATAACTCAGTCTTGCTAATGTCACCCCACCCTACAAAGAAAATGCGCAAGCCAAAGGATTAGTTAGGACTCTATATTCAAGCATAATTGAATGCAAAAAGAATAAAACAATAAATGAAAATTTCCCCTTCAAGGATTTGAGCATAGGTTTGGGTAAACATGCTTGAGGTGGGAAAAAAGGGAGTTTAAACAAGTCTAAATGCTTAATGCAAAGCCATACAATTCTTTCGCCCACCCTCCTATTTAAAATATTCTTCCCATGTCATCCTTGGTATGAGGTAAGCTTGCATCTTGGGTAACGCTCCAAGTGTTGTCAAGGAGAAAAAAATCAAGTGGTAAAAAAGGTGTTGATGTTTGCTTAAAAAATTTAATCACCCTCCCTTCCTTGCTTAGCATGTTGACCTTTTCTCCCTAACATACCAATTTTGGAGAAAGGGTTTCTTGGGTAGCATGAAGATCAATTGGTATCACGTGCCTATGCGGGAACTTCCTTATGAATCTACCCATGACAAGAGGGGATAGGTGGCAGCTAGGAAATGATTTGAAAGAATTTTTTTACCACCCTCCATTTTAAACAATCAACTTCCTTCCCAAGAACTTTACCACCTTACACATGCCCTTTCTCCATCATTTTGGCAGTGTGACCTCCATTTGGTGAAGCTCACATGAGCCTAGGTGGACATGGAGTTAGTGGGGTTAGGTGGCAAGGTTGAATTGGACTTAGTTTAGGATTAGTTAGGAGGAGCTAGTAAGGGTAGAGGTTAAGTGGAAGTGATTAGGAAGAGTTAGTGGGTTTTGTGTGTTTTGGTAGAGTTAGAAAGTATTAGTATATTGCTTAGTTAGTAAAGGTTAGTTAGTAGAATTTAGTGTTAGATAAAGTTTTTATTGTTGAGTGCTAGATTTATAATTAGTTTAGTTTGTTTTTAATATAGTAAAATTTAAGATTACTTTTATGTAAAAAAAAAATTAGTAAGTAGAATTAGTATTTTATTAGTATTGTTTTAGTTTATTTTAATTTAATTTAATATATTTTTGTCATGTAAGATTTGAAGGGGTTAGAAATTAGAATTATAGATTTGCAATTAGAATTGTTTAATTTTTACTCGAAATTGACAATTAGATATGTTGTCATTTATCTTTGAAAGAAGAATCTAGGAGTAGTATAATTTAAAAGGGGGATAGATTTATTTTTAAATGTTTGAGTTTTAGTTTTAATATTTAAATATTTTTAATAATCTTGTAAATATTAATTTCTATAATTATAGTTTTTATGAAGTTTAATGTGTAACTAAAGATGATAGTGTATTGGTTAAGACTCAGTCAAATGTACATTTTAATGTTGAATTTACCTGTGAAACAAATGTCTCGAATAATTTTGATAGTCAATATTTTTATGATTGTAACCAATTTAAGAGTTCAACTAGTTTTATGGTATTTTGACGAACGTTCTAAAGATGATGTAACCTATTTCAGCTAGGAGATTTAACCAACACATGAAATGAACTATGGAACTCTAGAAAACCTAATGTGTCTTATGTGTGTCTTTAGTCAAATGTGTATTAACATAGTGGATTAATTAACTAAAAAAAATTGTGTGTTTTTGCCCTGGTATTTTGGGCATGACAAAATCCATCCATCTTTTTGTCCTTCTACTCCTTTCTTGATACTTCTAAAAAATTATCTTTAAATCCTAGCCTTTGATTGCATAAAACACTCAATTCATGCATTTAATATGCCATCTCATCAATCCTTATCATCCACACATGTTGACCAATCCAAAAATTCAACTATGTCAGCCTCAAACTCAATTTTTTTACAATTTGTTATTTTGCTGACACTTGACCATCATTGTGTTCTTATGCTTGGTTGTAACTATGTTAGCATGAATGCTTATGGTATTCCTATAGGGTATTATCCTAATAATTGGATAGATGGTTAGTATGATTGACATGTTGCATTCATGACTATAATTTTCATTGATGTCAACATAGTATTATTTCTATGAAGACTAGCAAAGTAGCAGATAGAGAAAAAGGTCATACAAACTATATATTTATGATGAGGTAAAGCACAGTTGAGGATATGTACTACATGGTGTCCTAATGAAGTGGATATTTTTGTATATAGCGATTCAAATACATGCAAGAGTTATTAAAGAATTTTAGAAGATAGTGTGCAAACAGGGTACCACTTCTTGGTTTCTAATGCTTGGATTATATCTCCTAACAAGGATAGAATCATCATGATAAAAGTTAGATAGATATAGTAGATATCATCATGATGATGTCAACAAGTGTTCAAGAGAAAAGGCCTCATGTTTAAAATGTTGTAAAGACTGTGAGCTGACAGTGTTGTGTAACTATAATGAATTGTATTATCTTTATGAGGTCCTATTATAATTAATTGAGAAAGCTTCAAAGCTGACTCAAGGAATTATTTTGAGGATATGGTATAAAGGAAGGTTATTTTCCTTGTGATGAAGTGTGTAATTCACTATAGAAATTGTGTGATATGTGAAGTACTTGGTAAATATGAGTAAACAATCCAAGGGATTATTAGATGCAAAGTTGGTGATCTAGTATTGAGATATGAAAGAGGGTTGGTTCAGTCAAGAGGACATAGGAGTTCAATTTATTCTATTTCTTTGATTCTATAAGGAATAATACAAATATAAGTTGGAGAGTAAGTTGAGTGGTCTTGCTCTTGAATTTTTTGGACAGTGGGTCATTCTATCTTCTATAACTTCTAACAAGGTTGTCACAACTCCTAAAAGGGTCAGAATCTCCTAACAGGGATTCAAAGTCTCCTAATAGGGACTATTATGTACCGTATGTATTTCATTGGCTCTTAATAGAGTCCATCCTCTTACAAGGAACTTTGATATTAGTACATCATTTTGTGGGTACCATTTCCACTAGGATTTTCCATCTGATCAAGGGTTTCCCTAGTTTATATATATGGTGTTATTGTGTGTGTGTGTATTCTTAAGTTTTCTAGTTATATTATTCACATGGTTAAGGATTAATAATTTTGATAAATAGTTGGATAACTAATTCTCCCCCCCACCTCTCAGTTATCTTGGTGGACTTTACTTTCTAAGAATTAGTATCTAAGCTTGATTCTTCTCTCTGTTCAATAACTTGAATATCATTATGAAAATCATTTTTAGTCTCAAAGAGAACTTCAACATTTTCTATAATAGGTTAAATTTTAGTTTCTTCTACATTATAATTATAATTCGACATTCTTTCTTTAACTCAAATATTTTCATCCACTTTTACATTTGTGCACTCAATAATAGTCTTATTTCTTTGATTAAAACATCTATAAGCTTTTCTTTTCAATGAATAACCAAGGAATACAACTTCATTTCTTCTTGCATAAAACTTACCAATATCATCACTCTCTCTATGTAACACTTACTTCCAAAAATAATGAAATACTTCACTAAGGGTACATGTCCAAAACATAATTCATAGGGAGTCTTGTTTGTACCATTTCTAATTTGCACTCTATTCATTGTGTATACTGTTGTATTGACTTCTTCTCTCCAAAACGTCTTGGATACATCATTATCAAACATCATGACTCTTATTTGTTCTATCACAGACCTATTTCTTCTTTCAGCAATCCCATTTTTCTCAAGGGTCTTAGGTGTTGATAGTTGTCTCACGATGCCATTCACTTCAAAAAAGGTGTTAAACTCATTCGAGGTAAAATCTCCACCTCTATTTGATCTCAAACATTTTATCTTTACTCTGGATTCATTATCAACTCTATTCTTAAAAAACTTAAACTTTTCAAATGCCTTAGATTTTTCTTTAAGAAATGCTACCCATATAATCCTAGTAAAATCATCAAAAAAATCATGAAGTACCTTTCACCATAAAATATTCTTGTTCTAGTAGGACCACTCAAATCTATATGAAAAATCTTTAATTTTGTTGTTGTAGTGAACTTCTTGCTAGAAAAAGAAACTTTCTTCTACTTAGCCATAACACATTCTTTGCATACAACATTAGTAGGCTTCACAAGTTTAGGTAAATCTCTAATAGAAAATGTACTAATAGTCTTCAAAATATTATCAAAATTTATATGAAAAAATCTTGTACGCCATAACAAACTAATATCCACTTTTGCAACCAAGCATGTCATCCCTGAACGGTTTAATTAAAAGACATTATCTTTGGATCTTGTACTAGTGCCAATCAACTTACCATTTTAATCCTTTATAATTCATGTCTTGTCTATAAATTAAAACTAATATCCTTTATCAACCAACTATCCAACACTTAATAGATTATGCTTTAATCCATCAAAAAAGTATACATCATTAATGTTAGTCTTTCCATCAAGAGTAATAGATCATATTCCCTTTATATGACAAGTTGCATTGTTACCAACTCTGACAATTCCTCCATCATGACTATTAAACTTAACAAACTTATTCGTGTCACTAGTCATATGATGTGAACAACCACAATCTACGATCCAATCAACTTTCTTTTCAACCTACAAAAGTGGGGATTTCTCTTCTCTGACTTATTTTTTATGAGTTTCTTATGTTATGGCTAAAAATCCTAACTCATCATCACTTTCACTCTAAAATCTTTCATTATACTCATTATACTAATTTTCATATAAACAATATCTAGGCCTTCTAGAATTGAAATTATTCTTGTACTTGTTCTCTCTTTTAGGACACTTAGAAGCATTGTGACCAAATTCACTGCAACTCCAACATTTAAAGATTCTCTTATTGTTTGGTTCTCTCCTTACAAGTAGGGAAATTCCTTCTTCAATTCTTCTATCATCCTTAGATTTGGATCAACTACTGCTAGCATAGTCTCCACTAGCTCTTAAACTTCTTGACAAGGAAGGGAAAACACTGAAAGCAGTAAAATTTGTTTTTAAAGCACTAAAATTTGTTTCCACTCTTGGGAACTCTTCAATTTGCTTCAAGCTCACTTTTGTTGCTTCCAATATTCCAAGTAGAATCTCTTTGATAAACTTATGTCCAAAGATTATGTCATCCACAAATATCACAATAATCAACAATGCATTCATTATCATCAGCCAATACCCTGGACCCATACATAGAAAATGAGTCTTCATCTTTTCTTTCCAACTATCATAATTAACTCCATTGAATTTAGGACTTTCTTTTATGAAGTGACATGCCATTGATATCTTAAATTGTTAAGAATCCTACTTCAAGTACTTGGTGCTCTGATACCAATTGTTATAAATTAAAGTCCATGAAGAAAATTAGGGGTCAGGGGAATTAGTTATTTTGGTGGACTTTACTTTCTAACAAACTATGTAGCTTGATCACTATTGTTCAGTCTTTCTCAACTTCCACTGGCTCACTTGGTCTTCACTATGCTTAGTTGCTACTACATTTTTCTTCTTCAACTTTCTTGACCATAACTATCACTTGGATAATATTAATTGATACGTTAACTCTTGAGTTCCTTAATCTTCTATTTCAACTCCTTCATTGACCAACCACATTTCACTAAGATTTTCTTGTGTTTAACTTAACACTTCTATACCTCATATATTGAGTGAACAATACATCATCTTATCAAATACTAACTGATCAAGTGCCTATTTTAATTCCATTATAAATTCTCCTCTTCACTCAACAACTCCACTAGTTCATCTAGTCATCTCTCTTTTCAAATCTTCTTCATCAATCAACTGATATGACATTCTACACTGTTAGTAAATATCTCTCCAATAGGCTTGAAATTTACAATATTTTTTAAAAAAACTATGAAACATTGTAAAATCCACATAAATCATACAATATTTTTTTTAAAACTATGAAACATTGTAAAATATCATGTCATCACTTAAATCCAAATATGCACAATCTACTCCACCTATCCATCTATGTTAGGGCTTTATGTCCCAAAACCAAATCCTTCATCACTTTTATCTATCTTGGGTTCATGTGTCTCTCCTCCTACTATCCATACCATCCATAACTCACAACCTAGTTAGCCTATAAAAATCAAGATAAAAAAAGGCACACATCTTTAAGAACCTTCCAACTATACATCTACACTGGCCCATCCAAAAGACATCTATTTCATTCCCATCAAATTCAAAATCTAATGCAGGTTTATTCTTAGATTGTTGGTGAAATTGTATCACCCAAAAAAATCCTCTTGCTTTTTCTATTCATTATTCATTTGAAAAATTCTCCTATTGGTTTATCTTGTGATATTTAGTTGGTTCATTTCTTATGTAGCCCTCATGGCATGGTCTAGGCATCATAGAGATGCTATGTCTAATTTTTCATCTTTTTCTAATGTTCCCAAATGATGTTATCTTAAGATTTGTTTGGTCCTATACTAGATTTTTTGTTCTAATGGTGAGGGTGGCAAGTTTCAACTTGCAATGGATATTCATGGAATATGATGTGAATTTGAACATTTTTCTATGTTATACTATGTTTCATCAATCCTCTTTCATGTTTGTATGACACGATGCATTCATTTGAGGATATTCTTATTATTTGGATCTTGACTTATCTATTTGTAATATGTTTCCCTTTGTCTTAGAAATTAATGACTGAATAAGCCAACTTGTGGCTAGTTATCTTGTATATATGTAAGGTAGTGGTTCTATTTTTAGTAATGCAAGGTAGTACAAGAAGTGAAAAGTATGCTACATGATAAGGAGGTCATAATATATCCAAAGAAGTGACCAAGATAACTTTGTTCTATTGGAGGTTGATTCTTAGTTTTTAGGGATGATTATATGTGAAATTTTAGTAGTTTCATATTGACTACAACAATGTAAGATCTACATTTTCAAACCAACTTGATGCTAATCTAGTGAATTTTCTTTCATTTGTGTTAATTTGTTGCTAGTTAGTGTGGTTATTTTCATTTTTACATATTCTTTTTGTAAGGTTTTACATCTCCTTTAGGGATCCTCTATCCTTGGTTTCACAAAGTGATATTAAATTAGGTTAGCTAGTAGGTTATTATAGGTTAGAGCATAACAAGCTCTTAGAATTTTGTGTCTTGACTTGCATCCTTATTGTTCTAGAGTAATAGAAGTTGAGGTTCTGATCTAAATGTACATTATACTCCATCTTCTCCATCCATTTTATCTCCTTATATCCTAAAACCAAATCCTTCATCACTTTTATCTATCTTGGGTTCTTGTGTCCCTTCGTCCTACTATCAATACCATCCATAACCCAGAACCTAGTTACCCTATTATAAGTCAAGATTAACAAAGACACACATATTTTAAAACCTTGCAACTATACATCTATACCAACCCATCCAAAAGACCTATATATGATTCCTATCAACTTCAAAAATGTTGGCTTATCCTTAGATCATTGGTGAAATTGCATCACATAGAAATATTTTCTTTTAGTTTGTTAGGTCATTATTTATTTTGACAATCTATCTTGAAATTGATCTAGTTGGTTGATTTTCTCAATGTGATCTTCATGACATGGTCTAGGAATAATGGAGATCCTATGTCTATCTTTGTATCTCATTCCAACGTTTCCAAATTAATTTATCTTATGATGGTCTGATCTTATACTATATTTCTTGTTCTAATAGTCAGGGTGGTGATTTGTAGATTGTAAAGGAGATTCATGGAATATTAGGTGAATTTGCACATTTTCCTATGTTGAAATATGTCTCATCATTCCTCTTGTATATTTGCATGATACAATGTATTCATTTGAGGATTTTCTTATGATATGGGGCTTCACTTAGCTATTTTTAATATGTTTCACTTTATCTTGGAAATTGATGATTGAAATAACTAACTTGTGGTTGGAAATATTGTATATATGTAGGGTAGTGGTTCTCATTTAATTAGTGCAAGGTAGTGTAAGAAGTGGAAATCATGCTACATAATTAGGAGGTCATAAGAGATTCAAAGAACTAACTAAGATAACTTTGGTTTGTTTGAGTTTGAACCATAGTTTTGAGGGGTGATTAGTTGTGAACCTATAGTAGTTGTATATTGACTATGATAATGTAGTATTTACATTTGGAGGACAACTTGATGTCAGTCTAGTGATGTTTATCTAATTATGTTCATTAATTTTTTAATTTTTTTGGGTATTTTCATTATTTCATATTCTTGCTACAAGGTTGGACATCTAATTTTGGGATCCTCTATCCTTGGTTACATCAAGTGGTATTAGAACATGTTAACTAGTAGTTATTTGTACATTAGATAAGAAAAAGAATTAATTTTTAGTTTTTTTGGGTATTTTCATTGTTTCATTTTCTTGCTACAAGGTTGGACATCTAATTTTGGGATTCTCTATCCTTGGTTACATCAAGTGGTATTAGAATAGGTTAACTAGTAGTTATTTGTACATTAGATCAGAAAAAGCATTTAGAATTTTTTGTCTTGAGTTGCATCTCTTGTCATTGTGAAGTGGCACAAGTTGAGGTGTTGAACTACATTAACCAGAGGATAGTGCAAGGTGGAAAAGAAGGATTATTTATTGGAAGATTGGGGATCACACTTGTGAACCTAGTTGTGGGGTACCAAAAGATTGGATCTAATCTAAAATTATGGAGATTGCACAAGATGGATTCATTAATTGGTCAAGATGATAGGTTTCTAGTTGAGAAGCAAACCTAGTTTCTTGAGGCAAATTGTTGGTGTTGGTATACTGTTGGATTGTATTGGGAAATTAACACTTATGATCAGATTGTCAGACCCAAGGAATTGAAGATTGGCATCTTGTAAAACATACTTACTTGTGTACAATAAAATGAACATAACAACTAATCACATTCTCTATTAACCCACAAGCTAACTGAAGGTATACTCTCAAGCTTTAAAACATAAATTTAAAATGATTTTGATTGATTTTAATCTAACTATAAAAGCATGAGAATCTAGTTTGACCATGATAAATTGAGTAGTGCCTTATCCCTATTATGTCAAAAGAGTCAAATTGTATACTATAAATCTTCAGATATATTCATCTAGCTTGTAAATGACATATCTAACTATTATTCTAAACCATCTTCTTACATAATCCACTCTTGAGTCTTTACAATCACATTAACTTATATCAAGAATTTACTTACTCTATAGAACTAGAAGAAAAATATAAAATTACATAAAATTGAAATGAAGTTGCAACTAAGATCCTTACAACTTTTCTCAAAATATTTAGAAGATCACACAATACTGGGGATGGAGATCGAATTCAAAGCAAAGTATTCTTATGGAAATATTTGTATTAATTCCTTTGAAATTGATAAATCAAAGTATTTAATCAAACCTTATGAGACAAAATAGAGAACAACACTAACAAATTCTTCCATTTACTCCTAGTTATCAAAGTAAGAGAAAAAATTACTAGACTCAAACATAGAAAGGATTGACAAAATATGACATGTATTCATCAAAATTATAATTCAGACCCTTATTCCAATCCTTGGTAAGCCTTTTATAGAGAGATATTGCAAAGAAATTCATACATTGGAATGGGACACATGTCATACCTTGATCTGATACAAGTTTGAGTCAGAAAAATTACAAAATACTCTGAAGGAAAACATTCGCACAATTAGTCACTTAAGAAGTTGATGTTGAAACTTTTGTACCTATGATATTTATTTTATTTTGTGTAACTATATGCTCTTTCTAGGATCAGATCTTTTACTTAGGTTTTTATTGTGGTGGGACCTCAGAAGACAACTCATCAATTATTGTGTAAATCTTGACCCACTTTTCATATTCCTCATCTATTGGCTAATTGTGACCAAGCATTTTATCTGTCATTTTCTATAAGGGTTATAATTTACTACACATTGAGTAACCTCCCTTTAAAAATTTTCATAATATAACCAAGACATAATAATCTTACCCATAAATATTTGAAAATACTCCTTGAAATCCTAAAGAATTTTATCAATTGCTTGGCCTATTATTTCTAATGCTTCCTCATGTCATAGTTTTATCTTTTTTTATGTACATCTAGGATAGGAGGTAACAATGTATCTTCAAAAGTATCAAAGCCATTCTAAAACTCAATTATTCTAGCTTTAATATGATTTTGCAAAATAGGACAATGTACAAAAGACTTAACTAATCTAGCAATTGATGTGATCAATGTAGATCTCTTAGGATCAAACTTGCAAGTAACTTCAATCATTTTCATTTTCTCAGTTCTTTGTACCCACTTTTCACAAGTTGTACAAACACCTTGTCTATCCTTATCATATTTTTTATTGCTTGATAAATTAGAGAATAGCCTTCATATGTAGTAAGCAATCTGACATTCACTTTCTCATGTAAGTATACGAGAGTAGTCTAAACAATTCCCCTCTTATCCATTTCAAAATTTTCTTTGTATTTCTTTTCTCTTATTTTTGATTTAGAGACTTTATGGAACAATTTCCCTAGAGCCTTATCTATATCATCATAATTAATTTTATAGATGGGTAATGTGCTAATACTCTCCACTATAAGCATGATCGTCAACTATCCTAGAGCATCTTCTAGCTCTACAACTCTTTCCCTCAACCACCTTACTTATGTTTCTAAATTGCAATAGATTTTTAACTTGACCTCATATTCTCTATAGATATGTCTATATTTTTTTAGTCAAGGCATCATAATCCTTATCTTCTTGATTAACAGAGCCCTTGAAAAATAAGGAATGTTGTATTATACCTCCAACTTCACCCATGCAAGCCTCAACTACACTTTTGAGCATAATATTTCCTATTACACCAACATTATTCATAATTTCCTTCCTTCCTTATAAAGTATAAAGAGGCCAAATGGAAAGGGTAGTAGTCATTTCTATAGTGTATCCCCTGTGTTTCTTGACTAAGTCGCTTAGGCTCACAATCGTATAACCTCATACCACTTCTTGTTGCATCAAATCCTATAGCATCAACAAAGTCTTGACCCCAAAGGATCAACACGCCTACATTCTTGACCATCTCTCTTCCTATTGGAAAGTTAAGGTGCTAAGAGGGGGAGGGGAGATGTGGGGGGATGAATCAAAACCTTCTAAAACTTTATCTCTCAAAACTATTTTACCATTTGTACATTAGAACTTACTTTTGCATGAATGAATATAACCAACTTAAAACCAATTTTAAGTAAATAAGTTTAAATAACTTCAACACATAAACATGATACACAAATAAATGCATTTGATACATGATATTTGGTTATGTAGAAACCCTTTAGTAGAGGTAAAATTAATGTAGGGATGACACCCACAATCCTTTACTTCTATAACATAAAGGTTTCTCTGTTAGAGCTTACAATGATGTCACTTCTAATGACTTTCCCTCTTAGGAGTTATAAAAAAAAACCTTGTGAAAGTGTTTTGCAACACTCTTCAAGCATTCACTATGTTAGGAGATTTGCAATAAATGGTTTGTTTGAGGCCTGCCCAATCTTTGGGATTTAAGAATACAAATAATAACAACAATGCATTCAATAATTTATCTGTAATAATTCATATACCTAAATGCTTGTTCATATCCTTTATGCTCAGTATGATTCTTGCACCTTTCACTTAATTATTTTCAAAAATCCATCCTCTATCCTTTCTTGGTAGCTCTATCTTCTTACACCTCTTCTCTCATGCACATTGTGATCTCATCTCAATCCATCATTATATAGTAATCCTATAATTCCTCTGTACATGAAAATTTAGGGTTTAGATCCTTCAAGAATGCTTAGATAATCAAATTTATAATTCATATTCAGTCCCTTTTTCTAATAACATTTTTCTTTATTTTCATTGGTTTATAATTTTCCTTGGGATCCATAAAATTATGTTTTCAATCCTAATAAATCTCACCTAACCTTTTCCTCAATCTTTGTAACCATTTCCTTGCTCAATGTGATTCAATCACATAGAATTTAGTGAATTCTCAAAATTTTATGTCATCGTGTGTCACTCAATAAACTTTGATGATCTTCTTGGTTAATATCATGTTGTACTTGCTCGATAATATCTATGCCCTTGTTTACATGCTTGTTCGGTTCTTCGCCATGCTCAATTAACTCTATTTGTTGAGTAGTAAATATGCTTAGTGTGTTTGATTACTAATCACACTACTCTATACTCAATATTTGTTTACTAACCAATGTTTACTTATTTCCTCTATCTTTACTCTTCACCAAATTTATTCACCAACATAATTTTTCACTAATGACAACATAAATACATTTAGAAGTAACATTCTCTGCCTTTAGCATTATTGACAAAAACTTTCATACTTGGTCAAAACTTTATATCTCCAATGAATAAAAACTCCTCCTCAACATATACTTCTCCTTCATCAAAATATGTTATACTTATGTGATAAATTTCTCTTCTTTTTGTAGCTCTAAATCCCTCTTTTTGACATATTCCTATCCCCCCTTTTTTGACAATAATACCAAAAACAAAAAGTATAATTTACAAGGTAAAATTACATTTTATTAAATAACACTTTATAGGGATTCTTGGCATCTTCAAAAGTTGTCTTCCATGTGTCCTATGCTTCAAGTGGCATGTCTTGAGCTTGTAGTTGCGTTGACAAATATTCTATGTTATCCATTATAGACATGTTTGGTGCAACATTAATCTCTTTAGTTTTATTTACATTCTTCTTAATAACCTCTAAATTAAAAGTGATAAGTGCGAGGGTTTCAAGAACCTCTTCTCTAATATTTTCTTCTTCCCTTCTCAAATCTAGTTGTAAACTCATAAAATGTTTAATATTTGAGTAATGAACTTGGAATGACCAAGGTTCATTAGTCAACATGTAAATTATTTTCTTTAATTCTTTATCTATATTTTGTAATTTCTCTAAAATATTTTATGTAAAGTGTGGAACATTGCATATTTGTTGAAATAATTGAATGGTTACCTTGACTGTGTCCTCCTACTTGAAAACTATAATAGAAATTTCCACTCTATGCTCAAAAATCTTCTTCAAAAGTTTCTCCACTAATCTATATTATGCTCTTTGTTTCATTCTTTTCTTTGTTACGTGTATCATTGTCTCATCAAAATCAACACTAGGTTCATTGACTTAATTTACAAGTGATTCCAATTGATCCATTGTAGGTTCCTTCTCAGCCAATTTAGTCTCAAGAATAATTTGCAATAAGATGTCTTTCATATCAAATAGGACTTGTTTCTACTTCACCTCTTGTTTTAACTTATCCTATAATGCTTTTCTCTTCAACAATTTGTCATACTTCATCATACCACCAGGATCTAGTTTGGTTGGGTTACACATAGGGACTACTTGTTGACATTATGGTCATGATTTTTTATTAGTGACTCACACTTAGTCAAATGGTTAGAAGCTACCAAGCTTATCTTGTAGTTTAAAATATTAACCAAGTAATTCAAGTTCTATTGAGTTCTACAGTTGCTACCAAGTTCCAAAATTAGTATTCAGTTCACATTGAGCAGTATCTACTAAGTTGATGAGTATTAGTGCAAACCAACCTTCATAGTATTTACCGAGTTGCACAGTGCAAACCCTGGTCCCCAATGTTTATTGATTTCATAGCATCAATGATGTGAATCAAGTGTTGACTGAGCCAAGATGTGTCAACCAAGTGATTTAGTTTATGTCGAGCTCACAGTGTTAGTGTTGATTGAGTCTTGCAATGTCAACCAAGTGATTTATTTTATATGCCGAGTTTCACAGTGTTCACTGAGTCACCAGTGTTGATCGAGTTCAAACTACTTGGAAGTGATTAGTATGAACCAAGATTCTATGTCTACTGAGAGCATGATGATGTCAAGTGTTAACAGTGGTTGCTGAGTATTAGAAATCTCACCAAGTTTGTCTTTAGAACCCATGTATCGGTAGTTGAGCTGACTTTGTGTATTTTGGTGAAACTTGTATTGTAGCCAACTTTGATGGATTATGATTTGGATTGGTATATGTGTAATGTATTGTATCACATCCAAATGAGATATAGAAGAACATATGATGAAAATATAATAAGAGAAGAAGTGTGAATTAAGAAAGCTACAAGCAATATAAGGAGCAAAAAAAATTTATCTATCACAACAAGGTGATCATTACACTCCAAAAGAATCTCAACCAGAAAACCAGAGTTGCAAACTAGAGATCAACCACTGGTTCATCCTAATAGGTGGAACAATTAAATCCTTTCACAAGGTAGACTTAATAGTCTTTTGTAAATTTCCGTACTGAGTGCATACTTCATTGTATGTTTTGTAAATCCTTTAGCAAGGTGGACCTAGCAGTCCTTATTGCTCCTAACAAAAAAGATCATCAGAAGTGATCAATTGTAAACATTAATTGGCCAACTTTACACTACAGTACTAAAGTTTGTGGGTATCATCCCCACCCAAGTTTTACTTTCTATTTGTAAGGCTTTTGGATCACCATATCTTGTGTCAAAGTGTTATGAATGTTTTAATGCTTTCAATTTTTCATGCATGCAATTAGATTAGAATATATATGAAAGATTAATTGGTGAAATAAGAATAAGCTTTATTGGTTCCTAATTCACCCTCCCCTCTCAATAACCTAGCCTATCATATATTTCTAACAATTGATATTAGAGCTTTGTAGTTCTCAAAGAAGAAGTTGAACAACTTGAGCAAAGATTAGAGGCAATGGAGGTATTCAAGCTAGATAAAGCTAAATTGACAATGAAAACCTAGATTCGGAATTGGCTATTGGAAAACTTAAGAAAGCAAAGGAGAAACTCTCTCAATCCTTAAAATGAAGAAAAGATCTTGCAGTACAAATGAATGAAAAACTCTACACTAAAGAAAGAAATGAATATATCTATCTAGAAAGAAATCCAGATGAGGCTAATGAGGCAATCAGAGACCTATTAGAAAATAATTGTAATCTTCAAGAAGAATTTATAAATCTAAAAAGAGAATAAGAAATTCAGTTAGTAAGATTGTGTGAAGTCATTGAAGAAAAAGATAAAGACAAAGAAGAGATAGAATGAAAGAATAATGAAATTTAGCATCTATCCCTTCAATAGGAAGACTTCATTGATCAACTTACCAATGCAAATGAAGAAATCATGAATCTAAGATTAGAGAATGAAAGATTACAAAATGATCTAAACATTGAAAAGAAAACCAATGAGAGGATGATGAAATCTCAAGTAGACATGAATCAGTTGAATCTGAAAATTTAATATAGACATACAGGAAAAGTAGGAATAGGATACATAGAAGAAGGTGAATCATCCAAGCAAGGAGCTCAAAAAAATCAAAGGCCTACTTGCACTCACTATGGTAAGTTAGGTCATACATCAAACAAATGTTGGAGTAATGGAAAAGAAAAATTCAATGGAAAATGTTACAATTGCAATAAGCACAGTCACTAAGCTAAATAATGCAATGAGAAACCTAAATTTGAAAGTAAATGTCACATATGCAAGAAGCAAGGGAACAAATATTCTGAATGCAAAACCAAGATATTAAACCCATAAAAACAAATTGTGAAAGCTATGTTTGATTGGGACTACAACACATGGTGTAGATGCCACTACTGTGCAGAATTTGTGCACATTGGAGCAAATTGTGTGAAACATCACATGAGGAAAAGAGACACCAATAGAATATGTTTTCTTTGTATAAAAATTGGACATCTTGCCAAGAACTGTATGAACACTAGAAGGATTGAAGATGAAAAGAAAGACAAAATTGACAATATCAAAAAGTAGATGATGTAGCAATGGATTCCAAAATCTTTTGAGAATGCAAGTCTGAGCCATGAAGCATATGTCACTCAAGAATTGGGTGACTCAAGAATTTCTACCTGATCTCCCATAGGGATGATTGGAACTAAGACTCTAAAGTAGACATCTTACATCAGTTCCAACCAGCTAGAATGAATTCATATCAGCATTCAAGATGCAAAGGGATCACTGAGTGACTAAGGAAAATCTAGACCTTACCAAGCTAGGTTAGGTTGTAAGACACTACCGAGCAAGGTCGAGATACATTAAAACATTGTGTAGACACCTAGTTATGAATGACTTTATTGAGAACTAAGGTTGAACTAAGTGGAAGATAGTCTGTCACTAAATAAGAAATTATACCAAGCATTTATGGTGATTGGAAAGTGAAAATTTGTTAAAAAGAAGGTTATTGAATTCATTTATCATTGTGAATTTTCAAAGAGCTATTTGCAAAAGGTGATTTTTGTGCTTCCAAGCGATCTATGTATTTGTTAAAATTCTTATGTTTTCATAAAATCTACTAAGCATGGCATCCTCTAGCAGAAAAAATAGGAAAGGATCTAATATGTTGGTTCGAGGAGTCAATTGGAAGGCACCAAACTTCAAGTTGAGTATGGCAATTATAGAAGAACTTGATCCAACTAGAGCTTAGTAAAAAAAAAAATTCGAAGGTATTAGTTGTTCACAATAGTCATTCACATTTTTGTTGTTCAATACAAGATATTGGAACCCTAGAAATGGATAAGACTCTAGAAATGTTATGTGTGAATGGTGCGTTGAAAACTAAGCATCAACATTTGGAGACTAAGGGTTTAACACACATTCTGCATATGCCCTCGGACTTTTAGATAAAATGGATAAGGTTTATCCTTAGCTATGTACACAATAGGTAGCTATGGTTGGAGTAGCCTATTCAAATAACAAATAAAATGATTCATTGAATCACAGGGCTCCCAATGTTAAACAAAGCAAAGACTACCAAAACCCTAAGTCAGGTAGAATTGGAAAGCAAAACTCTTGTCAAGTGGGATGGAAGAGGCATGAAGATCAAAAATGTGACTAACATGGAGTTGAAATTTGGAATTCATGTGATAGATCACAAGATCTATAGCTCCAATCATCTAAATAGCATGTCATGTGAGGCAGTTGATCTAGCTCTCAAGGTGGTAAAGAATAACATGTCCTTTGACCTTGCTGAGCTAATGTTGTGTGAGGCCTCACCCCGACCCTTCGTAGCCTTAGTTGTTACTTTATCATTTTGATACTCATGACTCGAGATGTTGAGACATTATCTGATTCTTAGAACATACTTTATTATTTCATGTTGTGTGATGTTATTTTCAGATATATTTGATGATTGTCATTTAATGTTTCATATATATGTATGTTGATGAAATCAGTAATGTAGGATTGATATTTTGGTTCAGGATATTTTAATTGGTTAAGAATTAAGTAGGATGAAAGAAACCTTGATTGATGTATGTTTCAATTTATGTGAGTTTTTGCTACGTATATATGTGCATGTGATTTTCGGGACTACTAATGTGTGCAATGAGTATGCAGATAATTTTAGCCGAGGAAATTGACGGAGGAACATAACTGATCTCTATGTGTTAATTTTGGAAACCTTGTTGTTCATAATTCACGTATTGTATTGTGAGATGTATGTATTGTATCTTTCTATGTTCAGTAAATGTTAATGTTCGTAATTATGATTCTTTTAGTGTCGCTTGACACTCATAAATTGTTTATGTGCTTCAGTTGCTGTTTAGGGTTAGTTGTGTAACCATTGGACCCAAGTTGGTTTAAGTTAGTGTCAATTTGTTAATTGGTTCTTAATCGAGTTTTGTCACCCTTAATTTGGATTAGTGCTTAATTTTGCATTTTAGAGTAGTTAGAAGGTCCTATTTTATTTCTAGATTTTGTTTGGCTCTAAAACCTTTTTCCTAAGGCTTAAAACATGAAATTTTTATACCCAAAGGGTATGGGTATGGGTTAGGGGTCTTTTCCAACCCCTAAGCCCCTTTTATTGACCTCAAAAAGTCTCTTTTTGCCTTTGTGCAAAAATTGACCATGGTTATCTTGTGTTACCTCACCTCATCTCCACTTGGGGTTTAACCATAGTGTAGGTTGAGTTAGGAGTTTCTAGAATTGCTAGTGGGTGGAAATAGTTATTGCCCCTTTTGGTGGTTGAGTTTGAGGCCTATTTAGAGGCCCTTCTTAGACTTGTGGAGGTTGTTACCCAATCTCTACATTTAGAGAGGAGTTCTTGAAGATTGAAGCAAGGAGAAGGAAACTCTACTCAAACTTGTTCATTACCATTACCTCTTTGTGAAGTTTGGTTTTCTCATCTTCCTTGTTCATATTTCATTCTTGTTTCATGCTTATGCTACCTTGTTGTTGTTTGAATGGTTGTATGGTTGTGGGTATGTTGGGAAGTTTTGAAAATCATGTTATTCTGGGTGATTTCCTTTCATGTTTATGTTTGCAATTTTGAGATTTTTTTCTTGCATGGGTGTTTTGGTATTACTCACCCTTGGAGAGGGTAGAAGTGACCAATTTTGGGAAAGGTTTGTTTAGTCAGACTCCAGCCAGTGTAGAGTCTCTTCTCAAGATGAGAAGAGGGAGAAAGGGTGGGGTGTTATGGGCCCCTACCTGTCAGCACTAACCTTGTATGATTCTGGTATGTTGAAATGGAAGAACGGAAGTTCTTGGTATATAGCCCCGATTGGGCATCTATTTGGTGTTGTGCTTGACTTCTCCTGGTTGGAAGAATCCACCTTTCCCTAGTGTTGATTCATTGTGAATCATATAGTGATAACCATATATGATTATGCATGTTTGATTGTCTCTTGGTCGTGCTTGGTTGTCACCCGATCAGATATTTGTTCCATCCATGGTTCCAGAAATGTGTTACAGAAATTGTTATGAATCCCTTGGTAAGGGTCATGAAAAAAATTTAGTTATATCGTTGAAATTTGGATTGATATCCTATCTAAATGTGTTTTTCAAACTTTGTTGTAATGGCAACGAAGCCGGGTTTTCTTCCTAATTCTTTCTCGGCTGAGCCTTTGAATCAGGTTTTCCAATAAAATGATGGTTGAGTAATATTGTTTATCATGTGATTTTATCAAAAAATTTAAATAAGATGTTATAATGATGGATTAATTAAACAAAATTTTTACAAAGTAGAATAACGGATAAGTAGATTATTATGTATTCTCCATTTCTGTTTAAAAGAAGATATGTATATATTGATATTAAGGTTTTAGAACCTCTTAAAACAAATAGATATGTTAAAAATAAAAATAAATATAAAAGAAAATTTACACTTAGAAAATTTTGCAAAAGAAAATCTACACTTAGCCAAAACAAAAAGACTTAGAAAATGAGGGCATCTCCTAGACAATTCTATCCTCTGGAATTTGTATGAGGAAATTAAAATCTTTCTTTTTGAAGACAGAGGATCTATAAAGATTCTTTTAATTATGCTTGTGATTAAAATAAATAAATAAAACAAACAAAGAGAAAGAAAAATATATACCTATAAAACTTTATTCTTTCAATGCTCTACTCTCCCCTTGGGCGGCAGTTATGAAGCTAACAATTTAAAAAGGGTTTTATCAAAGTTTTGCTTAAAAGAAATGTTATTATTGTTTGTAAGGGTGACGTCACCCTGTCACCATCTCAGCCTTGGGCAGTGGGCGAATTCCTTGGCAAAGCGTTGAGTGTCTTGTTTGGAGTTGAGTTTTGTATTAATGTGCAAACCTTTCTTTTTCCCCCCCAAAACTTTGTCTTGGGCGTCATCCTTTTTACTTGGGTCAGCGCATGCGATTTGACAGGAAGCTTTGGAATGCACTTGGAAGCGTTGAGTGCTTGTGCAAGGGTCGATGTGACATTTGGGAAGGGGGGGTAGAGTAGGATATAAGAGCTAGTGTAGGTGTGTAGGGATAAGTGTTGTATAGGTATGTTAGTTAAGGGTTAGTGTTAGGTTAGGTTAAGTGGTTGTTTTAATTAAGTTTAGTTTAGGTTTGTTGGATGGTATGTTTCAGATTTAGATTTTAGTTGTTTTGTTAAGATTTTCTTAGAGTTAGTTGTTTAAATAGTTTTCTTTTAGATGAATTAATTTAGTTTAAAGATTATTAATATTAGAATTTTGTTAAAGATGTTAATTTAGTATGTGTTAATTTTTGTAAGTTTTTTTTTTAATTAATTTGAGTTAGTATATGTATATAATTATTATTTTTTGTTATTTGTTAATAGTTTTAGTTAGTTAGTTTTAAATGTAATTTAAATTCGTTTAGTATAGATTAGCTATGTTAATTTTGTCTTTTTTTTTATTATATATTATTATTAATATTTGATAGAAGTTTCGTTATTAAACGTTAGTTAGTTCAAAATGTAATTAAGTTTAGATTTATGATTAGTCGATTATATTAGATTTAGTTAGTTTTGTTTTTAGAGTAATTTGGTTGTTTTAATATTAATGTTAAATTAATTAGTCTTGGAATATTATTAGTTTCAATTCAGTTATATGTAAAATTGAATTTAGTATTTAATTTAAGCTAAATTTTGTTTAGATTTGAGTTAAGTTTTAGATTTTAGAGATATTGTATACCAGTATATAAAATTACCTTTGTGATAAAACTTTTAATTTAGAAATTTGATTGTTAAATTAAGTAACCGAGTTAATGATGAAAGATAGATTAATGTTTAATTCATGCGAGAAGATTATAAACTTAAGATGAGTTGTATAGAACCTTTACTTAAACTGTGATCGCAAACATATCTACTTTATGAATTTTAATTATTACTTTTTTAAAAAAAACTATTTGTGTGCTTTTGCCCTCGTAGTTTGGGCATGACATGTTGATTCAATTTAACAAGAACATGGAGAGCATATAGACTTCAAAGAACAACCTATGTAAGTTTGGTTCACTCTTGACTTATTCTTCTTTTTGAAAAAGTGTTTCCCTTAAAAAGGTTGAGTCATATGGAGAAAATATGTACAAGTACTATATCAAATTAATGAATATATAGCAAAGATGGGTGAGAACTTTGTCAATATCATGGAAAATTACTTTGATTAATTCAAAGAAAAGATGAATAGTAGATTCAAAATCCTTAAGAAACTTGTAGAAGATTACAAGGATGATGTTTTTTTCATGGTAGACTATGAAAAAGTGTACATTCAAGTAGTCAAACCTAGAGTGGTGTGGGTTAAACCTCTAAGCTATGAGGTTAACATTGATGACACCAAGGATATCATTGAGTCACTACTAAATGAACCTATGGATCCCAAGGCCACATATTTTGGTACTTTTGATAAAGCCAAAGCTAGAACAGAACTTGAAATTAAGCTTCCTCAAGAAGTTAGCAAAGGAAATAAGAGGATAGAAAAATTGAGGCAAGTTCTACTCTCCTATTGATAGAAGGAAAAGGAGATGATGTGGAAGAAGATGATGCAAAAGATGAGTCAGAAGAAACAAAATTTGAAGAAGAAGAGCCAATTAGGAAGAAGATAAGGTTATCATAACCAAACCTACCAAGTCATCTACTGTAGTATTCACAAGAAGAGCATCTAGATCAAGAAAGAAATTGAAATTAGTTGAAGAAGATGTAGAATAAATTATTTTCAAAAGACATCCACCTACATTTCAAGAAAAATTATAAGAAATTTATGTAGGAGCTAGCATGGTAAACTTCAAATCTCTCATATGTGAGACTAGGAATGCAGATGAGAAAAAGCAAGTCAAAGACATGATAATATCAAAATAGGGAAATGGAAACACTTACCTGATCAACTTGCACAGTAAATTCCTAATGAGCTAATGGAAAGAATCAAGCCTTAAGCCTAGATGGGAAAATGCTAGGAAAACTGCAAAAGATATATTTGAATAGACTCTGAGATAGCTCATATCAAGCCTTAGTGATAAAGAGGTAAAAGAAACCATGAAGAAAAAGGAGAAAAAACTCACTCTAAAATTTGACACTTGCATCATATTGGTTAATGACATTGAACATGTGGTGAAGATAGCTCCAACTACATAGAAGAATATCTACAAACTTCATCAACAAAGTGATTTTGTTGTTCATGTTAGTGACATAGATGATGAAGATGATAAGGAAGAAAATGACAATAATAATGAAGAAGATATAGAAATAGATGATGTAAATATAGATAATGACGAGAAAGAATAGGAAGCTACCCAAGAGAATCCCCCTGAGATTCAAAGTATTGAGGAAACCAACCCAGAGAAGATTACAATAGCAATTATGGTCTCATTTCCTCACTCTCTGAGTAAAGCTTTCATACCATCAAGCTTAAAGAAAGGTTTTGCCAAGTTGGTTGTGGAAACCACTGCAACACCATGCACCCAATCTTTGCACCTATTCAACTAAGTACTATATTGATTGAAGTGATCAGCACTTCATCTATTGAGAAGCTAGTGCTTCCTCCATCATCAAATTTGGCTACACAAGAACTAGGTATTTCTACTATCAATGCAATATCTACTTTTGTTTCTAGACCTTCTATATATACTATTGTTACAATTCCTAGTATGCAAATAGTAAGTACAAAGATAGTTGAGAGCAAGCCTCAACTGAGTACTAAAGTTCCAAGAAAAGAAAAAGGTAAAGAAGAAGAAATTGATCTTTTTGAAGACATAGTTATCCCAAATTGGGATATCTCTACTCTAAATCCTAATCAAATGAACATTGTAGGTGAACTATTCCAAAATAAAGCTAAGCAGTAGAAGCTTAGAGAAGAGAAAAGTAAAGAAAATCAAGTACTTGAAGATGTGAAGAACATACTTATAGATGCACTAAGTACTAAGGTTGATAGTACACAACCTATTTTGATTCAGTTAGCAGAAGTTTTTCAAAAATTCAATGAAGATTTGAATGGGAAAGAAAAGTTGTTACAAAGGGCAGAGAGGAAATTTGAGAACAAATTATTGGAGCAAGTTGCATAAAAAATTGCAATATATCAAGTAGACCTATCTAGTATTCTCAACTCATTAGAAACATCTACAAATAATGTTACTTCATTATTTAGCAAGTTATGTGATATATCTATCTTCACCCAAGAAATCAGAGATAAACTATCTAAGATAGATGAATACTTGAAGGCAAGTGCACACCAGTTGTCACTTGACCCGAGCTACAATTCTACTCACTACTCAAAGATCAAATTTCTGACTAACATGCAAGCAACCTTATTAAGGGAAGAGGCCAAGATTAGGTCCATACTTGTAGACATCCAAAGCATGATTCTCCTAAACATGGATGCATTGTAGAAACACATTGCACATGCCAAAACTCTTGTCCATGATAATAACTTCTCCATAGCTGATCACATGATGGAGTTATTAGTAGAAGTAAAAATTACATTATATGCAAGCAAGGTGTTATATGAAAATTGGGACAAGACAATGGTATTGATTCTGAAGGTACATTCTAACTTCTTGTCACATTTTAGCATTACCATGCAGCATACACCTTTGGCATTTATGTCAAAAAGTGAAAGAAGATGAGATAAGATAAAAAGAGAAATAAGATATGATATATATATATATATATATATATATATATATATAAGTATAATATGTGTATATATGTATGGGGGAGAAACATAATATTATACATATATATGTATAGATAATCAGAAAACATCTCTTACAAAAGAATTTTTTGAAAAATCTCTAAAAAAAAAGTATGTTACTGAGTTGAAGAAACGGGATGGAGACTAAAGAATGTTTTGAACTTGAAATTTTGAGAATTCAATTTTTGATTGATAAGTGTTTTTGTCACTAATACCAAAGGGGGAGATTATTGACATTATGGTCAAGTTTGTTTATTAGTGACTCACACTTAGTCAAATGGTTAGCAGCTACCAAGCATATCTTGTAGTTTATAATGTAAACAAATTAATTCAAGTTCTACCAAGTTCTACAGTTTCTACCAAGTTCCAAAATTAGTATTCAATTCACACTAAGTAGTATCTACTGAGTTGATGAGTATTAGTGCAAATCAAGCTTCATAGCATTTACTGAGTTGCACAATGCAAACCATGGTCTCCAATGTTTACTAAGTTTGCAACATTAGTCATGTGAATCAAGTTTTGACCGAGCGAGGAAGTGTCAATGATGTAATTCAGTTTATATGTTGAGTTTTGTAGTGTTTATCGAGTCACCAATGTTTACCAAGCTCAGGCTACTTGGAAGTTATTAGTATGAACCAAGCTTCTATGTCTACCGAAAGCATGATGATGGCAAGTGTTGACAATGGTTGTTGAGTATCAAAACCTCACTAATTTTTTCTTCAAAATCCAGGTACCAGTAGTTGAGCAGACTTTATGTATTTTGGTGAAACTTGTATTGTAGTCAACCTTGATGGATTATAATTTGGATTGGTATATATGTAATATATTGTATTGCATTCAAATGAGATATAGAAGGACATATGATGAGAATATAATAAGAGAAAAAGTGTGATTTAAGAAGGCTACAAACAGTATAAGGAGCAATAAAGATTTATCTATCATAGCAAGGTAATCATTACACTCCAATGGGATCTCAACTGATAAATCATAGTTGCAAATCAGAGATCAGCCATTGATTCATCCTAATAGGTGGAATAGTTAAATCCTTTCATAGGGTAGACTTAATAGTATTTTGCAAATCTCTTTACTAAGTGCATACTTCATTGTATGTTTTGTAAATACTTTAGCAAGGTGGACCTAGTAGTCCTTATTGCTCCTAATAGGGCAGATCATCAGAAGTGATCAATTCTAAGCCTTAACTGACCAACTTTATATTGTAGTTCTAAAGATTATGGGTATCATCCCCACCATAGTTTTAATTTCCATTTGGAAGGTTTTTGAGTCACCATATGTTGTGTTAAAGTGTTATGAATGTTTTAATTCTTTTAGTTTTTCATGCATGCAATTAGATTAGAATATATATGAAGGATTTATTGGTGAAATAAGAATAAGTTTTATTGGTTCCTGATTCACCCCTACCCTCTCAGTAACCTAGCCTATCTTGTATCTCCACCACTATTATCACTTCATCTAAAGTAACTTCATCCCTTCTAATCCTCTTATTTTTATTCCTATCTGGTGTGCTAAGTGTACTTACACTACGTGATACCTTAGGGGGCATAGGAGCATGCAATTGCCTTCGTGTGTATCTTACTTGGAGGTTTTTCCTCCTCTTTCTTCTCTTTGCTTTCCTTTTGTTTAGTGTTCTTGGGTGCAACTACTTCACCTCTATGGACTTGTTTCTACTTCACCTCTTGTTTTAACTTATCATGTAATGCTTTTCTCTTCAATAATTCACCACATTTCATCATAGAATCATGATCTAATTTGGTTGGGTCACACATAGGGACTATTATCTCTTCATCTAAAGTAACTTAATTCCTTCTAATCCTCTTATTTTTCTTCATATCTAGTGTGCTAAGTGTACTTACACTAGGTGATACCTTAGGGGGCATAGGAGTATGTTGCTCCTTGGTTAGATTCACTTTCATCTCACTTAGAGGTTTTTCCTCCTCTTTCTTCTCTTCACTTTCCTTTTTTTTAGTGGCCTTGGTTGCAATTACGCATTGTGTGGCTTTTGGATGAGGATGACCCTCAATTTTTTCTCTGTGGTTTTTGTTTGTGATTCTCATTCTATATGATGTTGATCCTTGGTTTGTTGTGTTATAGCTTCTTTCTCTTATTCATTTGCATCCTATATTATTTGTTCTTTCTCTTTTTTGTGTGGATGTAAACTTTATTTTGTGCTTTTAGAAGATGCATATTTTATCTCTGCAATATTAGTGTCTTTACTTTACTTGGTGGCCTTGGGTTCATCACCCTTATCTATTTCTCATTGTTGCTTGGGAGCCTAATTAGCTTCCCCGATACCATGTGGTATGTTAGTAACATTTGCATCAAGAACACCATTAGTTTTAGTATTTAACTCAATATTAGTTACTCCAATTTTAGTACATGAGGTGTGTGTAAAATATTCTTGCACTTGTTACAATATGGTTGGATCTTTCATTATTTGTACAATAGTTGTCTCAGTAAACTATGCATCCTCAGGTGGTTCTTCGATAGTACCCATGACATCTTGATCCTTATTCACCATTTCATCTAGATCTTTCTCAATGATATCTTGTATTTCCACTAGCTCACGTGTATTCTTAACCATTTTTGGAATATCTCCAATCACTTCACCTATTGTTTCCTTGGGGTCTACTTTTAGATTTCCTACTTGTGTTTCTTCTTCAGGCCCGGTATCTAATAGATCAATCATCTTTTTTTTCATCATCAATGTGAAATATCTTCTTACATGCTTTATTGCTCTCTTCCTCAACTTCTTGCATTCTTCCCATCATGATCTTTAGTGTTCTATATTTCACCATGAATATATTCTTATGATTTATAAGGGCTTCATCAATTTCAACAACTGTTAAAGAGGGTATATTGAAAACCAGATATTTCTCTCTTATCTTCCTCTCAGGATCAAGTTCATATCTCCATCTTTCATTTATTTAGGTTTATAATTCTTCTAGTATTTTTCCTACAAGTTCAATAAGAACATATATGTATGTGTAATGCCCCACTAGGGAACCCAAAATAAATTAACTTAAAGTTTCATTAAATTTTCCAAACAATTTTTTTTTTAGATTATTACTTTATAACAATAGAAATAATAAAGCAGAAGCAATAACATACACATAAGCACATACCATTAAAAAAATTACAATTCTTAAGGGTCCCATGATGTTGAATCACATTTAAGTTTAATTAATACTAAAAACCAATATATAACACATCCACATTACAGAATAACTACAAATACAAATCCCTTTACAATATATAAAATTATCTTGAATGCCACTTGACAATAATTAGAATGCATAATCATCCACTGTACAGGTCACAAGGTATGAAAGGCTGAAAGAATATACATTAGAAAATAGATTACATCATCTCTTAAGATCCATGCAATAAAATTCAAGACAATAGGTATAACCATCCATTATAGTACACAAGAATAGAATGAAATAAAATTAGAATATGGAACTCCAACCACAACATCGAACTATTGGATCTCAATGGTAAAAGTAAAAAGCACTACCGTTTGACCTCATGGTAACCCAAAAGGGGTCCACTCCCGCCATACTGAGGAGATAGTCTCAAGTCCAAAACATGATAATAATCTCAAAAGTCAAAAGCAACATCTAGGTGAAGGAAAACTTGAAAGCAATCTAACTCAAGGTACCAAGACACAAATGACATGTAAACCTAGAGGCTATGTAAGTGGGCAAGTGTCATCGCATGAGCCAACTCTAAGGATACCCTAGTAGCCTCACAAGACTTTAGCCGCCTAGTGACTCTATGTGACACTAGTATCCTTTCATATTGACAAGGCATACTAATGAAGCAAGGTCGCAACCAAGCATCCTTTCTACTTCCATCCTAGCCTATACTAAAACTCAAGGCATGGGTGAGGAAAAGCAATGACTCTTAATAATTCATTGTACTCTCATTTAATGAAATGTTATCACTTATTAACATAACCTACAATGGGTTACCCAAGTAGCCTCTTTAGGGCTCTGACCTCCATTGCAAGCCACTTCCCAACATAACATATAGATAACCTACCCTAAGCTAAATAAAAGAAAATAGTCTCATACGACCATAAATCACACATCAATTCTTAATCAAACAATTGGAAAGCACTGAAATATCACATATTTCACCAATACAATCATCCTAATAGGACTGATCCAAAATCAAGTACACATAAACAAAAGCATGACATCACCAAAAATAATAATTCTTGACCTCTGGTAGACATCTTGAAACTGGTCAACACTCTAAGTCAACCCAAAACCCAACACACAAGAAAGCATACAACTGGTAGTGTAGTTTCATAGTTTTGTTTGGTTTTCAAAACATATAGTTTTGGTTTAACAGTAAGGCTTAGGTTTTCATTTCATTAGTGCAAGATTTGATATACAAGTAGGGTTTTAGTTTTCGTCTTTTCAAAGTATCAAGATTTCTAAGGTTTTCAAATTATCAAAAGATGTAATAGTTTTCCCTTAATAATAGAAATCATTTTCATTTTAAAATTAGACAGTCAAGCAAAACTCGAGTTTACTAAAATAATCATTTTTTGCAAATACAATAATCAATTTTATTCCCCAAATACATTTTAACAATTAAATATTTAATTTAAAAGAAAATTATTAAAATAAATAATTATCATTAAATTATCAAAGATTATAATTATTTATTGATTAATAAAATAACATTTATTAAATTATTAATAACATAATTATTAATCTAATAATAAAATTATTATTATTAATGATAATAATATCATTAATATTTAATAGTTAATAATTAATAAAATTTAATATATATATTAAATAACATACAATAAAACTTAACATAAATTTAATTTAATAATAATAAAAAATAATTTAAACATTATTATCAACATTTATAGCCCATCAATTTTAAAGGCATGTTGCCGCAACAAAGTACTGTTACATCATCAACAATACCTATTGTTGCCATAGCAACACCTGTTGTGTCCTCAGCAATAGAAAACTATCACTGACTTGGAGGAAGATAGGGGAGGAGGGGAGGTGGCGTGTAGTGGCCTACCTCCCTCTAACAATTCAATTTTTTTACATTTTTTATTTAATGAAATAAACAAATAACTCCCCCCCACCTACTATTTTAAATTTAAATCATTTTTTATTATTATATTATATTATATATGATGAGAGTCATTTATGATCCATTTGAAGTCATCTTTTAATCATTTTATATACCATTCTATTCACTTGCATATCATGTTTCTATTCCATTTCATCATGTTTTACTATCTTATGT
This sequence comes from Cupressus sempervirens, assembly GCA_028749045.1. NCBI lineage: Eukaryota > Viridiplantae > Streptophyta > Pinopsida > Cupressales > Cupressaceae > Cupressus > Cupressus sempervirens. The sequence goes on from CM053784.1 coordinate 624,116,455, forward strand.
TGCATATGTTTAAATATGAGTAAGTAATATTTAATATATTTTTAATATAAATTAATTAAATTTATAATTGATTGTTTTTACTAATCAATATTACTATTTTATGTCTTGGATTATTATTTTAGTCTATGATCAAATATTTCTTGACAAAAATCTAACAGTGAGTTTTGTGGTGTCATTTCCAAGCAAATGAGGGCAAATCTAGAAAATCCAAGACATGGGTATAGTCCAAAATAGCCCAATTATATTTTCATGTAGCAAAATCTCAATACAGTGAACCATTTAAGAGTTGTTCATGATTTTCCAAAAGCAATAATTTCAAATTTATTATTACAGCCAACAAAAACTCCACATTTTTCTGTAATAAATAGTTGTTCTATTCAATTGGATTATTCCATTTCTATATATGGTGCAATTACAATCTTATGTTGTGTTTTGGTTCCACAACACACGCCCCATTTCGATTAGAAATGAGGACCCCTACTTTTTTTTGGCTTTACAGATCCCTAGTCTAGGGTCTGAGTCCTTTTGAGGTTTTATCTAGTCTCCTAGTTCGCGTGCAAGTCCCCACCAAAAAACCCAGTTATAAAAATTAGAATTATGAGGAGAAATTCAAACAAGTCTTTTGAAAAATAAAAGAAAAGGGGTGCACCAACGAACCTCATTTGGTGAGCTAGTGTGCCAATAGTGTTTTAGGAGGGGCACATCACTTTTGGTGATGCATAGCTACACACCTACATAGCACCAAAGGTTGGTGGGGTCTATATAACCCCCATCCCCTTTTTCTCCACCACCTTTGTTTTTATTTTACATTCTCTGAGTTTTCCAGAAGCAACTCTGCACTTCACGAGGTCCTCCTCCCTCCTTGCTCCGCCTTCACCTACAAAAAAATTTAAAAACCTTAAGGTGCACAGTAACCCACCTAATTAGGCGCACTACTGTGCACCTTAGCAACCATTAAAAATTCTAAAAAACCTTTAAAACACACATTCAAAGAAAAATTTGAAGGTGTGCACTAGCGCACCTAACTAGGTGTGCACCCTCAATACAAAGTAAGTACCTAAGTTTGAGATGAGTTGTGCATCAGTGCACCCCATGAGCGCACCTCATTACAATAAAAATTACTTACAAAAAACTAAACTAGGTGCACCTATTTGGTGTGCCAAGTGCACAATTTTCTTGCATTTCAAGATTTAAAATAGTTTTTTTAGCAATCAAATTTTTAGTTTTTTGTGCGAGTCAATTTTAGGGTGTCGTTAATCCATTTTTCCTCAAAATTTGAGCTAATAGACATCTTTTTGTGCAGATTTGATAGCATCTTCATCATCTCCCCTGGTGAGAAAATGGCACCAAAACCAGTAGTGTTTAAGTTCCAAGGTGTTCCTACAAAATCACGGTTTCAAGGTGACTACTCAGAGATTCATGACATAGATTTGGGTCACACGAATTTGGGAGAGTTCTTAGAGCTATGCAACAAACCAACTAAGAGGTCTTTGATAATCTCCACATTGATCTGATCAGGGCTCATTAATGCAGCATCACACCCAGTGTCAGTACAATCTTTAGAACTAATCATGACACTTGCAGAACATTTTGTTCCCGAAGAGAGGCTAGTCAAGAGCATAACGAGAGAGATCATACTCAATATCTAACCCAAGAACATTGAGAAAGTGTTCCATCTCCCAAGGGCAGATCAATTCATTAGACTAACCTATGAGCAGGTGAAGAGATGGTATCAGGAACATGCTAACAAGGCTTCTAAGATCATCCAATCTTCATACCTTATAGAGAAGACTCCTCTAGGAAAGAAAATGGGCAAAGTGGGCATGAAAATAGGATACATGAAGGAAGATATTGGATACTCAATCATACTCTTGAGTAGAGTTATGGGTTTTCCAATAGCTAGATACTTGAATATTTTTATGGTGCATTTTATTGAAATAATAAAGAAAGTAGAGATACAACTAGATTGGGCTTCTACTCTCAATCAAAATTTGGGTGAATAGTTGGTGGTGGAAAAGAACAATAGGAAATTTTACATGACATCATAGTTGGTGTATTTGTTAGTTGTGAGGGCAATGGATTATCCAAGGCTCTATAAGAGGGGTAACATGTAGGATGCAAATGCATGCTTGTTTATTGTATACCCTCAGCTAGTGAAGAAGAGGCTTTCAAAACAAAGCAAATAATATAGAATTGTAAATGATGCTTTCATCTTTGCAATAATCTAGTTCATAGAAGGGGATTATGTGATGAGAATATCAATGGAAGCATCTACATAAATATCCTTAGTTGGAGCTTATTATATCTAGTTCTGTACATTCACATATTTAAGGGTGGTAGGTACAACTATTAACCCTAAGAAACTCCCTAGGCATCCCAATGATAAATTAATTTTCTTGGAGATTTCCTAACAGCTCTTATCTACCTATGATAGAGTTAGAAAGCAACATAAAATATGTTGGACTTGGCCTATGACTATAGGACTTTTTCAAGTGGATCAGAGGCAAGATATTCCTTCTTTTGAAAGTGAATGGGATCAATATCCCTTGGAAGAGTATAATTATCCTTGGCCATATTTTGATAATATTGGGAGAGTGCAATACTTAGCAAGAAAAACATTTCAACATGAAGAAGCCATTGAAGATCACTAGATGAATGCGACAAATGACTAGGATGTATGTATAAGGGATTTTTGTATAATGACTTTGTATTTGGTAGGGAAGGCCTTGAAGATATAGATTCTATTGAAGATACTACAATAGGACATGAAGGAGTTTCTTGATCCATTATTTAACAATAGGGATAAGATTGGTGAACAACCTATTATGAATGCAGAGATTGATAGAGAATAAAACTTGGACATCAACCATAGGGTGAGGCACATCATCAAATTGACATAGGATTGGATTAAGAAACCATTCAAACTTGATCCAATTCTAGAAATAGTGATCTTCCATGCACAAACTCATCTAACTAGAGGTAGAGGAGCAAAGGTCACCGTACCTACATTTATAGCTAAGTCACCAGTAAGGCTAGAAATGGTGCACCAACTTGATAGGCCAGTTGGTTATTATCAAGCTCAAAAGGGTAAAGGTAAGGGAAAGAGGAAGAGGAATTCTTCTCAACAAGTTGAACCTAAAGAGGGAGAAATTTTAGGACCTCCATAGTAAGGAGAGGAAAAAATACAGGGTTTGTAGAATGTAGAACCTGCACAAGCTCAAGCTAATATCCAAGTGTCACCAGTTGTACAAGGCCAAGGAGAAGTTGAAACTGCAGAACAAGAGGTTTTCTCACATTGACAAATAGATCAAGCCTCCCCTCCACACCTAAAAGGAGAAAGATTAAAACTCCAATAAAGAGGAGGAAAAAGGTAATCAAGAAAGTGATTCCTTTCCCCTCAATTCTTGAACCAATTCCACAAGAAGTAGAAGAAGAGGGTGATGAGGAGGAAGAGGAAAAACTACCATTGAACAGGAGAACTCAGCTTGCTAGAGCCACAAAGGGGGAACAGAGAAGAAGTTCCATGATCACACCGCCATCTATCCTTGATGAACCCATGCAAACCACTACATCAGAAGATGAAATTCAACAATGGATAGATGAGTAGGATGTGACGGGCACTGATGTCTTTTGGATGTCAGATTTTGACTTTATACCCATGGGTATTGAGTTGGTTGGGGATAAGATAAGAGACACTCCAAATAATCAACCTCAATAGGAGGATTGCAGTCATATGCCCCTTGAATCACAAGGACCTTAGGAGGTTCCATCATCCCAACTATAGGTCACATTTTGTGTAGATAAGGGATCAACTACCCCTCTTTCTCCAGGTACAAAAGCCAAACAGTTCCAAACTTTAGATTTGCCCTACTTAGCACTAGTTAGATAGATAGTTTTTACATAATTAGATTTGTTTTATTAGTTTAGAAGCATATGATTGCATAAAGATATCTCTCACTCTTAGCAAAAATTGAGGAGAAAATTTCTTATAAATAAAGGATTGTAATATGTAATCAGGGTCGCTATTATTTTGCAATAATATATGCTTTTGGTGCTCGCATTTGGAGTGTAGTGATTCTTGCCTAAGTGTCTTATATTTTGTGAATGTATGTTCATGGAATGTGATTGAACCAAAAGTTTATTCTATTATTTTTGGTTGTCCAATGTTTTAATTCTAGTGTTTGTTACAATTTTATGAATTTCACTGACGTATCTAGTTTGAGAAGAGATCACCCATTTTGTTCCTTCATAGCTTTTTCTCTCACATGAGTGCACTTTCTATGGCCTTGCAATTTGATAAAATGTGAAACATCTTATAGTTACTAAATTTCCATCAACAAATGCATCAGTGGAATTAAGGAAGTGTTGCTCCTATTTTCATTGGTTACCCATCGATCTTTTCGAAAGCTTAACTTGCAGACGCATTGTTTTCATGGCTTATGTCTGTTAGGATTTTATTTTCATGTTATTTTCTTAAATTTCTTGCTACCCTATCTTTTTTATTTTCTTTACTAACCCCTTGGTTAAATTAGGAATTTATATAGTTGCATTGATAGATTGCATTCATCATAAAATGGAAAAATACAAAAATACATTTCTTTTTGTATGTTTACTCTTTTGAAGCAACAAATGGACTCTACATCTTATCTAGAGTTATCAAAACTAGCAAAGGCCTCCTTGTGAACTTTCACATTTATCTTCAACTAAGCAGATTCCAATAGGTCACAAGATCACCTGAAACCTTGGAGTTGATTCCCAAGATTGACTTTTCAAGAGAGGATTTTGAAAGGATTCCTATCATTAAGCATCATGAAAATGATAGCTCAATATAAGTGACACTAGGAGGGCCATTGACTTTCAGAATAGAAGAAAAAAATCTGCAAACTTCAAAATTTTGTAGTTTCTTACAAGTTTGAAAAAAAAACTTAGTTTCCAAGATTTTGAGGTTCACTATTGCATAGGTGCACTAGGTGTGCAGGTGCGCCAGGTGCACTAAATTTTAAAATGCACCTTATTTGTGAGAAAGTGTACTTTTGTAGAGGTGGGCTTTTTCTAGACTTTATTCAAACTGGAGGATCTTGATCCAGAATCCCCATTTCAGAAAGCTTTAAGATCTTCACCAAGTGCATATGAGTTCCTTGAGCTTGGCCATTTTCACAAACCTCATAGTGACAAAGGAATCCCTCAAATTCTACCACTTCCATTTAACATTTCATCATCTTCTTCAGCTCCATCTCCACAACAACCACCTAGTGGACCACCAAATATCCCAACAATTCCACCTCCACAACAACCACCCCTCGATCCTCCAAATCCTTTGATGGCCTTTATTGAAAATGTTGTAGACTCACCAATCAACTTAATAGATGTACTCAATGATCTTCCTAAGAATCCTAAGAAGTTTTTCCCAAGGTTTATCTATGGAGAGACGCGAACTACTAAAGATCATGTCAAGGTGTTCAAGGAAATTTGCAACCAAAAGCAGATTACTAATGAGAATGTGGTTCTTCACTTATTCCCCTACTCTTTGGGGGAAGTTTCCTTTAATTTATATGTTAATCTACCACCTAGATGTATTGGGGATTAGGATACTTTCAAAAAATTGTTCTTAGAACAATTCAAGACTTTCATTAGTCCAGGTATGATATATCAATAATTCATATCAATAAAAAAGGATCTAGCTGAAATAGTGTCACACTTCAAGCATTACTTTCACATGGCATACTGCAAGTTGGAAATGCCATATGCTATACCAATTGAAGCTACTATTCTAATTTATTTGAATGCTATAGACCATCGTACTGCTATTTTTCTAAGAAAACTTATGGCAACAGATATCAATACATTGGACAAAGTCTTTGCAAAAGTGATTACCTTCACCAAGCAAGCCAATCCTAATGGAGGAGGATTGATGCTTCTAGCTCAAGCTATTACTACAATGCCAACATATCATATCAGAGTGTAGGCAATGCTTAGCCAGTTCATACCAATGAATCCAATTCCATTACAATAGGCACCCACTTCGCAAAACCTAGCTTTAACATATCTAGGGTATGAACCTCTAAAAGTTGCTTTGTTTGAACAAAAGTTAACAGCTTTTGTTGAGGCAAACAACAATTTTGCCTCTGAGTTTGGTTAGATGAAGAAGACTATGTCACAAATGAATAATGAGTTTAATCACTTAAGATTGTCGCAAGGATAGAATAACAACTTTCAAAGAAACAATGTTGGTCCTTACAACAACAAAAATTACAATCAGAATTACAATAGGAATTTCTCCAGAAATAGCAATGCTAGGAATAACAATGGCAGAAATAATTCTAATCCTCCCAATCATAACAACGGTTTCTAGAGATAGAATAGACAATGGAACACATGTTCAAATAATGGAAGCATTCCTATAGATAACAATAACAACAATGTTCAATATACAGATATCAATCAATATGACAATGGCCAAAATGCATCTAACAATGATGGTTTGTATTATAATGGGAATCAAGACATGACTTAGAATTCACAAGAAAATGACAATGTTCGTCTTATACAGTTTAATGCTATGCTACTAGAATCCTACAATTCTACATAGAATGTGTAGGTAGAGCAACTGACCAATGAAGAATTCTCTTTTCCATTCAGTCAAGAACCAGACATTCAATTGGAAGAGATGTTTGTCTTTCACAATGATAATTGAAAAATGTACAATCTGTGAAGTTGAAAATAACCTATGATAGATGGAATTCCTCTAGGACTACAACCAACTCCTCCTGATCTGAGAGCAAGTAATAATTTGGTGCCAATTAGGCCCCCATATGGAAGACAATAAAATCAGAATCAAGTAGTTGTCCCAAAAATCTTGGAAAATTCAGTTTGGTCTTTTGAGAAATATAGTGTGATGGAAAATTTGAAATGAACAAAGGCCAACATGTCCATGTTTGACATGCTACAAAACTATCCTCAACAATGAGAAGAGCTGATCAAAACTCTAGATCATACAAAGGTACCCCATAATATGAATATTATTTCTCAAAAGATAGTATCTCAACAAGTTAATACTTTAGAGGCAATGTCAACCATGTTTAAAGACAAGGTTAAGGTGCCCCCATTTCTGCTTAGCATTAGGATGTATGGGAAGAATATTTATAATTGCCTAATTGATTTAGGAGCCTTGTGTAATGTTATGCCACTATCAATAGCACAAAGGTTGGGAGTTATTCCTTAGCCTTCTAATTGGATAGTGATACAGTTGGATAAAATAGAGGTGAAAGTCATTGGTGTATTGAAAGACATAGGATATAGTTGACAATTGACCCTCAAATTCAAGATGTCATTAATATAAATTGGGTTGATATTCCTGAAACCTATGGATTTGTACTAAGCAAAGAATGGATGAAATGCCTAAGTGGATGCTTTTCTATGGATTTCACTCAATTATGGTTACCATGGAAAGGGTTGAACAATCAAATCAAGATAAATCCGGAGCCAAAGTTAAAAAAAATGATTACTAAATATAATGCACCTAATGAGGTCACATTCTTACAATCAAATTTGAGCTCTTACAAATTAATGGCTTTTGATATGATTTCAACCAAAATATCCATTGATCAAGATGAAAGATCCAAGGTTTCCTTCCCGAAACAAGAGGTCGTAACACAATTCATAGATAACATGGTGGCTAATTTGTAATATTTAGGAGAAGAAGTTGATCCCATCATCCTCCTTCTCCCAAAATTTTGTTGATTGCATAAAGTTTGTCATTTAGAGTTTGAATGTTCATCTTTCTAAGAAGCGGACACTAAAATATTAACACAAATGATGAGGCTAAGAAATGGTCCAAAAGATGAACTTGTAGAGAATAAAAATCTTATAAACATATCCAAATCTATGGGAAAGGTTGAAGAGGCAATTGAATATATAAATCTGTAATTTAGTTATACCTCTTCAGATGGTGGAGGTTTGTCTTTTCCTCTACCAAGGATGATCAAAGTTCAAAGAAGAAGATGATACTATTCTTCCTTAGTCATCCAGGCAAAATAAAAAGTGGATAAAATTAAGGAATTGATAAGGGAAATTCATGATGAACAAGAAAAACATACATTCCTAGTATCAAGGAATAACAATGGAAAATCACCATGTCCACCCCATGAAAAACTACAATAGATACCTAAGAGACAATCCTTTCAGACCCAAGTGAAAGAGAAGATGAGGACCAATAAGCATAAGGTTAGAAAGCCCAAGGAAGATCCAATTTGGACACTTCACTTTGATGGTTCCAAATGCAAATTGTGAGATAGCACAGGTATTGAGTTGATCAACCCAAAAGGCAAGTCTTTCTACGCAGCATATCAATTATAGTTTAGATGTACTAATAATGTTGTAGAATACAAAGCATTAATTGGAGGACTTCTTTTCACACTGGAGAAAGGAACCACAGCTCTCATAGTCAAAGGAGATTCTCAGTTAGTTATAAGACAAGTGAAATCATTATAATCCTACAATGATTAAAGGTTGCTTGCTTACAAGAAAAGAGTATGGCATTTAATGGATGACTTTGAAGCTTTAAATATAAAGCCCATTCCAAGAAAGAAAGACATGGTAGTATATGTTCTCATTATTTTAGCTAGCACATTACAACTAGTCAAAAGAACAAAATTGAAAATATCTTCAGTTGAATTGGTTGCTACTCCATCTATTCTGGACAATATCACAAACTACCAGGTATTTCAAGATGATCAACATATACTCAAATTCATCATGTGTAATGGCCACTTTAAGGGGCAAGAAATTGATGACACTCTAGATGGAAAAAATGGAGATGAAGATGGGATCCTAAACTTAAAAACCAACAGTATAATGGTTAAGTTGGAGTGCATTTTGATCATGACAAAACAACAATTAATAGAAGAACGGTCAAAGAGAAGGGAATCAAGGAATGTGATTTGTACAGTTTAGGTACTGATGATGATCCTAGAATGGTAAGGATTAGGAAAGTGCACAATACACAAGAAAGGGAAGACATGCTTAAATTACTTACAGAGTATAAAGATGTTATTTCTTGTAGCTACGAAGAGATAAAGACATATGATCCTGAGATTATTACACATGACATTCCATTAAAACCTGATGCAAAGCCTTTCTTACAAAAACAAAGACATGTTAATCCCATCATTGAACTACTAATAATGAAGGAAGTTAAGGAGTTACTTGATGCCAAGATCATCTTCCATTTTTTCCATTCTATGTGGGTGGCTAATTTGGTTAATGTACAGAAAAAGACCAGAGAGATTCATCTTTGCATAGATTTTCATAATTTGGACCTTGCATCTCAAAAGGAAAACTATCCATTGCCTTCACTACATGAGGTTTTGTAAATTATAAATGGTTCACAGATGATGTCATTCTTGGATGGGTATTTGGGATATAATTAGGTAATTGTTGATGAAGAAGATAGTTTAAAGATGGCCTTCGTGACTAAATGGGGAACCTTTTCCTACAGAAGAATACCTTTTGGGTTGATGGGGCTACATTTTAATGATCCATGGACAAAGCTTTTAAGGGATTGATAAATAAGTGTATATCATTTACATGGACTATTTAACTATCTTTTCAAATAGATCAAAGCACTCACATTACTGATTTAAGACAATATTCAATAGATGTCGTACATATGGCATATCCCTCAATCCCAAGAAATGTTCATTTGGGGTCACTAAAGGAAAGCTCCTAGGTCATATCATCTCTAAAGAAGGAATCTCCATTGACCCTAATAGAATTGAAGCTATTCTAAAGTTATCATGGCCTCACAATCGAAAAGAGCTTAAGACTTTCTTTGGGAAGATAAATTTTGTGTGAAAATTTATAAGCATATTTGCAGAGATAGTTCATCCCCTTAATGATTTACTTAAAAGGGGAGCTAAAATAGAATGGGTTCCAGAGATTAAGAAATCATTTGAGGATATCAAAGTGGCCATTTCCATGGCCCCAGTACTTGTAAGTCCAGATTATGGACTACCTTTCAAAATATACTCTTTTGCTTCAGAACATTCTTGTGTTGGGATTCTTATGCAGAAGAAAGAAAAGGAAGATGAAGGACCCATTGCCTTCATGAATTTCCCTCTAAAAAATGTAGAGTTAAATTATTCTAACCTTGACAAATAGTCTTTTTCCTTAATCAAAGTGGTAAAGAAGTTCTTCCATTACATACTAAGAAGCAAGGTATATGTGATTGTGCCTGATCCAATAGTTAAGGCATTGCTAATGCAAAATGAACTTGGTGAAAGATGAGGGAAATAGATGGTGATCCTTCAAAATTTTGACTTAGACATTCAACCCATGAGGCTAGTTAGGGGTTGAGGATTATCAAAGATGATAGTAGATAAGTAGAACATAGATGAAAAGAAATTTAGGTTTGACAGTGAAACAGATGTGGAAGATCAGAAGAAGATTGTAGTATCTCAAGTTGATATTGATTAGGGTGTAGTAACAAATGTATGGTACCAGGATATTTTTCACTATCTTTTACAAAATAAGTACCCCATTTGGATGAATAGTTCACAACATAGGGGACTCAAAATGAAGTTTGAATCCTACATGTTGCATGATAGAAAGTTATACAAAAGGAACTATGAAAGAATCTACCTAATGTGCTTGGGATGTGAGGAAGTAAAAGAAGTTCTGAAACAATTTCATGATAAGTATGGTACAGGGTATGGTTCAGCAAAAGCAACTACTCATATGATTTTGAGATCAGGCTATTTTTGGCCTATGATATTCAAAGACACTTTTGAGCATGTGCATACTTTTCATATTTGTCAAATGAGTGCTAACAAAGAAAGACATCCTATAATGCCATTACAACCGATGTTTGAGATACGCCCCTTCACAAAGTGGGGGCTAGATTTTATTGGTCCAATCAATCCACCATCATCAACAAGGCACACTTTTAGTCTCATAGCCATTGATTATTGTACATGATGGACAAAAGTAGAGACATTCAAAAACTGCACAGCCAAGGTTGTAACAGACTTCTTGGAAGAACACATTGTTACTAGATTTGGGATGCCATTTTCCCTAGTGTGCAATAATGGATCAGCTTTTGCATCATTATTCTTAACTCAATGGGCATTGGAAAATTAGGTTACTATTAAGTTCTCTTCAAATTATTACCCACAAGGAAATGGGGTAGCCAAATCTACAAACAAGAACTTAATCACAGTAATAAGACATTTGTTCAAGGAGAATCCTAAATATTGGCATACCCAGCTCAAATATGTTGTATGGATAGATCAAGTAATGGTCAAGAATGCTTTAGGGATGTCTCCATATCTACTTATTTACGGACAAGAACCAATATTCTCACTTAATCTTAGGATTCCTATTTTGAAATTCATGAGTGGGTATACTAAAGATGCTAATAGAGTACAAATTAGACTAATGAATCTTTTGGAGATGGATGAAAACTAGACAACTACTTTGGAGCATATGGTTAAACATCAAGTTTTCATCAAGAGGTGGTTTGACAAGAGGGTCATGATAAAATCCTTTAGAATATCTGACCTTGTTCTACTTTGGGATAAGGAAAAAGAAAAATTGGGCAGCCTCACTAAGTTTCAATGGTTGTGGATTGGTCCCTATCAAATCACAAAAATTCTCAAAGAAAATACTTTTAGGCTAAGTTCCTTACAGAGGGAATTGGTTTCATTGCCAGTCATTGGGAAATTTCTAAAACATTATTTTGAAGCCTAAAAATATATACTTCATTTCTACAAGTGTTTTTATTTCTACAAGTGTGTTTCCTTTCAGTCGCGTGTTTGCTTTCAGTCATGTGTTTGCTTTCAAAGTTGCATTAGTCCAGGTGTAGGTGCACTCACAATTTTTTTATCTTGCCAATCAATGGGAAATTTCTAAAACATTACTTTGAAGCCTAAAAATATATACTTCATTTCTGCAAGTGTTTTTATTTCTACAAGTGTGTTTCCTTTCAGTCGCATGTTTGCTTTTAGTCGTGTGTTTGCTTTCAAAGTTGCATTAGTCCAGGGGTAGGTGCACTTGCAATTTTTTTATCTTGACATATCTCACTAACCATTCTAATTTTTAGGAAGAGGTATTTCTTTGTCAAAACATTTTTATGATTTTATGTCTTATACCAACTAAGGAATGAATGATACTTGTAGTAATAGGGGACTTTCAGTCTCAAATTCAGAGTTGTAGATCAACAAGTTCTCAACACTTTGCAAATTTAAAGATCAATTATCTCAAGTGTTGTCAAACCAAGTTTAAGACAACAAGGGATAGTTAAAACTGCCACTATTTCAAATAGAAGGGTCTTCTCAAAGGAATTGCTAAGATTGTTGTTTGGTGTGAGAGTTTCTAAAGGTTCTTAAAAGAGGAACACAAGGGATATTCACAAAAGGTTGAATCCAAGAAATGACACTGATGTCTTGGCCACATAGTCTAAGTGTAGTCAAGATACAGAAAGAAAATTAAAAAGAAAAGAATGGTGTTAAGAATGAAGGATTTTGCAAGGTATGAGAAAGGTAATCTGATTATCTAGATATACATTCTAAACAAGCTATCCAATACCAAAACACTACTTCATCAAAGAATAAAATGGTGGCATTATGAGCTACATGGAGAAAATATTCAAAGGATTGACAAGGAATTCAATTGAAAAAGTGACAACCTGCCAAGAGCCCTCAGAATTAATTCTCTCATCTGGTCAAATAAAGGATCGACAAACAACTTTCATGAAGATTCCTAATGAATGGATTGAATGGGGTGGAAGATTGTTTCCAAGTTGTCAAAAAAATTTGATAGATTACATCCTAAGATGTCAAAGGAAATAGATACACTAAACACACAATGAACTTGGAACTCAAGATTTTGAGTTTTGGACTATAAAGTGACTTGAAATATGCATGGAATATTTAGGATTTAGTTGATGTTTGACACATGTTAGAGGAATGTTTGTTGATGAAGAAATGCCTTTCATTTCTTCCTTTTTGTCAAGGTTATTTGTTGTGGTTCCACAATGCATGCCCCATTTTGATCAGAAATGGGGACCCCCTACTTTATTTTTTGGCTTTATGGATCCCTAGTCCAGGGTCTGAGTCCTTTTGAGGTTTTATCTAGTCTCCTAGTTCAAGTCCAAGTCACCATCAGAAAACCTAGTTATAAAAATCAAAATTCTAAGAAGAAATTCAGAAAAATCTTTTGTAAAATCAAAAAAAGGGGTGCACCAAAGCACCTCATTTGGTGCGCTAGTGCGTCAAAAGTGTTTTAGGACGGGCACATCACCTTTGGTGATGTGCAGTTGCATAGATACGTAGCACCAAAGGTGGATGGGATCTATATAACCCCCACCCCCTTTTTTCCCACCACCTTTTTTTTCATTTTATATTCTCTGAGTTTTCTAGATGTAGCTCTGCACCTCACAAGGTCTGCCTCCATCCTCGCTCTGCCTTCACCTACAAAAAACATTAAAAAACCCTAAGGTGTGTAGTAGTGCATCTAATTAGGTGTGCTACTGTGCACCTTAGCAACCATTAAAATTTCTAAAAAACCTTAAAAACACACATTCAAAGCAAAATTTGAAGGTGTGCACTAGTGCACCTAACTAGGTGCGTGCTCAATACAAAGTAAATGCCTAAGTCCAAAATGAGGTGCACATCAGCATACCCCATGAGGTGCACTGATGTGCACCTCATTATAATAAAAATTGCTTACAAAAAAGTGCACCAGGCACACCTATTTGGTGCGTCAAGTGTGCTATTTTCTTGAATTTTAGCGTTTAAAACTATTTTTTGGGTTTTTCGAGAAATCAAATTTTTAGTTTTTTGTGTGAGTTAGTTTTAGGATGTTATTAATCCATTTTTCCTCAAAATTTGAGCTAATGGACATCTTTTTGTGTAGATTCAATAGCATCTTCATCATCCTCCCTTGGCAAGAAAATGGCACCAAAACCAGTAGTGTTCAAGTTCTAGGGCGTTCCTACAAAATCATAGTTTCAAGATGACTACTCAAAGATTCAAGTCATAGATTTGGGTCACACAAATTTGGGAGAGTTCTTAAAGCTATGAAAAAAAACAACTAAGAGGTCTCAAATGATCTTCATATTGATCTAATCAAGGCTCATTAATGCAACATCACACTTGGTGTCAGTACAATCTTTAGAACTAATCATGACACTTGCAGAACATTTTGTTCCCAAAGAGAGGATATTCAAGAGCATAACATGAGAGATCTTCCTTAATCTCTAACCCTAGAATATTGAGAAAGTGTTCCATCTCCTAAGAGCAGATCAATTCATTAGACTAACCTATGAACAAGTGGAGAGATGGTATCAGGAACATATTGATGAGGCTTTTGAGATCATCCAATCTTCATACATTATAGGGAAAACTCCTCTGGGAAATAAAATAGGTAAAGTAGACATGACAAGAGGATACATGAAGGAAGATATTGGATACTCAATCATACTCTTTAGTAGATTCATGTGTTTTCCAATAGCTAGACACTTGAATTTTTTATGGTGCATTTTATTGAAATAATAAAGAAAGTAGAGATGCCACTGGATTGGGCTTCTACTCTCAGTTAGAATTTGGGTGAATAGTTGATGTCGAAAAAGAACAACAAGAAATTTTACATGACATCATACTTGGTGTGCTTGTTAGCCATGAGGGCAATATATTATCCAGGGCTCTATAAGAGGGGTAACATGTAGGATGCAAATGCATGGTTGTATATTGTATGCCCTTAGTTGGTGAAGGAGAGGCTTTTAGAACAAATAAAAGAATATAGAATCATAAATGATGCTTTCATCTTTACAATGATCTAGTTTATAGAAGGGGATTATGCAAAGAGAATATTAGAGGAAGCAGCTACCTAAATATCCTTAGTTGGAGCTATTTATATCCAGTTCCATACATTCACATATTTAAGGGTAGTAGTTACAACTATCAACCCTAAGAAGCTTCCTAGGTATCCCAATGATAGATTAATTCCCCTAGAGATTTCTTGACAACTCTTGTCTACCTATGATAGAGTTAGAAAGCAACATTAAATATTTTGGACCTGGCCTATGACTATAGGACCTTTTTAGGTGGATTAGAGGCAAGATATTCCTTCTTTCGAAAGTGAATGGGATCAATATCCCTTGGAAGAGTATAATTCTCCTTGGCCATATTTTGGTAATATTGGGAGAGTGCAATACTTAGCAGGCAAAACATTTCAACATGAAGAAGCCATTGAAGATCACTGGATGAATGCAACAAATGACTATGATGTCCATATAAGGGATTATTGTAGAATGACTTTTTATTTGGTAGAGAATGACTTGAAGATAAATATTCTATTGAAGATACTGGAACAGAACATGAAGGAGTTACTTGATCCATTATTTCATAGGGATAAGATTGGTGAACAACCTATTATTTAAGGAGTTATTGTCGAGATTGATAGAGAAGAAAACTCAGACATCAACCATAGGGTGAGGCACATCATCAATTTAACATAGGATTGGATCAAAAAAACATTCAAACTTGATCCAATTCTAGAAATAGTGATCTTTGATGCACAAGCCCATCGAGCTGGAGTTACAAGAACAAAGGTCACCATGCCTACGTTTACAACTCATACTAGTAAGGCCAAAATGGTGCACCAACTTGATAGGGTAGTTGGTTATTATCAAGCTCAAAAGGGTAAAGGTAAGGGAAAGAGGAAGAGGAATTCTCCTCAACAAGCCAAACCTAAAGAGGGAGAAATTTTGGCACCTCCATAACAAGGAGAGGAAAACATACAAGGTCTAGAGAATGTAGAACCTGCACAAGCTCAAGTTGATCTGCAAGAGCCACTAGTCACACAAGGCCAAGGAGAAGTAGAAACTAAAGAATAAGAGGTTTCCCCAGCTTGACAAATAGAGCAAGCCTCCCCTCTACATCTAAAAGGAGAAAGATTAAGACTCCAATAAAGAGGATGCAAAAGGTAATCAAGAAAGTTATTCCTTTCCCCTCAGTTCCCAAACCAATTCCAGAAGAAGTAGAAGAAGAGGGTGATGAGGAGGAAGAGGAAAATCTACCTTTGAATAGGAGAACTCAGCTTGCCAGAGCCACAGAGGAGGAATAGAGAAGAAGTTCCATGATCACACTATCATCTATCCCTGATGAACCCATGCAGACCAATACATTAGAAGATGAAATGCAATAATGGATAAATGAGCAGGATTTGATGAGAACAGATGTCTTTTAGATGTCAAATTTTGACTTTATGCCCATGGGTACTAAGTTGGTTAGGGATAAGATAAGAGACACTCCAATTAATCAACCTCAATACGAGGATTGGAGTCAAATGCCCACCGAATCACAAGGACTCAAGGAGTTTCTATCATCCCAACTACAAGTCACATTTTGTGTAGACAAGGGATCAGCTACCCCTCTTCCTCCAGGTACAAAAGCCAAATAGGTCCAAATAGAGCACAAAGAAGAGCCACAACAAGTATCTACTGATGAAGTGTCAAAAGGAGGATGGGTAAGTGGACAACCATAGAAAGCTTCCCAAGACACCGAGATGAGAACTATTGGCTCCACAGATATAGAGACTCCAGGTGCTCATATTTCACAGAGGAAGAAGACTCTAGAAGGGAGTGATAAGGGGAAGAGTATAGCTGAGAAAAATCCTTCATCCTTTAAAGGTAAATCCCTATTATAGCATATCCCAAGGTGTCTTAGAAAAGAAGTAATAAGAAACAAGAAACAATAATTCACTACCAAGGAGGAGGATAGAATGGAATTAATAGAAGTTCTAAGGAAGCCTAATTCACCTCCAAAGGATGCACAAGTGCTAGTCTTTATCATGAGTAATCAAAATTAGGACCTTTTTGGTCATGTATTTATCCCTCCTTTAGAATCAAATGTTGAAGAATTGTCTCCAAGGGATTATCAGATCCAAGAAGTTATGCTTGGGAAGCCAACCTTGTAAGCTACAAAGTTGATGGTAACAATAGGGATGAAGGAGGTCATTTAGGAGCTTAGATCATGATGGGGCAAAATTGATAATACTTTGGCAGAAAAATTGAAATACTAAAGGCATATTTGAAAAAATTTGTTGGCCCCTTGGATCCCACTAACCCTAAGGAAACTTTAAATGCTATAATTCAGAGAAGGAATAAGGGTGCAATGTAGTTGGACCCATTTTTTAGAGCTTGTCAACAATGGCGAGAAAGTTTTGAGGAGAAAGGAGTATTGATCATTCAAGGAAATCTTAAATTATTACATGTTGTGTAGGAGAATGTGGACAAGTTAGTGACAATTTTGAATAAAGATTTTGGTCTTATGGATGAAGTGCATACCTGGGGAAAATATTTGCAGGCATTACAGGCAATAAAAGACCAAAGGTACCAGATGCTAATGGATGTATATATAGCTAAGGAATCAGATAGGATAGATGATTGGATAGAGAAGATCCTAGATAGTAATAAAGTAATGGAAACATTACACATGGAGATTCATAAGCTCAAGGACCAAGCCCAAGAGAAAATTTTGGAAGCTGAGAAACATTATAGTGATGCATGTTTAGACATTTTTTAGGATGATGCACGAAAAGGCTAATACCAGTGGAGGTTGAGAATTTTTTTTGAAATTATTTTATGAAGTTTGTAATGATGAGGACATCTAGTAGGCATTCAAAATGGAAGAAGCTTTATTAGAGCTCGATATAAAACATGGGGATTTTGCAAAAACCTATATAGAAGTGGATAACTATAGGAAAAAAGTAAAGGATAAATAGAATGCATTAGATTTATTAGATGTAGCTCAAGTCACTAAGATAATTGAGAAATTCAAAGACAGATACCCAGACATAGCTCTAGTATAAAAGGGAACAAAACCCAAAAGCCAGAATTTTAATTTCTATACTTAGTGAAAATTTTGCATTTTTTGCCTCCAAGGTGCGCTACTATGTCAAGTGCACTAGGTGTGTTGGTGCACTTTTTGAAACAGTGTCCTGGAAGATTTTGAAGAAGTCAGAGTTATGCTGATAGTCAACTGCTAGTTCTAAAATTAGAGCTTTCCATACATCAAAAATGCATTCTGATGGCAGTTTAATTCCTACGGATGCCTAGTAAAGATGGAGCTTCTATTTTTGGCACTTCTAGATACTTCTACATCAACTAAAGGCTTTCTCCTTCTTATTTTCTCATGCTTTCTTTATTTTGAGACATGTAAAGGCTCATGCATCCAATTAATGATATAAATTGGATGGAGTCCAACTTAGCACCAGTTAGATAGATAGTTTGTACATAATTAGATTTATTTTATTAGTTTAAAAGCATATGATTGCATAAAGATATCTCTCACTCTCAACACAAATTGAGGAGAATATTTCTTATAAATAAAGGATTGTAATATGTTATCAGGGCAGCTATTATTTTGCAATAATATATGCTTTTGGTGCTCGCATTTAGAGTTTAACGATTCTTGTTTAAGTGTGTTATATTTTGTGAATGTATGTTCATGGAATGTGATTGAGCCAAAATTTTATTGTGTTATTTCTGGTTGTGCAATCTTTTAATGCTGGTGTTTGCTATGGTTTTACAAATTCTATTGATGTATCTAGTTTGAGAAGAGATCACCCATTTTGTTCCTTCATAGTTTTTCATCTTGCATGAGCGCACTTTCTATGGCCTTGTGATTTGATAAAAAGTGAAACATCTTACACTTTCTAAATTCCCGTTGATGATTGCATCAATGGAATTAAGGAAGCACTACTTCTATTTTCATTAGTTAACCACTAATATTTTTGAAAGTTTAACTTGTAGACGTGTTCTTTCCATGGCTTATGTCCATTAGGATTTTATTTTCATGTTATTTGTTTAAATTTCTTGCTACCCTATCTTTGTTATTTTCTTTACTAACCCCTTGGTTAAATTAGGAATTCATATAGTTGCATTCATCATAAAATAAAAATATACAAAAATAAATTTATTTTTGTGTGTTTACTCTTTTGAAGTAGCAAACAGATTCAACATCTTATTCGAAGTAATCAAAACCAAATAAGGCCTCTATGTCAATATTTACATTTATCTTCAACTAAGAGGATCCCAATAGGTCACAAGATTGCTCGGAACCTTGGATTTGATCCCCAAGATTGAATTTTCAAGAGAGGAGTTTGAAAGGATTCATGTTGTTAAGCATTGTGCAAAATGATAGCTCAACATGTTGGAGAAGAACTATTGAGTCTTCATGTGGAGAAACTTGTAACCATATTTAGCTATGATATTTGAATTATTTTCATCCACCTCAACATTATGGCATTTATAGATTTGTGATTGGAAATGAATTGAAATAATAAAGAGAACTATTGGTATGGATAGTTGTTCAGATGGAGAAAGGGATAGTCTTAGCTAAAGATAATGACAACTATTCCCTTCTATTTCATTGTCTTTTTTTCCTAACTGGTTGTACAACTATTATAACAAACTCATCTTCAATTTTTGGCTACTTCCAAAGGATTTATGTGAGCCTCTTACTCAGTTGTTTGTTGCAACATACTATTTAATATTTCCTCATTATTATATGTCAAATAGGAGAGCAGATTTATATATCAGAAAAACACTTCTGCACACAGATCTTCCTATAGTAGAATTCTGTGTAAATTATATGTTATTTATGGATGAATAAAATATCATTGTTTTGATTGAAGGAGCATAGAAGATAATTTATTTCCATCACCAAGCGTATTGAGGAGGTAGGATCCACTTCTCATGATTTGTTTTAGATTAGAGTGTGTTTTATTTTATGTATGTCTTGATTTGATTTCTTATATAAAATTCTTATATCATCTTACTTGTTTTAATTCATGTTATTGTAATTAATTATTGATTCATGTATTGTTTAAGATATAAGTGTGAATTCATATTTGTGTGGTTTCTTATTTATTTTATGCAATGTTAAATTCTAGATTAAATTTTAAATTCTATAATGCTTTCTAGTTTTTAAAATAGTTTTCTTTTAGATTTAAACATTCAATTTCTATTGCAAGAAGTGACAATTTCTATCACTAGTTATGTTTTGATTTATTGTAGGTTTCAACTTAACTCTTGTTTCTAGCAAGTGATAGTTTCTATCGCCAGTTTTGTTTTGGTTTGTTGTTGGTTTCCTTCCACATGTTCTAGTTGCATCCATCCCCACTTGGCATGTTATCTTCATCCCTTGAGCATATAGCTACTATAAATTTCATGAGTTTATGACCCTGAATTGATATTTAAATGTGAGATGAATTAGCTCTTAATCTTATCAATTATCCTTAATATTTGTATCACACTTTGTCCATAAATTTTTGGCACCATTGCCAGGGAAAGGTATTAAAGGTGTAAAATCATAGTAAGTCAAGTTAGGAATAATATGACTTTGGTAGTGTCTAATCATGTGTCAACCTTTCTCAGTGTGATACCTTGGGTTTGTGCTATAGTAAATATTTTAGGTGCATTGTTTTCAAGTAGGTCTTCGAAGTTAGATCCATTATTTATGGTATAGTTTGTTGTTGTGAGTAATTGGTAAAGAAAGGGAAATTTGAAGAATTTTTTTTTAAATGATGCATTTTCAAGGTAGTCCAAACATATTAAATTTGAAAACAAGAATTGGTGGAGGGATTGCTTCAACCAAAGGTGATATTTTTACACACTCTCTATCTAATGAATGCAACTTAAATTATCTTGATCTTCCATTGTCACAGGTATGTCCAATTAGTATTTCTATGTCTGAACAAGAGAATATAATTGATGAATTTTTAGAACAATATGATTTTGAGAATAACATATTAACCATTTATTGTTCTATTTTTTACAAGCAAGGTGATAAATGCATATGCACAAACAATAAAGAACACATAGTGAATGAAGTACAAGATCTTTGTGAACCTAACCATGCTAAGGATGTAAGTGAACAAGTCTTCCTTGTAACTAGTGAACAATTTGATACACCAAATCAAGAAGATCAAGGTATGGATTACTTGATTATATTGGAAAGACAAAATATTTCTTCAAAACATAATTTTCCACCTTGTGTGCACGATGAATATAATCATGAATTCTCACAACAACCTATATATCCATATTATATTCTACCATCTCCATTATTCCCATTCTACTCATATCCACCTACTCTATATCCAATACAACCTTTTCCATTATCCTTATTCTATTCATTTCACCCACCATCCACCCCAACATATCCACCAATGGAAATTATAATTCCTCATGAAACATTACATAATAAGGTGGATCAAATAACATATGTTGATGGCATTTCAATTGTCATTTTAAATTCTCTTAATGTGCATGAAAATGATGATATGACTAAAAGATGTGATTTTTGTATAGAATAATTAGAGGAACATATTGATCAATTCAAAAACCATCTTTTTAGTTCTTTCTTATCTACTTCTTGAATCATAATTTTTTGAGATATTTCACACACATAAGGAAATTGCACATTCTAATTTTATCATTGAAAAGATATGTATGCATGATAGAATTAATCGTGTACTAAAAGTTGATTTAATATATTTCTCAATCATTCCCGAGTTGTGTGTGATGAAAAATGATATCTGACAAGATCTATTCTCTAATAATGTTTTAATATTTAAATATATAGATATTGGGAGGCCTATGATAAAAATGCATATTCCTCACACACGTCTTATTGATTTGGGTCCAACTAATTAAACAAAACTTGAAGGATTTGAATGCATTAATGACCAAATAACATGTGTTATAAATCGATGATCATTATTCCTCGTTGCATTTTCCTGAGATGACCAAATACATTATGGATGATTCATTTATTCAACAAGGATCAAGGTATGTATATATTTATCATTCTTGGTCCTTGCATCTTAAGATGGTCATTCATTAATAATAGGTGCTAGATCAATTTCTTGATTCCTTAAATGTTTTGAATGCCTGTGCTTTTGAAATGTGACATTAAGGAGAAATAAATTGAATTCTTGAAATATTTGATTGATTTATCAATTGACTAAAGTTCAAGAAATATGTAAATATGTTATTTTCTTTACTTCATTCTTTGGATTATCTTAACGTTCTCATAACCCCATAGCATGAAGTTAAGTTGGGAGGAAATCTCTCCAATTTTGTGGTTCTTTATTGATTTCCAATAAAACTTCATTAATTATTTCATTTGTCCTTCTAGTCACCCTCCACATATGAGATCTCAACTATTCAAGGTATGTGCTCTTGTGTTGATAAGCATTGATATTATATATAAACAAGAATTTATTCATTCATTTTTTTATTATCATTTTTTTTTAACTCTGTCTATCATTCAAAAATTGAATGGTAGCATTATTGAATGGATGATGTTTCTTTACTATACTTGATATGCTTGGTGTTGAGAATATAGTTATAGGTCTCTTATTGTGGTGGGATGATACCTTTGCACTAATATCAATTGGTATATTCAAGATGTTCACCAATCACAGATGAGATTTCTCTTCTTTGATTCTATGAGCTCACCAATCTATAACTTGGTCTATGAGATTCATAAATCTTGTAGTGTTATTTTCTATAGATATACATTCAAGGACAACTTGAATACATGCATAAGGATCTTAAGAATTTTTTAGATCATCACATTCCTTTCTAGGGATGTGTCTCCACCTTCCTATAGTTTTATGGACACATTAGTAACTACCATTGATCTTTCACTTTGCCACCTTGTCTCTATCATGAAGCATTCATTTTGGAGTTCTACAAGAAGACTCCAGATTTAGTGGTATGTGTTCAATGGATAAATATTGGTTCTATAGGAAAGTGGTTATCATGCTCAAGTTATTCTTCATCATTATTTCTAGTCCATTATGCAATCCTCTTTAAATGGTTCCTTTTTGTCAGGACATGGAAAGAAATCAAGTTTTTGATGAAATCACTCTTTGTCATCCATAGAAGGAATTTTTTTTTTCATTTGGTCATTCTATGTAGTTATTAAAAAATGAAAAAAATGAAAAAGTGAAAAAATAATAATAAAAGATCCAACAATGAAAACCTTTGGGCACTGTTTGCTAGTTAATATCTAAAAACTGGTTTTCGATGGATGTTAACTATAAAATAAATTCTTAGTGGTGAAAATTGTTTTTATAGTGCCATTAAGTGGTAAGTGATTGAAAATTGGTTTGCCAATGATCACTTGTCATTATCAAAATGACACAAAAAAAAAATGAAAAAAAAAAATAATAATGCAATAATTGGGTTGAGCTGACCATTTTTCAAGGAAACCTAGTTACTCCTTTGGTTCTTTCTCTCTTGGTGTTTCTTGCATCTCCTATTGATCATTGTGTGGCTGTGCTTTAGTTTTTGGTGATCACCATGATTTTGATCGCCTATCCTAAGTACTACTCATTCATTTGAGGTGCTCTGAAAAATGGATCTAGCTCCCTTTATTGTATTCTATATTACTTCCTACCAATGGTGATCTTTTATGTCATTGTCCTTACAATTCATTTCTTTGGATCCTTTTGGTGGTCTGTTATCTAGTGCTTCATGTCAAATGGAAATATTTTATGATGTTGCAATTCTTGGTACAATCCTTGGTTTTTTCTTTGTTTGAGCTTCATAGTTGTAGTGATCTTTTAGCTTCTAGCCCTTGGCATCCATGGTGATACAAGTTGGTAACACAATCAATTTTATTTTTCATTATTTTATCTCTTAACTTTATTAATATTTCTTATTATATTGATCATATGTGCAACATCCCTACCATTCCTCTTATTGTTTCTCGAGGATGGTTAACAATTCCAGTCAGGGGAGATAAACCATTTTTATTACATATTTTTTTCACTCATTATCATTTATCCTTGTTCATCTCATCTTGAAAAACATCATCTAACTTCATATTTTTCATTCCATCATCAATGAACCCTATTATTTTCCTTTGCTAATCATTTTCATTGCCTACCATTTCACCAATTCTAACCAAGCTCAAGTGTATTGAGAAAATTTTTAGAAGACCTCCTATACATCTAGCATTTGAGAAATATAATGCTATGAAAAATGAAAATAAATGTTGGAGGTATGAATGTTAAAATAAAAGATGCAAAATGGAAACTGCAATGAAATCAACAGGAGCTATAAAAGTTAAAGGTGAAGAAGGCAAATTCTACAAATCCAAGGTTCCCTCTAAAAAATAAAAGATTGCATGGGGACGTGCAATATGTTAAGTTGGGGGGAATGATGAGAGTCATTTATGATCCATTTTAAGTCATCTTTTAATCATTTTATATACCATTCTATTCACTTCCATATCATGTTTCTATTCTATTTCATCATATTTTACTATCTTATGTTGCATATGTTTAAATATGAATAAGTAATATTTAATATAGTTTTTAGATAAATTAATGCAATTTATTATTGATTTTTTTTACTAATAAATATTACTATTTTATGCCTTGGATTATTATTTTAGTCTATGATCAAATATTTCTTGACAAAATCTGACAGTCAATTTTGCAGTGTCATTTCCAAGCAAATGAGGGCAAATCTAGAAAGTCCAAGACATGGGTATGGTCCAAAATAGGCCCAACTATATTTTGATGCAAAAAAATCTCAATATAGTGAATTCTTTAAGAACTATTGATGATTTTCCAAAAGCAATAATTTCAAATTTATTATTATGGCCAGCAAAAACTCTACATTTTTCTACAATAAACTATTGTTCTATTCAATTGGATTATTCCATTTCTATATATGGTGGAATTATAATATTATGTTGGAGAAGAACTGCTAAGTTCTCATGTGGAGAGACTTGTAACCATATTTGGTTATGATATTTGGATTGTTTTCATCCACCTTAGCATTATGGCATTTACAAATTTGTGATTGGAAACTAATTGAAATGCTAAAGAGAACCATTAGTATGGATAGTTGTTCAGATGGAGAAAGGGATAGTTTTAGTTGAAGATCATGACAACTATTCCCTTCTATTTCATTGTCTTTTTTTCCTAACTGGCTATACAGCTATTCCACAAACTCATCTTCAATTTTTGGCTGCTTCCAAAGGATTTACATGAGCCTCTTACTCAATTATTTGTTGAAACAAACTATTTAATATTTCCTTATTATTATTTTTCAGCATGCACTTATATATTCATCTTTTGTAAGAAATAGGAGAGAGGATTTATATATCAAAAAAACACTTCTGCACACATATCTTCCTATAGCAGAATTCTGTGTAAATTCTATGTTATTTATGGATGAATAAAATATCATTGTTTTGATTGAAGGAGCATAGAAGATCATTTATTTCCATCACCAGGCGTACTGAGGAGTCAGGATTCACTTCTCGTGATTTGTTTTAGATAAGAGTATGTTTTATTTTATGTATGTTTTGATTTGATTTCTTATATAAAATTCTTATATTAGCTTAGTTGTTTTGATTCATGTTATTGTAATTAATTATTGATTCATGTATTATTTAAGATATAAGTGTGAATTCAGATTTATGTGGTTTCTTATTTATTTTATGCAATGTTAAATTCTAGATTAAATTTTAAATTCTATAATGCTTTCTAGTTTTAAAAATAGTTTTCTTTTAGATTTAAACATTCAATTTCTGTTGTAGGAAGTGACAGTTCTTGTTGCCAGTTATATTTTGATTTATTGTAGGTTTCAACTTAGCTCCTGTCACCAGCAAGTGACAATTTCTATCGCCAATTTTGTTTTGGTTTGTTGTATGTTTCCTTCCACATGTTCTAGTTGCATCCATCCCCACTTGGTATGCTATCTTCATCGCTTGAGCGTATAGCCACTATACCTTTCATGAGTTTACGAACCCGGATTGATATTTAAATGTGAGATGAACTAGCTCTTAATCTTATCAATTATCCTTAATATTTGTACCGCACCTTGTCCATACAATATATATAATTTTATAAATAATTTTGATTCATGTTATTGTAATTAATTATTGATTCATGTATTATTTAAGATATAAGTGTGAATTCAGATTTATGTGGTTTCTTATTTATTTTATGCAATGTTAAATTCTAGATTAAATTTTAAATTCTATAATGCCTTCTAGTATTAAAAATAGTTTTCTTTTAGATTTAAACATTCAATTTCTGTTGTAGGAAGTGACAGTTTTTGTTGCCAGTTATATTTTGATTTATTGTAGGTTTCAGCTTAGCTCCTGTCACCAGCAAGTGACAATTTCTATCGCCAATTTTGTTTTGGTTTGTTGTAGGTTTCCTTCCACATGTTCTAGTTGCATCCATCCCCACTTGGTATGCTATCTTCATCACTTGAGCATATAGCCACTATACCTTTCATGAGTTTACGACCCCAGATTGATATTTAAATGTGAGATGAACTAGCTCTTAATCTTATCAATTATCCTTAATATTTTTACCACACCTTGTCCATACAATATATATAATTTTATAATTTTAAATGTGTGTGTGTGTTTGTGTGTGTGTGTGTGTCTAAAATTCTTTTTCTTCCTTTTTTGAAGATCTTTCAAAATTAAATTTGATAGAATAATTGTGGACAATCAATTGAATATGTAATAAACAATCTTGATTTCTTTTCAAAACCCTATTCAAAAACTTAGATTTCTTAATCAATTCTATCTATGAATTACCAAATTAATCAAATGAGAGTTTCATATATTAAATTCATATACAAATAATCTCACAACAAAGAACAATGAAAGTTACCACAAGGGTTTCCACCCAATTTAAAAGTTTGAATACAGATTTATCTAGACAAGAAGAATACAGATATTTGAAGAACAAATAACTACCACTCAAATAATCCCATAAGATCCTACCTAGATCTAATGCTAAAATGACAATGCACGAAGCACGCAAATAAGCCCCTTTTTTTCTGAAACCCTTGTTCTCCGAAATTGCTCCTCCAAAACCCAGTTGTGGAGAAATGAACTCTAAATTGCTAATAAAGAGTTTTCCCCAAATTTAGGGCTTTTCTTGTGCAATCACGTGAAAAGCCCTTTAACTTTATTATTTAATTATATCTTAATTTTCATGCACAACCTTTTTGCCATTTAATTAAAATATCTTTATTAAATAATTTTCTTTATCTCTTTACTTAATTCTTGAGACATTTTTTATAAAAAAATTTATTAAGTAATAATAATATTTAGCATTTATTTAAAAATGAACTCCTAAATATAATATTATTAAATTAAATAAATATTATTACACCCAAAATTAGACTTTAACTAAATCTTTAAATTTAATTATTTTATTTAATTATTTTTTCAATTAATTAAATATAATTAAATATCAAATTTTCTTTATAAATTTTATATTAAATTAAATTATTAATTATTCTTTTAATTTGATTTAATTATAACTTAAAATAATCATAGACCCAAAAGACTAAAATGAAAACCCATAATAAAGTACAGAAAACTAGATCAAACTCAAAGGTTATAATCACGAATTTATGTCACTTGACGAATTTGGAAGGTAAACAACTCAGATTATTGCCCTACTTTTTAGGAAAAATGGTTTAAGGTTAGGATTTGGATTCAAGAATGTATCTCCCCTCTTTTGCCATTGAGATACTACAATAGGGTATGCTCATCCTGGCAATTCAAGGAAGTTGATACCCAGTACCTACAATCTGCATAAAATCCATGCATGTACATACACATATACTCTAAACTAAATAGTGAATGGCGAGAAGTGGTGCATCGTCTAGATCCCAACTAGCAGGTGACTATCACTCCCTCCCTCAACCATATTAGAAATATCATACATAAAATAAAACATATAGGTACACCATACACATGCAAGTACGGGGTAAGTATCCATAGAAAACATGTATAAATAATCCATCTAACTAACATCATAAGATAACTAAAATCATTGTATACAATCCTCATCATCAAGGAATAATCATGCACACATGAAATAACTAGTACCAAAGAAATCTCATCATATAATCAACTGATAATGAAACAATATCCAACAATCTAGAAATCAAATACCACTAATCATCAAAATAATCATAAAGTTGGCCTAAAAGAGTTTTGCAATAATAACTGAAAAGTAAACTACGGGTGGGCACTATAGTATGTGTACATAGTATCCATAGTGGCTTCTTCAATCTTGAATTTTTCCTCATCACTTAAAACTTTTGAAATTTCAGTAATGCATTGAACCAAAATTTCCTATAGCTCTCAAACATTCAACATGTTCATCAATAATCTTCAATACAAAATTCTTTACAACACTAAGTTATTCAATATCTGACTAGATTTTCTCACTATTATCATTTTTGAGAAATTTTTCTTATTTAGTGCCTTACTTACCAACTCTTCACCTTTCTATCTCTTCTAATAGGTCATTTTTTTGGCTCGGCTTCAACTTGTTTCTTCTTCCCTTTCTCGGTAGAAGGCATAAGGGTTGATACAACATGAGTTATTGATCTAATAGCCTTAGGAGTGACAACCTCCTCTTCTTGTACTTTTCTACCTCTCTTAGGTTTTGGATTTTCTACCTCTTCCTCTTCAACCTCTTCTTCTTCATCATTTTCTTCTTCCACAATGTCCTCTTCAACTGAATTTTGCTTGTCTCCACCAAATTCCTCCTCCAAAGTGTTTACCATTTTCTTATACTTCCTTTCCATCTTTAGAACTATTCTCAAGTTTAATTCTTTTCTTTTCTTGCTCAAATGTCCCAAATCTCTTTGCTTTCCTATCAAGGGGTTGCTTTAACAAAGTTTTAATAGCTAGAGTTTCTTGGTCAATGTCTATTTCATATCCCATAAGTTCCAACCATAAAGTTCTTAATTCTACAACCTTAATATGGTATGTGTCTATATCAACTAGGAAACATATGGCATCTTTTTAATTCTCAACTAGATAGGGTGGAATCCTAAACCTTTGGTGCATCCTAGTCTTAAACTATGTAAAACACATTCATAACTTTATAGAAATTTTCACCCAATCCATTAATATAATCACCAATTTAACATATAACTAACCTATCAATACTCCAATAAACATCACCAATAGTCAAGAAGAAATTCTACAAATAAAAGAAGACATGTACCAAAAGTGATCCATACTTTAGTGTATTTGTCGTTGCAAGTTGGATAGTATGCATGTTGTCCACTAGTTTATTTAGTAGTATCTTGGCTAAGTCAACCTTGAAACCTTTCTTCACAATCTTATATGCAAAATTGATAGTTCCACATGGTATGTTATTCAGTCTGCTCAATTGAAAAATTTTGTATGCAATTACACAAGTAAAAAACTTTTTTTTAACATCTTTGATTGTGGAGACTTAGAGTCATTTTACATCCCATGTTGCACCAGTATATTTTTCAATCTCATTTTTTGGTGCTACCTAAACTACCTTTTCTTTCTCCAATTGGGTAACCAATCACCATATGCATCATGTCCTTGATAATATTCACAATACCTTCCATCCAAATTGAATTTCTATGAACTTGGAAGAGTACAGTGAAAATCCATTTGTTTTTAAATACATTTTGCAAAATTTAGGGCATGCATCAAACCCTTCCTTTACAAGTTCTTTTTTTTGTCCTTTAAGTGACCATTCACATACAATGAATTGTAAGATTCTTGGAGCCTGCACTCACAAATTTCTCTAATCTTATAATAGATGTAGGATATTATATCTAATATGAATAAAACCCTCGATGGCTT
Source organism: Cupressus sempervirens (assembly GCA_028749045.1). Taxonomy (NCBI): domain Eukaryota; kingdom Viridiplantae; phylum Streptophyta; class Pinopsida; order Cupressales; family Cupressaceae; genus Cupressus; species Cupressus sempervirens. The sequence goes on from CM053784.1 coordinate 624,146,160, forward strand.
TGAAAAAATCATGCTAGTTTCATTTGTCTTAGTGGCAACTTCACGATACAATTTGTAACTAGATTCTTTGTAATCCATACTCTTTTTCAAAATTGGCTACGCAACCTTGGATGTCCTATCTTGCGCTAAGATTGATACTTTTCTATTATGCTCTTAGAATCAAAGTGAAAAATGAAACTCTGTGATGCTTATTTATAGTGAAAGTGACCCTTTAGGGTTCCAATAGGTCATATTTAGCAATAAATGCAATTTACCAAATTAACTGGCCAATATCCAAACTGACCTCAAACCTTTCTTAGTAACTTAACTCTTTACCACCAACTCACTAACTTTCTCAGTTGTGCATACTGACCATACAAACTTTGAACACCTGGTTATACCACTGCATCTTTCTTTATGCCAATTTGGGCATCATTTCATGACTATAAGGAGTTGTTTAAAGAAGAAAAAATAATTTCAATGTAGTTTGCATTCTTACCTTTATGGTTTAGTTTGTAGTTGTGGATTCACCCAATCCAGAGGATAAGTTATCACCAATTGATCCAGTTGATGTTCCACTTTCTTCAATGCTCGTTACCTATAATTCTTGATCCAATGACCAGTCTTGTGATAATGAAAATATGCCATGCTAGTAGTCTTCCAAGTACCATTATTTCTTCTCACATTAATCTTATACATAAAAAAAACAATGTGACCATATCTTCCATAGATATACATGTGATCATTGTGCTATAATCCCAATTGATAGAGTTTCCTTGTCTCTTGGTATCCAAATGTGGTTTTTCAATGGTTTGCAATCTTTTGAGTTATTTCCATACTTAGTACATGTATAGAAATAATAATCAAAAAAAAATCCTTGGATACTTATTGAATTTGGATATGTACTCAGATTATTAATGATCAAATTTTTGATAGTTATAGTAATATCCATCATATCTAGGAGTGACAGATGGCTTACCAACTTGATCCTATATACATTTACTATGTGACCCAATTTACCACAATGGTAACATGTTGGTCTTTTAGGTTTTGGATTGGCATTCACATTTTTCTATTCGTATTGGTATGAAGATTCTCCTTTCTCAATTGTATCATGCTTGGTAAAGCCTAGTCCACTAGTATCTATTGGTCTTCTCTGATTTCTTAATTGTTCATCTAATTCTCACTTGCTTTCCTTAGATCTCTTCAACCTTTCATTGGTTTCTTTCTTATTTTTTAGCTTATTCTTTAGTTTTTTATTTTCTAATCTTAGTCCAATAATATCTTCCACCTTCCTTACAATCTCATGATTAATACTAAGTAATTGATTTTCTATATCATAACAAGTTTGTATCAATCTATGTATTTCCACATCTTTCTCATCCATTCTTGCACTCATCTATCTTTTCACATCTTCTATCATTCTCTTATCATCTTCATCTTTTCTCTTTTGTTTTAGGACTTCACACATTCTCACTGAGTGAGCTTCTTGTTCATTGATTTTCCCATGTTGATTAGGGTTTGGTTCTATTCCATCAAATCTAATATAATAACTTCATATTGATCAGACAAGATTCCCTCTTATTGTTCTTCCATTTTTTTCCTTCAATTGATGTGCTAACTCCTTTCTCTTTTCTCAATGAATGTTTCAACTTCTTTGACAAATCACCAATCTATTATTTTGAAATTTTAAATTTCATGTTCAAATCCCCAATCACCTTTTTCATACAAGTATCTTTTCATTTCTTTATATTTTTTCTCTCAAGTGGTTAGACTTATAAAAAAAGGAACTATACTTAGATACCAATTCTTGGAAAGTTAAGGTGTTAATGGGGGTGAATGACACCTTCTGCAACTTTAACCCTCAAAACTATTTTACCCTTTGGACATTAGATCTTACTTTGCATGCATGCATATAACCAACTTCAAGCTGATTATAAGTAGGAAATTTTAAATAACTTCAACACATTAACATATCACATGCATAAACACATTTGACACATGATTTTGGTTATGTAGAACCCTTGATTAGAGGGAAAACTACAATGGGGATGACACCCACAATACTTTACTACTACAACATTAAGGTTGATCAATTAGAGCTTATAATGATGTTACTTATGATGACTTACCCTGTTAGGAGTAAAAAAAAGGACCTTCTAAAGTGTTCTTTCCGTTAGGAGATTTTCAATAAAAGGCTTGTTAAGGTATGTCCATTCTTTAGGATTTAAGAATACAAAATAATAATAGAAATGTATCCAATAATTTATCTATAATAATGTATCTACTTGAATGCTTGTTTTCCTCCTTTATGCTCGGTATGATTCTTGTGCCTTTCACTTAATTATTTTTATAAATACATCCTCTATCCCTTCTCAATATCTTTATCTACTCTTACCTCTTCTCTATATTCAATCATTTTCTCTCAGTACATTATGATCTTATCTTAATCCTTCCTTCTATAGTAATCCTATAGATTCCTCTACACTTGACCTAATTAGGGTTTAGATCCTTCTATAATATTTGAATAATGAAATATATGATTCATATTCATTCCCTCTTTCTAATAACCATTTTCATAATTTTCATTGGTCTATATTTTTCCTTTAGATCCACAAACTCATGTTTTGATTCCAATAAATCTCACCTAACATGCTCAGTGATCTTCATAAACCATTTTCTATCTCAATAGAATTCAATCACATAGTAATGTGAATCTCACTTGATAAACTCTTCTAAACTATTCAATTAATATGTTGTCATTTCTTGGTAATATGTTTTCCTCAAGTAACATTTTGTCTTGGTGCTCTTCCATGCTTGGTTAACTCTATCTATTTGATAGTCAATCTTTTCGATATCTTTGATCTCTAATCACACTACTCTGTGCTTGGTAGTTATTTACCAACCAATGTTGACTTATTTTCTCTATCTTTATTGACCTCTCTTTACTCTTCACCAAATTGATTCATCAACATAATTTTTCACTAATGACAACATAAATACATTTAGGAGTAACTATTTCTTCTTCTTCGAAAATGGCCTAGAATTTCTAATTTAGCTCATCCTTGAAATCGTTTTTCAATAACACACAATAGGTTTTTGGGAATTTCTTTCTTCAATCCTCTAAAAAAAATCCTAAATATGTAGCTTCTATAAAATTATTTAAATGGAATTGTCTTTACAAAACTATCATCAAACATAAACTCTCAACATGATTCTATTCTTGAATCTCTAGGTAATTTGTCCTTTATTTCTTACATTGTCAAATCAAGGACTTGGTAAAAAGGGTAGGAGGAATCCCATCTCTTTTTATCTCATCAAAAATGATAATTGTATCCTCTTCTTCATCTCCATCCTCCTCATCATACATAGGAACCAAATTTAAATTAAGAAGTATGCCTTTTTTCTCTCATACTCATCCTTTAAGTTGTGCCTTCTTCTTCAATAGATAATATTGAAACCTATTCTTTAGTTGTAAGATACTCGTCACATTTAGGGACTAGGTGCTCCTTGAAAAATCTCTAGTCATCATCATTGTTAATTTCTTCACCCTATTCCTTCCTTTCATTTGTAGGAACAATAGCCACTTCTTGTGATGTTGTTTCAACAACCATCTTTCCAATTATAGGGTCCTTCTTTGGAACCATCTCATGATAATATCTTGTGGGTGAGGGAACAAGTGGATGAGGTGGAGACAGAGAAGAAGGGGATCCTCTTGGTGGCTCTATTGACTCATGAATAATGACACTAGTCAAACATCTCTTTTTAGGTACTCTCTAATATACCATAATTTATTTCCCCTTTCTCATCTCCCTAGATATTTTCCACTCCATACCTCCATGCCTAACTTTACCCTCAAGGGCTGATTGATCTTCACTATACTCTAGTAGTTTAGGATTCTTAGGAAATTATGCAAATATAACCTTGTCCTTCTTAGACCTTCCCAACTTTTTCCTCAATGTAGCATATGTTTCTCCAAAATTATCAAAACAAGTTTTCTTTTTCTTAGCTATGGGCTAAATCAATATGTTGTCACTCAACTTCTATATTGTTCTTCCACTCCTCTTCCACTAGTTAACTTGGCAAACACTAAAGTTTATTGATGCTCGGCACCAACTAAAATTTACTTAGCTTACACTAAGTTCACTCGGCATACATTGAATCTTTATTTTACTCAGCTCCAACTAATTTTCTGCTTGGCTTGCACTAACTTTTCTCGGCACCTAATGTCCACTCAGTCAAGCTTGGAAAACACAATTCTTCATACTTGTTCTTCTAGACTTAATTAGTGTATCCATCCTTTACAGCCTTAAGTAGATAACCAATACACTATATCATCACTATCTTAACTAGTCTTTGTAATCCTTTTATATACCATAACTCAACCTTTCATCCCAATGCTCTTGTTATCTTATTTTATAAAATCTTCTCCATCAATCAAACAAATGATAGTACTCACATCAACTAAGCAGTTGTCTTTCTAGCAAGTAGCAAGTTTAACATCAGTGACAAAACAATAATTTTTCTATTATAGATTCTTCACTTCAAAACAATCACATATCAAAAAAGATACCCCTAGGGTTAGGAATAAATTGGTTGGTGATAAGAGAAAAGATGAACTTATGACTAAAGATGAACCTAATTAGAAGGTTCATGGAAGGGATAGAGGAAACAAAGAATTCAAAGGTACTTTTTTAAAATGTAAAAATGTTCATGATATAGCTTTCCAATATTTGGATCATCATCCCACTTAGCATCTGAGTTTCCTCTTGAAACTAGTGTGTCATCTTTCTTTTAAAATATGCAATTATTAAAAATGAGTGATCTACACATTTATCATTTGCATCCCTTTTCTTTATGTACATTTTTGGAAAGCCTAACTCATAAGATTTATAATTTTGGTTTGATGTTTATATCTCCTTTTATGTATTTGATGTAGGAGCATCCTTGGGTCATTAGAAATCTTGCATCACCCAAAAACATTTCCTTTTAGCTTTCTTTTTACCATTCATTTGGATAGCTTAAATCTTGTGGTTTTAGATTATGGTTGATCCAATTGGCTCATTTTCTTATGCAGTTATTATCATGTGGTCCAAGCATCATGGAGATCTTATGACTAGCTCACATCTTGTTTTGATGTTTCCAAATGAAGTTATCTTATGATTATTTTGATCCTTTATTGGCTTTCCTATTCTAAAGGTCAAGGTGATGAGGTGTGACTTATAATTTATATTCATGACATGAGATACAAATTGGCACATTTTTCTATGTCATTCTACATTTCATTGATCCTCTTGTATGTTTTCATTATATAATGTGTCCATTTGAGGATGTTCTTATGTATTTGGTCCTACACTATCTACTTGCAATGTGTTTCCCTTTTTCTTAGGAATTAATGATTGGATGAGCTAACTTATGGCTAGTGATCTTCTATATATGTAGGGTAGTGTTTCTAGTTTTATTAGTGCAAGTTCATGAAAGAAGTGGAAAGTATTCTACATGATTAGGAGGTCATAACATATTTGGAGCAGTAAAAAAAATAACTTTGGTCTATTTGAGGCTTCATAGGTTTGATGGATGATCAATTTCAAACTTATTTCATTTGCATATTGTCTATGGTGATGTAGGATTTACATTTATAAACCAACTGATGTGATTCTCATCCATGAGAACTCCCTCTATCAGTGTGAACTCTCTCTACCTTCATTATCTTCTTATGATAGAAAACCTCTACCTTTCATATTAGACTAAGTTCATTTTCCTAATTTGACATATCTCCCTCTTTGTCATCTCTAGAAGTGATAAAATTTCTGTGAGATATGACAACAAAATTTTCCCTCTTTGACATCTCATGCCAAAGACAATGTTCAGTGAATATCAATGTGTAATGCCTCGCCTGGAGATCCTTGGAAACAAGGATGAAATACAAGCCAAGAATTTTTATTCTTTTTTACAAGTATGAATGCACATGACAACATCATACAAGGATCACAACGATTGCAACGAAAGACTTCACCACAATCCTGGCAACCAGTGAATCTTCAAACGCCACTACTAAACTGACACACACAAACAAGCCAACAACAACAACGCACAAGATGAGGGCTCAAGAAATGACCACTCATCAACAAAACACCAAGCTAGGGTAAAATGTAGAATCCTAAAATTTGGCTAAGCTTAAATTCCTAAAAATTGGCTAAGTCTAGATTTTTGAAGCCCTGAAATTTCCTAGAATCTTTATCTCATCTCCGAGAGGTCTGAAACCTATCTCAAAAGATTTGTCGCATATATTAAAATATATCTCTAGTATAAGGAATTAAATATATTTCAATGATATATTTTAAACCCCAAAAGACTCCAACAAAAACACGCAAAAAGGAAAAGAAAGAAAATAACCTGAATCCAAAAAGCAACAACATAGGGTCGAAGAACACCAAAAAGGGTATCCAAAACAACTCTCAAAAAGTTTGGATCAAATCAAAAAGTGCCTAATGCCAGCCCACGCAAGTTTTTACAAAACTCGTGCGATACTTTAATACAACACTAAAAAGTATCTTGCAACATTTCTAAAGAAGGAGGGTGAAACTTTCAGAGTTTGAGTGATACTTTTCTCAAGGGTGTGTGATACTTTTAAGGTATCGTACGACATTTTTGCAAAGGAGGTACGATACTTTCTAATATCGCACAAAATTTCTCCAAGAGGCGTGCGATACATTCCAAAATTGTACGACACAATTTCGATGGGCGTGCGATACATTTTTATGTCACACCATGCTAATAAAATGTCACCCATAGAAAAACAAAAACACTTAAGGAAAATACAAAAGGGAAAAAATAAAGAAAATTTGAATTCAAAACCTCCACACTGAGGAGTACCGGATCCACATAGATCGAGGAGTGAACACTCGAGTGCATAATCAATAAGATGCCATGATCGATAAGGAGATACATCTATCCATCTACAACTACAGCAGAAAAGAACATAATAAAAGCAACATCATAATGAACATAAGCAATATTGCAATGCATAGAGACAATATCACAATAACAAAACAACCAAATTATGTACACGGTTCCTCCCAACCATCAATAGCATCATAAGACCATCGTGAGTCCTAGCCATTCCTTGTGCATAACATCCCAAGCCACCAATCGAATCGTCAGTACTGTCGTAATATGGGTGTCACTACTACACATGCTACCAACATGAGCATAAGAAAATCTAACATGCTACTAGTAAAGCATCAAATAATCCTACAAGTAGATAACATCACCTATTACATGCTAAACATCGATAAGCAATAGATATGCTACTACAACAATTCACATCATCTAATCATATGCTAAACATCATAATATGGGAATGCATCAAGTAAACTAACATCATCTAAACATTATATCCAAGCATTCCAATGAAAGAATAAATCACAAGAAAGCATACTCCAGAGCCCAAAGTACAAAGTGAAAACATCCAGCAATGATTGCACTAGGACAAAAGACCATCTCTGTACACCAGTCCCTAGCAGTGGTGAAGGTAGCTACTCCTCCCAACCATGTGGCACATGTAGGTCCACACCCACTATGCTGATGGAGATAAAGATCCAACCACAAACACACATAAAGCACAACATCCAAGGCTAACACTCATGCCAGACAATATGATGGTTGTAACCAAGAACTTAAGACAATGCAAGGAGTATAGGTCCTGGTCAGACACTCAAAAGGCTACTAAGTAGGGGCTGACATCATGGAGATTCGCTTGGCATCAAAAGGCCCAAGCTCAGATCTGTGTAGCTCAACTCCCTCAATGGAAGGCCAATACACCATGTAGCTCAACTCCCTCAACGGAAGGCCAATACACAAAAGTACCAATTTTATTATCTTAAGTTTTATTACCACTCACACATTTTCTTTAATTATCACTTATTTAAAACTTCATCTGCCAACCCTATGGGATTGAGGTCACCAGGCTGCGAGATAGAAGCCCCCTCCATATACTACCCTACCCTACCCATGCTCATCCTACAAAAAGTGCCTGTGGGCATGCATACTCCCATGCCAACCCCAATGATCATAACTTTCAAAAGTATCATAGAAGATCAAGCCTTGCAAGTCACCCAAAAAATGTACGCGCATGTACTTGTGTGTAGCGCACCACCATCATGAAGATCAAAACACAAGGAGAGAATGAGAACACAATGCAAAAGATAACACCCAACTAAAAGCAACACAGGGAGGACAGATTCTACACAAATCTCAAAGCTAGTAAAACCATACATCATAAAATCACTGAACTGGCCTCAATCTGAGAGTATAGATTCTACACGAATCTCAATGATGCAACAAGCCCAAAATCATGAACTCACTCAACCGGCCTCAATCCAAGAGTATGGATTCTACATGAATCCTAGCGCTCATGAAACAAAAGTAAAGGTCCAAAAGAAACCATAACAACAGGTATGAAAAACACTCAACCAAACACAAAGTCGAGAGTACATATGCGACATGCATCCCAATGCAACAAAAAGTGCAATAGTGGTCTGACTGATATCCAAATGGATCATCAAGGTCCACGACCCACATTGTGCCAAGAAAACTCGAGAAAACAAGGTGGCACGCAAAATGAGGTAAAAACTCCAAAATTTTGAAAAACTTCAAAATTAAAATCCATTTGACTTTTGGGCACAAAACCCCCAAAAATCCAAAAATAAATGGAATTAGACACCATATGCAAAAATGGCTAGCATAATGATGCAAAACTCCAAACCCTCATCCCAAAAAATAGGTAAATGTTCATACCCGCCCAACCGGGTAGAACTAACACACAGAAATGGAGGGGAACACTAGTTTTCAACCTCCAATCAAAGCGGCTACCAAAAATAGAAGTAGAAATGAAGCAAAAACAATAAAACAGGAAAGCCCTACCTCATAGCCAAAAGGGAAAAATGGGAATCTGAACCATAAAATAAATATCTCGCAGAAGTAGCTGAAAATTGTGACAATCCATGGTTTCCCCGAGTTGGATCCAACGAGCCCAACCTCGTGATGATCCCACGCCTGTAGCTCCCACAACCAACAAAACAATAAATCTTCATTAAGAGGATTTTGGGTTTTACTCTCCAACTTTCTAATTCATATGTGAGAAGTGAGGAATTAAATTCTTTTTTGGATACTTATTCAATTTTTGAGTGAATAATCGATTAGGGAAAATAACCAGCCAACCTAGCTAAACCCTGAATCGACCCAAATGAAAACAATTTATTCCTATAAATAGGAATTCATCTATGGAAAATTTATCAAAAATTAAAATAAATCAATTTAAAAGCCCAAAAACCCAAAAACACATAAATTTCCTTAATGACTTTCGCAACAATGCGAACCTCTAAATGCACAAACACGCTTACTGGTCTAATCACATAATACAAATGAGTTTGGATTTAATAATTATCGAAAGGTTTAAATTAAACATTTAATTAAGGATACGTCAACCATACAAGGACAACATTGGCAAAATATGAAAGGATGAATCACTAACTCCATGTGCCACTGCCAGGGATATAAATCCTACACACTAAACAACACGATCAAGTGCAATTGCATATAATAACATAGTCGAAGCAATAAATGAATTAAATCACCTAATTTAACTATTTTATTAATTTATATTAAAATAATCTATTTACATCACTCACGTTCGCATACACATATAACGCAAGAATGAAGTAAATAACCATAGCATTAAATCCATCACATAACATAATCAGAGGTATGTCCAAATACCATATAACCAAATATCATCATAAAACACATTTTCATCTCAAAATGGCATCATCATGCAATATGATTAACTGAACAGCATAGTAGTCTAACATCTATGATACTGAAATCAAGGTATAACATCTGACCCTCAGGTCCTTTCAAATATTAAACATCACATAAGTAACAGATATCTCTCTGATCAAAATATAACAAGGTAAATGTCTGCAACACATAAACAAAGAATCCAACAAGAACAACCAATGTTAATTACTTAAGCATTTAATAATGATTGTTTAAACAACATTAAAAAGGCACTTAAAATGCATAAGCAAACATAGTCATAAACATGACTACCCACTGCTATAGGAACCTAGTCTAGTGTAGCATGGTAATAGTAAACAGTGCAATCTCTACACACATCTCAAGGTAATCATGGAACAGCCTCATGATACCACATCGATCCTGGTAAGCACTGGCACAAACTTCAGTGAACCATAAATCAAATCATAATCTCATAGATCAGTCAAAAGCACAATCAAAGCAACTGATACAGAAATATAAATCCAATCACCTCAATGGTGTAGACCACTCATGGTCACAATCATGATCCATCACAAAAAAAGATCAACAAGGTTGCATCCATCAGGATGACTTACAAAAGTCAAATGGGAGAGGCACTACATAATGTATCTCATGTAATAATTCATTTGTAATGTGCCTTTGTTAATACTACATAAACTAGCTGATCTTCAACATGGTCTGGTTGATACATCACTAAACTTCATTTAGTGAGCTTAGGATAATGGAATGACCCTTAAGTTACCTCTTAGATATAGAAATTCATCCTTATGTAATGGCTTAGTGGATATGTATGCAATTTGTTCTTTTGTATTCACATATTCCAATCTCACCTCTTTATCTTGTACCAATTCTCTCAAAAAATGATATTTTATTGTAATTTATTTTGTTTTGGTATGCATCACTAGATTCTTTGATATATTAATTGAACTGGTGTTATCACACTATATAACCACTAGATCCTTGATCTCTATCTTCATACCTACCAATAGTTGTTTGAACCAAATAATATTAGAACAATTAACTATTGCTGCCACATATTCTACCTCTATTATGGACTAAGAAATACAATTATGTTTCTTGCTTGTCCAAGACACTAGTCTTTTACCAAGAAAGAATGCTCCACCACTGGTGCTCTTTCTGTCATTGACACTTCCTACCCAATCAATGTCTAAGAATTATTTCAAATCCAAATTGTCTCCTTTTTTGTAACATAAACCATAGTCTTTAGTACCTTTCAAATATCTCATGATTCTTTTGATTACCATCATGTGATTTTCTTTTAGATTTTCTAAGAATCTTGCCACCATACCAACTACTAATGCAATATTAGGCCTTGTATGTACTACATGCTACAATTTTCCAATCACTGATATGTATGTGGTTTGATCTACCTCCTTGAAATCATCATTTTTGGAAAGCTTATATCCAGTAGACATAGGAGTTCCAATTGGTCTTGAGTCTTCTATTCCAAATTTCTTTAGTACCTCCTTGATATATTTAGGTTGAGTAATGCAATCCAACAAAGACTTTTATCTCTCCAAACATAGACATCTCAAATTCTTTACTCATTTCTTCCAAAAATGCCTTGCACAAGTCATCATTTCCTATAAATAAAAGTGTCATCCATGAATATTTCTGCCAACACAATCTTCTTATATGGTCCTTCTTTGATATATAGATTGTTTTTATGATTTGTTCTTTGAAAACCAATCTTTATCAAGTATTTATGAAGTCTTTCATACCAAGCTCTAGGAGCTTGCTTAAGACCATATAATGCTTTGTGTAATTTTTAGACCATATCTCTTTTGTTGGGATCTACAAACCTTCAGATTGTTTTATGTAGACTTCCTCATCAAGAATTCTATTCAAGAATGCAGATTTTACATCTATTTGATAAACTTTAAACCCTCTTTGAGTTGCATATGCTATTAAAGTTTTAACACCTTTTAATCTTGCAACAAGAGCAAAAGTTTCACCATAATCAATACCTTCTTCTTGAGAATAACCTTTGCATACTTACCTTGCTTTGTTTCTGGAAACTTCTCTATCTTCATTTAGCTTATTTTTGAATACCCACTTTGTGCCAATTACATTTTTATCCTTGGGTCTAGGAACAAGAGTCCAAGTTTTTTTCTTCTATATTTGTTCTATTTCCTCATTCATTGCTTCAATCCAACTTTCATTATCCAGAGAATCTTTAACATTTCTAGATTCAAATTTAGCAAGCAAACATGTATATGTACCTTTCAATTTATTTCTTGTCATTTTTCATCTGACTTGTCTCTAATGATCTAATTGGGTGCATGATGCCTTCTAACATATCTTGCTAACACAGGTACTTTGGATTTGGAATTTGTTTCACTAACTTCTTCATGATCTTTTGTATTAAGCTCGGGTCCCACTATCTGTGACTCAGGGCCACCTGTTTGTTCTAGCAATAGCTCGGTAGCTTCTAACTACAACTTAGGTCCTTCAGATTGTGACTTGGGTTGCATTAATTGCAACTTGGTAACTTTTGGAAATTTTGGGGACTTGAGAGGTGAGGCTTTCTAACTTCTAGATAGATTTGGAAAAGTATCAGGTTCATAGTAAATAAATCTTCTGTAATCATCAAGTTCTTTTTTAGTCTCTTCTTCACTCTTTTCTACAAACTCATCAATTCTCACATGTGCACTTTCTATGATTTTATAAGTAGATAGATTCAAACATTTGTATGCTTTACTTTTGCAAGAGTATCCTAGGAATATGCCTTCATCACCTTTGACATCAAATTTACCTTTCCTAGATTCTTTCAAGATATAACATTTTCTACCAAATACTTTCAAGTAACTTACATTAGGTTTGTAGTTATACCATAGTTCATAAGGAGTTTGATTTGAGTCTTTCTTCAATTGTACTATGTTCAAGGTATGCACTACAGTACTAATTGATTCCTTCCAGTATTTGATTGCAACATTCTTTTCTATTATCAATGTTCTTGCACAATCCATGATGGATCTATTCCTTCTTTTAGCTATACCAAGGGTGTACCAAGGGCTAATACCTATCTCTTAATTCCTTTTTCAATGTAGAATCCATTGAACTCGTTGGAAATGATTTCACCACCTCTATCTGATCTCAAACATTTCAGCTTCTTTCTAGTGTTTTTTCTACTCTTGCCAGATGCCACTTAAATTTTTGAAAAGCTTCAAATTTTTCTTTTAGATACATTACAGTCATCATTCTAGAATTATCATCAACAAAAAAATGAAAAACTTATCTCCATTGTAACTCTCTATTCCAATAGGTCCACATAAGTTTATATGTACAAGCTCTAAGACTTCTTTACAATGATAGTTTTTCTTTTGAAACTAGTTTTTCCAATCTTACCAATTTGACAATTTTTGCAGAGTCTCATATCAAGTTTTCTAAAGCTAGGAATACCTCTTACTCTTTTAGTTTTTCTTATCTTGACTAGATTATCAAATTTTACATCACATAATCTTTTGTGTGATAACCAACTTTCTTCTACTTGAGCAATAAAACATGAACTTTCACTAAGATCTAGATAGAATAAATTACCTTTTGTCTGTTTACCAAATCCAACCAGATTTCTTTTTCCATCCAGCAGTTTGGCCTTCCCACTCATGAATCCTATATTGAATCCAATGTTATTAAACTATGTCACACTTAGTAGATTATGCTTTAGTCCTTCAACCCAATAAGAATTGTCACATCTTAGTTCATTGGTTAATGAGATACACCCTTTTCCCTTTATGTAACAAGTTTCATTGTTTCCAAATCTCACACTACCACCATCATAATTTTCCATGTGTTTAAACTTTGTTTTGTCTCCATTCATATGATGTGAATAGCCAGTATCAATAATCCATGTATCATTTTGTTGGAAATATTTAAGACTAAGCTAGGTTACTAAGAGGGGAGGGGTGAATCAGTAACCTTTAAAACTTTATCAAATTCAGCACTTTATAGAAATATATCAATTATCATTTATTGATCTAATTGTATGCATGATAAACTAAAAACATAAAACATTCATAACACTTGAACACAATAATTTGGTGACCCAAAAACCTTCCAAATAGAGAGTAAAACTAGGGTGGGGATAATATCCACAAAACTTCAATACTACGGCATAAAGTTAGCCTATTAAGGCTTATAATGATCACTCTAATGATTAGCCTTATTAGGAGCAATTAGGACTTCTAGGTCCACCTTGTTGAAGGATTTAAAAACACACAATAAAGTATGCACTCTGTTAAGAGATTTAAGAAAGATTGTTAAGTCTACCTTGTGAAAGAATTTAGACTAATTTACCTGTTAGAATGAAATAGTTGATCTCTGACTTACAACTAATTTGCTGATAGAGATTCTTTAAAGTACTAATCACCTTTTGTGATGGATATGTCTCTACTGCTCCTTTTCTGATATGGCCTTCAATATATACTTTATCTATTGCTTGATCACATTCGCATTTTATATGATACAATACATTACATATATATAACAATCCAATTTACAAAATTACAAAGTCAACCAATATACAAGTTAACACCAATCTTACAAATTCAGCCCATACAAAGATACTTGGGTTCTAAAGACTGACTTGGTGAAGTTCTAATACTTGGCATCCACTGTCATTACTTGGCATCGTCATGCATTTGGTAGAAGTAGAAGCTCGATCTATACTAATCACCTCAAAGTAGTCTCAAACTTGGTCTGCACTAGTGACTAATTAAATATTGTGTCACTTGTCATAAACTGAATCACTCAGTAAACAATAATCATCATACAGCTTAATTAACACTAGCTTTATATTCCATGAACTATTAACTTGGTAGAAACTAGAAAGCTTGGTAACCACTGAACTGCATGGGTTGCACTACTAGACTTACTGTTGCACTTCACACTGATTGAATTCCCTTGGTAACCACTAGAATGCTTGGTAGAAACTAGAATTAGTTCAGGAGACTCAGTAGCAACTATAGAGCTCAGTGGCTATTGAATTACATGGAAAACATTGTAGATTATTTAATGAGCTCGGTAGCCATACAAAATATGAATAATTGTTGTCACTACTAACAAACTTGACTAATATGTCAACAATCTCCCCCTTTGGAATTAGTGACAAAAACACTTATTAGCCAAAACTTATATACATCACCATGTGATATTGGCTTGGTAGGGTATACTATTTTGAGATTTTTCAAAATTTGTCTTTGTAAGTATATATAGTATACTATACAACATATCTGCAAAATTCTCCTCCTATATACATTTTCTTCCTTTGCATGATTCTCCATCATACAATATACATAGTCTCTCCCCCTTTTTGAAAATAATGCCAAAGATTTATTCAAAACTTATTTAGATGGAGACACCAAATTGAGATAGAAACTTAGAATGTACCTTAAGAATGAGTGCTAGAGTTTTATCCCAATTCTCTTGCAAAATCTTGCATGTATGGAGAGCAATTTGAACTTCTACAGAGAGTTCTATCATGTGATCTACAATAGAGAAGTTGTTGTTATGGATCAAGGTTTTTGAATAAACAATATATTTTTGCATTGTATCTATGATAGGAAGGATCATATTCTGAATATCTATCAATGTAGACTTGATCCTTGCTTCTTCTCTCAACAACTCTACATGTATGTATGACAGAAATCTAATATTCATATGATGTGTAGAGCTTGAACTAGAGTCAAGTTGCAATTGTTGTGCACTGGCTTTTAGATCATCATCAATCTTTGTCAATTATCTCTTTATCTCCTTTGTGAACTCGGTAACATCACATAACTTCACAAAAAGTGATGTCACATTAGTGCAAGAGGTTTCAAGATTGGTCAAAATTAAGGAAAGTTCAACTTGTTGAATGGCAATTTGTTGAGAAATGTGCTCAAGCACTTTATTATCAAATTTTTTTTCAGCTTTCTCAATTAACTTATCTTGACCACTAGTGTCCTCATTAAAATTTTGGACTACCTCTTCTAATTGTAATAAAATAGGTTGAGAATATAGCCTCAGACAAAATATTCTTAGCATCATCAATAATTTTTATATTCTCTATCTCTCTCCTCTCTCAATTTCTTCTGCTTTGCCTCATTTTGGAGGAGTTGGCCTGCTATATGCATTTGATCTACAGTGAGATTATCAAAGTCCCATTTGGGAATTTCTATTTTCTCATCAAGGTCTAAATCCTCTTCTATCTCCTTTCCTCTACCCAAAAATATTGTACTCAGTTTAACATTAGGTTCAACTGTCCTTGTACTTAATGCCTTTGAATCTAGGATGGAAACAATTGTAGATATACTAAGACTTGTTGTGAAAATTGATAGAGTGCTAATTAATGGAATACTAATAGGAATGCTTGTTGAATCTAAAACTGAAGTATTCATTACTGAAGTAGACAAAATTGTAGTATTCAAAGCTAAAGTACTTACTACTGAAGAGCTCAAAATTGTAGAAGCCAATGTACTCATGCCTAATGATTCTGTAGCTAAAGAAGAGGGAGGTTGCAGCTTGGCAGATGAAGTGGTAGACACCTCTATCAATGATGTGTTGAGCTGTGTGGGGGTGAAGAGTGATTGGAGATTTGAAGTACCTGTAGTTGTTACAATCAAACTTGCTAAAGCTATCTCTGAGCTTGATGTATCAACCAATTTTCTTGGAGAGTGAGGAAGTGAGGCTATGACTATGGTTACTATATTCATAGGGTTAGTCTCCTCATCATCTTCTTTGTATTCCTTGGTAGCTTCTTCCTCTTTATCTTCTTCAACTTCCTCATTGTCAAAATGTGTGGGCTCAATGTAAGTTTCTTCTTCATCATCATCACTGTCATCATCCTTAACATCTACTGGGAAGTCACTTTGTTTATGCAAATGATAAACATTATTCCACATTCTTGTGGCACTCTTAACCACATGCTCTATATCTTTGATCAAAATTAAACAAGTATTAAATCTATGAGTCATATTATCTTCATTTTTCTTCAAGGACTCTTTTACCTTAGCATCTGTCATGCTAGGTAGCAACTACCTCAGAGTTTGTGCATAAATATATTTTCTTGTTTACATAGCAAAGCCCCATATTGGCTTTATTTTCTCTAATAATTCATTAGAGATTTTGGAGGCTATCTGATCTAATGAATACTTCCATTTTCCCATTTTGGTTAACACCAGTTCTTCAACCTATTTCTTTTCCACCTCTGATCTTGTTTCATACTTCAAGGATTTGAAGTTTTTTATACCTACACCTTCTTCTAGTTGTTCCAATTTTTTTTTGGAAGGTGGGAGGAGGTTTTCTAAAGACAATTTCACTACCTTTCTTCTTGAACCTCCTTGTAAAAAATGCAATGGATGGATTAGGTGGATTGGTGATGATAATCCTACCTTTATTCTTCAAGGGTTCTTCTTTCTTTTCAGATTCATCCTCTAACTCTTCATCTATATCTTCTCCTTTTCCCTCGGTTAACATTAGAGGTGTTCTTGATTTTAGTTTTTCCATCCTCCTCTTACCTTTGTTAACCACTTGTGGGAGCTTTATCTCTAGCTCTATCCTTGCCTTTGCCTCATCATATGTTCCAAAGTGTGATGCCTTTGGATCAATAGGTTCATTAATCAAAGTTGCAATTATGTCCTTTGCTTCATCTATATTCATCTTATAAGGAAGAGGTTTTACCCATACAATTCTAGGTTTTACTGCCTAAATGTAGACTCTATCATAGTCTACCATGAAGCATATATCCTCTTTGTAATCTTCTACTAGCTTCTTAGGTATTTTGAATCTATTATTCATTTTCTCCTTGAAAACTTCAAAGTAGTTATCCATAATACTAACACAATTCTCTCCCATTTCTGCAATGTATTCATTAATCTGATATAGTATAGGCACATCTTTCCTCCACACTACCATGCCTTTGGACAAAAAGAAATTTTGAACATAGAAGAACAAACAAGTTAACAAAGAGCCAAATTTGTAGGGGTTGTTTTTGGAAGTCTGAATACTTTCCATGTTCTTGTTGAATTGTTTCAACAATAGATCTGCCAAGTCATAAGACAAATTCTTCTTCACAACTTTGTAAGCGAAATCCACAGCTTCACATGATACACTATTGAGGTGGCTCAAACTACATATCTTGTGAGCTATCACATGTATCCCAAATTTTAGTTATGCATCAACTACACTGCTGATTTTCATGCCTCTTCCATCCCACTTGGCTAGGGTTTTCTTTTCCAGCTCAACCCAGCCAAGGGTTTTTGTGGTTTTGGCTTTAGTGAGCATGGGGAGGCCAATAATGCAATGAATTATTTTCTTGGTGATCAAAAATGGTTGCTCAAGCCAGATGACCATTATGTACTCGGATTAGAATGTATCTAATCCATTTGATTTGAAAACCTCGAGGCATGTGAGGAATGTGGGTTAAACCTTAGTCTTCCAAATGTCTATGCTCAAGTTTGAGAACTCCATTAACACATATTTCACCTAGGGCACCATCCATTTCTAGGGTCCCAATTTCCTAAATAGAACACTTGAAATGAGTTTGAATATCATTAATAAGAAGTAGCTTAGGTGGGATTTTCGATTGAGATCCATTTGGGTCGAGGGTTTCTGTGATCGCAGGCACAAGTTTGAAGTCTGGCGCCTTCCACTCAACTCCTCGGACCAACATCTCAGACCCTTTCTTTGCCTTTCTACTAATACTACTGGATGCCATGATAATTTGGTAAACAATCAAAACCTTGAAAACCTTGCTGTAAATTTTCTTAAAGTCACTTGATCGTACTGGAATTCACTTCTTTGCAATAGCACTTAGATTTCACTGTGAAAAATGAATTCGATTTCATACTTTTTGTTAAAACTTTGCCATTAATGCTTAGTACAAAGGTAGTGGGTTGACATCATGCTTGACATTATGCTCAATAGTATGTGTGACAGCTTATCATCCACTATTCGTGACTCGATAACCATGCATGTCTTGTTACTCCTAACCTTGCTCGATAAAGTCTATGACCCAACCTTACTCAGTGCAAAAGGTAACTTGGTGATAACTGAACTATTCTTCCTCAGTGATCCTTTTGTATCTCAAATACTGATTTGAATCTTTGTCACCTTTTAATTGGAACTATTTGAATATGATCATGATAACACAGTTCCAATTATCCTTTGGAATCCTAGTTGAAAATGGTGGAGTCACCCACTTCTTGAGTGACATGACCATCATTACTTAAACTAGCTTCCTTGGTAGATTTAGGAATCTATTGTTGCCTCATCTACTTTTGAATATTATATGTTTTTTCTTTCCTTTCATGTTCAACTCTACCTGTATTCATGCAATTCTTGGATAGATGACCGAGTTTGGTACAAGTGAAACATCTTATGGTGGTATCTCTCTTCCTTGTGTGACGTTTAACACAATTCATGCCAATGTATCCATATTCTCCATAGTAATGACATCTACACCAAGTGTTGTAGTCCCAATTGAATATTGCTTTCACAATTTGCTCTGTTAGATTGAATGACTTAGTTCTGCAATATGATGCCTTGTGACCTTATTTCTTGCATTTGTGACACTTGCCCTCAAATTTTGGTTTCTCTTTGCATTCATTAGCCTTGTGACCATGCTAACTACAATTGTAGCATTTTCCATTAAATTTTGTTTTACCATTACTCCAACATTTTTTTGATGTATGATCTATCTTACCACAGTGATTGCAAATAGGTCTTTGATTCCTTTGAGCTCCTTGTTTGAAGGATTCACCTTCTTTGTATCCAATTCCTACTTTACCTTTTTTCTTATAGAGATTCTGCTCATTCAGTAGATTTAATTGATTCATGTCTACTTGGGATTTCATCATTATTTCATTGATTTACTTTTTAGTGTTTAGGTCATTTTCCACTCTTTCACTGATTTTCCTTTTAGACCTTAGCTCATTTCTTATTCTTTCATTGATTTGTCTTTCTAAATTTAGATCATTTCTTAATCTTTCATTGATCTATCTTTGGCTCATGATTTCCTCATTTGCATTTGATATTTGATCCATAAGATTTGCATGTTGAAGGGATTGGTTTTGGATTTCATTATTTCTTCCATCCATTTCTTCTTTCATTTTGTTCCTCTATTCCAAGATTTCACATAGCCTTACTAATTGAATTTCTTGTTCTCTTTTTAGCTTTCTTACTTCTTTTTATATGGAACCATTCTTCTTTAGGAGTTCTTTGATGGCATCATTTGCTTCATCTAAACTACTTGAAGGGAAAAAGTCTTCAATTCTTCCTTCAATGTACTGATGATCATTCATCTGATTTGCAAGTTTCTTCCTTCTTTTTAGGGATTGGGAAAGTTTCTCCTTAGTTTTCTTGAGTTGTGCAATGGCCACTTCTAGATCCAACTTTTCATTGTCAATTGCCTTATCAAGTTTGAATATCTCCATATTCTTGATCTTTTTTCAAGCTATTAAACTTTCTCCTAAGAATTACAAAGCTCTAATACCAAATGTTGGAAATATTCAAGACTAAGCTAGGTTACTAAAAGGGGAGGGAAGAATCAATAACCTTTAAAACTTTATCAAATTCAGCACTTTATAGCAATATATCAATTATCATTTATTGATCTAATTGCATGTGTGATAAACTAAAAACATAAAATTTCCATAACACATAAACACAATAATTTGGTGACCCAAAAACCTTCCAAATAGAAAGTAAAACTGGGGTGGGGATGATACCCACAAAACTTCAATACTATAGCATAAAGTTAGCCTATTAAGGCTTACAATGATCACTTCTAATGATCAATTACATTAGGAGCAATTAGGACTGCTAGGTCCACCTTGTTGAAGGATTTACAAACCCACAATAAAGTAAGCACTCTGTTAAGAGATTTAAGAAAGACTGTTAAGTCCACCTTGTGAAAGGATTTAGATTGATTCACTTGTTAGAATGAAATAGTTGATCTCTAACTTACAACTGATTTGCTCATAGAGATTATTTGAAGTAGTGATCACCTTTTGTGATGGATATGTCTCTGCTGCTCCTTTTCTAATATGGCCTTCAATATATACTTTATTTGTTGCTTAATCACTTTTGCATTCTTAGATGCTCATTATCTTGCATACTACATTGGATATGATATAATACATTACATATATATACCAATCCAATTCACAAAATTATAAAGTCAACCAATATACAAGTTAACACATATATTACAAAGTTGGCTCATATGAAGATACTTAGATTCTAAAGACTAACTTGGTGAAGTTTTGATACTCGACATCATCATGCATTCAATAGAAGTAGAATCTCTATCCATACTAATCACCTCAAAGTAGTCTCAAACTTGGTCTACATTGGTGACTCGGTGAATAATGTGTCACTTGTCATAAATTGAATCACTCAATAAATACTAATCATCATACAACTCAATTAACACTAGTTTTATATTCCATGAACTAGAAACTCGATAGAAAGTGCAAAGCTCGGTAACGACTGAATTGCACGAGTTGCAGTGCTAGACTTCACACTACCTAATTTTGCTTGGTTTGAACTATTGCACTTTAAAATAATTGAATTCCCTTGGTAACCTTATTGGAGGATTTACAAATAGCTGGTAAGCCAACTCTATTAAGAGATTTAGAGCACTGGTACAATGGTTAGAGAGTAACAACGAGATCACTTGATATCTGATGCAACTAAATTGTTGATCACAGATCTCAATTTTGGCTTGCATACTTGATCTTTCTTGATTGAATCTACCTTTGCATCTCAACAAGGATATTTTTCTTATCCTTCTAATTCTCTTCCTCTAAGCATCATCAAATCTTCAATTAGGTTCCACACTTTCAATCTGCAACTTGACCTTATATTTATATCTTAGACATTGTCAATTTGGCTTGAATATAACTTAGAATAATTAATATTCATCTTCTCAATCAGCTAGAACCAACAAAAAAAAAATTAGCTCAGTATGCCAAAGTAAGAGAATATTTTGTTAGTCGACCATGCTCGGTAGATACTAACTCGAACAAATTTTCCCGTGTTAGCCAAGTGAACTTAGTTAACATTGCATATTCACAAAGCTCCTTTGGTAACTAAGTGAGCTTGGTCAACATTGGTTCCATCCAACATTTCCTTCATTGACCAAGTGAGCTTGTTTAACACTCAACTTCTACAAACTTTACTTTGTTGCCCGAGTGAACCTGGTAGACACTATCTTCTAAACTAGGCAAACTTTAGAATGCTCGGTAGACATAGAAAACTATCTTCAATGCCTAAGTAAGCTCGGCATACATTGGCTAGAAATGATGTGACATTTTGTGTAACATCAAAGACAATACACAATTAATCAATTTTTTCCAACATGTAAGACCCCTAGGAACATACGCGATGTGTCGTAATGGGTCAAAATGGGTCATAGGATACTCTATGACCCCTTTTCACCCATTACATGACAACATATGTTCTTGAACCCCTAGGAACATGCATGTTGTGTTTAAATTGGTAGAAAGAAGTCATAGGGCATTTCATGACACATTTTAACCCATTACATGACAAAATATGTTTATAGAGTTCCTAGGACACCTACGGACATACATGTTGTGTTCCAATGGGTTGAATGGGGTTAAAGGATATCATATGACCCCTTTTGACCCATTACATGACAAAATATGTTCTTGTTGATCCTAATACCCCTAGGGACAAACATGTTGTGTTCAAATGGGTTGAAAGGGGTCATAGGATAGCCTATGACCCATTTTAATCAAATACATGACAACTTGTGTTCACCCTTAGGGACATACATACTGTGTTCCAATGGGTAGAAAGGGGTCATAGGGTATTTTATGATCCCTTGGGACCCATTACATGAAAAAATATGCTCCTAGGGTTCCTAAGACCCCTAGGGACATACCTCTTATATTCCAATGGGTAGAAACGGGTCATAGGGTATTTTATGACCCCTTTTGATCCATTACATGAAAACCTATGTTCCTAGGGGTCTTAGGAACCCTAGGAACATATGACCCCTTTTCACCCATTACATGATAACATATGGTTTTTTGTTCTAATGGGTCAAAAGGGGTCATCAGATACCCTATGACCCCTTTCGGCCCATTAACAGATTTTGAAATGCTTTTAGACATTTCAAAACAATACATTTTTCACATCATCACTTTTTGGCACACCATGATCCTACATATACCTTGGAATTAGTTCATGATGACCTTTGTGGACCTACTAGAATGCAAAGCTATTATGATGATAAATATTTTATTTTATTTTTTGATGACTTCTCTAGAATGATGACTATGATGTTTTAAAAAGAAAAATCTAATGTTTTTCAATTTTTAAGTGGTATTTGGCAAGAGTTGGAAAGGAAAGGAAAAATTTTGAAGTGTTTGAGATATGATAGAGGAGGTGATTTATCTCTAATTAATTCAACATATTTTGCAATGATAGAGGGACCAAAAAATAAATGTCAATACTTATGACCCCTCCACATAATGGAATAGTTGAAAGAAGGAACTAATCAATCATGGATTGTTCCAGAATATAGATGATGGAGAAGAATGTATCACATAAATACTAGAGAGAAGTTATAAGTACAACAATTTACACTTTGAACTGAGTACAAGTCAAGAAAGGTACAAATATTACACCCTTTGAGTTATGGTATGGGTATGCACCTAATATGAATACTTAAAAGTTTTTGGAAGCAAGTGTTATATACTAAAGGACAATAGAAATGGAAAACTTAATGCTAAAAGTGATGAAGTCATATTCTAAGAATATTCCACTAATAGAAAAGCTTATAAGTGCTTGAATTCTAACACTAAAAAAGCTATGGAAACTACAAATGTGAGAATTGATGAATATGTAGAAAAGAATGAAGTTGAATGAAAGAAAGAATCTAAAGATTACAACACATTTATATATGTCAATGATAGTGTGCCTTGCACCTTACTTGAGCTAGACAACACGGCTACAAAGAAAAAGAAAACTATAAATGCCAAGTTGGAGTAGTAAGTTGCTGAGCAATAGATTGTATGAGTTGAGCATCAATAGAATGATGCCAAGATACAAGAAGAGGTTGCCAAGCTTTAGGAAACCAGTGCTGAGAAACTCAAAGAACAAGCAAAGATTCATGAAGTACTACCTAAGGAAAATCTATAAGATGAACCTGAACAAGAAGAAAGAAGAAAAGACCCTACATTAGCAAAATATGTGAGAAGACATTATGCACCCAAGAAAATCATTAGAAATAAAGACTCTAGAGTATTGGAATTCTCTAGAATAACTGAGAGGGAGGGTGAATCAATTATCCAAGGTCTAGATGTACAATTAAAAATTTTCATAGCTTAGTAAACCCATATCCATAAAACATTTTCATCATATATGCATCCATTAGATCATACAATTACTTATACTTGTAGGTTATTGTCAAATCAGCTTTGCAAAAATGTAAACATCAAACACAATAGATTCAATAACACAATTGATACAATGATTTAATGTGGAAACCTAATTTGGGAAAAACCACCAGTAACATACTACTCACTCTCACTCTTCTAAAGTGATGCCTTGTGAAAGGCCAACCCTATTAAAGGTTATAATGCACGCTTATGAATGTGTCCTAGCTAAAGGATTTCAATCACCCTATTAGGAGTGAGCCTTTTTAGAGGACTTTAGATCATTCACTTGGAATGTCACCCAGTTAAAGGATTTATGTATGACTATTAGTTCAACCTTAATCCAAAGGATTTTCCCTAGACTAGTGCAATGATTAGAAAGTAATAGTAAGGATTGATCTGATAACAACTTATAACACCCTTGCAGATTGAAGATCTCTATTTCAGTCCTCCATTCTACTTGGCTTTTATACACTTTAGATCTAATAGTTGGTTCACCCTTCTAGCATCCATACCCTTAAGCCTTCTTTCTTTTCTTTCCAATGCAGTCTCTTCTCTTAGGTCACTGAATGAAGCAATACCCTCAACTCATTTTTTTTCCTTAGGTTCTTGCACATGATAACCTTTGATTCTAACCAACCATCTCTATAAGTAGAGAATTAAGATCTTTTGTCATTCGTCCTCTATCATCCATTTTAGGGTTAAGTTGGATTAGGTAGGATTCAATGAATCTACCCATTATTTCATTTCATTTCCTTCTAGAAAATTCTCCTTCAATTCTCTTTGAATTCACCTCAAAATGACATACCATGAATTTTGTGCCACTAACTCATCAAGCTTATCTTCCACATGGTTCACACAATTCAAGAAATTAAACTTGTTAGCTCAGATTCATTGAATTCTCTTTCTCATAATGTTGACACTCAGCATTAATTGGATTCTTACACTTGGCACATATTGCATTGCTTGGCATCCACTGTCAAATCACTTAATACAAACTAAAGTTTATTAGCACTCAACATCAACTAAACTTTACTCAGCTTACACTGTATCACTCAGCTTACACTGAAATTGACTTTTCTTGGCTCCAACTAATTTTTTGCTTAGCTTACACTAACTTTGCTTGACACCTACTATGCAAATGTTAAGCTTGGCAGACATACTTTGTTTAACTTATTCTTTTGAACTTAATTAGTGTAACCATCCTTTGCAACCTTAAATAAATTATTAATGCACTATAATATCACTATCTAAACTAATCCTTGTACTCTTTTTCCACATCATAACTCAACCTTTCCTCTAGGTGCTATTGTTACTTTATTTGATCAAATATTCTTCATTAATCAAACAAATGATAGTACTCAAATCATATAAGCAATTATCTTACCAGCAAGTAGCAAGTTTGACATTAGTTACAAAATAATGATTAAAACACATATTCATACTTGTATCAATCTGTTTTCAACAATCTCCCTATTTGACATTGATGGAAAACCAAATTGACCAAATTAAATCAGTACAACCAACAAAATACCAAAAAGAAAATAATTCCTTGTATTGAAATCTTTCCCTCTATCAGCAAATTTCATCTTCTAAAAAGGTTACAAAATTTTGATCTGATCAATAGACAATCAATCAACTCATCCTTATGACTCCCCCTTGATTTCTTCTTATTTCTCCTTTGACATTAACTCCCTCTTTACTATATTCATGTTTCTTTTGTTGTTTTCTTTCATCTCCCTCAGTAGTCAGTATTTCTCTTACTCCCTTGGATTTCTCTAGATTTCTTTGTCTTTCTCCCTCTTTGACAAAAATGCCAAAGACCTATCATTTTAATATGTAGATATGAACATTTACTGTTTCTCCCTCAGTCACCTAGCTTGTGAATAATTTTTAACTCTAGCTTTTTTATTACCTTAGGTAGCCCCTAAAGTAAGATTCACCGCATCAATGTGTAATATATGTCAATCAACTTGTTTGATGCAGGGCACTCCTCATGCTTCTTAGATAGCCTTTGATAGGGGTATCACCCTTAGTTCACCTCTTAGATACTCATGAGCATCCTTAGGTAATGCTTTTGTGAAGATATCATCTATTTACTCTTTTGTGTTAACATATTTCATCTTCACCTCTTTATCTTAAACAAACTCTTTCAAGTAATGATACTTGTTTGCAATGTGTTTAGTCTTTATATACATTATAGGATTATTTGATATATTTATAGCACTTGTATTATCACAATAAAGTATCACAAGTTCAGTGATTTCTTCCTTCATACCTTTGAGTAGTTGTTTGATCCATACAATGTTTTTATAATTTACTATAGCAGCAACATATTTAGCTTCAGTAGTAGATTGAGAGATGTTATTTTGTTTCTTGCTAGTCCATGTAACTAACCTTTTTCCTAAGAAAAATGCTCCTCCACTAGTGTTCTTTGTGTCATCAATATTTCTAGCCCAATTAGCATCAATGTAGGCTCTCAATTCAAATTTCTCATTTTTCTTATAGTATAGATCATAGTCTTTTGTTCCTTTTAGATATCTCATTATTCTCTTAACTACCATCAAATGATTCTCCCTGGGATTAGTAGAGAATCTTGCAAATATCCCAATAGATAATGCAATATCAGATCTAATGTGTACTACATATTGTAATTTTTCAATCATAGACCTATGTAATGTTTGATTCACCTTAGCTGAATCATCATTCTTTGACAATTTATGTCCTATCACCATAGGTGTACTTACTAGCTTGGAATCCTCCAATCCAAAACAATTTAATATCTCCTTAACATACTTTGACGGAGTGGTGTATGTTTCATCCGATATACTTGCAAACCCACAAAGAACTTGATCTCTCCAAACATACACATCTCAAATTCTTTCTTCATTTCATTTGAAAAAGCCTTACATTAAGTATCTTGACCTCCAAATATGATATCATTTACCAAAATTTCACATAGTAAAATATATTTTTCTTTCTCTATCTTCAAGTACATATTATTATTATCATCATTCCTATCAAATCCAATCTTCACAAGATAGTTATGAAGCCTTTCATACCATGCTCTTAGTCCTTGCTTCAAACCATATAAAGCTTTGTGTAGTCTACATACCATTTTTTTGTTGTTAGCATCAAAAAATCCTTATGGTTGTTCTATATAAAACTCTTCCTCTAATATACCATTTAGAAATGCAAACTTAGCATCCATTTGATAAACTTTGAAACCTTTGTATGCAGAGTAAGCAAGCAGAGTTCTTACTCCTTCCAGGCTTGCAATAGGGGTGAATGTTTCTCCATAGTCTATCCCTTCTTCTTGTGCATATCCTGTACAAACTAATCTTACCCTATTCCTTATTACTTGACCATTTTCATCTAACTTGTTTTTGTATACCCACTTGGTATTAATCACATTTTTATCTGTCGATCTAGGAACTAGAGTCCATGTCTTATTTTTCTCAATTTGTTCAATCTCTTCTTCCATGTCTTTACTCTAGTCAACATCTTCTAAGGAATCCTTCATTATTTTAGGTTCTCGCATGCTCAAAAAATATGTATCATTTCTCAACTTGTTCCTGTCATTGGTATAGCATCTTTATATCCAATGATTTGTGTAGTAGGGTGATGTCTCTTGACATACTTAGACATTTGTGGTTCATCTTTGGTTTCTTAATTTGGTCTCTCAACTTCTAAATCTCTATGTATGTCTTTGTTAGGTAGTTCAACATCTCTTTCATGTACACTAATCTTAGAATTAGAATGTGCCTCAAATTTATTCTATAACTTGAGACTTGAGTGTAGCTCAGTTCCTTAATGTAATTCAGAATTCACAGTATTTGACTAAGTAGTCACTAAAACTTGATGTTGGTTTGCAACTTGATTTACAAAATCTTCATCAACATGCATACATTCATAAAAGTATACAAATAATTTGTATTCTTCTAGTTCCTTCATAGGTTCAGCCCCATATACTTATGTATATTCATCAAATTTCATATTTTCACTTTCCACAACTTTATTGGTGTTATTATTTAAACACTTATAAGCTTCACTTCTTGTGGAATAACCAAGGAATATACCTTCTTCACATTTTACATCTAGTTTACCATTCCTAAAATCTTTGAGAATATAACACTTGCTTCCAAATACCTTAAAATATTTTACATTGGGTGAGTATCCATATCATAGTTCAAAAGGTGTTGAGTTAAGTATATTTCTTAACTTTTACACCATTCAAGGTATAGATAGTTGTACTTATAGCTTCTCTCTAGTATTTCAAAGCAACATTTGTCTCCATCATGTGTGTCATAGCACAATCCATTATAGATATGTTCCTCCTTTTAGAAATTTCATTTTGTGGAGGTGTCCTAGGAGCAGATGTTTTTCTTTTGATTCCCCTATCATTACAAAACATCTCAAACTCATTTGATGTAAATTCTCCTCCTTTGTCATATCTCAAACATTTCAAACTTTTACCTATTTTCCTCTGAACTCTTGCTAAGTACCATTTAAACATTTGGAGAGCATCAAATTTCTATTTTAGAAACATAGTTGTCATCATTCTTGAATAGTCATCAACAAGTAGCATAATGTACTTATCTTATTTGTAGCTTTTCACTTCAATTGGTCCACACAAGTTAGTTTGAACAATCTATAATATTCCTTTAGAGGTATGAGTCTTACTCTTAAAACTTGACTTTGTCATTTTGCCTAATTGACATTGTTTACAAATTATATTGTCAATTTTCTTCAACTTAGAAAAACCTTTGACTCTTCTCATGTTATAGATACTAACCAAGTTATCAAAATTAACATGACATAACCTCTTGTGCCATAGCCACACATCATCAAACTCTACAATTAAATAGGTAGCATCCTCTATATCAATATAGAATAGATTACATCTAGTTTGATCACCTTTTCCAATTAGTTTTCCATTAGTATCATATATCTTAGCAATCTTGTTTTCAAACTTAACCTTACAACCTAAATTATTTAGTTGTGACACACTCAAAAAATTATAGTTATGTCCTTCAATATAATAAGCATTGTCACATAAAATCTTTTATGTGAGTTTGATAGAACCTTTTTCCTTTTATTAGACAAGGTGCATCATTACCAAACCTTACACTATTTCCATCATAATAATTTAAGGCAATGAACTTACTTTTGTCTCCATTCATGTGATGTGAACAACCACTATTAATGATCCATCTATTATTCTTGTTCACACAAGACACTAGTGTAGTTGTGTCATCCTCATCAGATTCATCCTTCATTGCAACATACACCACTTCATCATCATGATCGCCAAATCCATCTTTCTTTTTTCCTTCAGCAATGTAGCAAGACTTCTTTCCTTTGTCTTTCTAATCTTTGTTGTCTTCATCTCTTCTACTTTTGTACTTGTCACCACCTCTATAATTCTTCTTCTCTGGACATCTAGCAGCAATATGACCAACCTCATTGTAATTTAAATACATGATAGGTAACTTACCTTTGAACTTACATTTACCTCTATGAAATCTCCTTGCTAGTAGTGCTTCAAGTTGATCTACATCTTCCTCATCTATATAACTATCACTAAATGCATATTTTACCTTTTATGTCTTCTTCTCATTAGGTTTTTTTAATGCCATCTTAGCTTTGAAAGAAGATGCAACATTGTCAGGTTTTTTAATTATCAAAATTAGATAGCTCAAAAGCAATAAGCCTACCTATCAAACCTTCAAGAGTTAGATCATTCCCTGGCATACATCTTAGTTCTTGTATTGTAGAAACTCTAATAGCATAAATAGGTAGCAGTATTTTCAAAACTTTTCTTAGTATGCTATCATCATCTATTTTACCAATAGCTCCTCTTATAGCATTAACAACATCTTTTATCCTAGAGCAATATTGAGAAATATTCTCACCTTCTTGCATTCTCATATCATCAAACTTACCTCTAAGACTTTTAGCTTTGGCTCTTAGAATATTTTTTTCACCTCCATAGATGGTGTGAAGAGCATACCATATTTTCTTTGCACTATCACAACCCTTGATATCATCAAACTCAGCATAGCTTAGGGTAGAGGCAATCTCTAACATTGTCTAGTTGTTTTCTTACTTCTTTTTCAAATCTTCAGCAGTCAAGACTCTAGCAAGACCAATGTGCTCAATAGAAATGGTATATTGTGCATGAGCTCCAAGACCTAGGTGTAACTTAATTAGACTTTTCCATGCAGGAAATTTATCTCTATTAAGCTTGGGTACCTCTCTTTTGGACATCTTGATCTTTTTGCCTCTAGTACCTTCAAACTAGTCCTCTTAAGCAGATGGCTTTGATGCCAATTTTTGGAATTCTTTAGAATAACTAGAGGGGGGGTGAATTAGTTATCCAAGGTCCAGATGTAAAATTAAAACTTTTCACAACTTAGTGAACCCATATCCATAAAACATATTTATCATGCATGCATCCATTAGATCATACAATCACTTAAACTTGTAGGTTACTATCAAATCAACTTTGTAGAAATGTAAACATGAAACATGACATATTCAATGACACATTTGACATAATGATTTAACATAGAAACCCAATTTGGGAAAACCACCAATAACATGCTACTCATTCTCGCTCTTCTAAAGTGATACCCTGTGAAAGGCCAACCCAATTAAAGGTTACAATGCACACCATTAAATGTGACCTATTTAAAGGATTTCAATCACTCTGTTAGGAGTGATCGTTGTTAGAATAATTTAGATCATTCACTTGGAATGTCACCTGGTAAAATGATTTACAAATGACTATTAGGTCAACCTTAATCCAAAAGATTTACCCTAGACTGGTACAATGATTAGAAAGTAACAGTAAGGCTTGATTTGGTAACAACTTACAACACACTTGCAAATTATAAATCTTTGTTTTAGTCCTCCACTATGCTTGGCTTTCACACACTTCAGCTCTGATAGCTTTTTCACCCTTTAGGAATCCATACCCTTAAGCCTTCTTGCTTTGCTTGCCAATGTAGACTCTTCTCTAAGGTCACTAAATGAAGCAATACCCTAGACTCCTAGTCTTCCTTAGGTTCTTGCACATAATAACCTTTGCTTTTGACCATCCATCTCTATAAATAGAAATTAATATCTTTTATCATTCATCCTCCACCATCCATTTTAGGGATAGGTTGGATTAGGATTCAATGAATTTATATATTATTTCATTTCATTCCCCTCTAGAAAATTCTCCTTCAATTCTCTTTAAATTTGCCTCAAAATGGTTCCCCATAAATGTTGTGCCACTAGCTCATCAATTTTATCTTCCACATAGTTCACACAATTCAAGAAATCAAACTTGTCAGCTCAAATTCATTGAATTCTCAATCTTTCTCATAATGATAACACTCAACGTTAACTAGCTTTTGATGCTTGACATATACTACTTTGCTCAGCATCCACTATCAAATAATTTGGCATAAACTAAAGTTTACTTATGCTCAGAATCAACTAAAATTTACTTGGCTTACACCAAAATTTACTTTGCTTGGCTCCAACTAATTTTTTACTCAGCTTACACTAACTTTTCTTGGTACCTACTATGCAGAATGTTAAGTTTGGAAAACATACTTTGTTTAACTTGTTCATCTAAACTTAATCAATGCAACCATCTTTTGCAACCTTAAGTAAATTATCAATGTACTATAATATCATTCTCTTAACTGATCCTTGTACTTCTCTTCCATATGATAACTCAACCTTTCCTCTAGGTGCTATTGTTATCTTATTTGATCAAATCCTCTTCATCAATCAAACAAATGATAGTACTCAAATCATAAGCAATTGTCTTACCAGCAAGTATCAAGTTTGACATCAATGACAAAAAAATGATTGAAAC
This sequence comes from Cupressus sempervirens, assembly GCA_028749045.1. Classification (NCBI taxonomy): domain Eukaryota; kingdom Viridiplantae; phylum Streptophyta; class Pinopsida; order Cupressales; family Cupressaceae; genus Cupressus; species Cupressus sempervirens. The sequence continues at coordinate 624,178,263 of CM053784.1, forward strand.
ACATATTCATACTTGTATCAATCTCTTTTCAACATGGAGTTATGACAAAAAAATACTGAGAAGCAACACATGTTCACTTTGTGAGTTGGAGCCCAAAATAGTGAAGGAAAAATATCATTTTTTGTGGATTTTTTTAATCATGCAAGTTCTAGAAAAGTACTTGTGCACCCTCTCTAAGTTTTCACTTGCATCAGGGTCTATAAATAGACCTTGGCCTCCCCTCCTCTCCTCACATGTCTCCACTTCCTCTGCACGACCGCACCGTCGCACTCTTGAACAACTCTGCAGCCTGCCAATCTGTAACCTCGTTCCTCCAACCTAAGGTAAAGACAACCTTTTGGAGGTGTTCACATGTGCATGTGTGCACCCTCAAGAGATGTGCACCTCCATACTCTAGAAAAAAACTAAATCTCCCCCCTCCAAGGAAAATATTTCACAAGTGCAGTACCTAGTGCAGTTGCACACATGCACAACTAGCATAGTTGTGCACATGTGCACCTAGCATAGGTGCAAATATGCACAATTGTGCACTTTTCTATCTCAAGTGAAAAACTAATGTGCATTAGCACACCTTTCAGAGGTGTGCTAGTGTGCAAAATAGGCTTAGGGGGGTTTTTGCAATTTTACCTATTTCATTTAGTTTTTGCTCACTTTTTCCATAGTTTGTGTCTTATTTGAATCCTATTTTGGTCTTCTAACATGAAATTACTAATATTTTCCTCTTTTATGTAGGTACAACGGCATCATCATCATGCTCCATGGAAAAAAAAATGGCACCTAAACCTGTCACATTCAAATACCAAGGAGCTCCTAAAAAGTCTAGATTCCAAGACACGCATGCAGAGATCTGGGATATAGAACTCAGCCACATTAATTGGAATGCTTTCTTAACACTCTACAACAAAAAAAAGTAAATATTAATGATGGTATCAGCATTGATCTAGAGTGGGTTGGTGAACATCACTTCACACCCTACATTAGTTCAATCCTCTAAACTAATCATGACACTGGTTGAATACTATGTGCCAGATGAGAAGGTTGTAAAGAGTATCATAGGAGACATAGTCCTCAACCTCAGACCATGGAACATAGAGAAATTTTTCCACCTCCCGAGGGTAGACCAATACCTTCAAATATCCTAAGAAGGGGTAGATAGGTGGTACAGGGAAATTGAGAAAGAGGCCAAGGAATTGGTGCAATCCACATTCTTGTTTAACAAGACACCCTTGGGTCAGAGAGTAGGAAAGGTGGACATGACCTGAGGGTACATGAAAGATGACATCAAGTATTCAATTATTCTTGTTATTAGAACCATGGGCCTCCCTAGAGAAGGTCACTTTAGACATGGATGGTTCACTTCATTTAGACCATCGAGACCAAAAATATGCCTATTGATTGTGCCACCATCCTAAGTAATAACTTGGATGAGCATCTGATCTTGGTCAAGACTAACCAACACTATTGCATGATATCTTATATGGTGTATCTACTGGCAGCTAGAATGACAAACTACCTAGGGCTATATAGGAAGAGAAGCATGCAAGATGCAAATACTTGGCCATATATGGTATACCCACAACTAGTGAAGAAGAAGCTTCCACTACAAAGTGTGGAATATAGGGTAGTGAATGATGGATTCATATTTTCCATCATCATATTCATCGAAGGAGATTATGCCGAAAGGATATCAATAGAGGCAGTGGCGAGAATAATTAAAGTAGGTGCCTACTACATCCAATTCAAGAATTTTACATATCTCAAGGTAGTTGGTACTCTCCTATGTCCCAAGAAGCTCCCAAGGTACCCATTTTACTAACTCATACTATTGGAGATAACTCGCCAACTCACTTCTACATATGACAGAGTGAGGAAACAACATAAGAAAACATGGGTTTGGCTAATCATTATTGGGGAATTCAAGGTAAAGTAGAAACAAGATATTGCTACCTTTGACTCAAAGTGGGATCAATATTCTTTCAAAGATTATTAGGCTTTGCACCCATATTTTGATAATATTGGGATGGTTCAACATCTAGCAGGGAAGAAGTTTGTGCATGAAGAAACCTTGGAAGACCATTGGATGAATGTGGTAGATGACTACAATGTTTGCATTAGGGAATATTGTAGGATGACTCTACATCTAGTAGTAAAGGTGCTAAACATGGATAGTCCCCTAAAGGCTTTAGAAAAGGATGTGCCATAAATAATGGATCCTTTGTACAACAGGGATAAAATCTATGATAGGCCCATTATGAATGTTGAAATAGGGCATGAGGAAAATGATGATATTGATCATAGGGGTAGACATGTAGTAGAGATTACAAGGGAATGGATTAGGAAACCATTTTAGATGGATCTAGTTCTCCAGGCCATACCTCTCAAGGCTACAGCTAGGCCCACCGAAGGAAAAGGTACCAAGGTCACCATACTGACCTTCCTTGCTGAATCACCTATGAGACCAAAAATGGTAGATCAGTATGAGAAAGAGGTTGAGTATTTTGAAACTTACAAGGGGAAAGGTAAGATGAAAATGGAAGCCCCTAGGGAAAGGAAACAAGTAGTTAAGGCCCAAGTAGCAAAAGTCTTGCAAGAGCTAGAGCCAGAGCCAACCAAGAAAGCTTAGCAATAGCAACCACCAAAGTAGCAACAAGAGAAAAAATTGGAGAAACAAGAGATAGAACCTCCAGAAGAGAAAGAAGTTCCACCACTAAGAGCCTTGGAAGAAGTATCCTCCCTGTCAGTGTTGAAGTGAACCAAAATAGAAACAATGATGGTAGGTATCAAAAGGAGGAAATTGAAGAAGAATAACACTCCTTCGCCACAAGTTCCAGAAACCATTCCTAAACCACAAAGTGAGGTAGAAGGGGAACAAATTAGATTTTTCTCATTGCTTAGATAAAGTGGTAAAGGAGGAGAGAAGGAGAATCTCTACTCAAACATCTCCATTTGCTCTTAGGGAGGCTATCCAAGTATAAACTTTTGAGGATGAACAACAAAAGTGGATAGCTAAGATGGAGGGTGAATGAGCCAATATTTTTTACCTCTTAAATTTTGATTTCATGCCCGTAGGTACCAAGATGGTAGGAGAAAAGATAAGGGATGCTCCCACAAATAAGCCATTAAGAGAGGATTGGAACCAATTGCCTCCTCTACCTCAAGGACCTCTTAGCATTCCTCTACCACTACCATAGGACATGATAGTAATGGATAAAGTGTTAGTGACTCCACCTCCTCTAACAACCCAAGTAGAAGTAGAAAGTCAAGATATAGAGGGAGAAGAATATATACAGTTACATGTTGATGAAGTATCTAAAGAAGGTATAATAGTAGAAGAAACTAAACAAGTTCCCCTAGATATAGAAGCTAGATCCTTAGCTAACATAACATAGAAACTCCCTATGAAGAACTTCCTCAACATGAGAAGACTCTGGAGAGGAGTAATGAGGGAAAGGAGTCTTCTTTGGAGCCAAATTCTTCAGCCAAATACATGTCACCAGTGGGAACTACACCATCATGGCTGAAGAAGGAGGTCCTATTTTGAAAAAAGAAGATGAAATTAACAAAAGAGGAGGGAATGATAGAGTTGATAAAAGTGATAAAGAATCCTAAGCCACATAAAGGTGATGTTAGAACACTTGACTTCATTATGAAGAGTCAAGATCGGGACCTTCTATCCCATATCACAATTCCTCCTCCTCATGCCAACACTGAAAAACTAACTCCTAAGGACTACCAAATGAAGGAGATTATATTAGGAAAACCCACAATGGACACACTGAAAGTGTTGATCACTATAGGCCTCAAGAAAGTGTTGAAGCACATGGATCAAATAATTCAAAATTGATAATGCTACAGAAGTAGAATGAGCTATTAAGAGGCTACCTAAATGAAGTGGTGGGACCCATTGACTTAGATAATCCTGAGATCACTCTGGGAGCTGCATTTGAAAAGAAGCAGGTAAGGCCACAAATGTATTCATTTCTTAATGCATGTCAGCAATGGCATGATATTTTTGAGGAGAGAGAACTGCAAATAATTTAGGGAAATGTGAACCTATTGCACCATATCTAGACTAATGTCAACAAGTTGGTTTCCATTATAAACTAAGATTTTGGGCTGATGGATGAAGTGCGTGTATTGCATAAAAATGTAATCAAGGAAATAAGACTAAGCAACTAATGCATATTCCTACATGATTATGCAAACCTCAAAATAATGCAAGATAAACATGTAAATAAGCATAACATGAAATCAAAATGACTCAAACTACTAATGCAAACCTCATGAAATCACCAAGTGGAGATGATTTCACATTATGGGATGTGGTTGCTCACTATTCCTACAGCATAACAATGAGGTAGATGGTAGATTGTGAAAGTGAGGAGAGGGCTCCCCTGTTATCAGAAATGAGATGCAACAGACGGCTGAGATTAAATGCAAGATGAAGGGCTAGGATCCCTCAAGATCAATGGGGTTTCCATGAGGTGGAGGCCAAGTAGACTCCATATGGATTAGGGTTTTGACCAATTCAAAGGGGGCAATATGCTCACACATGTGTGAGCAACCTTTGATGGTGACATGATCAATGAGGTGAGAAGCATGGCTTCTCACACATGTGTGAGACAACTTGATTCTCATGCAAGAGGACAAGTGTGCAAGAGGCATGGAAGACATGAGGGATGAGGAAAGTGTGAACATCCCTCACACATGTGTGAGCACAGACTCAGGATTAAAAGGTAATTAGCAAGGTGATTAGGAAAAGGAAGCGTGATTAAGGAAGTGGGTAGGTTTAGAAGCATAGGTTAGGTTAGAGTAGTGAGGTTAGGTGAGGGTTAAAGGTAGGAGCCATGTGCTCAAATAGGATTAAATGTAATATTTAATTCCAAGGGGGTTTAGGAAAGGGATTAATTAAGTAAACAAAGTACTTAATTAAAGTGAATGGGTTAGGATGCAAGTGGGAAGGCTAGGATTTAGATAAACCTTAGTTTATTTAAATCAAGGAAAGGCAAACATAATTAAATAAATGTAAAATTTATTTAATTAAGGTAGGGGAATTAAATAAATAATGAATATTTATTTAATTGGCTAAGAACTAGGATTTGGACAAATTTAGGTATCTACATTTTGCCCCTCTTTGATATAGCATTAGTAATGTTATATCAAAAATATATATATATATAGCGGATGGAAGGATAAGACTAGTAGCACGATGCCCCAGTCATGGGAGGATAAGGAAAGATGAAAAGGGTGGAAAGGTATGCCCCCTTGAGAGGACATGCAGGTTAGGAGAACACAGATGTTCTCTCGAAATGGATGGGAGTGGAAAATGATAAGAGCTATGTTGCGATGGTGTGAACAACCTAAGTTTGATATTGTATTCAACACTATGCACCAAGGTATGAGCAACCAAGATGACAATGTGTCAAGTACGTGATAAAAAGGGTCTAATACAACCATATGCCTTATGAAACCATGATATCAAAGACCATGATTCCTAGGGACAATAGGATGCAAAGACCATGATAAATGTAGAAAATACCAATGCATACAAGTAACAAGCAATCATGCACAAAAAACCAAAAGCAAACCAACATTTTGCTCTTAGTCAAGCTGAAAACCCATTAATGGATTGATTTATGATGATCGATTAAGGATGACAAAGCTAACGATAAGTGTAATGCACATCCAAAGATTGGGAAGGATTCATCCCATGATAATGTTTGAATATAGACTATCAGGTGATTGGGTCAAAGTGATGAATTGATTAAAGATTGATGTACAAAATTGCAAGATTAGATTGATTGAATTAGTATTGATTTCATAGTAATTTTTTTAAATTTTTTAATTTTATGGCAGAGTTGGAGGAATAGATGAAATTGAAATCAATGTGGATGAGATTAGGAGAATGATGTTGATAGGATGAAAAATGATGAGAGTAGAATCGATTGAAATTGATTTGATGTGAAAGGATTATAAGAAGGGAAAATTTATTGAAATAGAGGATAAATTAATTTGATTGAAGTGGAAGAATTAGATTGAATGAAGGTGGGAGAGAATGGATTGGGACCAATGACAAGGGAGAGCCAAGGCACGGTAAATGGAGGAAAAGCAACATGAGTAGGTGGATGACGAGAAATGGTGAAAGGGTATGAGGGGCCAAATGACATGGTGTGGGAAAATGTGGAGCCAAGGACCATGTTTCGAAAGAGTCCAAATGCCCCATACCAAGGATATGAAAATGGAAGGAAAAATAGTGGGAAGGGATGCGTAAAGATGAAAAGGTGGTAGGAAGTCTAGTGTATGGAGGAAGAGAAGGAATGTGCTCTTCCAAAGCATGTATGAACATTTTGGTATTGTGCCTCTAATAGTGATCACAAGCATGGGTATGAAAGGGGAACGAATAAGGGATATGGGAGGGATGGTATGAAAAAGGGATAATGATATGAAGCGTATGGAAAAGGGATAATGATATGAAGAGTATGGATGAAATGTGGTATATGAAATGGATGAGATGGGTGGGATAAACAAGATCAAGGACATATGAAAGAAGGATGGAAGTATGTAGGAGTATGGATGGAAAAATGGATGAATGAACATGATAAGGATGATGGGATGCAAGATATGGATAGCATGTCAAGATCAAATATATGAAAAGATTATGGAAGTATGTAGGATGGTGTATGGACATGGAAAGTGCATATGGAAGGATGAAAGGAGAGTGAAAGTCAAGATCAAAGATGGAAAAGGAGGATGAATGGTAGATGGAAGTATGGAAGAGTGGTATGTAAGTGTAGTATGGTTGGACATTGCCCCTAGTGTAGAGTGCAAGTGGAAGAGGAAAAGTGAATGGATGGATAAGTGGAAGTGGAAGGCATTGGATACATGATAGGAGAATGAAGGGAGGCCTCAAGCATCTATTTACATGGATGGTATCTCTTGATATTTCTATTTTTTATTTTTATTTTTCTTTGTTATTTTCAAGGAATTTTTTGCTATTTTCTCATAGATGTTGATAGGGTGGTGAAAAGAAGGATGAAGTGGATTGGGGAATGGAGGCTAATGACTTATGAAAAGGTTTGGATTAAGGGGGTGGAATGAAAACATGGTTGATAGATGCTAGGTTGGAAGGCTTGTGAGTGAGTGGATGAAGGAGGTGGAAAGATTTTGATTGGCACACACCTTGAAGGGTGATGGAAAGGAGGAAATTGTGGAGGATATGTAGGAGAGAGTTTGAATTTTGGGATATAGGGACCCAAAATGGAGGAAGGAGATGATGGATTTAGGATGGTGGATTTGGGTATATAAGGACCCAAAATGGATTTGGAAAATGGAAGCTTGGATGGATTATACATGAGGGAAGCCTTTGGATTAGCAGAATTGGATGTCATTTTGAATCTTTCTTTGAGATTCATTGCTACATTAAGCGGCTTTGGGATCCACAAAATTTTTGCATTTTTTATTTTGAACCTTTGTGGCCTTCTAATTTTTTTTTGGATTAGATTTTTCTTTTCTTGGACATGTATTTTAGAGGGGACATGTTGATCCTTTGGATTTTGTGGATTTTTAGCTTTATTCACTTTTTATTTGGCATCCAATTGGCTTCCATTGGCCATGGTAGGGGTGCATGAAGGAGAGCGTATGGATGGTAAACATTGGAAGGAATTAAAGGATGTGTGCTTTGTTGATTTTTAATAGGAGCATGAGGGGATGAAATGGAAAACATGGATATGGTGGAGGGATTTACATAAGGACCTAAAATGGAAGGAAGGGATGAAGGGTTTAGTGGGGGAACATAGGGACCTAGAATGGATGGAAATGAGGAAGGAATGGGAATATGGATATAAGGTCCTCAAATGGACTTGGAAGATGAATGATGGAAAGCTTTAGGTTTGGATGGAGGAATTTTGGATTTGGAAGGAGTGGAAGGTGTACCAACATCTTGAGACATTATTTCTTCAATGGGGTTCATGAGTGGATTGGATAGGTGTGGCGAGATCTTGTGGAGGATTAGGATCATGAGGGGGACTACAAGGGATAATAGGATCTTGAGATGGAGTGGGATAATGAAAGGAAAATGAAAGGATGATTTGATCTTGACTTACAAGAGGATTGTATGGTGGAATGAGTGGACCATGAGATGGACTAGGATCATGAGATGGAGTGAAGGGGATAGAATCATGAGATGGAGTGATTTGATCTTGACATGGAGGAGTATTAGTGGATGGAGTGGAAGGAAATTTTGCATGAAGTGGAGGATCTACGGATGCTAACTCTTGAGATGGAGGGGAATTGGTAAGGTGTGTGGTACATGGAATGCCTTGATCTTGATTGGGAAGGGAATCATGAGATGGACTAGGAGGGATAAATGGATCATGAGGGATAAGGGAATTATGGGATGGAGAAATGCTTGGATCTAGAGGAGAAGAGGAATCTATAATGACATGCTTCAGAGGAAGGCCTTGAGATGGAATTGGGGGTATGGCTTTGGGTAATGGGCTCTCTTCATTTTGAATTGTACACTTAGCCAAGAATTTACGTGAGAAAAACCCATTATGAGGTGGGGATGATGTTTTTGGAGGATTAGGATTGTGTGAAGGTGGAACTATGGGATTGCATGGAGGGTTGGGGATGGATAGGACATGAGGACTAGGATCTTCAAAACATGGAGGAAGAGGACACATGGCATGAAAAGTTGACCTTTTCTATTGACTTGCTAAGAGATAATTCTTTAGGTGCTCCATTTCCATGGCAAGGGCATTTGTGTTTGTGGAATTGTGTGGCCTATGAATGGAATTGTATGGAGTTGAAGGATAATGAGATGGATTTCCCTTGTCAAAGGTAGAGGAATAATGAACATGAGATGGATGAGAGTTGGATATGAAGTGTTGAGGATGGATTTGATATGTAGGTTGAATGGGAGGTATAACTCCATATTGTCTTTGAAGATCGTCAACCATTTGATTAAGAAAATTCAGATCCATAGATGTTAGATGAAAAGTGATGAAAGATTCGAGGATGGATGGAATATGAACTTGGGACTAGGAGCAATTTTGGACTTTGGTGTTAATTTGATCTGAATTGAATTTGACTTGATATATATTTGTTTGAATTTGATTTGATTTGATATTGAATTTGATTGGATGAGGGTTTGATTTGATTTGATAAAAACCCGATGATATGGCAAACAAGTGAATGTGGTATTAGAATTAAAGTCCAATGTTGATGACAATGCTTCTATGTCCAAAGTAGAAGATGTAATGCAAAGTTGAATTAGAAGAAGATGTGAATGAAATTAGAAAGATTGATTATGGATGAAGATTGATAAGGAATTGGATTAGAATGATGATGATTTGAAGGATTGAATTAAGAATGCATTATGAGATTGACGGAGGAAATTGGATCTGGATGATGATGAAGCATGACTAGGATGAACATTATGAACTAGATTGAATGACAAGGGAAGACGAGGAAATGATTTGGATGAATAGAGATGATTAAGATGTCAAGCAATGGTTTGAATGATGAAGACAAGAGATGGATGAGGGTGATGTCTTGGATGGAAAGAAGATGTGACGTGGAATTGATGTGGACAACTTGACTAAGGGAACCTAAACCAAGACTTTTTTTTGTTGTTTTTGAAAAAAAAATTGATTTTTTTTTATTTTTGAACTTTTTTTTTTTTTTTTGAATTTTTATGTTTTATGATGTTTTTGGGTTTTTTAGGTTTAAGATGCAAAATCAAATAAGGAAATGTGTACAAGGCAAGTGTGTTTCAAACACTCAATAATGTCAAACACACCAACAATCCTATGAGGCTTCAACTAGGATGTACAAGGATCAACTAGAGGGTGTCCTCGATATATGCAAGGTATATGAGGCCCAAATCTATAGATGAAAGAAAAGACTACCACACAGCTGGAGGGAGATGGTAACCCAAATCTCCTCTTTCACTTCCCAAAGGTATAAAGTTCTTTGGGGATTAGCCAAGAGTGACAATATTATGCTTCCAAGAGAGGTGTCTTTCCATTCACCTCCCACTATTTATACTCTGCCAGAACACTAGAGTTGAGGTCATCTCAAGGGGTGATGAAATCCTCAAGCAGGCCTCCTAAAAAAAGAAAAAAAAGACCACTTATTTCATGTGCACCCAAGATCACCTGAAGGCACAAGGGGAGAGAATAAGTAAGTGGTCTTGGGGTTTAAAAGACACACATTCATTCCCAATGAAACTTGAAGTTTTGTAATCTACTTTGAAGATACACATGTTTAAAACATACAATGTTCTTTCCAATTTGACAATGTCATATAAATCAAGAGTTTTCCAACATAACTAAAGTGGGCGTCATCCACATAAGCAAATTTGACAAGGAAATATTGTTCATTTTATGCACCAAAATGAAGTGTGTATTGCAATGTTAGTTGATCCTTAGACATGCAAGATTATGTTATCATTCATTCCAAAGGAAAAGCATTCGATTAACCATGCCTTCAAGATTGAGTTTTAGTGTTAATCATGCATTCAAAGATGAGTGTTTATGCATACAAGTTCATTCCCAAAACAAATTTAAAGCAAAACTTGCAAGAAATATGGTTAGTGAGAAAATATCCCTGCAAAAAACATAAGTTAGTATAGCAAAAATGTATGACAAACATGAAACAACCCTGCAATGAAAAGGTTAGCACAAAGTTTGGTCTTTGACAAAAAAAAAATAGAGGTCTAAACAACATCAAAATCTGATGAAACTAGCACCATGGCAACGAGCTCGGAATCAACTTTTTGAAAATATTTTATTTTTTGAAAATGGAGTTCATATGCTCAAGTTATGAGCAAAAAACCAAAGGCTGCTCCTTATGGCTTAGAAGGGCATGTGGATTGCTAATGTAGTGATGACATCAGTAACCTGCAAGCAAAAAATTGACGGTTAGGTGCACGTCAAGAAAAAAAAAATTGTTTATTTGACATTTTTGCAAAAAAAAGAAATCTGATTGATTAGTAAAAAGATTTAAAAAGAATTTATTTAATTTTTTTTGAAAATAAAGTTTTTAAAAACATACAATAATAATACTTAAAATTTAACCTAAGTATATATAAAAAAAAAAAATGGAAGGGGCCAGAGGGGTTTTTGAGGCTGGGCAGAGGAGCAACGAGAGTTCATGCGAGGGTTTCAAGGGTGGTGGCAGGTTACAGGTGGCGCAAACGGAGGAGCAACAGAAAGCGGGGAGAACAAGGGTTGGGCTACGAAGCGGTGGAGTAGCCAAAGCGGTTGGAGCAGGGTTGTAGGGGTGGTGTGGTTGGAATGGAGATGGTTGCGTGGCCGAGCGATGGCAGAGGTGAGTAAGTAGAGGGGAGGCAGTGGAAGATGGTGCATCCATGAGAGGAATGGTGGTGGTGTCGCTTTTAACAGAGGCGGCAAGTTTGGGCAGACGTTGCGCTACCGAGGTGGCTCGACTGAGTAGCGCTTGGGAGTAAGGTTTCGATGTAGGTGGCCATGAGCGGGGAGAATAGTAGTGGTGGCATAGAGGGGAGCAATAGGAAACAAAGGTGTTGGCCATGGGAGAAAGCGACGGGGCGCCGTAGGTGGCGGCGAGATTGCAACAAGCTGCAATTGAGGGATCCGGCATAGGGAAGTGGCTGAGTGCGGAGGAAGAGAGACAGTGGTAGAGGGTTTTTTGGCAAGCCGCAAAAGTTGCAGGGTGGGGAGGGACCGCGGTGGTGGTTGTGCCACCCACAGTGGCGCCGCTCGTGGCTATGAAACCACACAAAACAATATTTTTTTTTTTTTTTTTTTTTTTAAATAATAATAATTTTTTTTTTTTTTTTTTAAATTTTTTTTAATAATTTTTTTTTGTTTTTCCTTTTTTAATTTGATTTTTACTTAAAGTAAACCCATCTTCTTCTTTTTTGAAACAATTTATATATGTATAAAGCAAAGTATAAATAAGGCAAACTAACCCCCCCTCCCTTTTTTTTGATTTTTTTTTTAAAGCTAGAGCTAGTTATTTATTAACAAGGAAGGAGCATTTTTTTTTTTTTTAATTTCTATTAGCAAAGAAATATGTTCAACATGTATACACTCCTAGAACTAGAAAATAAAGCAATAAGAAATGAAATATAGATTGCTATATGTCAAAAGACTTCCCTTATGTCTTCAAAATGCAATGGTGGACTTTATGGCTCGATTAGACGCTCCTCATGAAACTTGATCCCCAAATGCTTCCTCAACCTACAAGCTCACAAAATACTCAAAAACACATTAGATTGTTAGTTCAAACCCGTGAAGTGGGTCCCACCGGGCGTGCCAAAATGTATTGCATAAAAATGTAATCAAGGAAATAACACTAAGCAACTAATGCATATTCCTACATGATTATGCAAACCTCAAAATAATGCAAGATAAACATGTAACTAAGCATAACATGAAATCAAAATGACTCAAACTACTAATGCAAACCTCATGAAATCACCAAGTGGAGATGATTTCACATTATGGGATGTGGTTGCTCACTATTCCTACAGCATAACAATCAGGTAGATGGTAGATTGTGAAAGTGAGGAGAGGGCTCTCCTTTTAGAGGAAATGAGATGCAACGGACAGCTGAGATTAAATGCAAGATGAAGGGCTAGGATCCCTCAAGATCGACGGGGTGTCCATGAGGTGGAGGCCAAGTAGACTCCATGTGGATTAAAGTTTTGACCAATTCAAAGGGGGCAATATGCTCACACATGTGTGAGCAACCTTTGATGGTGACATGATCAATGAGGTGAGAAGCATGGCTTCTCACACGTGTGAGACAACTTGATTCTCATGCAAGAGGACAAGTGTGCAAGAGGCATGGAAGACATGAGGGATGAGGAAAGTGTGAACATCCCTCACACATGTGTGAGGATTCCTCACACATGTGTGAGCACAGACTCAGGATTAAAAGGTAATTAGCAAGGTGATTAGGAAAAGGAAGCGTGATTAAGGAAGTGGGTAGGTTTAGAAGCATGGGTTAGGTTAGAGTAGTGAGGTTAGGTGAGGGTCAAAGGTAGGAGCCATGTGCTCAAATAGGATTAAATGTAATATTTAATTCCAAGGGGGTTTAGGAAAGGGATTAATTAAGTAAACGAAGTACTTAATTAAAGTGAATGGGTTAGGATGCAAGTGGGAAGGCTAGGATTTAAATAAAGCTTAGTTTATTTAAATCAAGGAAAGGAAAACATATTAAATAAATGTTAAATTTATTTAATTAAGGTAGGGGAATTAAATAATTAATGAATATTTATTTAATTGGCTAGGAATTGGAATTTGGACAAATTTAGGTGTCTACAGTGCATACCTAGGCTAACAATCTGCAAGCACTCATATCTATTAAGGGATAAAGGTACTAGATGTTGATGGAAATATACTCCGTAGAGGAGCTAGATAAACTAGATGATTAGATAGAGAAGATATCCTTGGGGAATAAGATCATGGAAGGACTACACGAAGGAATCGAGCAGATAAAAGATAACGTTAAGAGAAATTTTTGGAAGCAGAAAAGTACTATAATGCTGCTAGCCTTGAGATTTTTTAAGATGAGTCAAAGACCAAGCTTTCCTCAGTGCAATCAATAGTTAAAAAATTCAGGGATACACTTGAAAATGCTTTGTTAGAAGATGATTTATGACAAGTATTCAAAATTGAAGAAGCATTTTTGGAACTACACACCAAGCTTAAGGATTTTGCAGAAACCAACATAGAAGTAAGCAACTACTGACAAGTAGTTAAGAATAAATATGATGCATTAAATTTATTGGAGGCTAGTGAAGTTGTAGAAATAATAGAGAAGTTAAAGGGAAAACATCCAGACATCATTTTGGTGTAAAGGGGAAGAAAATCCAGATGTTGGAAATTCAGTTTTGACATTTGGAAGATTTTTTGGATTTTTGGAACCTATCACCAAGGTGCGCAGGTTTTCTTTTCTCAATAGTGCCCTAATAGTATTGAAAACAATCAATGCACTGAGAGTTAACTTCTAGCTGTTATTTTAGAGCATTCCATGCATTAGAAACACATTTTCACGATAGTTCAACTCCTAGAAATGCCTAGAGAAGGTCCAACTTCCATTTTTAGAGCTCCCAGAGACTTCTAGATCATCTCATAGGTTCTATCTTCTTATATTCTCATTCTTTTATATTTTATTCCATGTAAATGCTCATGCACCCATTAATTGATATAAACAAGGGTGGAGACCTACTTAGCACCATTTAGAGTGTCACTTTGTATATAATTAGATTTGCTTTATTAGTTTTTAGCATAAGTTTGCATTAAAAGAGCTCTCACTCCTAACACAAAGGGATGAGAGGATTTTTTTCAAATACATGGATGTAATATGTACTCCAGGCCATTATTTTGATGCAATAATATATTATATTGGTGCTCTCATTTTGAGTGTAGTTATTATTATCAAAGTGTGTTATTTTTGTGAATGCATGTTCATAAATAATAATGGGGCCAATGGTTTAATTAATTTTTTATGTTTGTGTGATCTTTAAGTTCTAGTGTTTGCCTTGTGTTAACAAATTATGTTGTTGTGACAAATTGGAGAAAGGATCATCTTTGTTCTTGCATAGTGTTTTGCCTCATGTGAGTGCACTTTCCATGGCCTTGCGATATGATGAAACGTGAAACATCTTTTGGCTATTATTGAAGTTCCCATCAACGATTGCATTAGTGAAGTTGAGGAAGTGTTGTTCCTAATTTCATTATTTTCCTACCAAATCTTTTTGATAATTTAATTCTTAGACACATTGTTACTTTGGCTTATGTCTGTTAGGAATTTCCCTTTCAATAATTTTCTTAGAATCTCTTGTTACTCTATCTTTGTTATTTGGTTTTCAAACACTTGGTTAAAATAGGAATTCATATAGTCTCATTGATAAATTTCATTCATCATAAAATACAAATATACAAAAATATATCTCTTTGTGGTTACATTTCAGCAACACATGTGCAAAATGGTTGGAACAAGCAAAGGCCTCCTCATGAACATACACATTTATCTTCAATTGAGTTACCCAACAAGTTGAAAAATAGCCATCTGAAACCTTGGATTTGATCATTGATCATCTTTTCAAGAGAGAGATTTGAAAGGATATTTGTCATTTAGCATCATGTAAAATGATGGCTCAACAATAGCAAAGATTAGGTCCTTTGAAGTAAGGATTTTAACATCTCAAGGAAAAGATCAAGATGTTTAAAAGAGAAGCGCTATTTTTTTTCAAAAGAAAACTATAGCTCATGGTGTAGAAAGATGCGGCTACATTTGAGAACTCTTGGTAGTGCTTACTAGACCCATGCAAAGGTCTGCTATGTGGAGCATGTTGCTCCACTCTGTTCATACCAAATAAAGGAGAAGGAATCTCATACTGCCACAATAGATTCTTTAGCTAGCACCTTATCCTATTATGAATACAAAGATGTAGAATAACTAGAAAAAACATATGAGATGTGGGAAAATATCAAAATCATTTATGGTGGCCATAGGCATGTCCAAAAGGTAAAAGCTGAAATCTTAAGAGGAAAGTTTGATGACATGAAGATGCAAGAAGGAGAGGGCATCAAAACCTATGGAAAATGGGTAAAAGAAATGATGCTAACCATCAGAGTTGTTGGAGGCACACTACATGAAGATGATTGTGTAAGAAAGATACTAAGAACCTTAATATCCAAGTATGTCATAAGGACATCAACTATTCAGGAGATGAGAATGATAGATAAAATGGATGTATCTCTTGATTCATTGATAGGAAAGTTCATTTCATTTGAGCTAAGAAACTATAACAACAGTCAACCAAAGTTGAAGTAGCATTTAAAAGCCTTAGTTGCACTGGCCACAACCCAAAGAGGAAAGGAAGAAATTAGCACAACCAAATACATGAAATAATAGGAGAGTATTTATGTTGAAGAAGCTTAATAAGAAGATTTGTAATCCTTGTCCACAAAGAGAATGGTCAGAGGGAAAGGGAAGTAAAAAGGGAAGTTTCCATTTAAATGTTTTAACTACAAGAAGGTAGGACACTATGTATCTAGATGTCCATTAAATGTTAATAAAAAGATCGCCAAAAGATGGAAAAAAATCCAATGGAACAGAGAAGAAACAATGCTACATTTTTTAAGAGGGTGTGATTGATGAAGAGTCAACTAGTAATGAGGATGAGGATGAGGATGAAGTATCCTTTATTTCTATCACATAAGAAAGGGTGCAAAGATCTCTGATAACTAGCACTAGTATCCATAAGAACTGGATAATTGATAGTGATTTCTTTCACCATATGTCTAGTGTCAAGAGCAAGCTCTATGAGGTGGAGGCCTACGATGGAGGAATGGTGAAGTTTAGCAAACAATTACCATGTATAGTAATAGGTAAAACTATTGTATCCCTGAATGATTCCACTAACTACAAAGATTTTTATTTAGTGGAAGGTCTTAAATATAATGTATTGAGTGCTTAGCTAATGGACAACAGTTATAGGTTTTAGTTTAATGATGATTCTTGAAGAATATTTGAGAAGACAAGTAGCTACAAGAGGATAAAGCAAAGGTAATCTCTTCTACCTCAATATTCCTAAGAATGAATGCTTGGTAGCTTAGAATGATAAGAATTGGTTGTGGCCTAAGATATTATGCCATGTAAATTTTGAAAGCATTTTTGAGGTAGGAAAGAATAAATATGTAAGAGGTTTACCTCCTATTATTAAACCTGATGATGTGATGTGTAAAGATTGTTAACTAGAAAAGTTGGCCAACTCTAGTTTCTCTAGCAAGTCATTAACTTTTGAAAAAATATATATATATTTGGTTCATGTTGACTTGTTTGGTCCCATGAGAATGAAGAGTGTATCCAGTGATAGATAATTCATGATTTTTATTGATGATTTCTCCAGAATGATTTGGTCTATTTATTTGAAGGAAAATTTAGAAGCCTTCCACATGTTCAATGCCTACAAGACAATGGTGGAAAGGGAGATTAGTAGAGTGTTGAAATTATTGAGATCAGACTGGGAACATCTATTCACCTGACACAAGTTTGAAAACTACTGTGGAGAGCATAGAATCAAAAGACAAATTTTAGCTCCTAGGACACCACATTAGAATGGTGTTGCTAAAAGAAGGAACAAAACAATCATAGTTTGTGCTAGAACATTGATGATTGATAAAAGTGGTGCATAGATCTATTGGAGAGAAGTTGTGAGAATAATTATGTACACTTTGAATATGGTACAGGTAAGAAGGGAATAAAGATAGACTCCTTATGAACTTTGGTTTGGTCAATCACCTTCTATGAGTTATTTCAAAGTATTTGGAAGCTAGTGCTATATCAAACAGGATGAATAATAAGGAAGGTTTGAGCCAAAGATTGATGAGGGTATCTTTTTGGGATACTCTACCAAAAGGAAAGTGTATCTGCATCTGAATCTCTAGATGAATAAGATAGTGGAATCTACCAGTGTAAAGGTAGATGAGTTCTCTAAGAAGAATGAAGAAGAAAGTAATAAATAACCAGAAAGCACTTGAAGGAGAACCTATGCTAGCAAAATATGTAAGAAGACACCACTCACCTAATAAGATCATTAGAGATAAAGACACTAGAGTGAAAACCTAGAGAAAGGTGAGAGACAAAATATGCTTGTGATGACTTGGACATCACACAAGCAGTTGGAATAGTGGCTATATTTTATACCAGCCCAAAAGAGTCTCACATGCTAGCTATGAAAATAATTTTTAGATATTTAAGGTGTAATAAAGAGTATGGCCTATGGTATCCTCACAAGAGAAACTTTAAGCTCAGTTTCTTTATTGATGTTGATTGAGTGGGGATTATAGATGTCAAAAAGAGCACGAGCAGTCGTGCACTCTTTCTTGGAGGAAGATTGATTGCATGTTCCATCAAGAAGTAGAATTTCATATCATAATCAATAGAAGAAGTACAATATGTAGTTGTAGCAATGAACTACACTCAATTTGTTTGGATAAAACAACTACTTGAAGGAATTCAAGAGAAAATAGAGGAACCTGTGGTTAACAACTATGATAACACAAGTGCAATCAAGATATGAAAGAACCCAATAATGCACTTGAATACAAAGCACATATTGATAAAGTTTCATTTTCTAACAGAGAAAGTGAAGGAATAAGAGGTAATGTTGGCATATGTACCGACCAAAGAGTAACTAGCTAATATTTCACAAAACCTCTTTAGAAGGATACCTCTAAGTGTCTAAAAGAGAAGTTAGAGGTGTTTACATTAAGGTCAATTTGTCTATTAGTGACTCAACACTTAGTTGGTTACATTTCCACTAAGCTCTACAATTGCTACCAAGATTATCATTCATCTAGTAGTATTAAGCAAGTGTTTTAGTTGCTACTAAGCTAAACAGTCATATCACAATTCATGCTAAGCTACATAGTAATTATGAAGAAGTTGAGATAGTTTATAGTATAGCCCAAGCGTAGTAGTTTCTACTGAGCTATCCAATAGAAGTTATGAAGTTCTTAGTGTTAATCAAGCTCTGTAGTGTTAATTGAGTTCTACAGTGTTTATTGATATTGCAGTGTTAACAAAAAGAATCTAGTGTTGACCAAGTCATGCAGTGTCAATTGAGTGATTATGTATCTACCAAGTTTCTCAATGTTCACCAAGTCACATAGTGTTGACCAAGTTTGAGCTACTCAGAGTGATCAATTATATGGACCAAGATTCAACTTCAACCGAGTGCTAGAGTTCATCGAGCATTGATAATGCTTACCAAGTGTTAGAACATCACCACGTTTGTTTTTAGAACTCGAGTTATAGTAGTTGGGCTAACTTTGTGAATTATGATGAATTTGATACTATAGCTGACTCTAGTAAGTAATTATTTAGATTGATATATATGTAACTCATTGTATCATATCCAAGAGTGTTAATGGGAAGTAATATGAAGTGTATGAGTGTTAATTAAAGAAGGATACAAGTAGTATAAGGGACAATAGAGATTTATCTATCATAGCAAGGTGATCATTTGCAACACAAGGAATCTGATTCAGCAAATCAAAGTTGTAGATCAGAGATCAGCCACTAATTCATTCTAACATGTGTATTAGTTAAATCCTTTAACTAGGTGGACTTAATAGTCTTTTTCTAAATCTCTTAACAAAGTGCATACTTTATTGTATGTTTGTAAATCCTTTAACAAGGTGGACCTCATAGTCCTCATTGCTCCTAATAGGGTAGATCATCAGAAGTGATCAATTGTAAGCCCTAACAAGACAACTTTATACTACAATATTAAATCTTGTAGGTATCATCCTCACCCTAGTTTTATTTTCTAATTCGAAGGTTTCTAGGTCACCATATCTTGTGTCAAAGTGTTATGAATGTTTTATTGCTTTCATTCTTTCATGCATGCAATTAGATCATAATAATATATGAAGGATTAATTGGTGACATAAGTTAAAATTTTATTGGTTCCTAATTCACCCCTTCCCTCTCAATAATGTAGCCTACCTTATATTTCCAACAATTGGTATCACAGCATTTGGTTCTCACATCAATTTTAACAAATTGAGATAAGATCAGAGGCAATGGAGGTATACATGCTAGAAAAGGCTATTGAGAATGAAAAGATGGATCTTGAATTAGCTATTGAACAACTCAAGAAAAAAAATGAGAAACTCTCTCAATCACTATAAAAAAGGAAAGATCTTGCAATACAAATGGATGACAATCTCTACATTGAAGAAAGCATTGAAGACTTATGTCCAAAAAAAAAAATTTAGATGAAGTTGATGCAGGAATCAAAGATCTATTAGAGAGGAATTACAATCTTCAAGAAGAAGTTAGAAATTTAAAAAGAGAAGAAATCCAATCAATTAGATTATGTGAAGTCATGGAAGAAAAAGACAAAGCCAAAGAAGAGATAGAAGCAAAGGACAATGAAATTCAGAAACTATCCCTTTAGCAAGCAGACTTTATTGATCAACTCAATGATACAAATCAAAAGCTTGTCAATATAAGGATAGGGAATGAAAGACTAGAGAATGATCTTAGTATTGAAAAGAAAACCAATGAGAGAATGATGAAATCTCAAGAAAGTATGGATCGGTTGAATGAGCAAACTCAATATAGACACAAAGAAAAAACTATATTAGGATATATAGAAGAAGGTGAATCATCTCAGCAAGGAGCTCAAAAGAAAAAAAGACCTACTTGCAATCATTATCATAAGATAGGTCATTCATCAAATAAGTGTTGGATCAATGGTAAAAAAAAAATCAATGGAAAATGTTACAATTGCAATAAGCATGGTCATAGAGCAAGTGAATGCATAGATAAACCTAATGTTGAAGGAAAGTGTCATAATTGCAACAAAGAAGGACACAAATCTTCAAAATAAAAAACCAAGAAGTGGAACCCAGTAGAACAAATTGTGAAACTAATATTTGGATGGGATTACAACACATGGTGCAGATTTCACTACTGTGGTGAGTTTGGACACATTGGAGAAAATTGTATGAAACATCACATGAGGAAAAGAGATGCTACAAAGAGATGTTTTGTTTGTACAAAACTTGGACACCTCACCAAGAACCATATGTAGAAGATGAAAAGAAAGCCAAAGCTGAAAATATCATAAAACAAATGAGGTAGAAATGGGTGTAGAAATCTCCAAAGAATGCAAGCCAAAATCCTGAAGTTGTGGACACCCAAGTCAATGAGTTGGGTGGCCCAACCATTTCAATTTAGTTCCCTATGGAGATCATTGGAACTATGATTTAGAAGAAGACATCAAAAATCAATTCAATGAACAAGCAAAAGGATCCATATCAGCATTCAAGATACACGAGGATCACTAACTGATGATGAAAGTTCAAGACCTTATCGAGCAAGGTCGGGTTGCATATCTTTTTTAAGATGCAGATGTTAAGTTGGTTGTTCCTACCGAGTTAGGAGACCTTACTGAGTTGAAGGTACCTTTTAAGCATTAAAGGCCAAATCGAGTAGAGGACAACCTGTCACCAAGCGAATATATGTATGAATCATTAATGATGATAGTAAAGACTAAAATTTTTTTAAATGAGAAAATTGAATATATTATTTCACCGTGAATTTTTAGAGCATGGAATGAAGAGTGAGTTTAGAGCCTCTGAGTGATTTTAGCATTTGTTGTTGAAGATTAATCATGTATTCAAAACCCTACTGAGCGATGGCATCTTCGAGAAACAAGGTCAAGAAAGGTTCTAAAATGTTGGTTTGTGGAGTTGATTGCAAGGCTTTCACATTCAAATTGAGTCTAAAAATTACAGAGGCACTTGACCCTGCTGGAGCACAAGCTCAGATTCCACCCAAGGTACTTTTTGTCCATGACATTTTTACATTTTTTCATTTTTTCATTGTTCTATTTAGGAGCTTGGAACCCTAGAGATGAATGAAGCATATCACAAACTTTGTATGGATGATGTTCTATAACCTAAGCACAAACATTTGGAGACAAATGGGTTGACACGTATCTTACATATGCCAAGGAATTTCAAGTAAAATGGATCAGTTCATTTTGAGTCATGTTCATAATATGAAATAATGGTTAGATCACCCTATTTTAATAACCAAGAAAATAATACACAAGATTACTAGATTACCCATTTTAAACATAGTGAAGACCACTAAAACCCTAGGTCAAGTTGAACTGAAAAAGTGGACTCTTTTCGAATGGGATGGAATATGCATGAAGCTTAGTGGTGTGACTAACATGGAATTAAAGTTTTGCATTCATGTGACAGGTCACAAAATCTACATCTTGAGTCAATTGAACAATGTGTCATGTGAAGTGATTGACCTAGCATATAATGTGGTGAAGAACAACTTATCCTTCAACCTTGTCAAGCTACTATTAAATCAATTAAGAAAGAATATGGAGAGTCGTTGAGGTCACATAACATTTGTGACTTCCATTCATATGAGCTACATCTAACAAGAGAGCCACAATAACAGTGACAAGAAGATAAGGTAGGATAGGCTTGAGAATTCAAATTTTTAATTTTTAGTTTAGGGTTTCAAAATAGAATGAGAAAATATTTTAAAAGAGAATGATGCTTCATGAGAAAAGGTTAGATTGTAGATTGATTAGCAAGAAATTCACAAGAGAAAATCTAAGTGTAATCTTGAAGTGAGAAGAAGTGACGATGTAAAGTCACGTATAACATGAAGAAGCTATTGTGTTAAGAAGAAGATGGTGAGTCCAAACAACATAAGTGTAAATACATGCAAGAGAAAGTAGGTCTGAGTGCGTAAGTGATCCAGTTTGAAGTTGTAGAGCTAAAGAAGAGGAAAAAAACATAGTCGTAAACATGTCAAGGGGGCAGTAAAGGAATCGATACTCAAGCTAAGTGTAGTAATTATTTTATTAAATCATGTTCCTCTATTGTTTACTAATCTCTACAATAGTAAATCTTGTCGAGGGTAGATCCTAATAGGTTCTTCGTACTAAATCCCCTAATAAGGTGACACATTAAGTTGTGTTCTAAAGTCCTTTTACATGGTTTCTCCTAACATGGAAAGACTCTCACATGTCTTATTCAAATGCCTTAACTAGGTAGCATCTAGCAATGTCTTTGTAATCTTCTACCAAAGATAAATTCTTGGCTAGGCACACTTTAGGAGAGTGCAAGCTTTGTGAGGATCAACACACACACACACACACACACACAGTGGTTTTTTCCCTAGTTGGGTTTCCACAAGATAAATATTGTGTTATGTGTTTCCATGCTTTCTTTCAATGCTTTTGCTTGAACCTTACCAGTTAAGTTATAACCAATACTAACCTATAAACTAGTGTAAAGTTAGATAGAAAAGAAAATTTGTATGAATGGGAAATCACACAATAATAAAAATAAATAAACCTTGTCCACAATCAAACAAATAAAATTGTCTAAATTAAAAAATATCATCCCTATGACCTATCATGTCTTATAAAGGGCTTAGTATGCTTGAAACTCGATGAGTGTGTCTTAGAAAAGGTGATTCATTTCTAAAACCAAATGACATGATCATAACACCAATAAATAATGAAAATCTAAGTTCATGGATCAATATGCTTGTGACTATCATGCACATACCTCAGCCTTAATGGAAGAAATTTAGGATGGATGAAAATATTTGTTGTATGCAATGTGTAAGTCAATGCAAAGCGATAACGTCAATACCTTAAGTTTATACACCTCAATACAATGATATTCATTTGCCATATAATAAAGCTTTGTGATGACAAAAAGTTCACAAGTGAGCTTTTATTCCTTATATATGGACATAACTAGGTGTAGAAATTCCCATTAATCCAAATTAGGTTAGCCAAAGAAATTAACTAAAGCTAATTAAAAATATATAA
Source organism: Cupressus sempervirens (assembly GCA_028749045.1). NCBI lineage: Eukaryota > Viridiplantae > Streptophyta > Pinopsida > Cupressales > Cupressaceae > Cupressus > Cupressus sempervirens. The sequence continues at coordinate 624,201,652 of CM053784.1, forward strand.
ATATTAAGAATGACACAAGTGGTTAACCCTACTACACTTAGAAAAATGAATACTAGGGTCATAACATGCCTAATCCTTTCAAAAAAAATGTCCTTGATGCTTAAAAACTATGGAGTCCTTTATATGAATTGGTTGTCTTCCTAAAGAGTCATAGAAATCTCCTCATTTTCTTGTTTCTATTTTTTATATTTTCCATGACATTAAACATTCTCATACTATAAGACACTATCTTAAACTTTCCTATCTATCTTAAATATTTAAGAGTAATGAGTGATAAATAATTTAGCAGTTGAGAGATGGTCATCTACACTACATTCATCCTTATAGTTGATAGAGCAACACTCATGGAATGTGGAATGGTCCATTTATAAATATTGCCACCTTTTGTTGATGTTGTTGGTTATGATTAAATGTGACCATGAGCTAAATGGGGAATTATGGCTTAGAAATCATTATGTCATGTACTTGCATGTTTTCAACTGTCATTCTTTAATTATGCAAGAGTTTGAAGGGAATTGTAACATTCTCATCTTTAAAAAAAAATAGATTCTTATTGTTTCTTATGGTAGAATAAATCTTCTCCCTATGATCATGAGAGGGTTGACAATTCATTGTAGTTTAGCATTTGCGAGAAATTCAATTCATGTGATTTTTAATATATATTTTGGATCCCATCAAAGTCGATATTAATTACTAGTCATCTGCTAGACTTTGTTTTTAGTGCCTAATCAATTAACAAGTCTAATATCAATGATGTACTCTCTTGAATTGTAATAAAGAATCATTTGTTCTAATGAAACTCTCAGTTAAAGATTGAATATTGATAACTAAGATTACAATCACTCAAGCAATGGCCTCTTGGGGTCCTATAAGTTTCTTAGTAATTTAGATTGTTCCCATTAATAGTAGCTTAGATTAGTGTTAATTGATAGAATAAATTATTTAATTATTTATTTCATGTCAATATGCTTAACTATTAGTAATAATTTTCTTAGGATACATTATATATTACAACCTACAACAAAGTTGATCTCAGTAGGAACATTTACCCTAAAAAACTATTATACCATTAGATAGTTAGCTACAATAGTTATTCTACCATTAGATTTACTTTCAACATAGTGATACATTCAATTTGATAATTTTTCTTGAAATTTGGTATTATATACATGGTCAATAGAATAATTTAGAGTTTCCTCAATTTCACATACAATGCCAACATCTTTATTGACCAAAAAAATGGTATAAGAACATAAAGATATATCAATGTAAACTAGAAATGAGACTCCAGAATATGAACTTTAAAAGGTAGATTAAGCTTTAAGGGTATTATCTAAAGGTCAAATCCCTTTAGAACAGATAAGTGGACAAGATATATCTAGAGAGAGAGAGAGATAGAGAGTCTTATATAGAAATACAAATATAGGAGTAACTCAATCTCAAACCTTAAACACTCATGGCCAAAGGTGGAAAAATGAATTCAAGAGAAATTAAGGAGAAAAATAAATTAGATAAAATAAAAAGAATGGTTATCCCTAATGGACAAAAAAAAGATAGAGAAAAATGATGGAATGAGAAGAGAGGCTAGCCATTATTGAAAAAATAGAGAGCAGGAAACCCGTTAAAGTGAGATCCTGAGACAGAATTACTTTGACATAAAATTGGGAAGAGACAAGTACAAAGAGACAACCCCAAAGAAACACCAAAAGAAAGATAAATTTTGTAAGAGAGTAGGTATCCAAAGCTATGAAAACACAAAATCCCACAAAGAATTCACAATTCATGGAGATGGCAATTAAGATTATTATTTATAGGATTAACATCATTTAAATAAGTGAACATGTTTTATTCTCAGAGTCAATTTGGGGAGATTTGGGAAATTTTATGGATAGATATAGGTTGCTGGAATTTGTAGAGACCTTATAGAAGAACTAGAATGGTGCACTAAGAACTATCCTTAGCACTCTACCACATGAAATACAACTAAAGAAGATTTCTCAATAAACTTTGGTATCTAAAAAGTCTCAATAGAAAGTATTATTAAAATGAGTAATTTGACATAGGTGATAATAAATCTATAAAAAGCCTTGATAAAAGGTTGAAGCATAAAGAAAGTCAAAGGGAACATTTAATGAAGAAATACAAAGATCGAATGGTTTATATCTAAACTAAATGAAGTTATATGAGCAAGACCAAATGGGATAGGATATTATAAGTATCTTGACCTAATCACTATGGCCTATCAAATTGAAGCCTGTCCATGGAGGAAGATGAATAAAGATTGAAATGTTGAGATAGAAGAAAATTTTCAAGTATAGAGGTTGGTTGTGCATAGGAAATGTGGACCACTAAGCCTAAGAAACTAGAAAGGATATGATGTACTTACCATAACTAGAAAGGACACATTCATTAACTAGAAAGGACACATTCAAAATGAATGACACAATGATAAAGAAAAGAAAATCCTAGAAATAGTTAGTAAAATCGAACATAATTCAATGTATTGTGCTATATGTTGATAATGGGATTTACACTTTATTTAAGACTTCCCAAAGAAGAAGATTCTACTACAAAATAGAGGAAACCAAGGTTACCAAACAAAACAGTGTTGTCATAATCACTACCATAGTACATATGAAAGAAAAAAACTTCATATATTAGGTCCTATCCTGGTAGGATAATAAAAATTCTTATGCTATGCAAAATAACCAATAAGGCTATCTAGATTATAATAGATAGTTAAAATAAAGAGGAGGTGGAGGAAGAATAAAGATTATAAAAAAGGATAGATGATGTTATTGTTAGAATATATAGTCCACCAATATAACTGAGAGGGGGGGTAAATCAGTTATCCAACTACTGTCACAATTATCAATCTTAATCAAACTTAACCATGTGAGAAATATAATTAGAAACCACAACAAGATACTCGTGCACGATAACACTAGATCTGTTAACTAGGGAAACTCTTGATTAGAGGGAAAACCCCAGTGGGGATGGTACCCACAAGATGATGTACTAATATAAATATTCCTTATTAGAGAATGGACCTTGTTAGGAGTCTATAACAACATTCAGTACATATCAATCCTTTTTAGGAGACTTTGAATCCCTGTTAGGAGAATCCAACCTTGTCATGAGTTGTAGAAGACAAATGGACCCACTATGCAAATAGCTTCAGGGGCAAGACCAATGAACCCACTATCCAAATGATCTCTATATTATTCCTTGCATAATAATAGAAATGAATAGTACTTCTCCTTCCTCTTTCTCTATTGTGTCAACTAAACTTTTTCTCCTTCTAGTCTTGTAACTAGATCACAAATCTTGCATCCAATAATCCCTTGTCTTGCTTACTCGCATTCACCAAACACTCTACTCCTTTTCGCACTTTACATTAAATACATTACATTACAAACAAGGAAAATATATTTCCTTTATACTATATCTTCAAAATAATTCCTTGACTTGGCCTTGAGGCTTTCCCAATTATTTATAATAAGATAATTAATTAATTCATAATTACAATAGCACTGTTGACTCATACTCTATACAAGAGAATTTGGATCCGAGTGTAACGAGAAGAGAGAGTTGTAGTTATCCATCAGGTAGAGTGGGGAATCCACCAGGCAATGATCTATGTGGTCATCCTGCCCTTAAAATAGTAGTGGGCTAGAGTAACAATAATATGTCTAGGGGACCCTTTACCAATAATATGCCCATTCCTACAATAATATGCAGTCTAGGCAGAAATAATGTAATAGTAGGGACAATAATCCACCCATTTTTTCTAGGAGGGAATAATATAATATTAGGGACCCTTACCCTTAAAATAGTGGGGTGGGTCAGGTTGGGTTGGGGGTAGGGGATAGATTAATGCCCCTCACATGTGACACTAGGGTTTACACATGCATTGATGTCATCATCAGACTATGTTATGTCACTAGTTGATTGCACATCTCCAGATTATATCTTTGTTATAAGATATAATACTAACATCAGAAACTACTTCTTAGGTACTTTGACTCTAGACTGCTCTTTGTAAATTAGGGATATCTTTCGTACATCTTTGACTCAAATATTGTGCATTGAACCTTAACATCAGGACACCATATAGAACATTTTCATGAATGCACATCGCCAAACAATCAAAACATTGTTTGTACAACTAAGATCATTGTCTATCGCTCTATCAATTTTCACAGACTTACTACTACGTTGACATCAATGACAAACATAGTCATGAATGCAACACAAAAATCATAATAACAATCTCCCCAAGTGTTCTAGCAATTCTTAGGATACTCCCCCAAAGGAATACCATTAGCATTAATGCTAACAATCTCCCCCTTTGGCATAGATGAAAAACATCTACGTTCCAAGAATACCAAATAGTACTATGTTGCTATTATTCTCATCAATTCAAATCCTCTTCATTAATCAAATCTAAAAACCTCTGGAACACTGCTTTGTTCTGTATCTTCATGAATCTTTATAAATCTTCCTAATAGAGATATGCAATTATCTCTCCACTAGTCAACTAGAGGATTTTTTTCATGCACTCTCTCCCCCGTTGACATCAATGACAAAGGCCTCATTATGTCAATTTACTACTTTAATTTATAACTAGCTTAAGTATCCAAAGACACTATTCAATACCAAATACCAAGAGTCCTCAATGACTCAACTCATCACAGATACTCCCCCATACAAGAAGCACCAGCATTCAGTCCAGTCTAACAATAGTGTTATGTGCCACTAGACTGATGCACTCTTTGTATTATCTACTTAGAAGTAGTCAGGGGCATAACCCCAAGCATACCTCTAAGGTGCTCAAATGTATCTTTAGGTAAAGGCTTCATAAACATATCTACAATCTAATCTTTAGTACTCACATATTCCAATATAATCTCTTTTATGTTTCCTTCTCTCTCAAAACATGATATTTGATAGATATATACTTAGTCTTAGAATGAAACATAGGATTCTTAGACATACTTATTGTACTTGTGTTATCACAGTATATGATAATAGATTTTGTAAATTCAATCCCAATATCGTTTAGCATCTGTTTCATCCACTTAAATTGAATACAATTATTTGTTGTTACTACATAATTTTCCTCAATTGTACTCGATGAGATACAATCTTATTTCTTGCTCATTAAAGAAACCAATCTTCCTCCAAGAAAAGATGCTCCATCACTGGTGTTCTTTCTTTCGTCCATACTACTTGCCCAATCTGCATCAGTATATGCACATAGAGTGAAATCACTTGATCTATCATACCATATTCCATAATCAAATGTTCCTTTCAAATATCTAAATATTCTCTTTACTGTTGCATAATGATACTCCTTAGGATTAGCTTGAAATCTAGCTAGAATCCTAACTGCATTTACTATACTAGTCTGGTGTGGGTCAAATACTGCAAACTTCTAATCATGGATCTATACTTCTTCTGCTCAACTGTAGGTGTCTCATCCTTTCTAGATAACTTGTGACCAATTATCATAAGTGTACCAATAGGCTTACAACTTTCCAATCCAAATCTCTTCAACAAATCTTTCAAGTACTTAGCTTGTGAAATGAAAATGCCATCACTATTCTACACAATCTGCAACCCTAGGAAAAAATTCATTTCTCCTATCATGCTCATCTCAAAATCATTCTTCATTTCTTCAGCAAACTTATCACTTTCTTCATCATTACCTCCAAATATTATGTAATCAAAAAATATTACTATTATCAACAAACCATTCTCAATTTCTCTCAAATACAAGTTACTATCTTCCATACCTTAACAAATCCAAGTTTTTTTAAATACTTATCCAACCTTGCGTACCAAGTTCTAGGTACTTTCTTCAGCCCATATAGAGCTTTCTTTAGTTTACATACCATATCCTTTTCTTCTTTCAAAAGGAAACCTTCAAGCTACTCAATGTATAACTCTTCTTCAAGTTCTTCATTCAAGAAAATTGATTTAACATCCATCCAATATACTTTGAACTTCTTATTTGTTACATAATCCAAGAACATTCTTACCATTTCCATTCTACCTAAAAGGGCATATGTCTCCTCATAGTCTATTCCTTCTTGTTGTGAATATCCTTTGCACACAAGTATATCCTTGTTTCTTACAACTTCACCTTGTTCATTCATCTTGTTTCTGAATACCCATTTGGTTCCTATAACATTGTTTTCTTTAGGTCTAGGAAATAATTCCCATGTTTCATTCTTCACAATTTGATCTAGTTCTTCCTTCATTTCTTGAATCCAATTATCATCTTCACATGCTTCATCTTCACTCTTAGGTTCAACCTAAGAAATTAGACATAATTCCTCATTAACTCTATTTCGTGTCATCAAACCTTTATCTTTGCTTCCAATTATCTACTATGGAGGGTAATTCTTTGTCATGTTTATGTTAGAGGTAGGAGTTGCTAACTCAACTCTTATCTCTTCTCTTGGTTAAGATCTTCGATCTCCTCTTTGCTCAATAGTTTATACATCATTTTGTAGATTATTTTTTAGTCTCAAAGAAAACTTCTACATTCTATCTAACAATTTTTGGATTATAATCATCAATAATAGTTACTAGAGCTAACTCTTTCTTCTTCTTTTTTACTTCCTCTTCCTTAACCAAATCAGGTTCATTATCAAAAAATGAACTCTTCCTAGATTTTATTGCTCTCATAGGACATCTTGATGAAAAGTGACCAAGCTCTTTACATTTCCAAAAAATAAAAAATTTTGTACCTTCTGGTTCTCTTTTCATGAGTAGATCAATTCATTCTTTGATTTTCATGTCTTCTTTACATAAGGATTTTCTTGTGCTTCTATTCTTTTGTATGCAACAAAAGGATTCTAGATTAGAAAACTCAATGTTAAAATATTTACACATATCTAGTAAGTCACCAAGAATTTCCATCTTATGTGTGTCAAAATTTCCTCTATCAGACTTGGGACTAATTCTTCTGAAATGACTCACCATTGATCTCCTAAAGCTATTAAGTTTCTTCTTCGAGGACCTAATGCTCTGATACCAATTGTTAAAATATATAGTCCACCAATATAACTAAGAGGGGGGTTAATCAATTATCCAGCTATTATCACAATTATCAATCTTAATCAAACTTAACCATGTGAGCAATATAATCAAAAATCACAACAAGATACTCATGCACAATAACACTAGATATGTTAACTAGGGAAACCCTAGTGGGGATGGTAACCACAAGATGATGTACAAATATAAATATTCCTTGTTAGAGGATGGAACCTTTTAGGAGTCTATAACAACATTCAGTACATATCAGTCCTTGTTAGGAGACTTTGAATCCCTGTTAGGAGTTGTGCCAACCTTGTTAGGAGTTGTAGAAGATAGATGGCCACTTTCAAAATAGCTTCAAGGACAAGAACTATGAACCCATTGTCCAAATGATCTCTGTATTATTCCTTGCAGAATAATAGAAATGAATAGTACTTCTCCTTCCTCTTTCTTTATCATTTCAGCCAAGCTTCTGCTCCTTTTGATCTTGTAACTAGATCAGAAATCTTGCATCCAATAATCCCTTGGATCACTTTTTCACATTCACCAAATACTCTGCTCTTTTTCACACTTCACATTCAATACAATGATTACTTCTTACATTACAAAAAAAGAAAACATCTTTCCTTTATATTGTTTCTTCAAAATAATTCCTTGATTTGGCCTTGAGGCTTTCCCAATTAATTACAATAGGATAATTAATTAATTCATAATTATAATAGCACTTTTAGCTCATAATCTATACAACTTCTCACATGTGTGACACTAGGGCTTACGCATTTGTTTTGATGTCATCCTCAAACTGTCTTATGTCACTAGTTGACCATGAATCTCCATATTGTAACTTTGTTAGAAGATGTAATATAAACATCAAAAATTGCTTCTTAAGTACTCTGACTTTGTATTGCTCTCTATAAATTAGGTATATCTTTTGTACATCTTCAACCCTGATACTGTGTATTGAACCTTAACATTAGGACATTGTATAGAACACGTCATGAATGCACATCACCAAAAAGTTAAAACATTGTCCATACAACTAAGATCTTTCTATGTTTCTTGTTATTCTTCACATACTTACTGCTATGTTGACATTAATGAAAAACATAGTCATAAATGCAACATGGCAATCATGCTAACAATATTTCCAAGTGTTCTAGCAATGCTTAGGATACTATCCCAAAGGAATACCATTAGAATTCATGCTAATATGTATTTGTGTCAAGTATGGGGAAATAGGCCATTGTGTATTGAGTGTTGGACAAAGAATTAGAAATGCACTTTTTATGAGAAAGCTACTCACATTATGCTTTATTGTGAAAAATAGGAAAGAATATTCTTTTATTTCCATTGTTCTTCAATGGTTACATTTGACAACCATTTTATAAAATAGTTGAGAGTGAAAAAATAGTTAAATAATTTAACCAAGTAGAAACTAGTTTCTAACTTTCTATCCTAATAGATGTAATACTTTTATTAACAATGCAATACATTATACTAACAATTCTCCACTTATTACATTGTTCATGTAATTGTATTCATAAAAGCATAATTATTACATTATACTTCACCAAAATTGAATATTTACTTGTAATCCCTAACTTTCTCTTACATATTTAAACAAAAGAAAAACTATAATTAGATTACATACACAAAGATTGCTTGATTAGTCATAGCATAGGCACAACGATTGCTCTCTCACACTATTTTTAAAAGGCATGTATAAATATTGTTAGCCCCAATTGATAACATAATTGTTTATGCTATGAATGTATGTAAAAGAGTCATATCAATAGTTATATTGTCATTGATGTCAAAGTCTTAATTGTCTAGAAGCTATGCTAACTCGGTAGAGTGCTATATCATTATGATTGATGAAGAGGATTTGAAGAAAAATATGTTGAAGAAAGAGTTGATAAGTATGGTATTCAATGAGCACTTGAAGGAGATGGATGGTAATAATGTAATAATGATCTAACTATTTTACAATCATGTAATATTGTAAAGTATTGAAGTACACAAGCTTAACTGAGTGACAAGGTTAGGGAAGGAAGATTCTATTCACCGAGTGACTACTGTATTCACTGAGCAATTGGAAAAGTAAGAGGAAAGTTAGTATTGCCTGAGTGAGTTTAGTATTAATTGAGTACTTTATTACTAGAGTGAAAAGTTATGTTCATCGATTAACAACTAAAAGAACAAGGTGAAAGAAATGGAATCCAAGGTTGATTTTTTATGGAAACATGAAATGTTTGAGATGGTCAAAAGCACGAGTGAAAGATTCCAAAATGAAATGTTTGCAAAAATTGAAGGGGTTTGTGATTTGTGTGGATGATAGTTTCCTTTCCCAATATATAATGTTTTCATTGCTTGCAAGCTTGAACAATAACATATAAGGGTAAAAGCATAAACTTGTGTCACACTTTCATAAAGGATAAGGTTAACAAAATTATAGCTATTCAACTTCAATGACATAAAACTGGCATTATTATTTAGAATTTAGAAATGAAGTAAACTAATCAAATTGTAGAAATGAAAAAAAATTAGGATTATTATTTTTAATGATTGTTTGGAATAAGAATTGATATATTTTCCTAATTTTTAAGGATAATCTTTTAGTTGCTGAAAAACACAAAAAATGAGGGATCTAGTTCCCACCACAAAACTATATGGAAGTAATCTTTTTTCCCTTTGATCTTAGATTATGTTATAGATGACATATATATCTAGATCAATCAAAAATAAAATTGGCTTTTGGCCTATATTTTCTCTTTTACAACAATTCAAATTTCAAGTCACTTGAAATCAATAGTTCTCATCTCCCACCACATTTTTCAAAATAAATCTATTCTAACCAAAAGGAAAATTATACATTTTGGAAGAGGGTTCTCTCCTTTAGAACGTCATATTCTTTTTTTTTTAAATTATAAGAATTACTTTTTTTTTTCTTTATCAAAATGAACATCTTCTCAAGTGTTAAAATATGTACTTGGAGTATTGTTTAATTACAATATATTATATCTAAGTAAAACACTAAACTCTATATGAGAATATTATTAACTTTGAGCTCTAAATAATAGTGTTTATATGTTATTAAAAACTATCATTGAAAAGAGTAAGAGTTATTGAAACGTTAGTTTTCTAAAATAATTTTATTTCTTTAGTAGTTGGACACAAACTAGTATGAAAACATATATTTAATAGACATTTCCAATTGGAAAAGTGTGAGAACATATATAACTTAGCTAGAATGAATTTATCTACATTATATGGTTGAACAAAATTAATTTTTAGATAGAAATACTCAAATTCATTCATTTTGATAAGTCAGCCCAAAAGGTGACACAACTTTGTACTTTTACACATAATTATTTATCATAAGTGGGATATCTACGCACTATATTAGAAAAAGTCTCACTATAGTAGGCAACTAGATGTCCATGTTTCATGAAGACTACTCCCAAGGCATATTCTAATGCATCAGTTTGTATTTCAAAATACTGTTGTAAATCAGGAAGAGATAAAACTGATGTAGAACATAACCTTTTTTTTAACTCCTCAAATGCTTGTTGTTAAGCACCTATACACTTCAATTTTTATTTCATACCTCATCGTAATGATTGATTCAAAGGCCAAGACAAATGTGAAAATCCAAACACAAATTTGTGATAAACGTTAGCTAACCCCAAGAAGCTATGCAACTCTATGAGATTCCTTGGAGCAAGTCAATCTTTAACTACTTGGATCTTTTCAAGATTAACATGAATACCCTCACTATGAATAACATATCCCAATTACTTAATACCTTGCATGCCAAAATAACATTTTTCCTTATTTTCATATAGGTCATGGTCTTACAATGTAGAAAATGTATGTTCCACATGTTGTAGATGTTCTTCCCAAGTTTTACAGAAAATTAGAATATCATCCAAATATACAACTACAAAAGAGTCAATGAATGGCCTAAGCACATCATTCATCATCCTCATAAATGTAGCTAGGGAATTTGTGAGGCCAAAAGACATCGCCAACCATTCAAATAGTCCCTCTTTAGATTTAAAAGTGGTCTTCCATGCATCTGTTAGATCAATTGATACTTGATGGTACCCAGATTTCAAGTCAATTTAATAGTGAAGAATTTGTCCCCTCTAAGCTGGTCTAAGAGATCATCTATCTAAGTAATTGGATATCTATTCTTTATAGTGATCTTATTCAATGATCTATAATCAATATAGACCCTCTGTGTACCATCCTTTTTCTTTCCAATAACAATTGGGCTACCACAGGGAGATGCACTTGGGTGGATATGTCCTTTCTGAATCAATTCTTGTATTTTCACTTTTATCTCATCATTTTCTAAAACTAACCTCCTATATACTAGCTCATTAGGCAATGGGGTTCCTGGTATCAAATTTTTTGGTTTTGGAAGATTGCTACAAAGCAATGCCATATATTTGGTATGTGTTTTTCAAATGCAACATCCTCTCATATTTATATAGAGCAAATTTCATGAATAGACATGTCCCTTTATGGGACATGTCTATTCAATAATCAAATAATTAATATTAATCATATATATATATATATATATATATATATATATATATATATATATATATATATATATATATATATATAAAATTTTCTCTTATATATAAAAAAAAACTTATATCTCAAATATAATTAATATATAAATTGTATCTCTTATAAAATTATATATATATATATATATATATATATTTATTTATTTATTTATTTATTTATTTATTTATTTATTTATTTATTTATCTAACTGAAGTTATTAAACATCAACACTCCCTCTTAGCTAGGGAGGATAAACACAAGACAGATATTACACCATTGGTAATATTAGGAAGTCACACATCAAGGAAGTCTTTGATCATAAGACTTCCATTATATGATATCATATGGGTATTGGCCTATCAGAATGTTAACACAAGACATTCACCAAATACACTTTTGATATCATATTAGATAATATGATTATTGGCCTATTAGAACATCAATCAAATGATAGTCACCAAGCACTCAATGTGGTAATGGTCTATCAGAATATCAAGGCAGGATATTCACCAAGTACCTAAAATATATTTGTACAAACAACTTGTAGATTACTAGATAGTAAAATTAATGACATCTAACACCTAGTTGCTGATTTAGAAGATAAATATTTTTCATGATTTATTTCAACATTTACACAAAAACTATATCATGATACAAGTTATTGTAAGGTTCTCACCTTTCAATAACTTTTCCAAATACAAATGATAATCATTTGGAAGTTTTCACTTCCTCATGATATACATAGGAGCTAGGTCCATTAAAATCACATCGTCACAATGTATATTCATGAATCACAGTCCTCTTGACTGCTACAATTTATTGATCACTATCCATCACAACATGGTTTACTCCATCTGAATCAATGTGATCAAGATCACTGAAGGTTGACTGAATCATATCATCTATCTACTCCCTTTCTTTCAAATTTTCCTCTACTAAAATTATAAACTCCCTCTTAATCTCAATCTTCTAAACTCCTCATCCAAATTTTTCTTTGAAGAAGTGCCATGCTCCCTCTAAATCTTATATCAATCTCCCTTTTCTTTCAATAACATTCTTGGATGAAAAGATCGAGGAAAATGCTCATATAGAAATAAAAGTAAGGGAGTTATTACAATGATTAGATAAATATAATACTAAATGATAATAAATACTCATGTGTACAAAAATTATTACAATTTATTGATCACTGGAGAAAAATCCAACACAACATGGTTTACTCCCTCTGAATCAATATGATCAAGATCACTGAAGGTTGACTGAATCATATCATCTATCTGTGATGATCCCTTTTTAACCCCTTGACCTAAAATCAAATTTCAGGCATAAGTTAGAGAATCATTCAATATTTAGTAACATCTAACCATCATTATTATTAAGTTGGCGAGTGGATGAGTGATTATCTAATGAAAATAATCTTTTAGAAGATTTCTTCATATAGGGCATAGGAATCTTTTCACTCTCCTTATTATGATCATTATAAGATGGAAGACTTACAGTGCCGAAGGGCACCTAAAACAGACTACAAGCCGTTCCCTGGAGGATATCCATCATGTGCCCAAAATTACTCTGCCTCTCCCTCCACAAACTCCCTACCTTAAGATATCATAATATGGATGAGGAATAGACCCTTATGTACTATAATTAAAATATTTTCCTAATGAGGATCCTTACAAATGTATATATATATATATATATATATATATATATATTTATTTATTTATTTATTTATTTATTTATTCATGTATCCTTAATTCAATATTTATCTAAATTCATTTACTTATTCATATCTCTACTTGTGTATATATACAATTATTTGTATATATATATACATATATTTGTATATATATACATATATATACATACATATACATATATATACATACATATATATATACATATATATATATATATGTATGTATATATATATGTATGTATATATATGTATATGTATGTATATATATGTATATGTATGTATATATATGTATATATATATATATATATATATATATATATATATATATATGTATGTATGTATGTATGTATGTATGTATGTATTAAAACAAACTTGTATCATAATTTTACCATTGATGAAATTTTCAACATAATTTAATGAGTTGATATGCCCGTACATACCGATTAGTACTTGGTACTTTGTTGATTGACGGGGTTTGGGGTACTATGTGCCTGGCCTGAATGTTTACATGACTTGGCACGTGATTGGTGTTTTCCTTAAATGTATATTTGCAGCGTCCTTGATGTACTGCAAACGTTCAGTCCTTTTGCGGAGAGTTTGTGGGTATCTATTTGTATTTTGGGCGCAAACTTTCACGCAATCCATGGCAATATTGATAACTTCATTTCTTGTCTTTTTTCCAAAACTTCTATGCCTTTGAAATTCATCCTAACCCTAATAAATACCGCTTGATCTGGCTGGAGCAGACATGAGTGAAGGTACATGTCCCAATATATGTTTATCATTATTTTTATTAAATGTTATGTTGCTTAGTTATGTACGTTAATTGGATGTATGTTTATTTTATTGCTTTTAGTATAATTTATAAAAGTTATATTATATTGAATTGAAAAGTATTCATAGTTTATGGTGGGGATATTTGTAATATAATATGTAAGAGTGGTAGTATTTTTTTTTAATTGAAAAGTATTTGCAGTTAATTAATTAGTGTATTTTGGATTAGTAAAATATTTGTAATATAATTATGAGAGATGAATGATCAACACCTTTTGCTTGGTGACCATTAGTTTAACATCAATACTATTAATTCATTAACATTATAATTTTTATGCTATTGATTGATATAACTTAACAATAGTGTTATCACAATAATGTGTTTAAGATATTAACTCAAATAATAAAACAAATATAAGCATATGTTTTTATAAAGAAAGAATACATTAATCATGGCTCATGACAATCCACCCTCCCTTAATTTGCTTGTCCTCAAGCAATGTTGAATGAGAAATGACTTCTTCTCCCACCCATGTAGCATCTTCCATGGATACATTTTTCCATTTCACTAAGTATTCTAGAAGAGTCATGTTTCTCAGTTTCCTGTCACACCTGTCAAGAATAACCTCAGGTTCCAAGATGAGTTTCCCTTCATTATCTAGTGGCGGCAAATCAACACAAGGGCTTATATGTTTCCCCAGGACTTTCTTTAGTCTAGATACATGAAAGATATTGTGAATCCTGCAGCTCTCGGGTAATTCTATCTAAGAGGCTACTTCACCTACCCTTCTTAAGATCTGATATGATCCATAGAAACATGGCTTTAGTTTCTCTACTCCACTAACCTTAAGTGAAGATTGCTTGTAGGGTCGTAGTCTTAAGAATACTAGATCTTCAACTTCGAACGTCCTTTCCACTCACTTTCAATCAGCATATATCTTTTTTTGGTTTTGAGCATGGTGGAGATTATCCTTTAGAGTTTTCATAATATCAATGTTTTTTTGGATGAAATCCTTGGCTCCTGGTACCTTGCTTTCTTGAGTAATTAGTCTCTGAATGTAGTGGCCTCATATCCATATAATGCTTTAAACAGACTCATCCCAATTGACATGTGATGGGTGTTAAATTATAGCTGTATTCTCCTAAGTGTAACCATTTGATCCATGCATTTTGTTGTCTTGTCACATAGTTTCTGAGATAACCTTTTATCCATTTGTTAACAATTTTAGTTTGTCCGTCTGTCTGGGGATGATAACTGGTGTTGGAAGTCAACTCAGTTCCTGCTAACTGAAAAATTTCTTTCCAAAATAAGCTGAGAAACTTGCTATCCCTATCACTAATAATATTCTTTGGTAACCCATGTAGCCTAAAAAAAATTTTGAAGAATAACTCTGCTATCTGTGGTGCCTTATAATGTATGGATATTGGAAAGAAATGTGCATATTTGGTCAACCTATCCACCACTACAAAGATGGAATCTCTTTCTCACACTTTTGTTAACCTTGTAATGAAATTCATGGAAACGCTTTCCCACTTTTGATTTGGAATGGGTAGTGGTTGTAATAAACCAGCTGGGTGGTTTTGTTCGAACTTATTCTTCTGGCAAGTGATACATTCTTGGACATACTTCATAATGTCCTTCTTCTGGCCTTTCCAAGAGTACCTCTCCCTTATCTTCTTGTAAGTTTTGTAAAACCCTGTGTGTCCAGATAGGGGGTTGTTATGGTATTCCTTCATAATTTTTCCTTTAACCTTGGAGTTTGCTGCAAGTAGTATCCTTCCCCTGTATAGAATGAGTTCTTCAATTATTTTGAATTCATCATTGGGTAAATTTCCCTCCATGATCTCATTAGTCCTTGGGTCCTTATCATATTCTACAACAATGTCATTTTTCCAATCACCTATGATACTAGTAAGAGTCTTCAAATGCCCTTACTGAGATAGGGCATCTGCTACCACATTATTGGTTCTTTTGACATACTCAATATCAAAATTATAGGCTTGGATCTTGCTTACCCATTTTTGTTGGCAATCATTAAGGTCTTTCTGATTCATGAAGAACCTTAAGTTGTTATGGTTTGTTTTAATATTGAACCTTCCACATACTAGGTATTGTCTAAATTTTGCTAATGCGTGCATGATAGCCAACATTTCCTTATCATAGATTGAGTAGTGCCTTTTTGTCTTTGAAAGTTTCCAGCTCTTGAAAGTAATAGGGTGTTTTTTTTGCATGAGTAGTGCCCCAATTCCTTCACCTAAAGCATCACACTATAATTCAAAGGGTAGTGCAAAATCTGGAATAGCTAAGATTGGGCAAGAGCTCATTTTTTCCTTTAACTCTTCAAAACCTTCCTGTGTTGCCTCATTCCATCCAAAATTTCCTGTTTTTGTTAGATTTGTTAGAGAGGCTGCTATCTTGGGAAAATTCTTCACAAATCGTCTGTAGTAGCTGCATAAGCCCAAAAATCCCCTAAGTTGAGTTAGGGTCTTAGGTTTTGGCCATTCCCTTATTGCTTTAACTTTTTCTTTATCCATGCTTACACCCTTGGCACTGATTTTATGACCCAAGTAGAGAATTTATTCTAACCCAAATTCACACTTTGATGCTTTTTCAAATAGGAAATTAGATTCTAATATGTTTAGGACTTCTTCAATGTGTTGGAGGTGCTTTGACCATGACCTACTATAGATAAGAAGGTCATCAAAGAATATAAGTACAAATTTCCTGAGTTGTTTCTGGAAGAATTTATTCATGCATGATTGGAAAGTGGTCGAGGCATTAGTGAGGCCAAAGGGTAGAGCTAGAAATTCAAAATGTCCATAATGACATCTAAATGTCGTCTTGGGAACATCCTCTTTCCTCATTCTGATTTGGTGGTATACTGATCGTAAATCAATCTTAGAAAAATACACTACTCTATGAAGTTCATCTATGAGTTCATCCACTCTAAAATGGGATAGTAATTTTTAATAGTTTTCTTATTTAGTGCTTGATAATCTATGCACATCCTCATTGTCCCATCCTTCTTTTTCACAAGTACCACCGGTGATGCAAAAGGACTTGAACTAGGTTGAATATGTCCCATTGCTAGGAGTTCTTGAATGGCTTTTTCAATTTCATCTTTATATTTTTGAGGATGTTGATAAGGGGTGGTAATCACTGGTTTAGCATCTTTTTCCAATTCTATAATGTGTTCAAATCCTCTTTTGGGTGGTAATCCTGGTGGAATTTCTTCAAACATTGTTTGATGTTTCTTAATAATGGGCTCAATATCTATATGGATGGTTGATTCTTATGGAGTAGATTTGTTTAATACTAAGCATTAAGCAACCCATTCTCCTTGACCATGTCGTAATATTCTTTCTATTCTTTTGCATGAGACTAGTTTCGTAGAACTATCAGGTATTCCTTCCAATGTTATTTCTTCCCATTCATGCTCAAATTGGATCTTCAAGTTTGGAAGGTCAAACTTAAAACATCCTAAAGAAAATATCCATGGAGCCCCCAAAATTATATCTAAATCTAGTAGAACCACATGCAAGTCCTCTCTTATGGTGTGCTTTCTTCCTAATGTGATTTCTTGTTGTGGAATCATCCTTGTACATCATACCAATGATCTGGTGGCTTGAGTAGCAGTAAATCCCTTGAACTTTTTAGTTTTTAACTTCATTTTATTAACTAGTTTTTCATCAATGTAGTTATGGGATGCTCCACTATCAACTAGTGCAATGATTTTATGTCCATTAAGAGTGCTCCTAATTCTTAAGACTCGATGTTTAAAGGATTGAGTAATAGTGGCTATCACTCCATATTCTTCTCCTTCTTCTTCTGTTTCATTTCTTTCTTTAGATTTTGCCCTTTTTTTGGTATTTTCTTCCTCACGATCTTCTTCTATTCTTTGGAGGCGGCCCCCCTTTTTACATTTATGTCCTAGTAGCCTGTCTTCACTACAATTGCGACAAGGGTTTCTCTTATGATTGCAACTATGGCTTGGCCCCCATGGTTCTTGGCATTTGAAGCATAAATTCTTTTTCTTTAGCTCCTCTCATTCTTTTGTAGGTATGAACTTTTTGTATAACTTATCTTTTTTGTGAGATTTTGTGTTGATCTTATTCCATGACTTGTTATTTGTGGTTGAGACCTCTAGTCTTAGTGCTATTTCAAAAGCATCGTCTAAGGATGAAGGCTTTAGGGCACTTACTAAACCCTTTAATGAGTCATTTAATCCTTCTATGAACAAGTAGGTGGAGTGGTCGCCATCTACTCTTGTGACTTGGACTAAAATCTTTTACAACTCCTTTATATAATCTTCCACTATTCCTTGCTGCCATATTTGAGTTAATTTCTTAAAATTATCTTGGGGATGCCTTCTATCAAATCTCTTAATGAGTTTTTGAGAGAATTCTTCCTAAGAAGTGATATTTTGGTGCCTTGAGTAATAAGGCCATGGTGCCACCAATCGTGTGTTGTTCCCTCCAAGTGAAGAATTGTGAAATGGAGTGTGTCTTCTTCTATCATAGGGCTAAGGGTGAAATAAGTGTTCAATTTTTGTAGCCAAGCGTGTGTAGTGGACTTTCCTGATCCATCAAAATTTGGAAGTGTTACTTTTTTTACTTTGCTTTTAAAATATTTATTTTCATGTCTTCTTTCTCTCCTAGGAGTTTCTTGTCTGTTGGCTTCACAAAATTCTCTAAATGTTACTAGCTCTCTGATTTCTAGTTCAAGGCTGGCACAAGCTCTTGCATTCTCAATAGCATTATTGGTTGTTTTTCCTGCCCCTTCCATTGAGGGTTTGGGTACCCGGGATGATGAAGCTCCATTATTTTATGAGTGGTTTGTACTTATGTTTCTTCCACTAGAATTTTTTTTTTTTTAGATTGTTTATGGAATTTCCCATGTTTTGCAATGCTTGGAGAAGTGCTTGGTTTGATCTCTCTATTTGCTCTGCTAGAGTTGGGTTTGTTTGTTCCATAATATTCCTAAGTTCATTAGATAGTTTTTCACTCATTTTTTCTCCCTTTCTCATTTACTATTTTATAAGATGGCAAGATCATGCTCGTATACCACTTGTGATGATCTATTTTTAACCCCTTGACCTAAAATCAAATTTCAGGCATAAGTTAGAGAATCATTCAATATTTAGCAACATCTAACCATCATTATTATTAAGTTGGGGAGTGGATGAGTGATTATCTAGTGAACATAATCTTTTGGAAGATTTCTTCATATAGGGCATAGGAATCTTTTCTCTCTCCTTATTATGATCATCATAAGATGGAAGACTTACAGTGCCAAAGTGCACGTGAAATAGACTACAAGCGGTTCCCTGGAGGATATCTGTCATGTGCCCAAAGTACTCTGCCTCTCCCTCCACAAACTCCCTACCTTAAGATATCATAATATGGACGAGGAATAGACCCTTATGTACTATAATTAGAATATGTTCCTAATGAGGATCCTTACGAATGTATCTTTATATATTTATTTATTTATTTATCCATGTATCCTTAATTCAATATTTATCTAAATTCATTTTACTTATTCATATCTCTACTTGTGTATATATACATATATTTGTATATATATATACATATATTTGTATATATATATACATATATTCATATATATATACATATATTTATATATATACATATACATACATACATACATACATACATACATACATATAAACAAACTTGTCTCAATATGTATATATACTAAAACAAACTTGTATCATAATTTTATCATTGATGAAATTTTCAACATAATTTAATGAGTTGATATGCCCTTACCTATCGATTAGTACTTGGTACTCTGTTGATTAATGGGGTCTGGTGTACTTTGTACCCAGCCTAAATGTTTACGTGACTTGGCACACGATTGGTGTTTTCCTTAAATGTATATTTGCAGCATCCTTGATGTACTGTTGATGTTTAGTCCCTTTTGCACAGAGTTTGTGGGTATCTGTTTGTATTTTGGGCGCAGACTTTCATGCAATCCATGGAAATATTGATAACTTTGTTTCTTGTCTTTTTTCCAGAACTTCTATGCCTTTGAAATTCATCCTAACCCTAATAAATACCACTTGATATGGCTGGAGTAGATGTGAGTGAAGGGACGTTTACCAATATATGTTTATCATTGTTTTTATTAAATGTTATGTTGCTTAGTTATGTACATTAATTGGATGTATGTTTATTTTATTGCTTTTAGTATAATTTATAAAAGTTATATTATATTGAATTGAAAAGTATTCATAGTTTATCGTGGGGATATTTGTAATATAATATATAAGAGTGATAGTATTATTTTTTTTAATTGAAAAGTATTTGTAGTTAATTGATTAGTGTATTTTGGATTAGTAAAATATTTGTAATATAATTATGAGAGATGAATGATCAACAACTTTTGCTCGGTGACCATTAGTTTAACATTAATACTATTAATTCATTAACACTGTAATTTGTATGCTATTGATTGATATAACTTAACAATAGTCTTATCACAATAATGTATTTAAGATATTAACTCAAATAATAAAACAAATATAAGCATATGTTTTTATAAAGAAAGAATACATTAATCATGGCTCATGACACTATCTACTCTCTTTTTTCAAGGTTGCCTCTAATAAAATGTCAAAATCCCTCTAAATCTCAATCTCCTAAACTCCTTGTCCAAAGTTGTCTTCGAAGAAGTGTCAGACTCCCTCTGAATCTTATATCAATCTCCCTTTTCCTGTAATAACATTCTTGGATGAAAAGATCAAGGAAAATGCTCATATATAAATAAAAGTAAGGGAGTTATTACAATGATTAGATAAATATAATACTAAATGAGAATAATACTCATTTGTATGTCAACATCCTTGATACAAGTAGCTCCAATGAAGGTCCATATGTATCAAATCAGAAAATGCCTCCATATAAGCATTTATCAAATAATAGAAATGAAACATTGATTAAAGTAAAATTTCCACTCAACTACTTTGCATTTAAATCATGCAAATAATCTTGCAAACCACATGTCCTTCATGCATTTTCGATGCACATATCTCCAGAAGCACACAAAATAATATTAGTCAAAGCATGACTAGATTCTACTTGTAATCTTTTCACTCCATCACCATAAAACTTTTCAGTGTTTGAATATATCTATTGTTGAAATCTAGCAAGTCTTCTTAGATCCTAGAGGAAGTTCTCAAGCAAAGAAAACAAGAAGTTGTCTCTAGTGATGACCCAATGTAGAATATGGATATACTTAAAGTTACGAAGCTCATCATGTTGCTCGACCAACATAACTAATTCCCAAGGTAGTTGTTGTGATTGTATTACTACTAGAAAGACAATTCTTTGCTCAATTTGAACTACCATATACATAGCTTCAAAATCCTTAGAATGCAATAGCAATTAGAATATGTTCCTCGTATGATATGAATAAGCTAATGATTTATTTTGAACATTTCTCAAACACAATCAAATTGATACAATATAGCCTGTAGGTTCACTCCAGTGCCAAAACTAATGAAATTGACTCCAAACCTATATAATAGTTCCACTGTAGCTTTATTATAATAAATATTTTAATCATGGATGTTGGAAAAACTCGTTCATTGGAGGGACTAGTTCTCTCCATAATGAGATTCAAACACCTTTTATTCTTTTCTCCAATGTTTTTTCAGCTTTACTAAACAGTCTTCAACCTTCATCCATAATAGAATTTATTTAATATAGTCGATCTTACTAGTACCAAGGAGCCTTCCAAATGCCTTCCTTTGGACTAATGTTATATTGTATGCTCTTACATTTAATTTATTTCATCATGCCTTCTTCCACGAAACTACATAGACGTCATTTCATAACATAAAAGAATAATATGCACCCCCTGAATTCTTTCCCTTGTTCATGTCATTACTTAGCAACCAAAGTTTTGATGCCCACTTGTTTGCACCCCTTACCTTCATTAATCAACTCAATGAATTTTTTCTCTAGGCTTGTTTGTTTGTATTTAAGAGTTGATGTCCCTTTCTAATAATAACAAATAATTTCATATTTGACAAGGAGAATTTTGGGACATCATTATTATTCCCAATAACATAGAACAAATTTTTAGGAAATTATAGATATTGCCACACCTTCTAGAAATAAAGAATGTAAAATTTGGCACCAAAAGCTAAATGGAGTGAAATTCAAACTTTGCAAATATATACCAGTTGATACTCCAAAGAAAAATGTTAGTTGTGGATTAAAAAATTATTCAAACTACAATCGGTAACTCCCAATATTTTAGTAGAGTGTGCAAAGTGATTTGACATTCTCTAGTAATCTTTGCAATATTTTCGATGAGATTTTGATACTAATCTTTCTCCACAATTCACCAATTGTTCTTCCCAATCTTGTCATCTAAATTTTTTATTTTCAGATATGCCCAAATTAGGAACAAAAAAAATAGTCTTTACACCATTCACATGTAGCCCAATAACAAGATTGTGATATGACAATGTCTAAAACATGCAATCCAAGGTCGTTGCCTTTTCTTCACAATCAGTTCGCCAATATGTCAAGTACAAATGCAATCCATGGAATATTAACTAGATTTGGTGACTAAAATTACAAATTAAAAAATACAATTTTGAGAAATGCTAGTAGAGTATGGATATTAAGATGTCAAATATCCCAAAATGGATGTCATTATGCTGATTGATTCCTCAAGAAATCTAAAATAATATTACAGGTTTCCATGATGCCAAAGTTGGAGATTGGCAGCTTGGTATCTCCTGTAGAGGTTAGATTTATGAACTTGATGGATCTCACTTATGTACTAATGAAAACTTAGTGTCTCCACAATATGCAATCTGAGATCATAATACCAACTATGACTGGGAACGAAAAAATCCTTTGGATGGATACATGTGCAATTGCATCACTTCATATGGACTATCATCAGACACCTCAGAACAAGTTTGGATCAAATCACCATGGTCTTCTACTTCTAGGCTCTCATTATACCCAGCTTGAATTTGGAATTAGAATAGAATCTATATGAATCCTTGGAATTTACAAATGACAAAGTTACTTCCAACACACAATGTTTTGCAAATATTATCATAGATGAAACACACAATCACTCCTAAAATGAATCTTAGAAACCTGCTTTGATACTATGTTGGTTATGGAGGATTGTTGCAAATGTAATAGCACTGTCATATATTTGGTATGTGTTTTTCAAATGCAACATCCTCTCATATTTATATTGAGCAAAGGTCATGAATAGAGGACATGTCTATTCAGTAATCAAATAATTAATATTATTCATAGTTATATATATATATATATATATATATATTCAAATATAATGAATATATATAAATTATATCTCTTATATAATTATACATAGTTTTATCTAACTAAAGTTATTAAACATCAACAAAATCAATAGTTTCTAACTTGGCAATGTGAGGGTACCCTATTGGTAACTCAAACACATTCTAATATTTGGTTAAAATCTGATCCACTGATCTTTGTTGTTTTGTTGCGATGGACATCACAGAATGGGAATAACACACATTTTTCTTTTGTTCCTCAATAGAAATCATTAATAACACAAATGTACCAATTTGGGCTATTAATTTTCTACATTGTTTTGCACTAATCAAAGATGCAGAGTGTGCAGGACTTACCTCTAGAATTCGGTACTTTTGTCCACCTAATTTTATTGTCACACTATGTGGCCTTGACTCATATACCCCATGACATTGATACATGTATGGATTCCACAACATAATATCACACACATCAAGAGAAGCTACATCACATATCACCTCATCTTTGAATGGTTTTATGGAATATGAAAGATGGCATTGCTTGCTTACTTGAATATCCCACCCTTGGCTCACCCACCCCATAGAATATGGTTACAGGTGTGATTTTGTCTTTAGATTCAATCTTTTTACAGTCTCAGAAGATGTCAAATTCTTTTGACCACCACTATCAACAATAACATGCAAATTTTTTCCTCTATTTGTGAACAAAATAATCTCTCTTCATCATCACAAGCAAATACCTTTGCAGTGGCCACCGTGGCATATGGATCAGCCTCAATGATTTGTTCATCCTTCTTTTTACTTTCCAAAATCTCTCACCTCAAGTTTAATAGCTTCTTCATGGGTTTCCATCATTAAGTTCTTTATAGTTCTACAATATTTAGTGTTATGAGAGGGACTTTTATAGACTTCACACCACATACCTAACTTTTATGGGTTTTCATGATTAAATTCTTTATAATTCTACAATCTTTAGTGTTATGAGAGGGACTTTTAGGATTTTTTATGGACTTCACACCACATACCCTATTTTCTTTACCACCTATCTCTTCTTTGCTGGTGAATTTGGAGATGACTCTATGGTTGTTTGTTTTCCCATTGGCTTATTACCTTCACCTTTCCATTCATTGGATTTTCACTCCTTCCTTTTTGTTTGATCTTCTCCTTAATTTTTGATGCAAAAGCACTAGACAATGTTTACATATTCAAGAAATCCATTTCAGTCTGAATGTATCCATGAAGACCACTCTTATACTTCAAAACTCGATGTTTTTCTAAGTCTTTGATGCCAAGCTTTGCAGAGAGAGCATGAAATATGTTGGTGTACTCCTGAACTAATTGGTCTTTCTTCTTTTAGAGTAATTTTTATTGCATATTTTTTTTTTCACAAGTATCCTCAAGGTAATATTCTTGTTTTATATGCTCTACAAATTCTTCCCATGTGGGTTTTCCATCAAATATCACAAAAAATCCATATCCATCCTAAGTTTCTTGGGTTTCTTCAGTTTTTAAGTGAACCTCTCATGCCAACATCACATGATTCTCAGCTTTGAGGAGGGCGAAGGTTATCTTTTCAATATCTAAGAAATTATTAACATAAAAGTACCTCTCCAATTTGGACAACCAGTCATCAATAGCATCCACATCAATTTCCCTTGAAAAGTTGGAATATCAAAATTTATTTGCACCTTGAATGGGGTTTGTCACCCAAATTTTGAATTTCTTGGACTGGCCTATGACTCATTTTTCAAGAATCCATGAAAATTGTTGCATCATTTCTTTACATTGTTTATTTAATGTCTCTTCCACTAGTGCTTTGAAGGATTCATCCATCCCCTCAGGTTGTTGTTTTATCATCTGCGACCATGTGCATCTCAAAGGAAGATAATCTAAGAGATCTCTCGTGCCCAATCCCAACCTTTGATAAGATGATCGTGTAGGATGGGACATACTGGAGCGAACAAGCTCTAATACCACGGATCTGAATTAACAATTTAGATTACAATATCTGGTGTAGAACTTGCGGTATTGTGATTAAATTGAAAGCAATTAAAATGCAACAATAGATGTTTTGTAAGCCAAAAAGTGATCCATTTAATTCGACAATAGAGTTTATACAAGTTTGATGGATCCCAAGGGTCACAATTATCCCTTGGAAATGAAAAGTCCACAAATTAATTAATTACAAAATAAACTCTAACAACTGCGAAAAATACAAAAATCTATATTAAAAAAATTGTCTACTTGTAGAAGTCATAACTTTCTACTCGTAGCTCAAAATCATGAACCATCAGAATTTTTGGAGAGATCTTGTAAAGTTCTACATTCAGATGTTGAATATTTAAGCATAGCTCCTTTGTTCTAAACTGCCAAAGCCAAAAAATGTCCCAGAGGCCTCCGAAAATGTGAAATACTAGAACATAGAAAATACCAAAAAAATAAATTCTAGCATTTTCCCATTTTTGCTTGTGCCAACATCCTCAGCATCTTCTTGGACTGTATTTTGATCAACAGTTGAACACAGTGAATCGTGTAGGGTTAAAGAAGAAGAAAGTGAAGGTGAGAATCAACTGAATCAAGAGTACAAAGAAATAAAATTAGAAGATAGAGATATGACAGAGACAAGAACAAAAAAGATATCTCGACAAGAAAGGTAGTGTTATACCTAACAGATCATTTTTACACTCTTACTTTGTAATTGTTGTAGCTTAAAATCTTGTAGACCAAGCGGACCTAACAAGTCTATGAAATCCTATATGATAACATCGATTAGTGGTGTTTGTAAGTCGTTTAGAGCAGGCCACTCTTTAGACAAGATCAAGGAGTGATAAGGTCTAGATGATCTTTTGGTCAAATCCTCTAACAAGGTCACATTAACACCATGTTGTAACCTTCAAAAAGGTTGGCTCCTAACAAAGCTCACTTTAGAAGAGTGAAAAATGTTGGGTTGTTAGTCCCAAGTTGTTTTTCCCTCAACAAGGTTTCCACACTAAAATACTGGTGTCAAATGTGTGAATGTTATTTGTGTTGCAAATTATATTTCATTTTATGGCAACTCGGTAATAACTAAGTTATTTTAGGTAAAGCAAAGAATAGTAAGTTAACAGTTTGAAGTAAATTGGTTGGAAGAATTAATTGATAAGTTGGATGAGATCACCAAGTGAAATTTTATGATGTTGAATGGTGTTTGGTGGTACAACAAGAAAAAACAAACAATAATGAAAACAATCAAGAAGAAAAAGAAGAAGAAAAATGAAAAGGTGGTACAACAAGAAAAACAAAAATAACACAACAATTACAAGAGGAAGTAGGTTGTTTTATAGATGAAGAGATGAGAATTCTACAAGACTTAGATACCATGGACATGCAGAAAGATCTAGCAGTAAAATTGAAGCAATGGAGCAAGTACTGTATCAAAAGTAAGTAAACCAACTATCAAAAGATTGAAACTAGAAGAATGGTCCTTCATTGGTTAATGATCATGGAGTGAAGTGTGTCATAGTGGACTAGGGGCATACTTAATCATCATCCCATCCAACATATGAAATAAATTAGAGTACCAAAGTTCATAAAATGCTAATGAATCCTAATAGTAGTTCACAATTTGACATGTTGTGGAAAATATGTCATATTTATGAATTGATGGGCATAAAGGGCTTCCTATTGAATGATTCATAAGAAACAATAATAGTTGGAGGTTTTGCAAATGGGGTTGCAAGAAAAATGGGCTTAACCAATGAGGAAACTTGGTAGAAAATCATGTTTGAGCTAGAGTAGTATTAGGATGGGTGACCTTCCAAGAAATCTTGATACTTCTCCTTTGCGAACCTTACCTAGATGCAATGAGTGCTAAGTGTTCCACTCACTCTCATAAGTGATGGGTCTAGTGAACCAATACTAATGAAAACACAGATCAATGAGCTTGACTCAAAAACTACATGATTGAATCCTAATAGCAATATCATAATTTCAATTGTGGAAAATATGTCATGCTTATCAATATAAGTCTAGCCGATGATTCCATATTGGAAATACTAGGAAAGTAGAAAAGAGTTGAGGCAAATGTTAAATCCATAAAAAGGTTCCATATTTTGAAGTGGTAGAAATGAAAGAGCCTTGCTACACATTTCAGGCTCTACTTGGTCTGAGATAGATTGTTAATCCTAATGGTATTATAGATTCTAGGGTTGAAAAAAATCATTTTTTTGCCAATAAATAGATATTATATATCCCACTGAGCACTGAAGACAAATCCTATGTGGAGCCACTACAAGATAACCTTGCCAATCACTACACAAAATTTTTCAAACCTCTGGACCCAAATTGTGATGTCCCAATCTAAATGTTGTAGTGGTTCGGATTCCAATGGGTGTGTGCCCATGATTGGGACCCACCCATGAACAAGCAACCAATGAGGAAGCTAAACATGTGTTGGCACTCTCGTGGGATTAAAACCCCACTCTCAACACTAGTGGGCATTATTCACCACTAGTTTGGGGTTTGGGCATAATGGTTGCCTTATTTGGTATTAGATTCAAGGCCTCAAGGTTAAGCTCTATGAAGTTGTAGTGGTGTGGAATCTCACGAGCATGCACCCATGATTTGGACTCACCTGCAATCAAGCAACCACATAATCACAAGGGGGTTGGCTTGTGTTGGCACTTTGGTAGCACAAAAACCCCACAATTAACATAGGTGGATCATTCATCATTAGTCTAGACTTTTGGCATAGTTGTTGTCTTGCCTAGAAAAAGACTTGCTAATTTTGTACCATAAACTTTGCAATGTATTCCAAGAGAATTTTTACAAATAGTTTGCATAAAGCTCAAGATCTGTTCATCTTTTTTCCTTTACTATCCTTCTCTCTCATCCTCATGATGGATCATAGAGTGTGATCCAAAACATTGATGCTAAAAAATATACACAATCAAATCCAAAAAAAATTACATTAGAAATGGATCATGGAAATATGATATTGTTAATAAGATTATAACCACTTATACTAAAAACTAAATATTCAAGAACAATATAGAAATCCCACTCTTAAAGAAATATTTGAAAATAATATTAAAAAATATTATAATGATGGCAAACATCATTTACCATTAGTTCAAGCTTTGACTCAGCCTTGCTTGAAAAGATCCTTACTACTAGAAACTTTAGAATGTATAACTATAGATTTTTTATAAAAAATTTGCATCAAGCCTTAAACTCATCCAACCAATACTTGTGCAAGCAAGATAATAACCAATTGTAGTGGAACTTTGACCTTAAAACAAAATATAATTGTTTGGTTATTAGCCGATAGGCTACTTCTCTGGGGATCATTCATCGGGAAGTGTCATGTTCATGTCAACAAATGGTTCACCCAATGAAAATTTTGGTTGGAAAAATAAATAGATTACACTATGGGGTTTCTATAGTACAATGAGGTTGGTTAGCCGGCACAAAGCTGCTTGGAGGTAGCACAACCAGCTGCCCTGCCACAGTGCTACTTACAAAGACTACCTGACATGCAGAGGAGAGAGGCTACTGAGCATTGTTTGATACCACCATCATGAGCAAGGGTAAGGACATAATGACCATCATGACAAGACAATAAACATATTGAGATTCATGCATCAAATCAATGCTTCTAATCTAAGTGTGGTGTTTGACCTGTTAAGAAATTTATGAGTTTTGAAAATTATAGAAAAGAAAAATGAGACAGTAAAATAGAATTAAGACCACCTTTTTTTTTAATTGATCCACCTGGGAAAAAAATAATAACACTGTAGTCATCTCGTCAAAGGATTGATAGACTAGTAGTCTTCCTTCACTAGATTCTTTGTTCTCGACACCCAATTCTAAAACTGACAGACTATGGTCCATTCTTCCCCTCCTATAAAATTAATTCGCCTGTCTTGTCAAGCTCAACTAAGATTTGGATACTTATCTCATTAGGGTTCCCATAGCCCATCTCCAATCTCTTCTTTTGTTCGTTGGTCTTCTTTTATGTTTGATTATCTTGTTTGTTATCTCGGGTTAACAATGTTATGCTATGTCATTTGGAAATTACATGCAACAGAACATTTGTTTTTAACGTGCCACATCTGCCCTACATTTGAGTTCAAATTCAATTTCCCTATTATTTATTGGTTTACAATCATTTGCACAGTGTAGAGAGAGGCATTTTGTAGGCGGCAGGGCATTTTCACAAGATAAGATTAGAACTAAAGATTCATGTTGTCAGTTTGTTTGTAGTCTCTAAAGTAAGTAAGATCACTCAAGAACTGTAAAATAGATCTTTGATTTATTTATTTGTTAATTTAGATAATTCTTTGATTTATTACAAGAAATGTAAAATAGATCTTTGATTTATTTATTTGTTAATTTAAATAATTCCTTGATTTATTAGTTTTAAATTTTTGAAGTTTTGTTGATGGTTAAATGTTGCACCAATGATTAAAATGGTTTGTGTTTCTACTCAATCATGTCATTGAGTTGCAATCTCTTAAGGTAAAAAAATCATCTCGCTGACAAAATGAACTCTAGAACTTCGGTGACCACTTTAGGTGAAAAAAGGCAGCAAGAGTCGTCAATTTTCACACTCGTTAATCCTATTTTTTTGTTAACTAAGACCAATTTATTACTAATCCCATCTTGGGAGAACACCATAGTGGTTATAAATTTCTCAAGCTTAATTAAATGAGCATGAGTGCTCATATTGGAAGAGTAGATTTAAAAAAAGGCTAACAATTTAAGCACAATTCTTCATTTAAAGATTGTAGTCAGAATGATTTTTCCTAATAGATTGACTATTGTATTGAATTTTTTTATTTGGGAATAAATAAATTGTGTACATGAGGGAAAAAATGGTATAAAATACGATAATGCAAAAAAAACATAAGAGACCTTGTGGTGTTTCCAAATGAGATCAGACGTGGTTAACTCAAAAATAGGATATGATTATTTATGTGACATGTTCACATGAAGAAACTGGTGTTTTGATGATTGCCAAGAAATGCTTGGTCTATAGTAGAGTGTTTTGATGATTGCCAAGAAATGCTTGGTCTATCCTGGAAGTGTTTTGATGATTGCCAAGAAATGCTTGGTCTATACTGGAAGTGTTTTGATCATTGTCACTATGTACAACCATAAAATGAGGAGACAATAGTTAATCAATTAAAGTTTATTGTAAAAAAAGCCCAGAAAAGAAGCACAAATGGGTGTTTGGGAAATCATCCAAGTGTGAAAATCATCATGAAAAAATAGCAATGAAGAATGAAGTTGAGAATAAGGATGTGGGTGGTGAGGAGCATGTCATTGATGTGGCTTTGGCATCTGCAGCTGCTCAAGTTGTTATTGAAGTTGAGCTGATCACCAGACTTTCCATTTCTTAGGAAACAAATCCAATGCAAACATTGGTAGCTATCATATTACAAACTTCCTTCAGGTGATACCTGGTTAGTACTAATAAAGATTTAACTTGCTTTTCCAGGTTAAAAATATTGTCATTTCTAAGACCTGTTGCTGAAATTAGTTTGTGCTTTTGTGAATTCGGGTGAGGTGGGCTTTGCGTATTCTAAAAGGGCTTATGAGGTTTTAGGCCTTGGTAAGGATATAACATAAGGAAGCAAACAAATGCTACATTATGATGCATGCAAGCTATTGTAAGAGTTCAGGTTGTATGTGAGAACCCCCTATTTTTCTCAGGTGATGAAACTTAGTCCACTTTGGGAGAGAAGGTAGCTATAATCCATTGAAAGAAATTCATTGGTTAGTACAGCATTTTAGAACTCTTTTTAAGGAAGATTTTAAGGATACAAGTACAAAAAGTGTTTCAAGGGAAAATCTAGAGTAGTTTTTTTCTTTGTTATTTCAATTTTGGGGTCCTTTCAAATTTTTTATTTCATTTAATTTGTTGGAATGGAATCTCACTCAGCCTAATACATTTTAGAGGTTCTTTAAAATTATTTATTTGATTTGTATGTATCCAAGTAACTCTAGACCACGTCATAACATCATGTATAAGTGACAATCTTCAAATTGGTTTGGTTGTGTGACTAATGCGAATTTGACAAGTTTGTATCTAATGTGTTGATAATTCTTTGTTCTATGGACCCTCGAGACAAAGTTGAGTGATTGTTCTAATTGGTTGCCATATTCCCAACACATTTAATTTAATTTGTATGTTTCATTAAATTCTTTGGCCTTGAGGTAAGTATGACCCAACAAATGGGCAGCACCTGCTTCTATAGCTTCAACGAGATCCTCAAGTTCATCCTTGATATTAGAACTTAGCTCGGGCTCATAGGGAGATGGAGCCTCACCTTTTTCTTTATGGGCAGAGAGTCATCTACAGGGGATATCCTAATAGGAGATCTAACCAAACGAGAGTGGACTTCTACTTTATTTGAAGCAACCATTGTTACTAGAGATTGTGTATGTCTTATTGCGGTCTCTTGGGCTAAATATTTATGGTTTGACAATTAGTGTAGCCTTCGACTTGCAGGTACAAGTGCTAGATAATAGCTCTCACCAATAGTTGTTGCCTAAGAAGAGACTGTATCAACTAAAAAAGTTGTATGATTGAAATTTGTCTTAACTTAAAAAAGACACGTGTCATTTTTAAAAAAAATCAAATCACATAATATTTTAGAGTCATAAAATTCTTGAATAATAATTGTATCCATGCCACATCATATCCCTATATAGATATGAGAATACACCTGCCTTAGAAGAATTTCCTACTTCTCTCCAGTATACTGAATCACCACCCCATCTCCAACATACAATTCACCATCCCATCCCCACCCCTCAAGTATATTCATGTGCTCTTCAGACAAGAAACTTGCCCTAAGACTTCAACACCAGGATTGTTGGAAAATGACATTTGATAAGACAACATATAGCACAAAGTAGTGACCACAAATAAACAATAACAAAATCAAGAAGGCCATCATATTAGATTTGTTGTGTGTGCTTAAAACTCAGCTAACACAACCAAATTGCTATTGAGTTTGCACCCTAAAGTTTCTTTCCCATTCTCTACAATTCGAAACTAACCAACTTATAGCATGGGCTACCGAACCGGATATAGAAATGTTCGTAGAAGCAAGAAGGGTTGCAATACATACATTATTTTCCTTTATTTTCTTTAAACCTTCAGTTGTTTTCGACTTTTTTATTCAATCAAATAATGCTTACTTAAATTACATCGTGTAATACATATGGTTCTTGTACTACCACTAGTAAGGAAATGTGGTAAGGAAATATGGTTTGTAATGGAATATGTTTTCCATACAAGGTAAACGGTTTATTAATGCATTTAGACAATAGACAAGAACATGTAACACAGATATATTCCTTTTATTATTCGCATGCATATAGAAGATACTACAATATTCGATATGATTGATTACAATGATGATGCTTCCAAGTCCATTCTGGACGGTGTACATATACCTTCCTGAAGGGGTGACTCAATCGTCATGCACCCATTCGAATACTATTCTACCCATCGGCTACAATATAGAATTTATCGACAACATCATCCCCCCCAAAATAAAAGTCATCTCTGGATGGCAATACAAAAAAACTCAAAAATAACAACTAATCACATTAATGCATAGATACAAAACTGAAGGATGCATCCCTGAGTGAGTAGACCAGCTTTGTCACAACTAATACACTTGCTCGTTATGGACCTCTAAACCAGCTTTGATTTGGGAGTTCTCTTCCACTACCTCCTTCAACATCATCATGACCTCTTGGCATTCAGCTTCTTTCTAGTCATGTATTGTCTTTGCTAATTACTTCTCTTGTACTGTTGTTGCAAGTTGTTGTTCTGCCTCCTACTTCCCTTGTATAGCTTCCTTGAGTTGTGCTAATAATGTTGTCTACTCTGTTTCCCATGATATTTTCTGGGTGGTAAGTTAGTTGGCCATCTCCTCCCGAGCCTTTTCTACGGCCTCTTGAGCTTCTTGCCTAGCCTCTTCCCATCGTCTTTCTATGAGCACCAACTTTGCCAAAAGCTTGCTTTTCTCTATGATGTCAGTGAGGCATGAATATCCTTATCATTTTCCTCTGCTACTAGTACAGGACCCTCCGTTTGTATCCTCCTTTATGCTTTCTCCGATGTCATTGTACTCTAATCTCCTACCTCTAGCAATGAAGGGATCTCGACAACCTCGATGTTCGACCATATCGCCTCTAACTGTAGGTCCTCTCTCATGTGAGACTAGATGGTAGGGCCTCTGGCAATAGGGGGAAGTAGTCGTCGTCTCAAATACTCACTTGCATGACTCAATGAGCTAATTTGTATGGCTACTAATGCCTTGTGCTCTACTTCTGGCATGCTCAAATCAGCATCGTGATCTACTACATCATCTAGCAGTGTGTCCGCTATCATGACTACTACATTCGTTCTGATCACCTCTAATTGGACCTGCTCCTATGCCCTTCCTTGACTATCTCCTCCCTCTATGGCTATCAACTCTTCTACTAGATGTGGCTAAGGCATACTCAATGCTACTGATTGGGGTAATTTGTGCTCCTCTGGTAAGGGGGTCAGTTCTTCCCTCCCCTCCCTCTCTGGCTAAACCATCGGCTATGGTTGTGTCTCTATGTGTGTATCTGTCGGTGATGCTATCCCTCGGCTTCCTAAGGGATGGGTGGCCACTAGCTGTGAAGATACTCCTACTATTGGCCGTGGTCTAGGGTTTAGGGTGACTAGGGTCATCACCACTAGTTGTTTGAACTGCCCGAACCCTAGAATGTGAACATCTACCATAGTGTGTACATGTGGTGCTATAAGAGATGGTGTAGCTGTCACTGGTGCAGTCATCAACTGACACAAAAAGTGGAGTGGGGTTGTTGTGATCACCTTGACTTCCTCATCATCTTGCTCCACCTCCTCCATTTCCTCTGATTCGTCCTCCTCAGAAGATGTTTCTAGTTGGCCACTATCCATGTTTCTAGATTCATCTATCTCTTGCCACATCCTCTTCTAACCAACGCCTTTCTGCCCTCCAGGTGTGTCTAAATGTCTCCACTGCATTATTGGAGGCTCGTTGGGTATTGTCGAGCTCGGTTGAATTTCAAGCTTTTCATTTGGTATCATCCTTGCAATCGCCTCCAAAAAGAATCCAATGGCATAGTGCGGCATGTAAAATGTTTTATGTTGCAATGTCATGAAATCATCCAGGCATGTGGCCAATAGAGAAGCCTAGTCATAAACTCTCCTATTCATGAGTCTGTTTATCATACTAACCTGCAGAAAGGAGATGTCTGACGCCCTACTTGACCCTGTAAGTCGACTCTTTATTACGTTCATGAGGCACGCCCAATGGCCTTCTTTGATGTCTAATTTTCACATCCCTCTTCCCCTCGAGGTGTCGGTAAGGGCATCTTTCTTATGTTTTACCTATTCCTTGTACACTAATTCCACTAGCTGCAATTTTCTCTCTTTGTCCATCTTTTTTGGCTTCTTGTCAATTTTCTTTCCTCCCTATGCCACCCCTGGTATGTCGAATACCCTAGTGAATTCAGTTGGTCAAAATGATATCACTAAGTCATATCCCAAGTATGGGACCAAACTTTTACGAGAATGCCTATCATATGCCTCAATCATGGTATGCAAGACACCTTCAAAATCTCAAATACAAAAAGCTGGCATCCGGATTGCCCACTCTACATGTGCCTTTCGTATGCTTGCTTTGACAAGGTGGTCATCGAGGTTTTCATTCCACCACTTTCTACACTCCAGCCCATTCAACCCTTCGAATGCTATGTTTTGTGGTGTTAGTTGTACATCTAGCTGGTTCTGCACTTTGGCACTTTGTTTTCCCTTGTCTTTTCCGCTTACCCGCCCTGCTAAAGGCAATGTCAGCATATTTTGACTCATGGCTGAATCTTGGTCCAATTTCTTTCTCCAAGCCCTTTTTCTGACTGACTGCATACTTATCACTTATTTGTTGTTATGCTAGATAGATTACAAATCATTAGGTCAATTGTTTTCTCTGTACAAGCCTATTCCTCTCCTATTTTTTCATCCATACAGATCTGTATGGCTTTTCCTTCAAGCTTCATGTCTACCTTCTTCCTTACTAATACTATCTACCGTACGACTACTCCTAGTTTGTTCACCCTTTATCCTTTTGTGATAGTTGTACGGCTGTTGTCTTTATTTCTCCTGTCGTATTGTTCTTCCTTCCTCTCAGTAAGATCATACGGTTGTATGATATTTTCTATGTTTCTAACAACTTTGTTCTCTCTAAATTGTGCAAGAATGAGGCTGAATGGTTCACTCCTGCGTTGATTTCTCTTTAATCACCCAATCTGTACGAACATGTCGGCACCTTCTATTACTTACGATCGTATGGTAGTGAGTTTTCCTATTTGCTCCTTCCCACGAGCTATACGATCGATTATCTTTTCCTCTGTCATTGCACACTTGTTGAAATACTCACTATGTACGGTATCTCAATGGCTATTATATACACCTTGAAGGGTTGTACGGTGTTCTGCAATGGTATTTCCCAAGCCGCCATACGATATCCTTTCGAGTTGTACGATGTCTCTTCTAGTCGTACGATGCCTCCTGAAGACCTCTCTTGACGTCACTTACTCCTTCAATCACCAGGCAGTACAGGACTGATCTTTGTATGCGTTGTACATTAATTATTTCACTTTGTGCTCTTGATAGCTCGTACTTCCTTTCATTTTCCTCCACATGGTCATACACTGTGTAGTTTACATCAGCTCCCAATTTGTACAGTGTTCTGCCTTTCGAGACCTTGAGGTCGTACGGTCTTCATTAGTGCTTCTTCCTTATACGCATGCCTTTTGAGGCCATACTGTCATGATTTTCTTCTTTTCCAAGCCATACGGACCCTTACTTGATTGTTCTATTATTAATGTATTCTTCAGTAATTGCTTCCATATTATTTTATTTTCCATTTTATCATTTATTTATTTTATCTATATACTCTTTATTTATTTTTTTGTTTTTTTTTCCTTAGTTGTCCGTTAGTAGAGGAGTATTTCTCTCATGATATATTTTTAACTTCAACCCATTCATTGCTTTAGGTACTTCTTTCTCGTCTAGTGTCCATAGCTTTATTGCCCCATTCTCGCCCACTTCTCATATCTTGTAGGGTCCGACCCATTTAACTTTGAACTTTCTAAGTTTAATTTTGTTCTGCCCGTTATACTTCAACACTAACTGACCCGGTTGAAACTTATTTAATTTTAAGTGTTTATCATGCCACACTTTGCGCCTATTCTATGTCACCTATGTGGCCCATTGTGCCAATAATCACTTTTCCTTGAGTTTATTCAGATTATGCAATCTTTTCCACAGGCTTTCCATGTCGCCTAACTTATTCTCAATGGCAATTCTCAAAGTTGGTATCATAAATTATGTCGGTACCACTACCTCTTGCCCAAACATCAATTGGAACGATGTGTGTCCCATTGTCACTTTGTATGTCGTTCAGTATGCCCACAGTGCGGACGGTAATTTTTCTTCCCAGTCTTCACCTTCTACCGCACATGACTTGTAAATTACTGCTACTAAAATCTTATTCGTAGCCTTCGCCTATCTGTTCGCTCTTGGGTAGTACAAACTTGATAAGGAGTGATATATTTTGAATTATGTTGTTAATAGTTTGATGACATGATTGACAAAATGACCTCCATGGTCACTTGTTATTTGAAGTGGAATCCCATATCGGGTGATTATTTGTTCATATATGAATTTTGTCTCACTAACTACCGAGTTGTCTGGTAGGGCCTGTACCTCTACCCACTTTGCCATGTACTCTATGGCTATGACTATGTATCAACATCAATGTACTCAGCTTACTCTGAGGGGTCCCACAAAATCCAATCCCCATCACTCAAATAGTTCTTGTGCGTGTGAGGGGTTAAGTGGCATAAAATCTCTCTTCAATGGCTTTTCTGCCCTTTGACAAGTGTCACAACCGACGACCCATTCTCGTGCATCGTTATACATCGTTGGCCACCATAGTCCTGCTAGTAGTATCTTTCGTGTCATTGTATCAGGTCCCATATGTCCTCCCGTTGGACCCTCATGTGCTTCTTTCAATACTTTTGGTATTTCCTCTTCTAATACACACCGTTGTAGAATGTGATCATGCTCCATTTTGTATAGTAATACATTAATCAATTGAAATATACAATTTCTTAGTATCAGTTTTTGTCTTTCATTTTGTGACATCTCTCTTGGTGGTTGTCTAGTGGAGAGGTATTCCCTGATACTCTTGTACCATTCTAACAATACTGCAATCTGAAATAACTGCGCATCTAGAAAATCATCATTCACCCCTTTAGTCAACTCTCCTATTTTAATTCGCGATAGATGGTCTACACTGGCATGACTCTTCTCGGGCCATACTATGATTTTAAATGTGAATTCTTACAACAAAAGCAGCCACCTATTGATTCTTCCTTGAATGATAAGTTTATTTACAAGATAATGTAGAGCCTGATGGTCTACATAGAACACGAATAGTGTCACCAATAAGTAATTTCAGAACTTGTGTACTGCGTATACCATTCGTAAGGCCTTCCATTCTGTTGTGCTATAATTATTTTATGCTTTTGATAGTAGTCGGCTAGCAAAATACACTAGATGATCTAACCCATGGTTACCTGTCTACGCCAATGTTGCTCCTATTGTGTAGTTAGATGTATCTATGTGAACATGGAGTTCCTTACCCCAGTCTGGGTATGCCAGTATAGGTGTTGTGGCCAATTGTACCTTTAGGGCTTCAAATGACTCATCATGTTCTTTCTCCCATTTGAATGGTTCCCCTTTGCATATTAGTTTGTCCAGCAGGTATGATACCTTTGCAAAGTTCTTGATGAACCTTCAATAATACCCTATGTGTCCTAGAAAGGACTTTACTTATGTTACATTTGTAGATGGCTGCATTTTCATTATTGCTCTAACTTTGTATGGGTTTGTTCTCAGTCCTTCCTTATAGACTATATGTCCTAGTAATTTTCTCTGCGGAATCATTAATCTACACTTCTTTGGATCTAGAGCTAGTCTCGCTGATGCAGGAGCATCCTGGGTTGCCTTGTTATCCTACTCATTTTTGTTCATTCTACATGTTGATGTTGAGTTACTGTAGCTCTAATGGATGTCGAGTTACTATAGCTCTAGTTGGTGCCAAGTTACTATAGCACTTAGTTGGTGCTGAGTTACTGTAGCACTTAGTTGGTGTCGAGTTATTGTAGCAATATAGTGTTGATTGAATGTTCCTTCATGTGTCGAGTTACCCAGTGTATGTTGAGTGACTCTTCATGCGTGGAGGTACCTAGTATATGTTGATTTTTCCTACTTATGTCCAGTGTCAGCATTTGGACGTGATTCCTACGAGCCAACTTGCGGAATTTATTTTGATCGCGACATTTATGTTAAGATCTTTTCTTAGGATGTGTCCAGACTATTTTTGGGTCGGCCTTCTTCTTATGTAATGTTCTAGAATGATCTATAAGCCATTTTGGCAAGTATATATAGAGTGTTTAGACTTAGAGTTAAGGCAATTTTGAAGAGGATTGCAGAGCAAAACTGGAAAGTGCAAATTTGTTGTTGGATCTTTGAATGTGAATATATTTATATTTGGCCCTAACCCAAAAGGCCTTACAACTAGGCATGTATGAAGATATTTTGATGAATCAATAAAAGTATTTCACTCTTCTTCCTCCTTTGGTTGTTTTTTGTGTTTGCTTCTGTTGTGTTAACTCTTGCAGGGTGGTTTGGATAGCTGGGTGAGCCTTTGGGCCCTAGTTATTTCACCCCCTTCCCTGCATCAGGTGGTATCAGAGCTTGAGGTTCATCCTTGTGGAGATTGGATCATGTAGAACCCTGATTTGGATTTGGTTATAGGGTGGCAGATTTGTAGATTTGACCTATAACTTGCAGAGGGTTACGATCTTGCAGGAACCTAATTTGTAAAGATGGTTCATGGTAGAGGAAATATTGATAATGTCATATTGGATTAGTTAAGACAAATTGCAACTAGTTTAGATGCTGTGGAGACAACCCAAAGGAGAGGAGTACATTTTGATGATGTACGTGATGATGAAACAGCAGCACCAAACCATAATCCAGAACCTAAAGAAGATCAAGTTGATGAAAGATTGTTGCAAGTGTTGTCTAGGGCAAATTCAAAGCCTATTGTAGAAGTTGTTCCTTATGATGAAAAATTGGATACCAATGTTGTGTTGGGTTGGATCTCAAATATGGAGAAGTTCTTTGAGTATGAAAACACTCTTGATAATAGAAAGGTGAAGATTGCAGTCACTAGGTTGAAAGGTCACGCATCACTATAGTGGGAACATTTGCAAACTGATAGACAAAGGAGAGGAAAGGAGAAGATCATAATTTGGCCAAAGATGGTGAACAAGGTAAAGAACAAATTCCTTCCTGCGAATTACCAAGTTAGCTTGTTGAGAAAGATGCAAAATTTGAAACAAAAGAATATGACTGTGAAAGAGTATACCGAGGAATTCTATAGATTGGACAACATATTTGGACATGTGGATGATGACGTTGAGAAAATTGCAAGGTACATAAATGGATTGAGATCTGGAATTCAAGACAAAATAAGTTTTGTAAAATTGGAAAGTGTTGAAGAAGCATATCAATATGCCTTGCAAGCTAAGGAGATCATAGCAAAGAAGCATGAACAAAGACAAAGAGGTAGAGGTGGTAGATTCCAGAGATGGTAGATTCCAAAGAGGTAGAGGTAGATCTTATGGTGAAGGTGGCAGATCTGAAATTTTTGTGCAGGATAAAGGCAAATCTGAATGGAAGAATGATGACAAAGGCAAGATCGAATGGAAAAGTGATAATTCTTACCGAGGAGGTATTAATTCTTACCGAGGAAGAGGTAATTCTTATTCTAGAGGTGGATTTCATGGTAATTGTTTCAGATGTGGTAAAGAGGGACAGAGATCTTTTCAATGTAGATCTTCTGAAAGTAGGCAAGGTAACAGAAATGTTGTGATTCAAGGAGATGATGAAGGTTCACCAAGTGGACCTGAGGTTGGAGAAAATTTGATTGTGAGAAGAACCTTATGCAATAAGGGAAGTGATGAGGAACCTATTTTAAGGAGAAATCTTTTCAAGACAAGATAAAAGATGGCTAGAAAATGTTGCAAAGTGATCATTAACAGTGGAAGTTCTACAAATTTGGCATCAGAAGAGTTGGTTACAAAGTTACAATTGCAGAGGCTAAAGCATCATAAACCCTATCATGTTTCATAGATCAAAGATGAGCATAAGATATCGATAAGTGAGCAATGCCTTGTGAAGTTCAAGATTGTACATTACTTTGATGAAGTTTTGTGTGATATTATGCCTATGGATTGTTGTCACATTCTATTGGGTAGACCTTGGCAATATGATAGATATGTTATGCATGATGGAAGATTGAATCAATATACTCTTTGGGTGAATGGGAAGAAGCAAATATTGTTGCCTTTGATTGAAAGTTCAGATGAGGTTAGTTGCACTACCATAAAAGTTTGCATGGTTAATGAGAAACAATTTGAAAAGGAAGTGAAGAAGAATCAAGTGTATTTTTCCATAGTTCCTAAAGGACTGAGTGTTGGTAGCAATGACCGAGCAGCAGAAGCTAGTAATGACCAAGTGATAGCAGATAGTGATAGCCGAGTACCAGTAGAAATTACAGAATTGTTGAATGAGTATAAGGATATTGTTGCT
This sequence comes from Cupressus sempervirens, assembly GCA_028749045.1. NCBI lineage: Eukaryota > Viridiplantae > Streptophyta > Pinopsida > Cupressales > Cupressaceae > Cupressus > Cupressus sempervirens. The sequence goes on from CM053784.1 coordinate 624,242,822, forward strand.
GAGGATATTCCTGATGGTTTCCGCCGATGAGAAGTATAAGTCATTGTATGGATCTGATTCCTAGAGCTAGTTTGTTGAACAAAGCACAATATAGATTGACACCTATAGAGAATGAAGAACTTAATAGACAAGTGCATGAGTTGTTGCAGAAAGGTTTGATCAGAGAAAATTTGAGCCCATGCGTTGTACCTACTATATTAGCACCTAAAAAGAATGGAGAATGGAGAATGTACTGATTCCAGAGCTATTAACAAGATAACAATGAAATATAGATTTCATATGCCGAGGATGGATGACATAATGGATTGTTTGAGTGGGGCAAAATATTTTACCAAGATTGATTTGAAGAGTGGCTATCATCATATTAGAATCAAAGAAGGTGATGAATGGAAGGTTGCTTTCAAGACAAAAGATGGTTTGTATGAATGGTTGGTTATGCTTTTTGGTTTAACTAATACACCTAGTACTTTCATGAGGTTGATGAATGAAGTTCTGAAAAGATTTTTGTGTAATTGATTATTTATTTGGATGATATTTTGATATTCAGTAAGACTATGGAAGAACATCTTGAGCATATTAGACAAGTATTGCAGAGGTAGAAAGAGGAAAAGTTGTTGATTAATCTAAAAAAGTGTTCTTTTATGCAAGAGGAGATTGTGTATTTGGGATTTGTGATTTCAGCTGATGAATTGAAGATGGATCCAGAGAAGGTTAAAACTATTTTGGAATGGCCTACACCTAAGAATGTGGGTGGGGTAAGATCATTTCATAGTTTGGCTAATTTTTACAAGAAGCTTATAAAGAATTTCAGTTTTGTTTGTAATGTTATGGCTGAAACAATGAGGGGAGATAAAAAAGAATTCAAGTGGACAGATGGAGCTAATAAGAGTTTTGAGACTTTGAAACAAAAGGTTGTTGAATTACCTGTATTGGCTTTGTCTAATTTCAACAAAGTATTTCAAGTTGAATGTGATGCAAGTGGTAATGCAATAGGAGTTGTATTAAGTCAAGAAGGTAAACGTGTTGTTTTCTTTAGTGAAAAGTTGAATGATGCTAAAAGAAAATATTTTGTGTATGATCAAGAGTTTTATGCTATTATTCAAGCCTTGAAAAAGTGGAGACATTATTTAATTCCTAAGGAGTTTGTATTGTATACTGATTATAAAGCTTTACAATAATTGGGAAGTGAACATAAATTGAATCAGAGACATATGAAGTGGGTTGAGTACTTGCAGAGTTTCACACTTGTTATTAAGCATAAGAGTGGAGTTACTAATAGAGTTGTTGATGCATTGAGTAGAAGACGTTCTTTGTTGATTGAAATGAAGGTTGAAGTTCTTGATTTTGGTGAAATAAAAGAGTTGTATGATGTTGATCCTAATTTTTCTAAGGCGTGGAGAAAGTGCAGAGCACCAAATCTGACAGATCACATAAGCAAGTATGATGAGTATTTCATTCAAGAAGGTATGTTGTTCAAAGGCATTCAATTGTTTATTCCCAAAAGTTCTATGAGGTTGAATCTAATTAAGGAGAAGCATAGTGGTGTATTGGCTGGACATTTTGGAATTGATAAGACATGGAGTTTGCTGAAAAAGAAGTATTATTGGCCACAAATGTATAAGGATGTTTAGAAATTTGAAAAGAGTTGTGGAGTTTGTCAAATTGCAAAACGATTGAGTCAAAATATTGGTTTGTATACAACTATTATTGTTCCTGAGAAACCTTGAAGTGACATCAGTATGGATTTTGTTCTTGGATTACCTAAGATAGCGAAAGGGTATGATTCTATATTTGTTGTAGTGGACAGATTTTCAAAGATGACTCATTTCATACCATGTAAGAAGACATCGGATGCTAAGCATGTTGCTGAACTTTTCTTTAAAGAGATTGAGATTGCATGGATTACCAAGAAGCATTATTTCTGACAGAGACAATAAGTTTGTTGGTTATTTTTGGAAGACTTTGTAGAAGAAGATTGGTACTCAATTGAAGTTTAGTTCTACATTCCATCCAAAAATAGATAGACAAACAGAGGTTGTGAATAGAAGCTTACGTAATTTACTAAGATGTTTAGTTGGGAATAAGCCAAGTAATTGGGAGATGGTATTGGCACAAGCTGAGTTTGCCTATAACAATTCTGTGAATAGAAGCACAGGGAAAACACCTTTTGAGATTGTTATTGGAATGCAACCTAGAGGTATGTCAAATTTGAGAGATGTTGCTAGTGAAGAAAAGAGAAGCGTTGCAGGAGAAGAATTTGCTGATTTTATAGAGTCTTTACATAAGGAAGTGAAGTTGAGGTTGGAACAAAGTAATCAGAAGTATAAGGAGAATGATGATCAGTCTAGAAGACACCATGATTTTCAAGTTGGTGATGAGGTGATGGTTCATCTGAAAAAAGGAAGATTTTTAGTTAGAACATATAGTAAGCTGAAGATGAAGAAATTTGGACCTTGTAAGATCTTGAAGAAATTTGACAGTGGTAATGCTTATGAAGTTGAGTTACTTGATGATATGGATATATCTCATATATTCAATATCGTTAATTTGTATAAGTATCATAAGTCAAATGATGAAGTTGTTGTATCAAAAGATTATTCTAAGAAGCAAATTGAAGAAGATGAACAAATATTGGATCAGAGAGTTGGCAAGAGCACAAGAGGAAAATATTACTATAAATATTTGGTGAAATGGAAGAACAGGCCTATTGAAGATGCTTCATGGATTTCTCAATCTGAGTTGGATACAACTCAGATTGTGACATCTCAATGATTCAGGAGAATCATTTCTTCAACCCCGGTTGTCTGATGCAATAGCATCCTGGGTTTCCTTGTTATCTTGCTCATTTTTGTTCATTTTGCATGTTGATGCCGAGTTACTATAGCTCTAATCAATGTCGAGTTACTGTAGCTCTAGTTGGTGTCGAGTTACTATAGCACTTGGTGCTGAGTTACCGTAACACTTAATTGGTGTCGAGTTACTATAGCAATCTAGTATTGAATGAGTGTTCCTTCACGTGCCGAGTTACCCAGTGTACGCTGAGTGACTCTTCATGTGTCGAGTTACCTAGTGTATGCCAAACTTTCCTGCTTATGTCGAGTGTCAACATTTGGACGTGATTTTTGTGAGCCAACTTGTAGGATTTATTTTGATCGTGACATTTATGTTAAGATCTTTTCTTGAGATTTGTCTAGACCATTGTTGGGTTGGCCTTCTTCTTATGTAATGTTCTAGAATGATCTGTAAGTTGTTTTGGCAAGTATATATAGAGTGTTTAGGCTTAGAGTTAAGGCAGTTTTGAAGAGGATTGCAAAGCAGAATTGGAAAGTGTGAATTTGTTGTCGGATCTTTGAATGTGAATGTATTTGTATCTGGTCGTAACCCAAAAGCCCTTACAGTTGGGCATGTATGAAGTTATTTAGATGAGTCAATAAAAGTATTTCACTCTTCTTCCTCTTTTGGTTGTTGTTCTTTGTGTTTGCTTCCGTTGTGTTAACTCTTGCAGGGTGGTTTGGATAGTTGGGTGAGCCTTCGGGCCCTAGTTATTTCATCATTTCCCTGCATCAGTCACCCTTCGGCATCTCTCCATACATTCTCCCAACGTCGTCAAATGCTTGTCTTCAATGTTGAATACTGACCAGTCATCCAAGAATGCTTTGAAGTTTCCGACAGACATCTTGTTGAATATGTGTAATATGATTCTTTAGAATGTGGCCAATGCATTACACAGCCCAAACAGCGTCCAATTGTATGTGTATACCCCATCTTCTACTACGAACGTTGTTTTGAGTTTGTCCTCTTCTGTTATGCAAATTTGATTATATCCTGAGAACCAATCCATAAATGAATAGATCTCGTGTCCAGCAACGTCCCCCAATATACTATATGTGAATGGTATCGGAAAGGGGTCCTTGATTGTTATTGCATTGAGACATCTGAAGTCAATGCATATCCTAATTTGAGTGGTCTCCTTTTTCAAGGATATCACTATGGGCGACACCCATTCACTTGTCTGGACCTTAAAAATAATACCAGCCTCTAGCATCTGGTTAATTTCGTCTATAACCTGTGTCGCATAATTTTTATTCATCCTGTAGGGTCGCTTTCGTACAGGTAGTGCACCTTCTACCAGCGGAATGCAGTGAACGCACAACTCCGGTGGAACTCCTTTCAGATCTTTGTATGTCCATGCAAATACATCTTTGTATTCTAAAAATATTTTAAATGCAGCTACTTTAAATACTAGATTCCAGTTATCTCCCACCAGTATGTTTTTTGGTTCGGTATCATTTCCCAAATTCATGGTTTGGACTGTGGCCTCTTCGTATTTTATTGGTTTTTCCTTACTGAATACATGTGCAGGTATTTCCTCCAGCTATGCATTTCCTTCTTTTACTTCCCTAAATTCTTTTGAAAATCTATCTTCGTTGCATTCTTCCTCTATCGTTAGTATGTTGCAGCTTTGAAAGAGTTCATAATCCTCCATCTACCAATGAAATAGTCCTTTCATCGAATCTAGATCATTGTCTTTCGATCCACCTTCCAACTATAGGACTTCTTCCTCATCCGGTTCCATCTGCTTCTTCCCTTCATCCTCTCCTTCTGAATTGAACGATCTAGCTTCTTCTCCCACCATTTGTGTGTGTAAATCAATAATGAATCTTTGTCCTCTACTCTCCATTGATAGTGTATTCTTTTTCCAGTTGTGTTTGACCTTTGCTTGCATGAGCCATCCTCATCCCAGAATGGCATCATATCCCCTTCTTTTTAGCGGTATGACTACAAAGTCGAGCAAAAACGGTTTTGTTCCAATAGTCACTGGTTGTGCCATCAGGGTCCCTAGAGGCTTAATGTCATGTTGGTCTATAGTTAGCAATTGGAACGTGGGTGGCCAGAACATCGGTTGTCCCAACTTTTTCTAGGTATCTTCTAGTAGGACATTTACCCCCGAACCTCTGTCCACAATTGTGTCTGAGAGGATCGTTCCCAATATACCCATTTCTATGACCGTAGGATGCCTTCTTGATGTGAGGGCTAGCAACATTGGGTCTGTTGCACTTGTTCCGCTTTCCTTCTCCTTCTTGGGTTCTTCTAGTAGTTTAGCAGCCAGAGTCATGTTTGTGAATGTCATTCATAGTTGGGGCGGTGTGAGGATCAGATCATTTAATTTTACTGGCACTTCAGTTTGTAATATCCACCTTATGATGTTCTGTTCTACACAGTTTCTCATTGAGGTACCAGTAGTATCCCCCTTCTCCGTTTGTGATTTCTCCGACTGCATCCCTTTCTCAATTTCTACCCGTGCTTCTTCCAATCTCTTCTTTTCTTTCGTCGGGTCTGGGTACAGCTTTGTCTATTTACGCGTGATTGCCAGGACTTCCTCTCCATTCGTTCTTGCTCTGATGCTAATCAAATTCACTCCTGATTTTGATTTCGGGCACTTGGCGTCTTCATGGTCTACGAGACCACACCATCTGCATAACAACTTTGGTGTGTTCGTCATTGTACAATTTCATGCAAAGTGGCCCCATAAGTTGCATGCCCGACACTAAACCATCGGTCGGCCATTCGCATCATACTAAATCTGACTACGGCCTTTGTTATTATTGTTGTTGTTAGTGTTGTTTTTTTGTCCCCTTCTGTTGTTTCTATACCCACCCGAGGTGGCACTGTCATTGTTTGTGTTTCTGTTTCCTCCCGACATAGATGCTTCCTGTGTCAGAAGCACTTGTTGATGCCCTCTTGTTTGCATATTGAACGAGCATTCCTTTGTGGAATGTCCCTCGATTTGGCATATATCACAGAACTAATTCTTTGGACAAGATCCCTTAGTGTGACCTTTCGTCTTGCATTATGTGCACCATACCTCGTTTTCTTTGGTCTGGCTATTCCCTTTTTGCATATTCTTAAATTCTTTCATCATCCTGATCATATCCTTCTAGAGGGCTTAGACCTTCTTACTGCCCTTTTCATCACCACTGCTATCTTCAGAAGAGGATTCATTCGAGTCGGATGATCTGTTTTTCTTCTTTTTTTGTTTTATGTTCACTCTCTAAGTCCATCGCTCGATTGTATGCTTCAGTGTATGACGATGGCAGTATAATCTTCATTTTCCTTTTTAATTCTAAGCGTAATCCTTATATGAACTATCTCTTTTTCATCTTGTTTATTGGCTTACTTTCCATTTTATTTACTAATTCTTTCAACTTTCTAGCATATACACAGATTGTTTCATTTTTTCCTTGTTTCCTAGCATATATTTCTACTACTATCTCATTGTCATCTCATAGCAGTTGAAACTCTGTAATAAATTCCTTCTTTATGTTTTCCCATGTGGTTAGCTTTGTTGGATCGGTGTCCAAAAACCAATCAATTACTACACCTCGCAAGGTAGCTGGAAATAGCCTTGCCCATTCGTTCTGGTTGTTTTCTCCATTCGTTGTCCAAATCGTCTCGCTAGTTTTGCAGTGTCTAATTGGGTCAGTCATGCCATCCCCGTCGAACTTTGGTAACTTTTCCTTTGGACCGACCATCGATACCCTCTCTTTCTTTTGTTGTGCACTGTTGTTGGTACCCGCATTGTTCTGTATTTCCATATCGCTCTAAACACCCGTGTTACGGACACCTACATTCTCAAGTGGCATGAAGGCTTCCTCAAGGACTTGGTTGTTTCGACCAAACTATATTTGCTCGTCAAGTGTATCACAGACAAAGAGTTCACCCCACGCTCAAGTTCCTTCAACACTTTGAGTCGCGTTGGTCCTTTCCCTTTTGTCTAGATTCCCCCTCGGTGTATACTAGTTTGCCAATTCTTCCTTTGTTCCTTCGATCACCCTTTGCCTTTCTCGGGCTTCTTCTATCAACCTTTCCCTCGATCAACTACACTCCGTTCGTCAGTGCTCTCGTGGTACCGTGGTCACCTCCTGTGCCACCACTGTCGTACCCTTCGGCGAGTTGTTGGAGTCTGTGCCTTTGATCGCTTTGTTGTGTGCGGTTTAATACTTCCCCTGCCAACCTTATGCTGTCATCTTCTGGATTCTTATTTCTATCTTTATTCAATGTGTTCGGCATTCATAGCACCCAGTCCTTAAAGGCAACGATGCCAAATGTTTATCGTACAAGGTAAATGGTTTATTAATGCATTCAGACAATAGACGAGAACATGTAACACATAAGTATTCCTTTTATTATTTGCATGTATACAAAAGATACTACAATATTCGATATGATTGATTACAATGACAATGCTTCTAAGTCCATTCCGGATGGTGTACATATACCTTCCCGAAGGGGTGACTCAACTGTCACGCACCCGTTCGGATACTATTCTACCCGTTGGCTACAATATAAAATTCACCGACAACAAAATTTGCCATGAGCTCTATGTTGCTGAATTAACTCAAGAATACCTTGAGCAGTTACAGATCATCCAGCGACGATAATATTCTCTAAAGCATCAAATGTAGTGCTTGAGCCAGCATTCCAAGTGGGAACAAGAAAGTAGTGTAACTCGGAGACTCGCACCCCCCTTCCAAACCTTGAAATACTCGTCCCTGAGACGTCCCCGCACCAGGTACTTGAGTACCCAAGCACCCCCACCTCCGCCATTCTGCAACCATGCCGCCACTGGGATGTGTATTTGAATTTCTATTTAATTTTTTATTTTTGAATGTTACTATTGGGTATGTAATACGTTAATATGTTGAATGTCAATGGTTCTAATTCATGTTGCAATTTTGCTATGTTCAAGTATTTTAATTTGGTATGTTCTAGTGAACTACTAAAACATCATTTCATAGCTAGCATTTCAAGTTCTATATTTATACTATACAATACCCCTTTATGGCCTATCCTCCCCTTGCCGCCGTCCCCCATTGTCCCGAAAATGAGGCCCATTTTCCCCACATTCTGGAAACTCGCCCCAGCGCCCTGCCATCCTGAAGTACCCCCGTACTGATGTAACACTGCAAGAAATTATACTTAGCCTACCTAAAAACTCGATAGAAGCATGCTGGCTGCCCTGCATTTCTATTTTTTCCACTAAAAATGAACAAAATATTGAATAATTTATAGAACATGTGAATCTCCTAAAACAGAAGTTTTAATAAATACAAAGTATAAAAATTTATGGGCATCTTAAATGCTGTCATATTCGAAGTACTCAGACCTTGTCCTCAAGAAAATCTCCCAAAAGGAAATGGAGAACGAATTGCTAGAGCGTTGATTCATCACAGCAAAGCTTGCTTTTGACTTCCAAAAATAGATTGTAAGCTAATTATGAAAATCAATTACTGAAATTATCATTACAGAAAAATCTATTGACAAAAGTTCTTTAAAAATGAATATATATAATTGAAAAACAGTTTTAACTGGAAAAAAATCAGAGAAACACTCATTACTCTCAAGTTCCTTCCCTGAAATTTTTTATTTCTCCACTCCTGAAAAATCAGAGAAATGTTGTTGTTTTACTTTATTCTGTAGTAATTTTCTCCATGTAGATGCTTGTATGAGGACCTTTCCCTAAATATATTTTTCTACGAGTGTTTGTTGAAAGGTCTTTGACAATAGAGTGTCCATGAAAGCTCTCATCAACAGTGTGGTTAGGCAAAAATTGTGGTTATTTTGTCAGAGATCAAACAATGATCAGCACTGGAACTTGATCAGTAATCACAAAAAATGTGAAATACCGAAACCGGCATAGAATGTAGGTGCCAGATAAGCTTTAAATTACAGTGCGATCCAGATTTGCACTAATTCAAATAAAATGAAATGCAGGCTTGAGGCTACAAGGATTAGATACCTTGCCTCTTACAACATGTGTTGCTTCCAGACTTCAACACCAACTAATCAGGTATACTTACATTATATATATCAATGTGGGAAAATGTTTCCGTATTTGAAACGTTTCCAATGTTTGTCATCCCTTCATCCCTTGCAATAATTTCATGGGAAACAGTAATTAGAGACAAATTGTTAAAGCAGGATTGTAGTCATCGCATTAGTAAGACCAAATACAATTGCAAACCTTTCACTGTGATCACGGACAATGTGTTCTTATTCTTTCTCTCCAGATCATACAACTCGGAGTTTGTGCACGATATGTGACCTGTCCCCTCCATCTTGCCGAACAATTTTTCTAGTTTGACACAAAATCTCGTAAATGTAACCCTTCTCCTTTGAAGAATGTATATACCTTGTTACTTATATCGATCCAGCTGCATGCTGGTATTTTCTTGATCCTCCTATCTCTCATCATTCTTCGGACTTTGCTCACATCGTCCCATCTTCCAGCCATTGCATATATGTTTGACAGTGCAACATAATGTGAAGAATTTTCTGGGTCCAATTCAAAAAGATATTTTGCAGCGTATTCTCCGAGTTCTATGTTACAATGCACCCTACAAGCGCCAAGTAAGCAACCCCACACGACAGCATCAGGTTTTATTGGCATGTTTTTAATAAAATCCCCAGCCTCATCCAAAAGCCCAGCTCGACCAAAGAGGTCAACCATGCAGCAATAGTGCTCCACGGAAGGTCTGATATGATAATCTTGGGTTATGCTGACGAAGTACTTCCTCCCTTCATCAACTAGACCTGCATGACAGCATGCACACAAAACACCAACAAAGGTGATATGATCTGGCTTCATGCCAAAATGTTGCATTTGGTCAAAAAGTTGGAGGGCCTCGTTTCCATAGCCATGTGTTGCGTATCCCATAATTATTGCAGTCCATGAGACGATATCTTGTCTAGGCATTTTGTTGAATAGTTTGTGTGCATCCCAAACACAGCCACATTTAGCATACATGTCTATAAGAGCATTAGTCACTGCAATATTAAGATGCAATCCCCTTCTGATAATGTCTTCATGTACCTCCTTCCCTTGATGAAGCGCTCCTAAATTGGCACAAGCTGGGAGAAGACTAGTAAAGGTTTCCAAGTTTGGCTTCAAACCCGTCCCCTGCATTTGTATAAACATTTCCAGAGCTTTGTCAAAACAGCCGTTCTGAGCATATCCTGAGATCATCACAGTCCACGAGACCAAGTCCTTTTCAGGCATTTTCTGAAACAACTTTTCTGCATCACTAAGAAGTCGATTTTGTGCAAATCCAGAAATCACAGCATTCCATGATACCAAATTTCTTTCAGTCATCTGTTGAAAAAGCTTCCATGCTTCATCAGCCTGCCCATTCTGCGCATAACCTGCAATCATCGCGTTCCAGGAAACCACATTTCTTATTGGCATATCATCAAATACCTTACGAGCATCGTCAACACTTTTACATTTTGCGTACATGTCTACGAGTGAGCTCCCAACAAAGACGTTAGACTGAACTCCACTTCTGATTACTATACCCTGGACCTCCTTTCCCTTAATTAGAGAGGCTAAGCTAGCGCATGCCTGGAGAACACTGGCAAAAGTCACCGCATTTGGCTTTATACCTGCCTGACACATTTCTCCAAACAGTTTCACAGACTCGTCAAAACATCCATTCTGCGCATAGCCAGATATAATCGCATTCCAGGACACCTCATTTCGGTTCGGCATACTCTGAAATAGTTTATAAGCCTCTTCAACATACCCATTATGGCAATAACCTGCTATCAAACTATTCCACGAAGCCTCATTTCGGTTATCCATTTTGTCAAACACATCCCGTGCATGATCTATGCTCCTACATTTAGCATACATGTCTATCAGAGAATTCCCAACAAAAGCATCACTCTGAAACCCACTTCTAACTATCTCTTCATGAATGTCCTTACCCCGTTCCAGAGATCCTAATTTAGAACAGGCCGGCAGAATGCTCGCAAACGTGATCTCGTTAGGCTTCAATCCTAACCTCTGCATTCTGTAGAACAACTCCAAGGCCTCTTCTCCATTCCCTAATCTAGCATAACCACCAATGATTGCAGTCCAAGAGACTAAATTCCGTTCAGGTCTTTCATCAAACACATGGCGTGCGTCTGGTAAAGAACCCAACTTAACATACACTGTCACCATTTTAGTACCTAGGAAGCTATCTTCAATAAACCCAGTAAAAATCAAATGGGCATGGAGTAATTTAACCTTTGTAACCGATTTAAAAATGAGAGATGCCTGTAAGAGAGAAGCATATGTAGAAGAATCAAGTTGAACGCCTTTCTTGTCCATAACACTGTGCAAAATCTCTAGTGCCTTTGTCAATTGCCCCTGCTTACACAGTATTTTAACACTCTCACAGATGTTATCATCGGATATCAGTTTGTGTTTGAGCTGTTGAGGGCTGGTTTGAACAGAACTCGTGGCGCTGCTCACTGCAGTTTTAAAGAGTGTTACAGGAGAGGAGTTTACAATGTCACGGCATCTGTATCTTTGGATAAACATGTAATAATTTTGGCATTGTCTTCTTTTAAAACAATGGAAGACCATAGCAACGATTTGCCTGTATAAATAAATTTGATAAAAGAGCTACATGGTTATCCGTGTAAAATCACGCAGTGCGTTGTATTTATCAAGGAATTTAAAGATAGCTGAACGTTTCAATCGTCTGTGAAGGTAATGGTTTTAGTAAATTTTCATTAAACACCATTCATCCCCTGCATCGATTGAATCATTTCCGGTGGGAGGAAATCAGATGGTTTATGCGGGATACATCGGCAGTGGTATCATAAGGCGGGTTTCCTGATATTTGAAAAAGTTGCAGGATTTTTCAAGTGCTTAATTAATAGCAGTTTTGTAAATTATAATAATAATAATAGAGCAAAGCAAAGGATGTCAAAATAAGATCTATAAAAGTAGTAGAATGGTAGCTCACTCAGGCCATGTCTATGCAGCTGATAGGATGCATCTGACATGATAGATATTTTTGGAATTATTAATTTATTTAATAAAAATTATAGAACATGTATTTGTTGTTTTCAATTTAATTTAAATATAAAGTATTGATCAAATCAAGTGTATTGTATTGGTTCTTCTTTCATTAAGACATACATTTGTAACAATAATTTAAAAAGTATGTTTTAAAGAATTTACAATTATATGGTTTTGAAGATTCAAGTCTAATAATACGACTTATTTTCACATTAAATCATGGGCAAGGATGGAATGAATATATTTAAAGAAAGCATTCTATTGATAGAATAGACCTATTTAAAGATAAGATTTCATTTTCTTTTAATCTATGCATTGTTCAAAATATATGTTTGAGACTTCCATTTTGATGATAAAATACAGATTTATCTAGTCGAGTTCTGGCACATTTTAATCTATCAACTAAGAAAACTAAAACTGTGCTTTGGAAAAATGATTGAGAATACACAACATAAACATATACAACCAAACAAACAAGATGTTAAAATCAAAGTCCAATTTATAATTCTTTAAGAGAACAGAAATAATTATAACACATTGAGTCAATATGTTGTAATGTAAACGGACACACACACACGTGTGTGTGTGTGTGTACATATATATAGATATGTATAAATATGTACATACTTGTGTGTGTGTACATGTATATAGATATGTGTACATATATACATATACATACATACATGTATATGCATATCTATATAGATATATACATATACATATATATAGATATGTGAGATGTGTGTGTGTACATATATATAGATATGTATACATATGTACATATATACATACATATATATGTGTACATATATACATACATACATGTATATGCATATCTATATAGATATATACATATACATATATATAGATATGTGTACATATAATATGTGTGTGTTTGTGTGTGTAACTCCTACATAATGTTAATGATATACTTTTGTCAAAGTATAAAACATTTCACTATCTACCAAATCAAATATTCTTAGTGGTTAACCTTTGCATACACAAAAATGTGTTATTGCTAGTGTAATCTCTCCTATGCATATGGCTGAGGAGACAATGTTATTGTTTTTTTTGTTTTTCATCATGTGTCCATGTACATTTTTTTATATATCCCTTAATGGAGACAATGTTTTCCTTAAAGACTAATCCTCCTTCTCTAAATTGCTTTGGATGCAATACTTTCCTTGAGGGTTGATCCCTTTATTTTGATGGTTGACTGACATAACACAACTTTCTAAACTATTAATGTCATATTTTGCAGCAAAAAAATATCTTTCCATGATCCATAGTAAGGAAATACCTTACTAGGATAGTGGTAATCTCTCTCTCTCTCTCTCTCTCTCACACACACACACACACATTGGTTTATTAATTTTGGATTGGAGGCTTGATGTTTAATTGTGTTGTTAACTTTAATAAGATCATTCTTATGCATTGATCTACTTTATCATGAGCACAAGTTTTCTTCATACTCCTGCTAAATGTAGTGTCCTAAAAAGTTCACACCTGTAATTGGATGTTCAATTAGAGTCATTTGGTGATTTCATGATTCGATGTCCATTATGCTTAATCTTGGCAACTTGACTCCTCTTATCATGTATTATTCCATCACTTCCACTATCTACCAAATCAAATATTCTTAGCGATTAACCTTTGCATACACAAAAATGTGTTATTGCTAGTGTAATCTCTCTTATGCATATGGATGAGGAGACAATGTTATTTTTTTTTTTTTTTTTTCATCATCATGTCCATGTACATTGTTCAATATATCCCTTAATAGAGACAATGTTTTCCTTAAAGACTAATCCTCCTTCTCTAGATTGCTTTGGATGCAATACTTTCCTTGAGGGTTGATCCCTTTATTTTGATGAGTTGACTAATATAACACAACTTTCTAAACTATTAATCTCATATTTTGCAACAAAAAAGAATCTTTCCATGATCTATAGTAAGGAAATACCTTACTAGGATAGTGGTACTCTCTCTCTCTCTCTCTCTCTCTCTCTCTCTCTCTCTCTCTCTCTCTCTCTCTCTCTCTCTCTCTCTCTCTCTCTCTCTCTCTCTCTCTCTCACACACACACACACACACACACACACACACACATTGGTTTATTAATTTTGGATTGGTGGCTTGATGTTTAGTTGTGTTGTTAACTTTAATAAGATCGTTCTTATGCATTGATCTACTTTATCATGAGCACAAGTTTTCTTCATACTCCTGCTAAAATGGAAGCTAAATGTAGTGTCCTAAAAAGTTCACACTTGTAATTGGATGTTCTATTAGAATCATTTGGTGATTTCATGATTCGATGTCCATTATGCTTAATCTTGGCAACTTGACTCCTCTTATCATGTATCATTCCATCACTTTGAGACCAATTTTGTAGTTTGGTTGATTTTCCAAGGTATAAAATGTTCCAAAAATATATATGTAGACTTTTTGGCCCTATTTGGCCTAGAGCCCTTTGTCAAGTATTAATGGGAATATATATCCCATGGGTGACATAACATATTTTTGGATCCCAAAATGATGGATGAAGTATATAAACACCCTATATCTCTTCATTTTAGCATCTACCATTATACAATCTTGTTTGCAAGAAGGCATTCAAGCAATCAAGAGACATTGAGTAATTGGATTCAAGATATAAAGGCAAACATTCATGGTCTAGTTTCTCCAATCCACTTGAAGTAAATTTCAAGGCAATATTCTAGATCAAAGAAAAATTCTCTCCCATGATGGACAAGTAGAGGAGTTTGCATTCAAGTAAAATGATCCTTCCTCATATTTCATCTCTCATTTATGACAAGTGATTATCGAGCCTATCTACATTAAAGATTTAGGAAACCCCATTTTACCCAACATTCTCCCATGTTTTTGTGTACAGGAACAGGCTACAAATTTGTCAAAACTTTTCAAGGAAGATTATGTTGTTGGACATAATTGATGTTGATAAATGATAAAGAAAGATTGTTGTCCATATGAGTAAATTAGATGAGGAACAAGGTCAAAACTGAGCTATGAGTTGTATGTAAAAGAGTTACATTAGTTGTTATATTGTCATTGATGTTAGGCCTAATAGAATGAAGCAAATGAATTAATACAGTCAATCAGGAAAGACATATTACTAATTCATGTAAGTTGCAATCATATGAAGGATGTGGTGCTGAATAGGGAAGTGGAAGATAAAGTTAGAAGATCGAATGAATAAATGATGTTGAGTATGTGATATTAATTGGGCAATTGATGAATTGGTCTATGGCAAGATGATAATGATTTGATTATTGTACATGATCTATTGGAGAGTTAATATGATGTACAAGCAAGCTTTTTTATCGATAAAGTAAGGAATGAAGTTGTCAAGAGAGAAGAAAATGAAACACTAAGTTGCACTGAGTTAGATATTGTGATTGCTAAATTATGAAGAAATCAAAAGCTTATGTAAGTCAGTGTCAACCGAGCAAGAAGAGTAGTGACTAAGCATAGTATTAATTGAGTGATGTGGTGTTTGGCGAAGCTTGAACATAGGTTGATAAAATATGAACAATTTATGGAAGATTGAATAAAGGCTTACATTGAGAAAAGATTTGAACTATTCTAGAAGATTCTAAGAAAAAGACAAAGTTAGTTAGCAAGATCAAAGATTGGAATAAATAAGACAAGGTCAGATGATTAAGATTTGAAGTGTGTTTAGTGATACAAGGTGAGACTAAATTTTTTTCCTAAGTCTCTAAATTCAATGTATATGAGATGGAAAGATTGATTGAAAATTTTGATTAAGCGAAAAAAAATTGTGGAGGAGATGAAGTAGCAATAAAATGTATATAAAAGGAAGAAATGAGAAGGTAAATGTTGACGGTATATTTGCTAGTCAAGTTGATGCAAAGATGTTGAAGGAGATCATGCCGAGCAGATTTGTAGTGTGAAGTGAAGAGTATGAAAGATGTTGATGTGATGGCCAGTTAGTAAGGCAATATATTGGCAGAATGGAGATCTAATCAAGAAAAGGTGGTTTCTATTTCAAATAGATCATAGCATTGTTACCCTCTAACCATTGTAGTAGAAAATCTCTTAACCAAGTGGGCTTAACAATCTTTACTTGAAAATCCATTTGTATGGTGACATTCCATTGAATGTTGTTAAGTCCTTTAGATAGGCCACTAGATGATCCTTGGTGAAAATCCCCTAATAGGGTCACACCTAATAGTTTTCTTATAACCTTTAACAAGGTTGGCTCTTAACCGAGCTCACTTCATAAGAGTAAAATTATTTTCGGTTGACTAGGCCCAAGTGGTTTTTACCCTAATCAGGTTTTCGCATTAAAAATACTCGTGTCACTGTATGCATTAATGTTTTGGATGTTATTTCATGTTTACCATTGAATTTTTTTATAATTATTGTAAGTCAATTAATGAACCCGATACTCAATAGGAAGGTTAAATGTGTTTACCACTTTGCAATTGATGAAGTCAATGTGTTTTCCAAGTTGATTTATTGATAAGTTAAAGTTGTTATGAGTTTGGTGAATTGTTTTAAAGGGTTTGTGGATAATTGAGGATAATTGATTCACCCCTTGCCCCTTCCTCTCAATTATCTAGCAACTGGTATCAGAGCATTAGTGCTTGGAGGAATAAGTTTGAAATACTTGAGCTAAAGATCTGAAGAGGTATAAGAGAGGGGTACTAAAGTTGAACAAGGAGAATTTTCCAATATGGAAAAATAGGATGAGATTATAGCTATTTGGGATTAGAGATTCTACATTTTATTACCTAGATAATCAATATTAACCTCCACCCCCTAGACCTATAATAGTTGTGTAGATGAGAGAAAACAAGAATACAACTCCCCGATGATAGAGATTTCTTCTTCCCTAAATGATTTTGAATTTGATGATATTAAAGATTGTGTTACTGCAAAGGAGATGGGGATAAACTTATAGGAGTGTGTGGAGGAGATCAAAATGTGTCGAGAGAAAAAGGCTAAAAGTTTAAAAGTCCAATTTTGATAACATGAGAAGGCAAGAAGGTGAAAGTATTGTTCAGTATAGTAACCAAATCAAAGAAGTGGTAAATGTTATCAAAGGATCTTGAGGGATTATAAGTGAATAAATTGTGGTAAGCAAAGGTCTTAGGACTTTTTTATCTATCTAAGCTTATTAGAGTTTATTTTATTCAAGTTGTTGAGATCTATACCTAATAATGTTATCATACTTGATGGTTTAGTCGGTAGATTGACTGCATTTGAGTTGAATAACTTTGATAACTATTTACCTAAGATTGAAACTACTTTCAAGTCATCCCTAACCATTGGCAATTCAAGGAAAGAGAAAAGATCACATTGTGAACAAGATGAAAGTGATTATGAATTAGAGAATAAAGATGTAGAGGAGCTTAAGGCACTACTGGCAAGAAGATTATTGAGAGGAAAAGGAAAGTATAAAGGTAAACTACCTTCGATATATTTTAAATGTAAAAAAGTTGGTCATATTGCAACTTGAGGTCCTGATAGGAACATAAATGAAAGGAATGACAAAATAGAGAATACACATTTAAAAAATAGAGACTTCAAGGACAAAGAAAAACTGTTGATCAAGATGATATAGAGGAAGTTGTATATGTTGTAATGAAAGATGAATCTGAAGACAATGAAAGGTATGAAGATGAAAATGTTCATATTTCATACATTAGTAAGAATAAAACATGCATTATTGATTGTGATTGTTCACATCATATGACTAGTGATATTGATAAGTTTGATAAAACTGAACATTATGATGGTAGAACTGTTAAACTTGGAAATGATGCACCATGTCCTATGAAAGGAAAAGGTTTTGTTGTCTTGAATAAGAGGATTGGATGTGAAAATGCTTATTAGGTGCAAGTACTAAAATATAATCAATTGAGTGTGGCTCATTTGAATAACTTGGGTCACCAACTGGAATTTCAAAACTAAAAAGTAAAAATCTATGATGATGTTGGAAATTTGATTGGCACTGGAGGATATATAAGAGGTAACTTATTCCATTTAGATTCTATTGAAGATTCATGTTTGATTGAAAGGATTTAAGATATTTGGCTTTGGCATAAGAGGTTTTGTCATGTGAAATTTGACAACATAATCAACGTTAGATGTAGAAAGAAGAGAGTGAGAGGTATATTGAGCTTAAATAAACTTGATAAAGTGATATGTAAGTAATGTCAGATTGGTAAATTGACTAAGTCAAGTTTAAAGAGAAGGTAATATTCTTCTAATGATGTATTTGAATAGCTTCATGTTGATCTTTGTGGTCCTATGAAAGTGCAAAGTTATTATGGTCATATATGTTTCATACTATTTGTTGATGATAATTCAAGAGCGATGTATGTAATGTTTCTAAAATAAAATGTTCAAATGGTGTAAGGCAAGAGTTAAGAAAGAAACAAGTAATTCATTGAAATGTTTAATATCTAATAGAGGAGGAGAATTCATGTCTAATGAGTTTATTGTGTTTTGCAATGAGAATGGAATAAAGATGCAACTTTTTGCACTAGAGGACTCCATAACAAAATGGAATAGTTGAAAGAAGGAACAAATCTATTGTTGAATGTACTAGAACATTATTGATTGAGAAGGAGGTTACACAAATAGACTAGGGAGAAGTTATCAATATTGTTGTATATACATTAAACTAAGTACAATTAAAGAAAAGTACAAATAAGACACCCTATGAACTCTGGTATGAGCATACACCAAATGTTAGTTATTTAAAAATATTTGGAAGTAGATGTTATATTCCTGAAAGATGCTAGGAATGGAAAGTTTGATTCAAAAAGTGACGAAGGCATATTTCTAGGCTATTCCACTAAAATCTAAAATCATATAAATATTTGAACAAAGTTACTAACAAAATGGTGGAAAGTGCAAATATGAGAAATGATGAAATTGCGGATAAGAATGATGAAGAAAGCAAAAAGTAACCAGAAGATTATCAAAGATTTGTATATGTACATGAAAGTTCACCGAGTATCCTACCCAAGTAATAGTCAAGAGACACCAAGCGGAAACATACAATACCTAAGCAACTACAAGTTACAACTGAGCAACCAATTAATCCCCCACCGAGTGAAGAAAATGTGGGAGAAAAAAGAACTAAACATGTATTACCAAAATATGTCAGAAGGAACCATTTACTAAACTTGATTATTGGAGACAAGGATGTTAGAATCATGACAAGAAGTAAGTTGAGAGACAATACATGCTCAATTTGTGAATTTGAACCTAGAATAGTCAAAGATGCACTTGAAAATGAAGATGGATTAATGTTATGAATGAAAAGATTCATCAAATTGAGAAGAACAATACATGGACACTGGTACCGAGACCCAAGGATAAGAATGTGATTGGCACTAAATGGATTTTCAAAAACAAGCTAAAAGAAAATGGACAAGTCACAAGGAATAAAGCAAGATTAATATGTAAAGGATATGCAAAAGAAGAAAGAATTGACTATGGTGAGACATTTGCCCCTATTTCTAGACTAGGAGTGAGAATAGTACTTGCATATTCTTTTTAAAAAGGATTCAAGGTTTATCAAATGGATATAAAGTTTGCATTTTTCAATGGAATTCTGGGGGAGGAAGTCTACATTGAGCAACCCAAAGGATTTTTGAATCAGGAACAAAAGAACATGGTATGTAAACTACATAAAGCTTTGTATGGATTGAAGTGGGTGTTACCTTGACAACATCCTAGCCCCTTGTTATGATTTTTATTATGTTGTCATTGTTGGTCAAAACTATATTCTATTATGTTATGATTGAGTTGTGATGTTTAAGTAAGTAGATTACTATCAAAGACTAATAAGTTATTGGGGTTACTACAAAGCTTAGCTTATCAAAGATGTTAAGGTCTATTAGTGTCACAAGGGAGAAAAGGTAAAAAAAATCTTATGGGAGAATCTATAGACCCTAATTAGGTCATGAAGTGACATGATGGAATAAGCCTAAAAAGAGAAAAGAAAGAAAGAAAAAAGCTATCAGAAGCAGAAGTGCAATGACAAGCCATTAGGGCTTGTTTGGTTGTTGGAATATGATTTAGGAATAAGAATATAAAATCCTTGATTTGGTATTCTTAAACTTGAAATCCATATTACAGTTTCTAGAATTTATTTAGGGACTATTTGGTTCAAACCCAAAAATATTTGATATTCAGAATTTGTTATTCCAAGCCTATTTGGTTCAAAAAATGAATATAAAAGTTACAGTGAGAAAGACGGTTCATATCTCCAATTTTCTCAAGGACCTATTCAAGGTGCTTCCAACTCCACACATGTCGAAAATGTCAATGTTCGTTGCAAAATAAAAATTCAAGAAAAATTTAAAAGAAATACGAAAGAAATTAGATATGTGCGATAGTAGTTATTTTATTTAATCCAAATATATGTGCAGGTGCAACAATAGCCGAAATGTTTCTTCAATAAATTTTTTTCCTTTAAGCCACACCTATTAATTTTTACAAAATGGCGCTCAAAGGGTGCTCAAAGTAGATGCAAAGAGTATCATTTCTTGAAATGTCTCACTCTCTCAGTTACAACTCAATTAAATTTCAAAAATAGGTGCAAAAATAGGCGAGCCCAAATGGGCATCTGGATGTCAAACCCAATCAAATTACACTTTAGTTGAAATCCTCACCTCATTTTCAAAAAAATGGGAACTAAATCGTGAATCCCAAATAAAAAGTATTTTGAGGGGAGAAAAAAATCTTGTTTTGGGAGTCAAATGGGGATACCGAATCCACATTTCCCCATATTCCAATTCCTATTTTGCAGACCCAAATAGTGGATTAGGAATTTTTGAGGATTCTGAATTATAATTCCTACTCAAAACTGTAATCCAAAAGGACCCTTAGGGCCTATTTGGTTGCAGGAATTGTTGCATGCTGCAATAAGTTATGCTAGAATAAGCTCACTTCTAGAATTTGTGGATTCTCAAAATAATTTCTGGAATATCCCTCAGACCTATTTGGTTGATCTGGAAAAGGAGTGAGAAGATGCATTTTCCATGTTTAGTTGCAAGAATTGGAATTGGAATTGGATAAAAGTGTAGTCCAAGTACCATGCTTAATAATAGATTCAACATTGAGTCATTCTTCATGAAAAGAATTCATACATAAGACTATAAGTTTCTCATAAAAATTGACAGACAAAATTCAATCTGAAGTATAGAACCCACCCGCCATATTTTATCAAGCCACTATATAATGCAATATGGTGTCCAAGACTTTGTATTTTAACCCCTCCTTATCATCACTTTTCTATGATGAATCTATACATATCTAAGATAGGTTCCCCTACTTCAAGAAATCGAGTGAATTTCTCTTAAATCTTATGATTTATTATTGCTTTTGAAGGTCATGGATTCCTTTCAATTGAAAAATTTCATTGTCGTTATTGCTTAAGGTTGAACGAAATCATGGTTATTATTATTTGAGGCAGAATGATTGAAATGGCTTATATGGGGTTGGAAGAAGCAAACAAAGGTGAATAAAAATAATGGCATTTGTCCCCTACAAATAAAATATTTTTTTCCCCTTCAAATGGTAATGAGCAGACTCAACAATACATAAATTGTAGTTTACCAAAAGGTGCAGACTCGACACTAGATCCAATTGAGTTTATAAAAATATTGGAATAAGAATTCGTTTCCTATTCCACCAATTAAGGAGGAAGAGTGATCTACCCATTTTGGGCTAAAATAAGCATATCAAAATTCTTCCACTTTTATATTTTATAAACAAACATCAAAGTTGCACATTTGGGCATTCAAATTTCTAATTCCCATTCAATTCCTCCTCCCAAATGGGGCCTTAGAGAAGTGGAGCTATCAGAAGGAGAATAGTTGGTGCTAGAAGCAACGAACCTATCAAGTTATTGTAAGTTATTAACCGAGCACTTTATTAATACACTTATGAGTTGTGGGTATCATCCCCACCACAATTTTGCCCTCTGAGAAAGGATTTTTTGTGATACCAAAATTAATGTGTTATGTGTTCCAATTTCATGGTTTGAATTTTTGTTTCATATTTTTTTGTTGAAGTTACATTAATTATTAGTTTACTTAGAGGATATAAAGGATATTGTCGGGTGGATGTTTAGACTGACTATCAGTTGAAGGAAAGTAAGTGTTTAAAAGGTGAATTATTCAAAGTACCAAATCACCCCCACCCACTCTTAGTACTTTATCCTACTTGTATCTACCAACAATTGGTATCAGGGATTATGGTTCTTAGAAGAAAATTTAACTTGAGTGACTTTGGGACTATGGGTAGTTACAAATATCTAAAAGAATTTAAAAAGCCCTACAAGATGCAAATGAACATATTTTTGAATTAAAAGGAAAACTGAGAGCCTCATTTTCAAAATGAAAGGAAATCGCTAAAAAAGTACAGATGAGTCTGGATGACTTGGATAAACTATCAGAAGGAAGTGTTAACTATGAGGAAGTTGATGTTGCAATAAATGAATTACTAGATAAGAATGATAAGCTACTCAAAAAAAAAATGTAAAAAGTTAAAGAAAGGTTAAACCTAATGAAAAGGGAACAAGAGAGTCATGCAGTCATATTAACCAAGTTATTAGATAGAGTGGGAACTCTTGAAGTGGAAAATATGACATTGAATCAAATATTAAGATGCCCTAGAGACAATGACTAGAAAATATTTAGTCATAGAAAGACAATGAAATGATATTCATGCATAAGATAATTTAATCAACAGGATCAAGAAAGATGTTAGAATCTTGAGAATGAAAAACAAAAATTGAAACATGAAAATAATAACTTGAGAAAATAACTAAAGTTTAGAAGGAGGTGAATGTCAGACTTACCAAAATTGAAGAGAGCATGCTAGAATTGGATAGATTGTTGGTAAAGCAAAAAGAGAAATTGATTGATACCAATAAGACCCCTATCCAAAATACTTCAATAAGAAAAGGTGAAATGTCAAATTATAAAAAATCAATGACAAAAGAAGAAGACATAGGAAGATTAAACTACCATCCCATCTACAATTATCACATGGAGAATATAATCATACAGAAGATGCATGTGGATATAAATAGGAAACTAGTGCAAGAAGAATATCATTCAATGGTTATTGTTACCATTGCAATGCATATGGTCATAAATCTCAAGAATGTAGAACATGATAAAATGGTTAGATAGTTGAAACAAACTTTAGTGATTATTGCTACAAATGCAATGAGCATGGTCACAAGTTAGATACATGTAAAATGGGATCACTGAAAACAAGAAAATTGTGCACTATCCAAAGGACTACAAAATTAAACTTGTGAATTGCTATCAATGTGGAGGACAAGGACATCTAACTTTAGAATGAAGATCAGGATTAATATGCCCATGGAGATCACTTAAGATGCCATGTAACTTTTGTTCGAGATATGGACAATCCACCTACAACTACTGGTATTGGTGTAATGCTGAAAATGAACATGCAAGAAAAGGAAAAGGAACCATAGACAGAGAGAAAGTAAGAAGAGAAATGCAAAGAATATAAATAAGGAAAAGAGATGAAACTAGCACAACTGAGGAACCCTTGTCGAATGACATGGGAACATTATCTGCAAACTAATCAGGTAAGTAAATAGTTGGGACACAAAACTATGATTGATTACTTATAAGGTCCTGAAAAGTAAAAAGAGTCTTGTAGGAATAGGTCAGTAATCAGTAAAAGAAAAGAAAATATTTTGTGCTATCGGTAAATGAATAATTAATTACTGTTAGTTGGAATTTAACAATGATGGTACAATAGCTATTGAGAATGTAAACTATAAAATAAAGGAAAATATTTATCAAAATTTTCATATCTTTGAAAGAGAAAATGTATAAAAGAAAAAGAGTAAAGTGCATTGTGAACCAAGATAGAAACTAGTCAAGAAATTGCAGTTAAACCTTAACAATATGGAAGGTAGAAATAAGAAGAACCTGGATATGACATATGCTCACTGAAATTCAAAGACCTGGCGAGGATAGGAGTACTATCAAGGACACTTGATGGAGTATTGTTAATAGAGGATGTAAG
Source organism: Cupressus sempervirens (assembly GCA_028749045.1). NCBI lineage: Eukaryota > Viridiplantae > Streptophyta > Pinopsida > Cupressales > Cupressaceae > Cupressus > Cupressus sempervirens. Next base: position 624,266,755 of record CM053784.1, read on the forward strand.
TAGATATCTTCAATGAAAGCGGGTTGACTTTGGTAGTGAAGAAATTGAATCAACAAAATTATTTAAGACAAAGGAATTGAACAATGATAAATTTGGACCGGTAAATATTCTTCATCCACCCCAAAATCTTGATGGAGAATGGATCAAAACTATACTTATCAGGATGCATGGAGAATAGCTATGGTTGGAGAATGGAAAGGTGGAAACTATAAAGGAAATCATTAGTATGGTCACAGGACTACTGGGAAATGGCTACAAGTGTGCACATGAACATGATCTCGAAACTTAGATTGAAGGAATAATTAGATATAGACAAGATCAAAGTGTGTTTGATGCAAGGAAAATCAAAGATAAAGGAGTAAGGTTTTCATCTTTGGTAATTAGATACAAGATCTATCAGGCCGATCAAAGTGACAAGATACTTAGAGAAGCCATATAAGTGTCTTACAAAACTATTGTTGAAGGTAAAAAGTTTGATCTAAGCAAAATGTTGAGAGATCAGCTAATGATGAATCTACAAAAGGAAAATAGACAAGGATTGAGATATGGGAATTTATTGGTCTGTATCTATTTCTATGTGCAAAATTATTATCCTAGAATTGGAGTTGTGAATTGGCTAGCTAGTAAACTGATTGTACATCAAATGAATAGATTCACTGAAACATTATGGAGGAATTATAATATTTTGATGTAGTTTCATTTTAAGGAATTTCAAGAGAAAATAAATCAAAGAGATTGGATTGCATCTCAAATAGTGAACAGATACAAGGACATATGTTTCTTGTCAAGTACACACTCTTATATATTGAAATTTGTAGAACCTAGACTATCATGGGTAACACCATTACGATATGAAGTAATAGATAATGAACTTTAACCAATAATTAAGCAACTAATGGTTGAACTAAAAGATGAGGGAGTTAAAATATTTGGAATTTATAAGGAGAACTATGGGAAAATCATCATCGAAGGAAAGAAGTCCAAAGGATAAGGAATTAACAAGAAGAATTCTATTGATATACCATCCACATATGCAAAAATAAAGAAGTAGAATCATGTCATTGAATGAAAGAAAAGAAGACAAACAAGATCAGTAACAACCCAAGCATCAAGGAGAAAGGGGAGTCAAACTTTGGGAAAGATATAGTCAAGTGTACAAAGAAAGAAGGAAGAATTGTAATTAGTCATGAGACAACCGTAAAAGAGATTTGAGGCAACTATTTAAGAAATGGCAAAAAGTATAAAGGAATTTAGAAGAATTGGAAACATATCAGAATACAAGTTTAGAAAATAGAATGAAGAAGAGAAATCAAATATAAAAGAAGTAGTCATTTACGCTGTGCATAAGTTTTCATATTTTTTAAGAAATCTAAAGGATGGAGTACCTATAGAATTGTATGACAAAATCTAGTCAAGTGGAACAATGCAGATCAATTAGAGAAAGATAGTCAAGATTTTTACCACATACGGTGAAACCAAACATAATAGTTTTAGAGATAGACAGATTGATGGAGGAGCATGAGAGGAAATTTTCCATAAATTATAGAAAAGCCAAAATTCTTGTCATAATGATTGAAGATGTTGAAATTGATAGTAGGAGAATGTGGAATATAATTCTTCATCTTAAGGACAATATTACAAAAGAACCACTAGTGATTGGAACTATTTATGATTTAAATGAACAATTAAGTGAGCATATTGATCTAACAAGCACTGAAAGTCAAGATGAATTAGAAAGTGAATATGAGATAATTACAAGTACTAAATCATAAGAAGAAGCTAGAAATAGTGAAGAAATAGGAGAATAGAAGAATGAGACATCTGGAAAAAATCTTGAAGAATAAATAAAGGAATCAAGCATGGATGTAACCAAACAAGGAGTAAGAGATGTTGATAAGCCTACTAATATCAAAGAATTAAAGGAAGAGATATTGAGTAAGACTACTAAAAAGGAACAAGAAATCCAAGTAAAAATTGTGGAAGATAAAAATGAATCTTTAGAAGTGCAAGTTGCTAGAACTTTGCAAGAGATGACACAGGGTGCTGGAATCACAAAAAGAGGAAAAGGGAAGATGAAGATGAAGAGGAGGAAATAAATAATCAAGTCAAATTTGAGACATTGAAATGACCCTATGCAAAGATGAGTCATTAAGACAAAAAATTATATGCAAAGAGATTACAAGAAAGACCAGACTTATTAAGTTGGAAGACAAGCAAAAGAGAAGATACACTTAAGAGAACATTGAGCATGTTGTCTCATCTACTACCTAAATTAAATATTGACAAGAAAAATGAGAGTGGAAAATAATTACAAACATTTCTAGATACAATAGAGGAAAAAATAGGATATTCAAGATAAATTAAGTACGAAACTACAACATGGAATCGATAAGGCCAAACTAACTGAAGTTACCAAACTATTATTTGAGAAGCATAGTAATTTGAAGGATACAATAGCCAAAGGACTGAAAGACATGCAAACAATTCTACTATTGATTGATGTTGCCAATGTTGATTTGTACCAGTTATCAATCTACATGAGTCTCGTGTAGCAACAAATAGAAATGATAGATATTTTCTTAGAAACATTATCAACAAAAATAAGTAGATATATTACTAGATTAATTATACAAGTCAAAGGTCATATTTCAAGTATCTTAAGTTTGCAAGATAGTTGGAATAACATAATGTTGAGTATGGCAAGTGAAATGAAATATATAGAGTCAACTAAGTGAGGAGTGAACCAAGTTTTTTTGCCTTTGGCATTGTTATGAAAGGGGGAGAAGATGTGAAGTCAAAGAATTTATGTAGAAAGAGGGAGAGCTTATATTGTAGAGATTAAATTGAACTAAGAGAATAGAGTTTTGCCACCAATGCCAAAGGGGAAGATTGTTACCTTGACAAAACCCTAGACCTTTACTATTATGATTTTAATGATGTTGTCATTGTTGGTCAAAACTATATTCTATTATTCTATGATTGAGTTGTGATTTTTAAGTAAGTATATTAGTATCAAAGACTAATATGTTATCAGTGTTGGAAATATTCAAGATATGACAAGTTACTGAGAGGGGAGGGGTGAATCAGTAACTTCTAAAATTTCAAACAATAAAACTGTATACTGATATATTCACCATTCATCCAAGTAACCTACTGTAAGCATGAAACAAAATCATTTGCAACACTTGAACACACAGATTTGGTGACCCAAAAACCTTCCAAATAGAAAGTAAAACTGGGGTGGGGATGAAACCCACAAGCTTCGTTACTGCAGTATGAAGTTGGTCGGTTAAGGCTTACAATGACCACTTCTGGTGATCTGCCCTGTTAGGAGCACAAAGGATTGCTAGATCCACCTTGTTAGAGGATTTCCAAACATACAATAAAGTATGCACTCTGTTAGGAGATTTACAAAAGACTGTTAAGTCTACCTTGTTAAAGGATTTACAAAAACTGATTCACCTGTTAGAATGAAACAGTGGATCTGATTACAACTGATTGCTGATAAGATCCGCTATGCTCTGATTCACCTTGATGTGATAGATAAAACTTTTCTGCTCCAAAATTCGACCTTGCTGAATACCTTCACAACTCAGCACACATACTTTCGCACGCATGTATTTCTTTCACACTTTCGCAGTTTCATTAATTACAATTTCTATTGCCATTGCAATTGCTTTTCATCTCATTTCTTACTTCCTTTTATTCTGAATGATATAATACATTACATATATATACCATCCAAATAAACAATGCATGCAAGGTCGGCCAAAACAACAAGTGCAAATCTCTATACAAAGTCGGCCCAAGGTAAAAACTCAGGTTCACTGAACTGACTCGGTGTCCTTCTGATACTCGGCGTCCACTGCGTTACTCGGCATCGTCATGCACTCGGTAGAAGTGAAGGCACGGTTCATACTAAACACTTCGAGTAGTTCTGAACTCGGTAACCACTGGAGACTCGGTAGAAGAGATGTCACTCGGTGAATACTTCTATCTGAACTGTAGCTCGATGATCAAAGGAAACACTTGATAGAACCTTGTGACTCGGTGATAGTTAGTTTCCTTGATATCCGTCTGAGCTCGGTAAAAATTAATTTCCTTGATAACCTCAGGAGCTCGGTTATCACGAAGTTCTCGATTACATCTTAGTACATCTTCACTTGGTCAAAACTGATTCCTTTCTTTACCTTGAACACTCGGTAAACACTGGCTGCTTTGTTCACCTTGATCACTCGGTAAACACTGACTTCTTTGTTCACCTTGATTACTCGGTAAACATTGACTTCTTTGTTCACCTTGATTACTCGGTAAACACTGAGAACTAGATAAAGCTTGGCTTCCGGTGAGAGCTCGGTAAGCATTCAGAATCCAATAAGTGTTGTAACTAATGACAAAAATGTATCATAATGCCAACAATCAGGGCTACTACAAAGATTAGCTTATCGAAGAAATTAACATCTATTAGAGTCACAATGGAGAAAAAGGTCAAAGAATGCTTATGGAAGAATCTAGAAACCCTAATTAGGCTAGGACGTGAAATGAGTGAATGAGCATGAAAAGAGAAAAGAAAGAAAAAGAACAAACTATCAAAAGCAGAAGTGAAATGATAAGCTATCAGAGAAGTGAAGCTATCACTGAAGCAAAAAAGATAGGAATCTATTGGAAGGAGAATAGTTGGTGCTAGAAGCAACATACCTATCAAGCAAAGGAAAGGAAAACACATGTCAATTTCTTGTTGTTTTTACCTAATAAGTTAATAAACAATATTACAAAACCCTTTTACAGGGTGGTCTGAAGCAAGACTCAATAGTTCTTATTTGAACTCATTTGTAAATCTCTTAATCAAGTGTACACTGTAAGAGTGGGATTAAATCTCTTAACTGAGTAGTTCTTGATAGGATTTTTGATACTCTTAGTAAGGATTTAGACACATTCGACATAGCATAGTAATTCAAAAGATGATATTATCGTAATATTTTAACCGAGCACCTTATTACTGCAGTGATGAGTTGTGGGAATCATCCCCACCATAGTTTTGCACTCTGACCAAGGGTTTGTGCGATACCCAAATCAATGTGTTATATGTTTCAATTCATGGTTTGAATGTGTGTTTCATTTTATTGTTGAAGTTACATTAACTATCAGTTTACTTAGAAGATATAAAGACACTATCAAGTGAATGTTTAGATTGACTATCAATTGAAGGAAAGTAAGTGTTTAAAGGGTGAATTGTTCAAAGTACTGATTCACCCCCCATGCTTTATCCTAATTGTAGCTACCAACAGTGGGCTCCCTGAGCATGGTATGAAAGGTTATATTCATATTTGATGAAAATTAGTTTTGTAACAACTAGTGAGAACAGTAATCTATATTTGAAAAGTGAATCTGATGATAAGATCTTGATTGCTGAAATGTTTGTTGATGATATTATATTTGGAGGTTTTGAAGACATGTAGAACATTTTATAATGAAATGAGGATAGAGTTTGAGATGTCTATGTTTGGAGAGATCAAACTCTTTCTTGGATTGCAAGTTCAATAAGCTAAAGGTAGTATATACATAGCTTAGTCCAAGTATATCAAGGAGATCTTGAAGACACTTGGCATGGAAGATTCAACACCAATGATCAAAGGTTGCAAATTATTGAAGGAATATGACTCTATCAAGGTAAATGAGACACTTTATAGATCTATGATTGGCAAATTATATTATAGTGTGCATAGAAGACTTTATATTTCTCATGTTGTGAGTATTGTTGCAAGATAGGTTTTGTTCTAATCCCAAGGAGACACATACAATTGTTGTAAAGAGAATCTTTGAATTTCTAAAATGAACCAATAATTATGGTTTATGGTATAAGAAACATGGAGATTTTGAGCTTAGAGTTTATACTAATGTTGATTGGGCAAGAAATGTTGATGATAGAAAGAGTATAAGTGGTGGAACTTTCTTTTCAGGAGAAAGACTCATAACATGGATAAGCAAGAAACAAATTTTTATATCACAATCTACTGCTAAGGCTAACTATGTTATTGTTGTTGCAATCAATTGTTCTAATATTGTGTGAATCAAACAATTATTGGAAGGTATGCAAGAGGAAGTGGTAGATCTTGTAACAATTTACTACAATAATAGAAGTGTTAAAAATATTTCAAATAACCTGGTGATGCATGCAAAGATAAAGCATATATCAATCAAGTATCACTACTTGAGTGAGAAAGTGTAGGAAAAAAAACTGAGGCTAGAGTATGTGAAGTCTAAGGAACAAATTGCTGATATCTTTACCAAGTCATTACCTAAGGATGCCTTTGAATACCTAAGAGGTAAACTAGGGGTCCTTTCACTTGGTAGACACTAAAAATTCCCATGCAAAAATGCACCATAAATTTTTTGTTTCTCCTTGGAAAGCACCTCGAGAAGCATGTTTTTGCCATTTTAGAAGGAGAGTCCAAAGGTACCCATGAAATAACAAAGTTTCAGTATTTCAAAAAGGACAAACAATGCACCTCATGAAGAGCAATTTTTGCTATCTTAGGATGATTAAGATCAAAGGCTTGTCAAGTAGGGATTTCTCATGAGATCACATGTACTAATATAAAGCAACTATGAAGTAGCAATTTTTTGCTATTTTAGGAATACCATTGAGTAGGGAGTGTGAAGTGGCAATTTTTGCCATTTCAAAAGGGGTAGATGAACAACATAGAGAAAATAATTGATGAACATTTTAAAAGGCAAAAGAAGTCATTTCGTGTACCTCAAAGTACAAGGTATTAATTATAGAATGATTGAGGTGACAAGTAAGCAAAATGGAGAAGTGGTCACTTGTGTGAATGGTCTAAATTCATAAATGTGAATATAAAGAAAAATAAATACAAAATTTTTTTGAAGGAAATAAATCATTCTGTGTGAACTACTGATTTGAGCTAAGGAATAATTTTGAAGATAAAACAAGCAAGCTCAATGGTTGTGTTTGCAAATTTTAGAAAACTATAAGTTAAATCTTCAGTTTGAATTTGAGCTTCTTTTCAAATGGCACCCAAGAAGGAAGTTAGTACTAAGAAAGAATTAGTTGTTAGAAAGTATAAAGGAGAAAACATAAAATAAAATAAAAACATTTACAAAACAGTTCTAGAATTGTTTCTTGATTCCTCTACTATTGGAACTATTTATGTCTTTTCTGATGAGTTTAATTTGTGTAAGGATGCAAATCTTCGATTTATGGTAGGTCCTTATTTTGGTACTTTTATGAAAACATAGATATAAAGGAACTTGGAAATAATGCCTAGAAACTAGACGTAGGCAAAATCATAGTTCTAAATGTGTATGTTGATATTGAGCTTATCAATATTTTAGTTGAACATTACGAACCAACCACAAGAATAGTTAGGAGACCAAATGAGATGCCCTTGTTGGTCATAACTAAGTCATACATTGAAGAATGTTTTGGTTTAAGCACCCAGGACCTAATCAAAATTGACATGGACTATTTTAGAATTGACTATGAGAGAATGATGAAATTCAAGCTCACATAAATTACCCATTTTATGAATAGAGGTCAAAATAACAAGTTGATGCTAGTCAAGAATATGGGTCCTCATTATGTGGATAGATTCATGAGTTTCTCAAAAATACCTATTATGGATGGGCTTAATTGTTCAGGGAAGATTTGAAAGAGAGGATTAAACTTTGATTACATGTATATGTCTATGAACATTCAAAGCTCTCACTCTTACCTAGAGTTTGACTTTGCTAGCAAAATTGAGAGAATACTCCATACACCACTAGCCAGGTGAAGGACAACCAAATCTTCAAAAATTACTCTTTGTTGTGTCATTTGCTACTATTTGAAAATACTAACCAATTTAGGAGTTCTTTGAAGCTGACCATGACTAATGACCGAGGTAACCCATTTCCCATTCAAATGTGGTGTAGAGCCTAGGATAAGCATGGCAGGGATGGGGGTTATAAAGTGTTTAGAGATGTATTTACTGTATGGATTACTAGGTTTCCAAAAGGGTCAATTACTAAGATGCCAAACATATCAAGATCATGTTAAGACCCAAAGAGTACTTGCCTGATAAGAAGTATGAGTTCAATTTTTAGGATTGGATATACAAGCCCAATTTTACATTAATTAGGTTATATTGGTGCAGGCAACAACCTCATTCTTTACCTCAATTTGTGTCTGAGAGAGTAGGTTTTTTGGAATTCATTTGGAAGCTATTATGGATAGAAAGGGATATTACAACTCCCAAGGGAAGGGGGAATCATATGGCCCATTTCATCAAATTTGATGGTTTCATAATAGGATATTCCAATATAAAAGAGGTACATGAGTATATCATGAACAACTTTGGATTTAAAAGTAACAAGGCGAGGCAGTATGATCCTGAGGGGAACAAAAAGTCTTTTATTGCAAGATATGAACATGAGTTTAACATTGAAGAAGATATCACTACAAATTGTGACCATATCCGTGAATTAATGCAGAGAGTAAAGAAGTGGGGAATTTTTTTAAATATTGAAAATCAGAAACTAAGTAAGGGATTATCTTCTTTATATTAAGAAATAGAGTTGGAGGCAATTAGGGTTGACAAGTGCATACAAGACTTTGATAAATTATATCGAGAACATATGAAGCAGAACAAAGGAAAAGAATTTGAGTAGCCTCAACCCTCACCAGCTTAAAAGAAAATGAAATCACTAACAGGTGATTCCACCTCTGAACCAAAGGTTAGCATGTTTGAAGAAGGCAACACCCCATTGGTCACTTATGATGATTCAAATGGAGAAGAAGGGTTAAAGGAAGTTGCACATATTTTGAGGAGCTTGAAGAAGGATGCTGTAACTAAAGAGCCACAACCTATACCAATGTTCGAGGAGCAAGTGCATGGTTATCATGTACTAACAATGGAGAATGATTGCCCAATTGATGTTGAAGATGAGAGAGAGGCCATCTCTTAGAGATTCATTAAGCAAGAGGACATTACTAAGACACGAGAGTTTAAATACTTATGGAATAAATATAGAATGAAGGTTTTTAATGAAAGAAAAAAGAGACGATTGGAGGGAGTTCATAAATCACAACATGTTGCTATACTGCAATAGATTATTAATGAGTTGCACCTAGATAACATAACCTATACATACGAAGAAGCTAGGGAAATTGTGTGTAAAAGTGATATCCTTATTGTGCCTGGCTTAACACTCAAAAAATTATTCTTGTTAGACCAAGTGAGAAAATAAGAAGATGCAACATTTGCCACTAAAATTGAGACACTAGAGAAGATATAGGGGCCTTGCTTTGATCCAAAAACATAGACTTTGGCTACTTGGGTCACATTCAAAGGTGATAAGCCCAAGTTAATTGAAATCTCTAGGGGAACACAAGGAATGGTAGTGGTTCAAATAGTAGACAACACCAACCCTCTAGTTTCTCCTACTGAGTTGATGCATAGAGCAATGTTTAATAAGGTTCAGATGAAGCATATGAAAAAGAGAATTGAAGAGTTGTAGATAAGGGAGATGGACATGAATTCAAAAATCAAGAAAATGCATACAAATATTAGATGGCTAGAAAGTGATCTCCATAGTTTGAAATCCCTTCCTGCACCAAGTGCCATTGTTGTTCATCAGGCAACCCCTATTATTGCAATCCGAGAAAAATAGCCCAAATAAGTCAAGGAGGAGGACATACATAAAGAGTGTGCTTATAAAAACCTTGAATATATCCTAGCATTTAGGATGAAAATAATTTTGGGAAAATGCAATGAAGTACATGAAGTATTCAAAAGTGTAAGTAACATGCTTGATTTCTTCAAGATAAATAAACTTATATTTCTAGAGTTGGAGAGAAAATGGAAACCCTCTCATTTTGAATTTGGAAGACTCTATAAGATAACCAAGAAAGATCCTAATGGTCATCAACAAATTAAATATATAGTTGATATGATGGAGGTCATATCAAAAAACTTGGCATGTATAGAACAAGAGCAACAAAAGATTGAGCAAAAGATATTGCTCATTACTTCTACTGAACAATGTGCCATACCTGCTTTAAGGAATAGTGGGGGAAATACCATAAGCTTAAAGGAATGGACAAATGAAATGATGAGACAACCTCCAAGAGCCATGACCCATTTCAAGGAAAATAAGAGTTTTCAAACAAATGATTTCCACACCATGTTGGATAAAATCATCACTCTGGAAAGAAATTTTTTCAAGTTCAAGACTCATGTACATGTTGTAACAGGGAAAAAATGGCAAGATATACAGAGGTTTATTCTTGAAGTTTCCCAATTTATATGGTTAGTACACACCCAAATTTCAAAATGGATCAACAAATACATGAAAGTTCATGAACTAGTGTAGGTGGAAGCAACAACCAACAAGGAGGAGGAAGTCGCGATTGTAGAATGATAAACATGGAGTTTTATTAAATATAATTTAATTTATACACATAATTAGTTACTAATGAATAGTAATGTTCTAAATAGATTTGAAGCTCTGTTGCACCCCTTCATTGTGTATAAGTAGGGTTACCAAGATCTCATTTTGATATAAGAACTATAAGATACAAGTTATCAATGATACAAATACAATATTTTATCTCAATTTTTTTTTCTCTTTTATGCAATATTATAAGTTAGGTTAAACTTAGATGGTTAATGAAATTTCATAGTTTATGCAATCTACACCATTTTTTGTTGTTCCTTATTTCATATCACAATATAAAGATACTTCCCTCTGATGCTCTACTCAAATAACTAGATATTCAATAGCTCATTTTTCAGTATTGTCCTTTTGAGTTCATGTTATTTTTTATGGATTTAACTTTATATGTACCTTTGATCATCAAATATTGTATACTATGTAATGTTTGTCTAATTGGTCTCCATCACCAGGGTTCAATTCATTTATACTAGGGTTCGTATTTCTCAAGTTCTTTATCCAATAATTGATGGTGTGTATGTTGTCTTGAAAGTTTGATGATATTTTGATTGTTGGTTAGACTCTATTTACCCAATGGAAAAGGATTGGTCTAACTATGCTTAAGTTGATTAACAATTATAATTCGTGAATTTCTTTACCTGATTACTTGCACCATGTTAGGTTACTATCACTATTTCAATCTGATATTTATATTTACCATAAGACATTCATATAAACATTCTAAGCATTCAAGATCTTGATTTCTCTTTGAAATTAACTTGCAACCTCAAGGGAATTGATTAGAGAAGTATGCATGTAGACGCTTAAAATTGTCCCAAAACACTATATTAATTTATTAATATTTCCCTTGACATTATAATTGACTATTTATTAATTAATTATATTCGTCATATTGTTCTACTTATTTAATTAAATTTATTAAAATAAATGGGTTCACTTCCCTAATATATTTAAGTTTAATTTGAATACTTCCCCCTAATGTGTTAAATTTATTTAATGCATAGTGCTTCATAAATCCCCTTTTAAATAAATTCTAATTTATTTAATTTCCATCCACTTTATTAAATTCTATAATCCTATGATTGATTTAATTTAATCCTAATCCCACCTAATACCTAGCCTACCACCCATCACTCTCATCCTACTAAGCCTACCCACTAGTTAATCCCATTTTATTATCTTAAATACCCTCTTAAACACTTTTTAGCCCCTAAGTGGTTGCTCACACGTGTGTGAACAACTCAAAGCCTAAGAATCCTCCCTTTCATTAATTCCTCCAAAAATCCTCTTACACCCTTGTCCCCCATTCCTTCCCCCAAGGTTTCTCACACATGTGCAAGCACACCTTGAGCCATTTTAATGATAAAAGACTTATGTTGACCTTTGCATACTTATCCCCTTAGCCCATGTGTCTCCCTTGTGGCACCTATGTGGATGCCACAAAGATGCCACCTCCTCAAGGTCTCCCTCAAGCCTATAAATAGAGCCCTTATCTCAAGCATTTTTCATCTTCTCCATTGCATTGTTATAGTATAGTGTTAGAGCTTTCTTAGAGATTTGTATGCTTAGAGATAACCTTTGGTAGTATTTAGTATGCCTTGTTTCAATTCCTAGTTCTTGCACATTTTCATGGTAGCATAGCATTGTTAGTTTACTTCATTGCATCTCATTTCCACATTCACATCCTTTGGAATTATTTTGAGGGTGGCTTACTCGTAGCCATTTCTTGAAGGTATTCTACATGCATGCTAGTATAGATTCATATTTACATTCTTACATTCATTCGAAAGGTTTTGGAGGGATTCATTTATAGTTGTGTTTGAGGAGAGCACATCCACATCCCTCATTATTGATGATACCAACAAGGCCTCTTGTGGGCGCCCTTGTTGAGTTGCTCCAAGGTTGCATGTGGATCTTGTCTTTCGGTTGCATTAGTTTTAAAACTCAAGTAGAATTAGTTGTATTTTGATTTACTTCAATCTTTGATATACATATACAACTAATGTTTGCTTGTTTACACCTGCTCCTGACAAGTTAGGTTTTCACGCACACATTTTGGCACACCTGGTGGGACCCATATCCCTTTTTCATACTTAAATTTGATTTAAAAACTTAGAGTTTTCCATAATTATTGTGTATTGTCATCTCTATTAGGATGCAGTGTCATCTGTAAAGACATTTCATCATCTCTGCAGATCCTTGTCTCTGCCAGCAACAGACTCAATAATCCACTCGAAAATTACAAACAAATTTTATTCTATCATCTTTGTTGTTTTGATGTCTCCACAGACTTAACTCTATCATCTCTATCTTTGTGGCTCAAATTTTTTACCATCTACATGATTGTTATCTCCGCAGTTTAATGTTTTTTCATCTGCATAGTGGGTGGCTGCATGTTAGTAATTTTAGTTGACTGTCATCTCCATAGATTTTATGTTCTATCATCTGCATTGTGGGAAATTGAAAATATGTAGTTTTAGTTGACTGTCATCTCTATAGATTTTATGTTTTGTCATCTGCATTGTGGGTGGGTGAAAGTTCATAGTTTTAGTTGACTGTAGTCTCCACTTCTGTTGGCGTTTGCGAGATCTGTCGTCTGCAATCTACAAGTGTAAGTATTAGGTATATCATATTTGGTTGTTTTTTGTCATCTTCGTTTTGTCATCTCTAAAGTTTTGTTATCTGCACCTTTATTTTGTCATCTTAATTTTTTTTACAAATTGACTAATGTCTTGATACTTAACTCACTATTTGTTTGATGTACATGGATTACTGATCAAATTTTATTGGAGGAGATAAACTTTGGAGGAATTTAGAATCAGGGGATAAATGAACTTGTACGGTTTAGTCATTTGTACTTGGAATGAATGTTACAAATAGTACCAAAATCCAAACAAATTCTTAAATACATTTAAAAGTAACATTGCACACATATTCCTGAGTGACTTAAAGATAATTTACACACATTTCATTAGAATGGATGTTCAATCACATCTTGAATGATTTGAAGGAATAAACAAGCTTTTCATTGGAATGGATGTGTACAATAACAAAACTCAATCTTGAGTGCCTTAAGAAATTAACAAGATTTTCATTGGAATAAATTTTTAGATAGTAAAACACACACTTGAGTTCTTAAAGATTAAAGAAGAATGTGATGAAATATTTCAATTTGGGCTTAAAACATTCTCATACAATCTTGAATGCTTAAGGGAAAAAGAAGCTTGCTATGAAATATTTGGGCTTGGAGCTTAAAATGAACACACTCAATCTTGAATAACTTAAGGGAACTTGCTCTATCTCTATCAATTTTTGTATGTTCACGTCGACCGATTTATTTTTGTTGATGAATCCTTGATTTTATTATGTTGACGACACTATCAAGTTGGAAAGAACTTTTAATGCTTAAACACGAGTGTCTTCAAGAGTAGATATAAAATTGAAAACTTCAATTGGAAAAAAATAAGATTCTTTTAAACCCTAAGGCCACTTACATATTCTCTTGTCTTGCGCCTTCAAGTGGTCTTAAGTGCACAAGAAATAAGTGGTCTTGTTTTTATTTTTAGGAGGCCTACTTGGGGATTTCATCGCCCCTTGGCATGACCTCAACTCTAGTGTTCTTAAGTGGAGTCTAAATATCAGGAGGTGAATCCAAAGACACCTCTCTTGGAAGTAAAATTTTGTCACTCTTGGCTAAGCCCCAAAGAACTTTATACCTTTGGGAAGTGAAGGTGGAGATTTGGGTTACTGTTTTCTCCCAGCTGTGTGGCACTATTTTCTTTCATCTACAAATTTGGGCCTCATGTACCTCATGTATATGGAGGACGCCCTCTAGTTGATCTTTGTACATCCTAGTTGAAGCCTTATTGGGATTTTTGATGTGTTTGGTGTGCTTGAGTGTTTAAAATCTAAAACCAATACCAAACATCAAACAAATCTAAATGGGTGAAATGGTGAGCTAGACATTTAGCAAGCAAAATGGTTCTAAGTAGGTCCTCTTGACCTACAGTTATTTGCATAAGTCCTTGTACTTGGTCTGGTATTTGAGATTCATTGGGTCTTTTATTCACAACATTTTTGGTAAAATTCTTGTGCTTGGTCTTATAATTAGGGTTATTTTGTTCCTGCCATGTCTGACAAAGTCAAACTTAACAAGGTAAAGTTATCCAAACTATTTGCCTACAAGGAAAGAAAAATCCTAGCACACAATGATAAACAATTTCAATACGCTATCAAAGATATCAAAAAGGAAGAGGATAAACAGGATCATTATGACAAAATCTTATACAATGCTAAACTTCAAGAATGATCCATTTTCCCTAGAGTATACCCAAGATTTATGTTTCTAATGAGAGAAGATTAGCTACCCATGTAGTGACCATATCACCCTCATTTTCCACATCAATCTATTCCCATATCTCTTTTTTTTGAAGCTTCTAGTCTTTCATTTGTAAAAAATTCTTCTAAAGAGCTTGATCATTTGAACCTTAATCCTTCAGCCTGAGAACATCTTAGTCACAAGACTTCTGAGATTACAACACTGGACATTTATCCACAAGAAAACATTTACCATAGTTGCACTCACTCATTTGGGATGACAAATCCATCTCCAAATATTGAGTCCTCTATTCAGTGTCATATCTTGCCTAAAGATCATTTGTTAATCTTTGGTAGGAGAAAGATACTTTCATCCTATATCACACTTGGTTTGCTGAATCAACAAGGTCTTTTGTTCACATTTAGGTTGTTGGCCCTTTTTTCATATAAGGTTCAGTTGCTCTCTCACAGCTTCTCCTTCCACAAGCTTTCACCCATTGATTTGGTCACAATTGTATGGTACAAATACGATTTGGTAGATTCACATTTAACCCCATGTCCCATTTTTTGGAATCACTAAGACAACAAGAGATGGAGAATCCTTTCCCTCCTTGATCAACCTCATTGGGGAATACATTTCCCCCTGGTACAAACTTTGGTATGCCTAGCTCAACACCCATACAAAACCAGAGAATCCTTTTTGAAACACAACTATAGGTAGTAACACACATGATGATGAAGAAGTGTACCAAGACGAAGACCTCATTGAAAATAATGGCATTCCTAATGTTGTTCATACATTCCTTGCAAACCTATACAACTTCAAAATGTTGGAAAAATCTATTAGGGCGAACAAAATTGAGATCTTCCTGTTGGAAATCTGATTGAAAAGATTATTATTGAAAAAGGGAGACTGTTGCAAAGAGGGAGATTTTTGATAAAGAATGTTTTCAATTTTTTTTTGTCACTGATGTCAAACCTGCTATTTGTTGGAATGAAAATTGCTTATAAGATCCAAGTACTATCACTTAGTTGATTGATGAAGAGGATGTAATCAATAAGATGTAACAAAAGCACCTAAGGGAAAGGTTGAGTTATGGTTTTGTAATGAAGTACAAGGATTAGTTAAGATAATGATAAAATGATGAATTGATAGTATATTTGAAGATACAGATGTTGGCTATACTTAGAAACTCTGGAAGAATAAGTTGTAACAAAGTTGTCTGTCAAGCTTGACTAAGTTCATTAGTGGGTGTCAAGCAAGCTAGTTCATGCCGAGCAGATTATTAGTAAGTGCCAAGTGAAACAGAAGGAACCGAGCAACTTTAAGTGCCAAGTAACTAATACATGTCGAGCATCAATAAAAACTTGGTTTATGTCAAGTGAATCCATAGTAGGTGCCGAGTAGCACTGTATGTGCCAAGCATCAGAATTTCAATAGTGCTGAGCTGCTATATTATTTGAAAAGTCAAAGATTCGCTAGATCTTAGCTGACAAGTTTGTTACCTTGAATTTTGTGAACTAGATGGAGGATAAGGATGATGAGATGGTGGCACATAATTTTAGATAAACTATTTTTGGGTGAATATAGGAGGATTCTTCATGATGTTTTTGGAAAAAACAAGATAAGGGGTAGATTCATTGAATCTTGCCTAATTCACTCGAACAAAAATTAAAAGCGAGAAGATTAAGAGTGGGAAAAGTATTCGAGACTTCTATTTAAGGAGTTACAAGTCAAGAAGCAAGAGTGGCTATTGAAGTGGTTGGTAGGATGTCAAGGTGAAGGCAACAAGAGAGAAGAAGGAACAAAGTATAGCGACTTTGCTTCGATAGGTGACCATAAAGGTGATTGCACTGGTATATCGAGCATGGAGACTCAAGGAGTCAAAGCTTGAAAGGAGGACAAGTTGTCGGAACTATAGAGACTGAAAGCCAAGCAAATTTAAGAGTTGAACTAAGATCTGAAATCTGCAAGTTAAGTTGTGAGTTGTATCAGGTCAAAAGCCCTTGTTACTCTCTAACAATTGTATCAGTTAGGGTAAAATCCTATGGACTTAGATTGGTTTAACAACCATTTGTAAATCCTTTAACAGGGTGGCATTCCAAGTGAATGTTCTAAAGTCCTCTAACCAAGCCCACTTCTAATAGGGTGGTTAAATCCTTTAACTAGATCAAATTGAACAGTGTGTTGTAGCCTTTAACAGGGCATCACTTTAGAAACGTGAGAATTGAGTAGCGTGTTACTGGTGGTTTTTCCCAAATTAGGTTTCTACATAAATCACTGTGTTATGTGTTGATTCTTCATGTGTTATTCTCACATGTGGATTTTACAGTGACTTGCTAAGTAGGAAAGTTTAAGCTTGGATGCATGATTAGTTAAATGGGCTCACTATATGAAGTGAAAAAGTTTTATTAGGACATTTGGACCTTGAATAACTAATTCATCCCCCCCCCCCCCCCCCCCACCAGTTGTTCTAAAGCATTTCTAACAATTGGTATCAGAGCCATCTGTTGATTTAGTTTAAAGGTAATAGAAGCAGGAAGATCAAGATGTCCAAGAGAGAAGTTCCCAAGCTCAATAGAGATAACTTCACTACATGGAAAAGTTTCATAAAGTTGCACCTTGGATCAATAAGTGACGATGCACAAACCTCAATTGAAGTAGAACATGTTGATCCAGTTGTTCCCACTACAGAAGATATGAAGAAAAGGAAGGAACACAATCAAACAATGTTGGAGATTGCCTATGCCCTCAACTATACTAAATTTGATGACATCAAGGGATGTGACTCTACATTCAAGATGTGGAAAGCCTTGACTGATATTTATGAAGGAGATCACAATGTTCAAAGAGCTAAAAGAGAAAGCCTTAGAGGAAATTTTGATGACATGAGAATGGAGGAAGGTGAGAATGCTGCTCAATATGCTTCTAGAGTGAAAGAAGTAGTTAGTGCAATAAGAAGTTTGGGAGGTCATTTAGATGATGACACTGTTAATAGAAAATTCTTAAGAACCTTGCTCCTCATCTATGCTATTAGAGTTTCAGCCATACAAGAATTAAGATGTGTACCAGGAAACACACTAACTCTTGAAGGTATAGTGGGAAGACTCGTTGCATTTGAGTTGTCCAACTTTGATAACTATAGACCTGAGAATCTTGAATCTTCATTCAAGGCAAAGCTATCATTGAAAGATACTGAGGAGGTGAAAGCAAAGAAGAAGAAGAAAAAGGTAAAATATGCATCCAATGACAGCAGCACAGATGAAGAAGATGTGGAACAATTGGAAGCATTGTTGGCCAGAAGATTTAACAAAGGCAAAGGTAAATTCAAAGGTAAGCTACCCATCATATGTTTTAATTGCAATGAAGGAGGATATATTGCTGTAAGATGCACACAGAAAGAGAACTACAGAGAAGGCAACAAAAACAAGAACAAAAGAAAAGATGATAGCAGAGATTACAAAGACAAAGGCAAAAAATGCGACATTGTTGAAGAAGAGGATTCTAATGAAAATGATGATGAGGTAGTCTATGTAGCCATGAAGGATGAGTCAGATGAAGATGAGGAAACAACATTGGTAACCTGTATGAACAAAAATGATATGTGGATCATAGATAATGGATGCTCACATCACATGATAGGAGACAAAAGTAAGTTTGTTACCTTTACTCAGTATGATGGAAATAGTGTTAGATTTGGAAATGATGCTCCATGTCTAATTGAAGAAAAAAGTTCTATTAAACTTACAAAGAAAATTTCATGTGATAATGCATACTATGTTGAAGTATTGAACTACAATCTGTTGAGTGTGTCACAATTAGGCAATGTAGCATGCAAAGTAGAATTTGGAAAAAAAACTGTCAAAATCTATGATACTGATGGAAATCTGATAGGAAAAAGGAGAACAAACTAGGAGTAATTTGTTTTACCTAGATATGGAAGATGCATCTTGTCTTATTGTTAGATTTGATGATGTGTGGCTATGGCATAAAAGGCTATGTCATGTCAACTTTGATAATCTGATCAACATCAACAGAATGAAGAAAGTTAGAGGTTTTCCTAAACTGAAGAAGCCTAAAAATACAAAGTGCAAACAGTGTCAACTAGGGAACATGACCAAGTCAAGTTTCAAAATCAAAACCTATACTTCCAAAGAAGTACTAGAGTTAGTACATACTGATTTGTGTGTCCCAATAGAAGTACAAAGCTACAAAGGAGACAGATACCTAATGTTGTTTGTTGATGACTACTCTAGGATGATGACTGTCATGTTCTTAAAGCAAAAATCTAATGCATTTCAAATGTTTAAGTGGTATTTGGCTAGGGTTGAGAAGGAAACAAGAAAGAGTCTGGAGTGCCTAAGATTAGACAGAGGAGGATAGTTCACATCAAAAGAGTTTGAGACATTTTACAATGACAAAGGAATCAAGACACAAACATCAACACCTAGAACTCCACCACAGAATGACATTGCAGAAAGAAGGAATAGATCAATAATAGATTGTGCCAGAACATTAATGATGGAGAAAAATGTTTCTCTAAAGTGCTAGAGAGAAGCTGTAAGTATAGCTATCTACACCTTGAATCGATACAAATTAAGAAAGGTACAAATGCAACACCTTTTGAATTATGGTATGGTCACTCACCTAATGTAAAACATTACAAAGTATTTGGTTGTAGATGCTATATTCTTAAAGATACTAGAAATGGAAAGTTTGATGCAAAGACTAATGAAGGTGTATTCCTTGGATACTCTAGTAGAAGTAAAGTATATAAGTGTTTGAATACTAACACTAAAAAAATTGTGGAGAGTGCAAATGCAAATTTTGATGAGCATGCAGAAGTTCAAGCTGATGAAACTAAAAAACTAGAAGAGCACAGATCCTTTGTATATTTCTATGAAGGAATGCCTACTGAAGAAGAAGTTGCCAATCAAGTTGGGAATTAGCAACAAGTTTCAGTATCAATCGACTCACAACTAATGAATGTCGAGCTTCATTTAGAAGTCGAGTTGCAGAATGAAGATAATGCACATTTTGATTCTGAAATTAGTACACATGAAAGAGATGATAAAATACCAGAAAGATATGTGCATAGTGACTCTGAAGCTGAAAGACCAAACTTGGAAATGAGGAAAGAATTAAGATTATCCAAGTATGTGAGAAGACATCACCTTGTAGAACAAATCATTGGTGACAAGGAAGCTAGACCAATGACAAGGAACATACTAAGGAATGAATCATGTCTGCTAAGTAAGATTGAACCCAAAATAGTTAAAGATGCACTGCAAGATGATAATTGGTATAAAGCCATGGAAGAAGAGATTGCATTGATAGAGAAAAACAAAACCTAGACTTTAGTTCCAAGACCAGCTGATAAGAATGTGATTGGTACCAAGTGAGTGTTTAGGAACAAGCTAGATGAGAATGGTGAGATTACAAGAAATAAAGCCAGACTAGTCTACAAAGGTTATGCACAAGAAGAAGGATTGGACTATGGGGAAACATTCGCCCCTATTGCAAGGATGGAAGGAGTAAGAACACTACTTGCATATGTTTCCTACAAAGGTTTTAATGTCTACCAAATAGATATAAAGTCTACTTTTCTAAATGGTATATTAGAAGAGGAAGTCTACATGGAACAACCATAGGGATTTGTTGATGAAAAACACAAGGATATGGTTTGCAAATTGCGCAAAGCACTCTATGATTTGAAACAAGCGCCTAGAGCATAGTATGAGAGATTGTACAAATATCTTGTGAAGATAGGATTTGAAAGAATAGATGACAATAGCAACCTGTATATCAAGGCAGAAAAAGGTAAAGACATTTTGATATCTGAAATATTTGTTGATGATATAATATTTGGAGGAAAAGATGCCCTATGCAAAGACTTTGCTGATCAAATGAAACATGAGTTTGAAATGTTAATGTTTGGAGAAATCAAATTCTTTGTTGGACTGCAAGTACATCAACTGAAAAATGGCATATTTGTGACCCAATCAAAATATATCAAGGAGATACTCAAGAGATTTGGCTTAGAAGATTCACACCAATGGTAACAGGACATAAGTTATCTAAGAATAATGAATCAGCTGAAGTAAATCAGACAATGTACAGATCTATGATTGGAAAGCTATAGTATGTTGTGCATAGTAGACTAGACATTGCATTAGCTATTGGAATGGTGGCAAGATTTTCTGTAAACCTGAGATAAAATCATCTTATGGCAGTAAAAATAATATTGAGGTACCTAAGAGGAATTGATGACTTTGGATTATATTATAAGAGGACTGAAAAGTTTGAATTAAAAGCCTATACTAATGCAAATTGGGGAGGTAATATTGATGACAGAAAAAGCACCAGTGGAAGAGCACTTTTCTTAGGTAAAAGATTGGTTACTTGGACTAGCAAAAAGAAAAGTTCTACCTCACAGTCCACAACAAAAGCTGAGTACGTTGCTGTTGCTATCAACTACACCAACATTGAATGGATCAAGCACCTATTGAAAGGTATGAAGGAAGAGGTAACTAAACCTATGATACTCTATTATGATAACACAAGTGCCATCAACATATCAAAGAATCCTGTGATGCATGCTAAAAAAAAGCATATTGCGATTAAGTATCACTATGTAAGATAATTGGTGGAAGACAAGCAAGTGAGGATGGAATATGTCAGTTCAAAGGAACAAATCACTAACATCTTCACAAAAGCATTACCTAAAGATGCATTTGAATATCTTAGAGGTAAGTTAGGGGTGATAATCCTATGTAAGGCTATTTGAGTAATAGAAAACCTACCCTACATCAAATGAGTTGATTACTGAAATGATATAAATTGATGCAGAGGATACTTACTTTAGGTCTTGTTTGAAGTAATTAAAGTTCTAAAACTCCAAACAAGTCACAAGCAAGGTGATAGAGGGAGAAATTGGAGTGCCTACAAATGCTACACCTGCATGATAAGATGCTCAAATAGTATGTCTTTGGAATTATTGTCAAAGAGGGAGAAGTAGCTAAACTGATCAAAAGAAGTAGATGATATTAGAATAGCAGAAATTGATCAATGAATGCAGAGGGAGAAATAATGTGAAGAGGGAGAAGTAGCAGAACAACAGTAGAAAGAAAGGAAAAAGAAACAACAACCAAGAGGGAGAAGCAAAAGCAAAGGAATTAGTCAAGATAATAGAGAAGTAGCAAAACAAAAAGGAGAAGACAATGTATCAGCAAAAGAGATATTCCTAATACTTGGAAAGAGGGAGTTACAGAATTCAGAGGGAGTCATAAGAAATTCAAAATTGTTGATAGAATGAATAGTTTTGGATAAAGTTTGCTTTTTGGCATTTGATTTACTATTCTAACCTAGTTAGCATTTTGATAACTTGGTTGATTAGTTTGGTTTTCCATCAATGCTAAAGAGGGAGATTGTTGGAAATCTAATTGAAAATATTATTATTGAAAAAGGGAGACTGTTGCAAAGAGGGAGATTGTTGATAAAGAATGTTTTCAATCATTGTTTTGTCACTAATGTCAAACCTACTATTTGCTAGAATGACAATTACTTATAAGATCCAAGTAATATCACTTAGTTGATTGATGAAGAGGATTTAATCAATAAGATGTAACAAAAGCACCTAAGGAAAAGGTTGAGTTATGGTTTTGTAATGAAGTACAAGGATCAGTTAAGACAATGATAAAATGATGAATTGATAGTATACTTGAAGATACAGATGTTGGCTACACTTAGAAACTATGGAAGAATAAGTTGTAACAAAGTTGTCTACAAAGCTTGACTAAGTTCATTAGTGGGTTCCGAGCAAGCTAGTTCATGCCGAGCATATTATCAGTAATTGTCGAGTGAAATAGAAGGAGCCAAGCAACTTCAAGTTCAAAGTAAGTAATAGGTGTCGAGCATCAATAAAAACTTAGTTGATGTTGAGTGAATCCACAGTAGGTGCCAAGTAACATAGTATGTGTTGAGCATCAAAATGTTAATAGTGTCAAGCTATTGCATTATTTGAAAAGTCAAAGATTCACCAGATTTGAGCTGACAAGTTTGTTATCCTGAATTTTATGAACTAGATGGAGGATAAGGATGATGAGCTAGTGGCACGAAATTTTAGATAAACCATTTTTAGGCAAATATAGGAGGATTCTTCATGATGTTTGTAGAAGAAACAAGATAAGGGGTAGATTCATTGAATCTTTACCTAATCCATTCGAACAAAAATTAAAAGTGGGAAGATTAAGAGCAAGAAAAGTATTCCAGACTTCTATTTATGGAGTTACAAGTCAAGAAGCAAGAGTGGTTGTTGAAGTTGTTGGTAGGATGTCAAGGTGAAGGCATCGAGAGAGAAGAAGGAACATAGTACATAGACTTTTCTTTGATAGGTGACCACAGAGGTGATTGCACTGGTATATCAAGCATGAAGACTCAAGGAGACAAAGCTTGAAAGGAGGACAAGCATCATAGCTATAGAGACTAAAAGCCAAGCAAATTTGAGAGTTGAACTGAGATCTGAAATCTTCAAGTTAAGTTGTGAGTTGTATTAGGTCGAAAGCCCTTGTTGTTACTCTCTAACAATTGTACCAGTTAGGGTAAAATCCTATGGACTTAGGTTGGCTTAACAACCATTTGTAAATCCTTTAACATGGTGGCATTCCAAGTGAATGTTCTAAAGTCCTCTAACCAAGCCCACTTCTAACAGGGTGGTTAAATCCTTTAACCAGGTCACATTTAACAATGTGTTGTAGCCTTTAACAGGGTAGGCCTTTTACAGGGCATCACTTCAGAAGAGTGAGAATTGAGTAGCATGTTATTGGTGGTTTTTCCCAAATTGGGTTTCCACGTAAATCATTCTTCATGTGTTATTCTTACATGTTGATTTTATAGTAACTTGCTAAGTAGGAAAGTTTAACCTTGGATGCATGATTAGTTAAATGGGCTCACTATATGAAGTGAAAAGTTTTATTAGGATATTAGCAACTTGAATAATTGATTCATCCCCCCCGCCCCTCTCAATTATTCTAAGGCATTTCTAACACTTCCTAAACCTTTTCAAGGATGGCCTTAATGTTCCTACGAGTTTTGATGAGAGCACTTTGTTTAGACAAATTACCAAAGATGGTGCTCCAATATTGCCAAATCCCACCATATCACAAACATTTAGCAAAGGAAAAGAACTTGTAGTGGCAACTAGTTCTATACCTGCGTCAACTTCAACGCAACCAACGTTCTAATTAAGTGCATAACACATTCAACAAATCATTAGTGTTATTCCCAACACAACTACACATGATAGTATTTTGCAATCAACCTTGACAGGTCCAACTATAGGATGCTTAAATTTTGGGCAGGTACCTATCCAACAAATGGCATTCCTGACACAACCAATGTATTCCTCCTATTTACACATTCAAACAAGTATGTTGAAAACATTTGTGTCAATCCCAACAACTGCATATCAATACATTGGCCAAAGTGGCACATCGCCACCTCCATCGGCTCATAATCCACCACCACCATATAATCCATTTAGAAACTCATACAACTTTGGAGGTGGATTCAACATCAATTCACAACCATCACAGATGCCACCAAACTAGGATTTGGTCCAACGATTACATGAACTTCAAAGTTTTGTCCACAATATGAACAACAAAGGGATGAAAGACCTCTCTTTTGAGGAAATTTGCCCTTTTCCATTTGAAAAATCTATCAACATGACACCATTTTTGCCAAACTTTGAGATTCCCAAATTTCACAAATACATAGGAGAAATATGTCCTATCACACATCTTAAAGAGTTTTCTATATTATGTCAAGAAGTCACCTACAATGAGGATTACCTTAAAAAGCTATTCACAAGAAGCCTTAGAGGCCCCACACATGAATGGCTAATAAAATTACCCAGAGGTTCTATCACCTCCTTCAATGAATTGACAGGAAATTTATAACCCAATACTCATACAATATTGAACATCATGCCTCCTTGAGTGATTTTTGCAACACAAAACAAAGAACTGGTAAAATATTTGCTCATTTTCTACAATGGTGGTGACACCTTGCCAATCACATGCCCTACAAAATTGAAGATTCCCACCTTATAGACATATTCATCAATAATTTGATCTCAGTGATGTCTTTCCAAATGAAGATGGCTAGTCCTAAAGACTTTGCCACATTAGTCAAGAAAGGAAAGAACATTGAAAATGGACTCTTAGATGAGGGTTCCATTAAACACTATAGCTTGTCATCGTCAACTAATGAAATAGACAACAATGGCAAACTAAAATTCTAGTCCAAAAATAAAGGCGTTACCCATGATGGTTTCGCTAATGTCAAGAGTGAAAAATCTTCAAGGTGGAGATAATAACAACAATAAGAACTATTGTCACTGAAACAACAACAACAATTCAAATTGTGACACTCAGAATCAGAATCAAAACTGTAAGAATTTGCCTTAGGGAAAAATTCACCCAAGATCGTAGAAGTCAAACACAAGCACAACTGTAGACCAAAAAGAGTATGATCAATATATCATGTAGCATGTCCTAATACATCACTATGTGTGTATACACACTAGGAGTGCCTGTATATAAAGGCCTCTCATGAAGCACCTAGAATGTCTCTAGAAAGAATCAGGAGATAAGATAAGCATGACAACTAAGCACACGCCTCATCCATCATTCTCGATGAGAGGATAAGAATGACAAGGTGTATCTCAAGTGGAGATGTTGTAGACACCATGTGCTTAATTAGTGTGCTAACTCCTGTGTTGTAGACACCATGTGCATAAAAGAGGTACGAACTCCTGTGTTGTCAACATGACAACTCACAAGAGTACACATACTCCTAGGTGACTAATAAATAAATATTAAAATAATGCATTAACCTAAGTAAACTTAAGTAAGTGTAAATAGTAAATACATATTTACACCAACACGCCCCCCCCACCCCAAGTGCAACTTAGGGGAATGTACTTAAGTTCACAAAAACTAGGACGAAATGCATAATGGGTCCCAGCTACTAGGCCATGTTACGTACCCATGTACATAATGCAATGCAATCTCTCATAAAGCAGAGAAAGAGGAAAAACTTCATGGGAAAAACCCTCCCCCAAAAAGAGAGATGAAAAGGGATGCATGGATGGAGTAATGAAGACCCCCCCATTATGACATACATCAAGTATATGTAAAAGTGAAATGGGAGGACAAAACCCCCTAAGAGGAAAAAGTCCCCCCCCCCCCCCATAAAGGAGAAAGAAGAAGGAGACAAAGTAGTGCCCCCCCCCCCCCAAAAAAAAAAAAGAAGAAGAAGTAGTGTGTTGACTAGTGAGAAATGCTCCAATATAGAAGCTGATCCATGACCATTGAATGATGTTCCTCCCCTTTGGAAGAAACAATGGCAATAGTACTTGTGAGATGCTTCCCCTGTGTGTGGAAGCAATCTTGTTGATGAAAGGTGTCTCTGAAACTTGTTCAAGTGTCCTTGTGTTGATAGAGATGGTGGCTCCTTCCAAAACTGCTGAGAAGAAGTGCAGATTGAGCAAGGATGCATGTAGAACCTGTCTCAAGAAACCAACAATATTCTCAAATGACAAAGAGACCTCCGACAACTATTGTATAGAAGGATCCACAATCACACCAACCTGTAAAGATTGATAATGTAGATAATGGATATGAGGGTCAAAGTGAGCCCTCACAACAACTATAGAAGGATCGTCCTCATCAAAGAGAAGTAGTATATCATCAAAGAAGTCTCCCAAGTCTGTGATGTGTGACTCCACAAACAAACCTGAAATGTCAGTCAAGAAGTCATCACCTAAGGCTGGAACTAGAAAACAAAGTGTAGCCTACTGTGGTGAAGTACATGAATCAGTCACTATGGCAATAGATGAAGAATTTACCTCAAAAAGAAGATGAATATCATCGAGGATGTCCCCCACATCTTCAATGTGAGACTCCACGAACAACTGTACAATGTCTAGTAGGAAGTCATCGCATGAAGGTAAAGTAGGAAGACATGAAGTGTCCTACTGTGGTGAATCCAAAGCATTTATGGCTGAAACAGGATCAATAGGGGCAACAGGAGCATCTGGAGGAGTGATCTCATCTGGAGAGGATGCAGCTACAACTGGAGGTATTAGATCTTTGGAAAATGGAGGAATGTGTGGATCTCCATACGTCTCCCAAAGATGCATGCAATGAACATATGGATTAGTTGCCTTAAGATCAATGAGTGAATCCAAAACCTCCATATCCGTATGTAGAAAGAGAATACTACTAATGAAGGAAAAAGTGTCAACATCGAATGTAAGTCCTCTGACATATGGTAGTGCATTGTGCTAACTGAGATATTTGATAGCTAATTAACTCCATTCTTGATAGTTCTCTGGTGTCAAGTAAATCAAATCTTCCTCTTCCATGATGGACTAATCAATGTAACCCCCAAAGATGCAAGAAAAATGTAAGAAACCACCCCCCCAACCCTAATGTAAGATTTGATGCTTTAGAACTGGTGCGTGTACAATAGGCCACTTGTCAAAATATACAAGATGGACTTTTGATTTTGTCTATTACAACTGCCTTTTGAGGCCTAAATCTGGAACTAAGCACTATAGCTTGGATATACAACAATTTTGAAAAGTAATAGAATGCAAAAAAGGCTCTAATGTTGAAAGTGATATTACTATCCACACAACCCCAAAATCTTATTAATAAAAAGTAGATGAAAAATAATGCACTTTCAAAAAAAAATGGAACTTGAAAAGGAGTCCAAATGAGCCTGTAAGGAGCGTTTTAAGTTGCAAAATGCAAGATTAGACAAGTACAGTCGCCAAAAGATGAAAATTTTGACAAATACGTGCACCAAAACTAGAAAAGAATAGCACCAATGAAGAGTTCAAAAAATTCTACCCAAAATTTTTACAAAATACACCTAATTTGGAGTCTAAATGACCGAGTTATGGCCTCTCAAAGTCAAGCTGCCAAATCAAAAAGCAATCTAGAGAGGGGTCTGGAAGAAAAATGTGAGCTTAAATTTGACGGTCAAATGGTCATCACATCAATTATAAAATGTCTGCGAATGACGGTTAGATGCCTGTCAATTTTTTTCCATGAAATGATGATGTCGGTGAAAAAAGACCGCTTGGGTGACATGGCAGATGACATCAACGTACGACTGGCTGACTAGGTGTGTTTATACGGTATAGTCAATCCACATGAAAAAAGGTACTGTCCACATGGCAAGTGTATGACTGGTACAGTAAGGTGAGGTGGTAGCTGACTAGACAATGTATAACTTTGACATGTCAATTGGTGACATGTACAGTCCTAATGATGAGAC
Organism: Cupressus sempervirens; assembly: GCA_028749045.1. Classification (NCBI taxonomy): domain Eukaryota; kingdom Viridiplantae; phylum Streptophyta; class Pinopsida; order Cupressales; family Cupressaceae; genus Cupressus; species Cupressus sempervirens. Next base: position 624,294,878 of record CM053784.1, read on the forward strand.
ACTACACTTGGCTGTCGTGTGCAATCTGGCATGGTTGTCCACATAGGCTATGATGTGTCTGTGGATGAAAAGTTTGCCAAAATAATCAACGACATGTCAAAAAAATAGTGGTGATAGATTTATTTTCCCGCGTCGAAGAGTGGGTTTTATGTCCACCGAAAACATTTAACATCACTAACAATGGTGATTCTGCATGGCCGCCAGTGATTCCAAAAGTTGGTGATAATATTGTTGTCGAGAAACTTAGTCGACACCAGAACTTTGTAGGTTTAGTCCTACATGCACTGTGCACTTGGGAAAGTAGTGAATAAAAACCATTTGCCACAGAACAAAGGCAAAGCAAGGTAGCTACCAGAGGGTTGGTTTCCATAGGCAGAGGTTTTGGCTGCTGGTATTCTATTTGGTCAGAATACGTGCAACTATCTGCCAAATGAGAAATTAAGTCATCAGTCGATATTGAAGGAATATGTGAAATTGCAAGGAATATTCCTTACGTGTGCAGGGTCGGGGTGTCACTGCCCGATACCTATACAAAAAAAATTCTCTACAGGGGCAACTGACGGAATTTTTTTTTTCCAAAAATATGCACGAAAATAACTAATGAAAATATTGAGATCTAAATTAAATATTAAATTGCAAATCTAAAAGATCATACTTGAACTTGCAAATTAGGGCCTCCCAGTGCCGATTTGCAAAAAAAATTACCTCACGATTAACTTTGGCCTAGGATAGGCAACTTTATAGTTGATTTTCATCAAATCGACATTCCAAACGCAATAGCGAGGTTAGATCTGACTCTAGACACTCCCAATTTTTGCAATACTCTGGATTTGGGCCGAGGTGTTGAAGCAAGAAGACAGTCTCGAACGACTATGTGAAGAGAAATTCTCTAAGAGATCTGATACCATGTAAGAATTTGGTATAGCTCTGATACCATGTAAGAATTTGCCTTAGGGAAAAATTCGCCCAAGATCATAGAACTTGAACACAAGCGCAAGTGTAGACCAAAAAGAGTATGACCAGTATATCATAGTATGTCTTGATACATCAGTATGTGTATATACACACTAGGAGTGCTTGTATATAAAGGCTTCTCAGGAATCACCTAGAATGTCTTTAGAAAGAACTAGGAGATAAGATAAGCATGACAACTAAGCACACGTCGTATCCATCATTCTAGATGAGAGGATCAGAATGACAAGGTGTATCTCGGGTGGAGATGTTGTAGACACCATGTGCATAAAAGAGGTGTGAACTCCTGTGTTATCAACATGACAAATCACAAGAGTATGCATACTCCTAGGTCTCTAATAAATAAATATTAAAATAATGCATTAACCTATGTAAACTTAAGTAAGTGTAAATAGTAAATATGTATTTACACCAACAAAAGAAAAAATCAAAACAACCAAAAACCTTACAATCAAAAATAATTCTTTCCTCGCAACAACAACAATATCAATGACAACTGCAATCACGACTATGGCTGAAATGGAAAGTTCACTAGCTTTCATGAACCCTTAGATGGCATATTCTAGAAACTAGTGGATCACAATTTGATGGTTTTTCCCAACACACAACCTTTTGACGAAAATCAACCCAAATCCAAGTGGTATAGGGGTAATGAATATTGGAATTACCACCACATCAAAGGACATGACACTAAGAAGTGTATCAAGCTCAAAATCTTCATACAAAACCTTGTCGATCATGGGGAAATTGAGGTTGAAGGAGGACCACTCTCTAAAAAATTTAAGCTAAATATCTTTCAAAAGTCATTCCTTGAACACAACAATGACAACAATAATGGAAACAACAACACAAACAATATCAACTAAGCTTCCACATCTAATTCACTCCATTATGAATATTCTACTAACCACATATCAGGGTTTGACTCCTTGAGTGGCAAAATAGAAACAAATGATATATGTGGCTTTGACTCCATGTGTGGATGCATTGAAGAAGTAGACACCCATGTAAACTCCCTTGTCTTACAAGCATTTGATTATGGTGCAACCACTCGACAGGGAAGAATTATTTTGTAAGCTTTCACTCTCAATCCTACCAATCCATCAGTTCCATATGCACCTTTCGCACCATCCACTTTGTAGAGACCAGTGTCTTGCTATGATGTCTTGTGTTAGTTAGGGAATACTACTGCATAAATCTCCATTCTAGAGCTTCTCACTACCTCACCTATCCACAAATAAATCCTTAAGAGTGCTCTTTTAGAGTCTCGTGTCCTTGAAAACGTCAATGCATCCCAATTCACTACCATGATCAAAAATCTTGTCGCACAACAACATGTTGTCTTCATAGAAAAAGGTTTCCAAGGTCCTGATCACCATCACAATTTGTCACTCCACATTGAAGTCCTTATACAATGACACGCAATAAAATGAGTCCTTATAGATAATGGATCTGGTTTAAACCTTTGTACATTGAAGATGATCCACTTCTTGGGGCTCCCAAAAGACCTCCTAGACATCAACAAAAGGATAACCATTAAAGCATATGATGAAAGAGAAAGAGAATCAAAAGGGGTTATCATGCTACCACTACAAGTTGGACCGACCATAATCAACACTGAGTGTCATCCTCGATTTGGACTTACCACATAACATCTTGCTCGGTCGACCCTGGATACATACATTGAAAGTTGTCCCATCTACCTATCATCAGTGCTTAAAATTTCCCCACTAGGGAAGAGAGGTCACAATTTCAGGAGATCCTTTACCTTTTGCTTTTTGTAAGAGATTGGAAGGTGCCCCAATGAATTTTTGTCCAATTAGTGAGTTTGCTAAGGTTATGCATAGATCTCTCACCATAGCGAAAACACCTTCCACAACAATTCTAGAGTCATCCAATATTGATTCTAGTTCCCATAAAGGAAAAGAGGAGATTGAAGCTATCAAGGTCAATATTGCAATGAAGAAGGTTACCTTTGCTGATCAAGGAATGTGAGAGTATAAGTTTGAGAATGCCTTATGTGTTGGACAACTACCACTCTCCCCCCATCCTTTGGTAAACCTTCCCAAAATACCTCCCTCTACAAATAAGGATTGTATGCATGTTAATAAAACAACCTTTGAACATTGGGGTTCACTTAGTGATGAATACATGGAGTCAAATATCTTAGATTGGCTATATTATGACAGAAAAGATGATCATGTGGAATTCCCTAAAGGTAAGTATGTCAAGGCTCCTCCCATCATTGAGAACATGGGATATCATGGTACAGGCCTTGGTCCTAAAGAAGATGGAATCAGACAACCCCTTGAGACTACTAGCTATCTAAAGGACGATGTTTGGGCTCCATTAAACCCAAGGTGTCCTTTGCTGACAACTATTGTATGGTTGAACCTGGTTATGAGACATAAGAGGAGGAATTCTTTGAAGTACCTTTCCAATACATTGAGGATGACCTTAGATAACTATGTCCATTCCATCACCATAGCCAACCTCTCATCCACCGATTTACCCCTCACTAACCCTAACATGATAAACTGGAACCTTTAAGACACACCACCAACTCTCAATATATGTAACTCTGATGAAGTAGTGATGGCTCTTTTTGGCCTCAATAATCTCCAAGATTACAAGAATGATATCTAATACAATGAGGAAGCCTACTTTGGTAGCCAAGTCACTTAGTCACAAAAGTGAAAAAGAAAACAAAATTAATAAATAGAAGAAACATCCTCTAGTGAAAACTCTTTTGGAGCACTCTTGGATGAAGAAAAAGATAAAATAAAGGATACATCTTCTGGTGAAAACCTCCTAGAGGCACCACAAGAGGGAGATGTTGACTTGCCGTTCAGAATTCTACCACTAGAAAATTCATCTATAATGAATGAAGACACAATTCTAGATAAGTTGGTTATGATAGATAATCCACAAATCATCTACATTGCTGCTACCCCAAGTTGAGAAAAGAAAGAAGTGATGACTAAGTTCCTACAAAAATGCAAAATTAATTTCGCATGGATATACAAAGATGTGTCTGGCTTAGACATAGACTTAGTTGTGCATCACCTAGTAGTGGATCCAAAGATTAGATTTGTTAAGCAAAAGTTACACAAGATGCATCCTAAGGTAGCACTCTTAGTAAAAGCATAATTGTAGAAAATGTTACAAGAAAATTTCATCCAACCTATTGATTATCCTGAGTGGGTTTCTAACATTGTTCCTGTAGGAAAAGCCTCTGGGGGCATCCGCATATGTTCAGATTTTTTAGACTTGAATCTCACATGTTCTAAGGATGATTTTGCACTACCCAACATAGACATTATAGTGGATTTGACTGTCACACATGAAATGTTATCCCTAATGGATGGTTTCTCTAGTTACAATCAGATTAAAATTGCAGAAGAAGACCAACACAAAATGATATTCACTACCCAATGGGAAACTTTTTGTTACCAAGTCGTGCCTTTTGGCTTAAGGAATGTCGGCAACACCTATCAATGAGCAATGACCACAATCTTCCATGATCTTCTACATGTAATAATGGAAGACTATGTTGATGATATTCTAGGAAAATTTAAGACACATGATTCCCACATTACTGTTCTTAACACCGTATTTGAAAGATTGGAGAAAAACAAAGTTCACCTTAACCCCAAGAAGTGTGTTTTGGGAGGTCCAATCTGGAAATTTTTTAGGTTACATAGTGTCAAGAAAATGCATTGAGGTAGACCCTACAAAAGTAAAAGCCATCATGGAAATGCCTCCACCCACTACATTGAAACAACTCCACAGCTTTCAAGGGTAGTTACAGTCCATCAAAGAGTTTGTGTCTCAATTAGTAGATATAGTTCATCCACTCCAACACTTGCTTCAAAAAGACATCAAGTTTCAATGGGATTGCCTATGTCAAAAAGCATTTGAGCGGGTTAAGGTATACTTGGCTAATCCACCAGTACTAGTCCCTCTAATCACAGGTCAATTTTTAATTCTCTACATTTCTATCACTTTAGTTGCCCTAGGTGCTCTTTTAGCACAACTAGATGACAATGATGATGAGAAAGCTATCTACTATCTTAGTCAAACATTAGTTCGCTATGAGTTGAACTACACTACTATTGAGTGAGCTTGTTACGTTGTAGTCTTTTGCCACCCAGAAACTATGCCATTACATGTTTAATCATACTAAACACCTCATTTCTAAGATAGAACCTCTCAAGTGTTTGATATCAAAAGATTCCTTCACTGGTCATGCTACAAAATGGGTTTTGATTTTAAATGAATCTGACATTCTCTATAAAGATTGTAAGGCCATAAAAGGACAAGCCATTGCTGATCAACTTGTAGAAGCTCCTCCTCAAGGAGACCATCCTATCATACTAGATTTTCTAGATGACACAATTATGACCATTACCCCTAGTACACAATGGAAGCTTTATTTTGATGGCTCTTTCACATAGAAAGGATTGGGGGCAGGTATCTTGTTTGTTGCATTGCAAGGAGACCTTATCCCTAAGTCTTACAAAATTTCATTTCCTTGCACAAAAAAAAAAGTTGAGTATAAGGACTAATAACAAGGCTACGCCAAGCTATATAATAGAATATTAAGAGCCTACTTGTATTTGGAGACTCCCAATTGGTCATTAGACAAGTTACAAATGAATATCAAACAAAGGATGAAAAGTTGTTGCCATATCGTCGAATAGTAGAAGATCTTAAACAACATTTCACTGAGATAGTCTTTCAGTAGATACTAAGGACAAATAACAAAGCAACAAATGTTATGGCCACCATAGCCTCCATGATCGCCATGCCTGCATATAGTCCCAAATGTGAATTTCTTATTGAGAATATTTTTCTTCTTACTTATGAGCAACTTGAATTAGAGCTAGCATGTGAGATTATTGGTCCTAAGTCCCCATGGTACTTTGACATTTTCACCTCCCTTTGTCATAAAATAATCCCCATAGCCCTTCCCACAAACCAAAGTAAAACCTTCATCTGTCGCACTTCCCGCTACACTATCCTAGATGACACACTTTTTCGAAAACACTTTAATGGAACCCTGCTCCGATGTCTCAATTCATATGAAACCAAAATGAAATTAAAAGAGGTTCACTAAGGAATTTTCAATTCCCATTCTAGTGGACTTACATTAGCAAAAGATCTCCTCAGAATGGGTTATTATTGGCCTACTATGGAGGTTGATGCCTATCATTTTGTGAAATAATGTGTTCCTTGTCAGCAACATGGAGATTTGATACATGCTCCTACCTAAGACCTTCAACCTACCATCACACCGTGACCTGGGGTTTTGATCTTGTTAGTAAAAAAATCCAAATTATGCAAATGGCCACAAGTATATCATTGCTGGCACCAAGTACTTCACAAAGTGGGTTGAGGCTATTCCTTTAACCTACACTATTGAAAAACAAGTTTTGAAGTTCATCTTGAACTACATCATCTATCATTTTGGTATCCCCCAAGACATCATCACTAATAATGGGATTCCTTTCAAAAATTAGGAGGTCACCACATTGCATAGGAAATTCAAAATCACCCAACATTTCTCCACCAAATACTTCCCCCAAGGCAATGGCCAAGCTAAAGCCACTAATAAAACCATTTTGAAAATCTTAAAGAAAATCATTGATGCAGTTGGCCATTATTGGAACCTCCAAATTGCTCACGCTCTTTGGGCCTATCACACCTCCATCTGTACCCCCATAGGAGCTTCCTTCCCTCCCTTCCCTCCCCTCAGAATCTCTCTCAAGAATATGATGTCTAAAGAAGAATATCAAGTTGGTCACTTGCAAGAGTTGCAACTCATCGATGAAAGACACCTCATTGCCTTAAACCACCTCCGCGTGTATCAAAATCACCTTTGACTTTAGTTTCACAAAAAGGTCAGACCTTGGGAATTTGAGGTGGGTGACCTAGCATTGCAGCATAACATGAGGAATCTCCATAACTAATACAAGAAAGGAAAGTTTGAAGCTAATTGGCTTGGTGTGTTTATCATTACAATCAAGTACAATTTTGGGGCATATCAAATTTCCACTTCAAAGAGAGAGTTGCTCCTTGAGCCTGTAAATATTCAACACATCAAGTGGTTCTATGCTTGAGTTCCACAGTTCCTATATAGTTTTGTTAAAGTTTCTCAACAATTAGAAAAAATCAGAAAATAAGAAACTCCAAAAACATTTGCAAAATCTTCCTGAAGAAAAGACTAAAAATAGAAAAAGTTCCTAAAATTTGTTTATTGTGTAAAGTTAACAAGGTCTATTATCTATAAGACTCATCTCACTTCACCATTTCCCCCATTTCATCCCATCTTTGTGTAGAAGTCCTATCTGGCTCACGATTTGCATGCATCTAATAAAAGACCTTTTGTCTACGAGGCCTCCATCCATCTTCATTTTTTAGAAGACCTCTTGTCTATGAGGCACTTTCCTATTGAATACTCGCCCTCCTCCCATTATCTTGAGCTTTTTCCCACAACAGTGACTACAACAAAGCCCAAACAAAATCACCATTGAGACTTAACAATTTGGGAAACTTGTTCTTTCCATAACTATTGCCATCAAACACTTACAACAACTTAGATAAAAAAACTTTCACAGGATGACTCCTTCCTACACATGACACCACAAACTTCACTCTCGGACTAACATTCCTGGCAGGAACTGTGGACTGAATGGCTACTTGGTCATGCAGTCTCTTTTGGTCGATTTCATCTTTGTGTGTTAGTAGTAGCCTTCTACGAAGTGCCTTGATCTTCCATATCTTGGTATCACCTAAAAGGTTCCAACTGATTACATGTGTCGTTTGTAGTATGACATATTTTTTATGCTTTAATACATGTATGTCAGTTTTAGAGTTATGACTATGTACTAAACACTAGGGGCACCGAGTTAGCACACTTTTCACCAAGATCTCTACAAAGAATTTGCATGTTCCTAGACCTCTTTGGTGCATATCTGTCATTTGTTCCCATGTAACTATAAAAACTACATCTATTGTCCTAAAGTCTCTATTTTGTTGAGAGTCTAATCCACGCAAAGGAATCTTGTCATCCATGCTACTATAGCATTTGATGCATAAGTCCTTTTTCAAAATCAAAATAGGGTATGCTCTCCCATATAAACACAATTGAATCTCTCGATATCATGTAGTTAGGTTTCATGTAGTATAGGGCTTCGTCACGCTCTACTTGAGAAAAGGTTTCTGTTTATTTCGCACCCCTCCTATGCTAGGCTACTTGATTCCTATGAGCTATAGTTTGACACAAGTCTATTGGTTAGGTCTCATTCATACTGCATTTTCATATTTCACAGTTACACTTGGTGTTGGCATCATTTCATTTTGCATTTTTTTTTCTCATTCATGATTAGTGTGACTTCTTATGTTATTGGCATTTTCATTTAGGATACATTAATTTTTGTATATATTGCATTCATTATACCTATAATATGCATCCCATTCGTTATTCATCATTAGGTTACATCATTTATTCATTACATTAATCCATTAGGTATCATCATTACAATCACTACCTTTAGTCACATACACATCATGATACATCTATTTCCTCAACACAAATCATATAGTGAGTCTACACATATAAAACAAAAAAATGCATACATCTCATACATCACCATCATATATGACCCGCATCATCCATAAATTAGACATCATATATGCATCATCAAAATACTACATCACATCACAGACATCCTACATCATAATTTTAGTAGCAGTATCATAACATCATGCATCAAATATAGTACTCATAAAACCTCATAAACATAAATATCACAAGCATCCATAAAACACCATCATACATACACATTTAGGATCATCGAATCATGTCATCATACATATCAAAAAATAAGTGTCCATGTACAGTCCATATAAAAAAAATATGTAGTACATCATGCAAAATACATCATCAAAAACCTGTTGCATCTGCATATACATAACTGTATCAAAAAACCGATCGTTCTAGGGATCATATGTCTAGCTGTGAGGGCCCTACTCCTCCTGTACCTCTTCCTCGTGAAGGCTTCCCCTGCCCAATCGATGACTCTAATCTTTGCCAGCCACCTATGGCCCATGAGCTGAATGCCTCTTAGAACTTTGGTTATCACTGCTCTACTGGCACATCATCATGATACAATGTTTGATAGTAGTCTGCCTCTCATAGATCTTGTGCCTCATGACAACATATAGTCAGGTCCTCTTGTATCACAGTGACCATCCCCCTATCTCGTGTCATCTACATTGCGATGTCTCGCTGATTGTGATACTCATCCACCCAACACTGTAGGGTCTCTTTGTCAAACTGAAGGGAAGCCACATCCTTTCACAAAAGCATTCAACTCTACCAACTCATCTACATCTACATGTATGGTAAGATCACTAAACTTGTCAGTGTCTATCCTTGCTTGTAATGTTGCTAGGGCCTTTTGTGCACTGTTTGCCCTGGCATGCTTTGCTTGTACCTCCCCTTGTAGTTGGGTAACCTCTGTCTAGAGGCTATTTGGCTTTGCCCTGACTGTGTCCACATACCCCTACTATGTCAAAAGTGGCTTCTATGGTACCTGTGGTATGGGCACTCTATGTGACTCATGTCCCTGTACCTATGGACCTTGCTATGGTCCTTGTATTGGTGGTGGCCCTGTTGGTGCCTACCCTCCTCGCTAATGAACTTGTTGTCCCTGTTGCCCTAGTAACTAGGGTTCCTATCCATCCTCTCCCCCAGCCCTATCTCCCCTGCCTCATGCCTTCTCTACTGGTGGAGGTGCCCTAGATACTGTCAGTCACAACGGCTGATGTGTTGCCCACCACTATGTATACGTTGGTGTCATCCTGACATCCCCCTGATCCTTCCCATGAATCTTTGGCACGGGTTGCATGCCATGCCATGAAGCCCTAGCCAATCTGATTGTGGTCCCAAATCCCCATAGTCGACCCACCTCCCATGACACTACTGGATACATGAACCTACCCGCTATAGCATCTTGTACCCTTCCCAATTGTCTCTGCACCCTATAGGGCGTGTAGTGCATCACGATGTGCACCTTTCAACCAATCAATCAACAGTCTAACTGTGCATATTACAAGTAGAGTTGATCCTCTGAATCATCCTCTCCACCTACAGGCAATATGGCCCTCCGCTACTTGTAGTCTACATATAGTGTCTCGTCAAACATAATAATCTCATCCAAACATCGTCACCATAATCCTATCAACTCAATAGAGGTATATTGGGTGGGTGGCCTATATTGACATGCATATGGCTCCCCGGGTTGTCGTGTCTCACATCGAGTAATAGGTCATGTCAGGCTTATGTGCTCCCATGACCATACCATGAGTAGTGTCAATCCTAGACCTATGGTCCTTTGTGTCTTATATGCACACATGTACAAGTCATAGTATAGGTGGGCCAAGATGGTATGACCCCACTAAAAAATCACTCCATCATCTTGTAGTAGAATTCTAAGCACTTATGTCCATCTAATCAAAAATTCATGCCCAACATGGTCTAGTACCATCCTCCATGTCAAAGAGGCCAAATAAAGGGCTATCCGTAGTAGTCCCTGATCTAGTGCCTCTATCCATGTTAGTCACAACTGTTGAATCGATAGTTGGTGTCTCCATCACCCAAAGCACTCTCACAGATATGGATTATCTCCCTCCAAAATGCACTTTGGGTATCTCTCGTGGATCAGAACTCGAAGTATCTACCACATGTCCAGCAAGGTAACTGTCACTTCTCTTGTCAGTAGATGGAAGCTTGAAGTTAATGTATGCCACCGCTTCACACCAATACTAATAGTTATGTTGAATGTGCCCTAAGACTTGGCCACTCGTAGACATGCTCAAGTCCACAAAGACACATTGTCCCCACTTTGCCTTTGTCAGTCTATCACCTAAGACAATAGTCGCTGGATAAGTGCTCTCATGACTAAAATGTCACCATCGACTCTTATAGCACATACATGCAATAGTCAACCTCCCTTTCTTTTAATCCTAGTATTATTTATCTAAGCATGGGAAATCTTTCTCTATCAACCCTTGACCATCCCTTCACCTGAGTTTGCTGATACATCCATATCAGTGAAGATGCCAATTAGTACAGAAGTGGATTCGTGGAGACACCAAAATATGGAGACGTCGATCTGGCATCTTCAAGGGCTTTACATATGCCCACTTTCTTGTTGCCAACTGTGGTTTTATCATTTGCGGAGTCAACAACATAGAGATTTTCATCTCTAACCTATTCCTCACCCTGTTCTTTCGTTTGTGCAGATGACAAGATGTATCTTGTCGTCTTTGCAGTGATTGTTTCCCTAGTTCATTGTCTGTGAAGATGACGGAGTGGAGAACCAACATCTCTACCTCGACCCTATTTTTTCCTGGTTTCCCACCCTAAAAATGCATCATTTAAATGTGAAAGCAAAAAATTTGACAAGTGGGATAGTTGACTTATCAATGGTCCCATGTTGGTCGGTCTCTGGTGCACCTAGATGCACTCTCCAAGTTATGATCTCTCGATAGGATCCATCCTTCACACTGGTTCTCAACTCTCTAGGTGTGCAAATGACTCTTCCAATAGCCCCTTGGAGGCTTATATAGCCACCCCCCCCCCCCTTGAGCCCATGACCGTTCCTTGGCCCTATCTACCCTTGTTTATCCCCAAGTCATGAAAAATGTTCATCTATGCCTTTTCCCTTCCCTTTCTTTTCTTCTTGGGTCTTTTTTGCGAAAATTGCATAAAATTTATTTTTTACTCTATTTTTCCAAGGGGGCACCCTCCTCCCATGTCGTCATGATGACATAACTCCTAGGACTTCTCTCCTCTCTGAGGCAACCTATATTTTATTTTCTTTGATGTAATATCATCCTGACATCACATCAAAGAGAGGCAAAATGTAAATTCTTAAAATCGTCCCAAAATACTATATTAATTTTTTAATATTTTCGTTGACATTATAATTTATAATTGATTATTTATTAATTAATTATATTTGTCATATTCTTCTACTTATTTAATTAAATAGGTTCACTTCCCAAATTTATTTAAATTTAATTTGAATATTTCTCCCTAATGTGTTAAATTTATTTTATGCATATTGCTCCATAAATCCCCTTTTAAATAAATTCAAATTTATTTAATTTCTATCCACTTTATTAAATTCTATAATCCTATGATTAAATTAAATCCTATTTAATTTAATCCTAATCCCACCTAAAACCTAGCCTACCACCCATTAGTCTCATCCTTCTCAGCCTACCCACTAGTTAATCCCACTTTAGTATCCTAAATACCCTCTTAAACACTTTTTAGCCCCTAAGTGGTTGTTCACACATGTGTGAGAAACTCAAAGCCCAAGAAGCCCCACTTTCATTAATTCCTCCAAAAATTCTCTTACCCCTTGTCTCTCATTCCTTCCCCCAAGGTTGCTCACATGTGTGAGCACACCTTGAGCCATCTTAATCATAGAAGACTTATGTTGACCTTTCCATGGCTTGCCCCCTTAGCCCATGTGTCTCCCTTGTGGCACCTATGTGGATGCCACATAGATCACCTCCTCAAGCCTATAAATAAAGCCCTTGTCTCAAGCATTTTCATCTCCTTCATTACATTGTTATCATGCTAATATAGTGTTAGAGCTTTCTTAGAGATTTTCATGCTTAGTGCTAATCTTTGGTAGTTGTTAGTATGCATTATTTCAATTCCTAGTTCTTGCACATTTTCATGGTAGCACAACATTGTTAGTTTACTTCATTCCATCCCATTTCCACATTCACATCCTCTGGAATCCTTTTGACTGTGGCTTACTTATAGCCATTTCTTGAAGGTATTCTACTTACATGCTCATATAGATTCATATTTACATTCTTGCATTCATTTGAATGGTTTTGAAGAGATTCATTTGTAGTTATGTTTGAGGAGAGCACATCCACATCCCTCATTATTGAGCACACCAACAAGGCTTCTTGTGGGTGCCCTTGTTGACCTGCTCTAAGGTTGCATGGGGACTCTTGCCTTTCGGTTGCATTAGTTTTAAAACTCAAGTAGAATTAGTTGTATTTTGATTTACTTCAATCTTTGATATACATGTACAACTAATGTTTTCTTGTTTATGCGTGCTCCCGACAAGTTAGGTTTTCATGCATACAATGCATAATTAATATTAAAAAAAAATCATAAGGTATACCCATTTAGGTTAGCAAAGCCTGAAGAGAAGATGATTTGATCATTAAGTGTCAATCCTAATCATTGGCTAAATTGTATTGAGCTACCCATCATTGATTAAGCAAGGCCCATAGGTTTTTCAATGAACAATTTGAGGAACCAAACTCCTATCTAATGCTCACTATAAGAAGATGCATGTTGCATCAACTCATGCTTTATCATAATATCTAACTAAGTTTATGTTGGAGTTCACTCTATAGGCAGTCCTAAAGTTGTAAAATATGAAAGTGATCTAATGAAACATAAGTGATCATTACGTGCAAGGTACACGGTATAAAAACATAGTATCTGAAGGTTTATTGTTACCTTTGGCATTGTTGTCAAAGGGAGAGAGAGCTACATATGAAATATATAGATATGGGATAGACTATTATATGGAGAGATGATGAGTTACATAAATGGCATATACAATGATTGTCAAAGGGAGAGTGTTGTAGTGATTGAAGTGTTGCCATTAGATGTTGAGATTGAAGGAAAATATGTTTTGTCATTGAAGTTTGGTATCGGGTGGTATATTTCATATTGTGTTTCCATCACTGCCAAAGGGAGAGATTGTTGGACATAAATGATGTTGATAAATGATAAAGAGAGATTGTTGGATGTGAGTAAAGTTGATGAGGATCAAGGTCAGAACTAAGTTGTGAGTTGTATGTAAAAGAGTTAGATCAATTTTTATATTGTCACTAATGTCAAGCCTAGCATAATGAAGGATATGAATTAGTATAGTTAATCAAACAAGACACATTAATAATTTACAATTATCTGAAAGGTTGTGGTGTTTAATATAGAAGTGGAAGATAATGTTAAAAGATGGAATGAATAAGTGATGTTGAGTATGTGATATTAATTGGACAACTAATGAATTGGTCTATGACAAGATGATTATTGTTTGATTATTTTACATGATATAATGGAGAGTAAAGATGATGTACAAGCAAGTTGTTTTGGTCAATAGAGGAAGGAATGAAGTTGTAAAGAGAAAAGAAAAGGAAATAGTAAGTTTTATTGAATTAGATACAGTGATCAGTAAATGAAGAAGTTGGAAGGTTAAGAAAGTAAGTCAGTGTTAATCGATCAAGTGAAGAGATAACCAAGTGAGAACAATATTGACCGAGCATACAATTAATTGGAGTGATGTGGCATTCAACAAAGCTTGAGCACATGTTGGTAAAAGATGAACAATTTATGGAAGATCAAATAAAGGTTGACACTGAGCGAAGATCTAGACTATTCTAGAAGATTCTAAGACAGAGACAAAGTTAGTTAGCAAGATTGATGACTAGAATAAACAAGACAATATTAGATGGCTAAGATTTGAAGTATGTTTAGTGATACAAGGCGATGCACAAAGTTCGAGGCTAAAATATTTTTTCGAGTGTCTAGATTCAATGTATCTAAGCTGGAAAGATTGATTAACGATTGTCATTAAGTGACAAAATCAATGGATGAGATGAAGCTGCAAAAATATATCTATATAAGGAAGAGACAATAAGGTAAATGTTTCTGATCTATTTGCTAGTCAAGTTGATGCTAAGGTACTAAAAGATATCATGCCAAGCATATTTGTAGTGCAAAGTGAAGAGTATTGAAGATGTTGATGTGATGGTTAGTTAATAAGGAAATGTATGGGCATAATGGAGATCTCATCAAGAAAAGATAGTTGCTATTTTAAATAGATATTTTTACTATTACTCTCTAACCATTGTAGTATAATTTTTTTTAACTGAGTGGAATTAACAATCTTTATTTGAAAATCCATTTGTATGGTGACATTCCGTTGAATGTTGTGTAAGTCCTATATATAGGTCACTCATTGAAGGGTGACAAGGTCTAGATGATCTTTGGTGAAACTCCCTAATAGGGTCACACCTAGTAGTGTTCTTATAACCTTTAATAGGGTTGTCTCTTAACCAAGCTCACTTCAAAATAGTAAAATTATTTTTAGCAACTAGTCCTAGGTGGTTTTTATCTTAATCGAGTTTCCACATTAAAAATGCGCGTGTCAATGTGTGCAGGAATTTTTTGGATGTTATTTCATGTTTACTATTGAAAACTACTATAATTGTTGTAAGTCAGTTAATAAACCTAATACTTGATAGGAAGGTGAAATATGGTTACCAGTTTACAGTTGATGAAGTTAATGTGTTTATTGATTTGATTTAATGACAAGTTTGAGTTCTTATAAGTGTGGTGAATTATTTTAAAGGGTGTCTAGATAATCGAGGATAACTAATTCACCCTCACCTCCTCTCAGTTGTCTAACATATGCACAATCAAAGCATCATTTTAAGTTTTAGATGGTTAGCCAGGGTACATAATATTTCACTTGCTCTATGCCTGGGTATAAAACATTTCATTTGCCTTATACCATTTAGATCCAAATAAAACTTGATAGGAAGAGAGGTTACAACTTCATTATCTTTGAATAACAATTATAAATTTTTTAAGGATTTCATTTGTTTTGATATTGAAATCCAAAGTAATATATTTTCTATTTTGGTTCTTTGTGTATCTTAATATTCCCTAATAATTATTTCTTATCTCTGTATCATTTCCTATATCAATTTTACATATTTAGTGAAGGATCATTGACCCATTTATCGCTTGGGAACGTCCTAGACTATTGGGACATTTTCCTTCTAAATATGCAGTTTTAAATAAAAGAAATGATTCACTTCTTTGCATTGCTTCCCTTTTGCTACAATATAGAAAATCTATATTGAGATGTTGGGATTTCTTAGAAAATGAATACATTAGTGCCAAAATAAAGCCTTCTTTCACACAACCAATTAAACACAATACTATAAAGTGAAGAATCTCAAAGGCATATTAGGTGAAGTTTAAAAGAAGGATTTATAGTAAATCTAAACAAAACTATAGATAATTTGATAGATAGGTGATCAAAGCCTCTTCAAATTAAGGTCTGAAATCTAGTGGTCTATTTATCACCACCCTAAATAATAAAAATAAGGAAACTATCCAATATTATGGAGACAACACCATCCCCACATCTCTTATCATTCCAAGTAAACATGACATTTTTAGGCTTCACATCAACCAGGTTCAAGTATTCAACATTATCCCTCAAAAGTTTTGAAGAAGGCTTGAATTAGGAAATACCCCCACTATTCTTCTCTAAAGAATATGCAACACTAAAATCCCTTGGTAGGATCCAAAGCAGATAAGGATAAAGGGAATAGACATGTCGAACATGAGACAAAATCAAACATTTAACTGAAAAATCAATTGGACCATAAATATTATAAAAGAGTAGAACTTCACAATATTTAAAACTTGAAGCTACCAAAGAAATAAAAGAGATACTAGAGATCTGCCAAATATGTTTAACTTTGTGCATATGCCAAATATGCAATACCACCATTATTACCTAAAGTCTCCACACATTGTTATTGACTACAAATCTGAATCTTAGAGGCCATATTTAACATGCAACTTAGTCTCTTGGTTGAGAATAATGTTATGAGAATGATTATGAATCAACTTGAAAATATATTTTTCTCTAGGGAATTCATTTAGACCCCTTAGATTCCTTGATAAAATTACCATCTTTGAGAATGAGAGAAGTAAGAGTTAATGGTCTTCACTAACCCAGATTCCAGTTTTGTCCTACCATTTGATTTCATTTTTCTTTGATCTATATTGCATCCCACCATCTAACGTTTCTTTGAAGAACGCTTCTTAAAGGACATTCATTGCATGCCCAAGACCAATATATATTTTTTACTTGTGCTTTTGTCTAGATTGTCTTTATTTATTGTAGAAACATAACTGAGTAGAGCTTACCCATCTTTCCCTTTTATAGCATCACTTCCCACCAACTTCCAAGATTAGAGTGGAGTAAATTTGTATCTATTCAAAAAGAAATGATAAGAACTGAAAAGGGAATATTTCTCAATTGATAACACACATTGGAATATGAAACCACATCAAGACAAAATCCGGTTAGTACTACCTAATAAGAAGGATGTTAATGCAAGATTCTTGCTTTAGGGGTCTATATTCCTTTGTTTCTTAAAATTGAGGAGATGGATGGTATTGATGTACAAGAGACTAAATAAGAGTTCATATGATCTAATCCTCCTAAGATGTAGATGTAAAATTTCATGGAGAGGAATTTGAATGCTCCTAGAAATGAGATAGGAGAAGTGAGCTTCATATCTATTTTTTCAATTGTTGGAATCCCAAAATACTTGTAATTATAGAAAATAAGATCATAGGACTAAAACCTTTATTTACTTAAAATTTCAATAAATATTGGAGGGAATAAGTTTCCCATGGAACTATATACATAGGGATATAAAAATAATGACATTTTGTGCCTTGGGTTTTGTGTCAAAAAAGATGCATATATTTGTCTCAGTTCCAGGATGGCTCTAGTGATCCAAAAACTAAATTTGAGGCCTTATATGCCTACAACACTAAGATTTGTGTATGGATGGCTATATAAGGGTTTTCCTATGTCAAGCCCTTATTTTGGTGGTTCTCACCTCCGTAAATAGCCAAATATGACAAAGATAAAGTGTATGGGGCTCATAATTCTGGAGCATGTCCAAATTCCTATGAGCTAGTATGCATTAACATATAGCTAAGATTTATACTAGTGTGGTGGACTAAACCCTAATATGAAAACACAATTAATGCATGAGTGAGAGCAGGTGAATAAACATAGATTTGAAGATAACAAGAAATCATACCCAACCCTAAGAGGAAAAGTACAATCTAATTATTAGTTGGTGGTCTTCTAGCCATCACTAAAATTCTTTTGTGACTCTATGATGTTAAAAAGGTATTGAATGCTTGAATACTTGAAAAATAGTTGAATGCTTGATATAAGAGTTGTTGTAACCTTGATTTGCATGTCCCCACTTCATGTGATGTCTTCAAATTGAGGATTTAACCCTACACTTGCTTTCATCATGCAAAAATAAAGTGTAAGGGTTGATTTTATACAAATTGAGAGATAAAATAAAGCAAGACTAGTATAAATCTAAATCCTTTTGTAAAACATCAAAACAAGGATCCAATTTGAATATTGACAAAAAAACTTAGTGTAAATAATGCCATTAGCATCCTATACTTGGGGGAAAATGTCAATGGTATCTTTCCCACCCAAGTTAGGCCTAATTTGGGTCTATGGGTCTCGACAAGTTAAGGGATGTAGGATTTTGCTAGCTCACTAATTTTGGGGCCAGGATTAGATACTAATGCTATAGATAGTCAGATAGGGCCTAAGAGGTGAAATTAATTATTTGTTAGGAAGAAAAATATCAGAGTACACTTAACGAATAAGAGCCTACCTCAATTTTGAGCGAGAATGAAGGAATAGAGGAGCTATATTCAAATTTAGGAGTTTATTGAGTAGAATTATGAAGTCCTATTATGCAATCTATAATGAGAACATACTAAAGCAAGTGCTAAATAATTGTGAAATATTATACAAATTAGGTGCTTGCAATATAAGACACTATGATATCCATTTGAGCATATTTATCCCACACAAAAATACAATGAGGTTATTAGTCTCTTAACTATGTAGAAGAGCTCCACCCAAGGAAGCCACAATTTATTGCATTCCTTTGGGAATTCCTTCCTCATGAGCTAACTCTTCTAAGACTCAAGTCTATTAAGGATCTCATCACCTTATTTATCTCAAAGGATTCATTATTGTCCTCTGCCGTTATTGTGAGCCTTTATATTCCCTCCTTATCCATCTTCACCTCTAACAAAAGTGTTTTCCCTTTACCTCCCTTAGATGGAGGATGAGAAGGAATGTTACTTTTAGTTGTTGCATGGTTGACCTTAGGACATTTTCACTTCAAGTGACCATACTCATGAAATATCCAATAATGGAATGAGAAAGCTTCACAATCCAACTATTGAATCAAGGAATAAGACATCAAACACTATCTACAAAATATGGTAGTGAATTGTTTAAATTTACTTCAATACAAACTTGGGTGGAAATAATACCTTTTTGTCTAGCAAGTGTTGTGATGAAATAACTGGCTTACCAATGAAAAAAATATATCATCTGTAGAATTTAAGTGCTCCAAAACTCTAGTGTAAAAGGGAGAAGCTAAGTCCAAGCAAGAACCTAAGAGGAAGCTACTATGTAGAGTTGAAGCTTGCATGCCATGGATTGATAAAAAGGTCTACATGGTTATAGAAGTAAGCTTCTCCGTCAAAAGCCTTATTTATATCTAGTAGACAAGAAAAAACCACCACGAAGTAATTATTGTCTTACATCATAATTTCCATGTCATCTCAAGGTTCCATGAGCCCAAAGTTTCAAAATTGAAGAAAAACTCATATCCCATTAACTTGCAAATTTGCACATGATTGTATAAATAATTCACAACTTCTGCTATCAAATCTAGTTGAATCATCAGGATAGTCATGTCTTGACTCCTCTCCAAATGACCATTCACTTTAAGAGTTCAACAATCCCCAATCTTTGAAGAACCCTCTTCATTTTTAGGCTTACTTAGGTGATCTATATTCGGAGCACTAAAAGACATTGAAAGGTCAATCTTCCACAAAGCTTCACTATATGGTGTACTTAGAAAAACTCCAAGCCTCTGCACATACACAATAACAAGCTCCCATATAAGTTGGTCACCATATATCAAATATATGCATATTATCCTCAACCATAAATTATAAAAAAGACAAGTCTCGTTTAAACAATTTTCATGATTGAAATCAAAATATACAACAAAATGATTGTCATTTTAAGATTAACCCATTAAAAAATATTAAAAAAATTAATCAAAATGTAACAAAGTGACTTCCCTCTTTCTCTACTAATATTTGTTTTTGATATTGTTAAACATTTGAACTTAACACCATTAGATAATTAGAAAATGAACTTTAGCTAGTTACCAAATATGTTTAAAATTGTATAATTATATCATCATTTTCTTCCATCTTTATAGTTTTAAATAAACTTTTGTGTACAAAATAAACTTTTTATCGTTAAAAATGCACAATATGGACTTTACATTGGTTTCTAAAAATGAAAAGTAAGCAAGGAGAAAAAACAATTTTAATAATAATAATAAAAATCGTCCCCTCCTTATATTTATTAATTTTATTTTTCCCCTCAAAGCTGACCCATTTTCTTGCATAAGAAATGGGCGACAGAGCAGGGGATTCATTGTGAGCAAGCGAACACAAAAGACTTTTGCCGGCAATGGCTTTGCATTTCGTTTATGTCTGCGTGGCTGTGCTCTTCCCCGTGGCTTTGGCAATCGGCGGTAACGTTAGCACCCCTTATCACTGTTTTCTGTAGGGTTGATTGGATGCATGAATTTTATTTACATTAAGTTGCTCCACTTTAGAATTGCTGGAAATTTCCAAGGAAATCTTTGACAATTCATGCTAATTTTGATGATTTTGTCTTTGAAATTTTGGAATAACACGCACCAACGAGGCTTTTTTAACTAGAAACTGTCTGTGCTCTTTAAATTTTAAATTTTTTCTGAAATATGTCGAGAATTTGAGGGAAATCTTCTAAATCATACGCGCCGTGAATAACATATATGATCAGCATGCAAACTGGAGAAAAGTAACCACGATTTAAGGAGCCTATCGAAGCGCCGCGTCGCAACGAGGACCAGAAGTAAAGTGGTAGAGCATGGGAGGTTCTTAGCTGTTTTAGCTGGATTATGAAAAATAGTAGGCATCATCTGCAAATAGCTTTAAAGGGCCTAAGACAGGCTAAAAGAACTCTATGCCAAAATATTTCAGACAAGTTAGTAGTGGAACCTGTGCGCTTGACTTTCCTTCTTTGGCCATTATGATTTTACAGTGCCATAGAGAAACTTAAAAACTAATGTTCCATTAATTGGCTTGCTGTCGGAGTTGAACTGCTTCTTTTTGCAGCTAATATGCATTTCTTCCAACTAGTATAAATTTTTTAGTTATTACAAATCTTGAGTGGTTTTAAGTTACGTTGGTCATAGTTAAAGCACAATTAGAAATTGGCCTAAGAATTATTAAGACTATTTGCACTATGCGACGGTATCATATCCTCTATAAGTGAATCTTGTTCGTGTTTTATTGTGATTAAAGCCAAATACTTTGTCCTTATAGTCGACATCTCGGAGAAAGCATGAAAGGCTACCTAGAAATATGAGAGATCTAAAACCCTTTCTTCGCTCCTTGTTCTCA
Source organism: Cupressus sempervirens (assembly GCA_028749045.1). Taxonomy (NCBI): domain Eukaryota; kingdom Viridiplantae; phylum Streptophyta; class Pinopsida; order Cupressales; family Cupressaceae; genus Cupressus; species Cupressus sempervirens. The sequence goes on from CM053784.1 coordinate 624,316,305, forward strand.
TGAAAAGTTTGTAGAGATGTTTATCTTTAATCGTTGTTAATTAATTGTGCATATTTCCGATCTATAAGGATCAGAGAAAAGATTAAGAGTTAAGTATGACCAGCAAGATGAATCCAGGAATATGTCAGCAATAAAGAATATTCAATTTTGAGTAGAGGGCGGAATTGCTGCTTGTACCAGGAAGAGTTTCAAATTCCCCACAGTAGTTTTGATTTTAATATTGAGAAATACTGATGTTTTCAATATGACTGATGCCAAATGGGATTTTAAATTAAAGGATGGGTTACACTTCCGATTCTGGCTGAGGATTCTTCCAAGGCCCGAGGAGGCACTTAAAATTAACGGTGGAGAGCATGTTTTGGATAAATTCAAGGCAAGTTTAAATGCTGTATTGATATAGGAAGGAGAATTCAACTGTTTTTAGTAGTTTAGAAGCTTGACAAAGTAGTTAATATACAACCTCTACACTTCAAATTCTGGTTGAGAATCCTTCCAAGTCCTGAAGGGTCACTAATAGATAAAGGGCGGAGAGCATCTTTTGGATTGCTGGAGATGAGTGAGTACCGTATTGATCTAGGAAGGTGAATTTAGCTGTTCTTACTTTGTAGTTGTTGAGAAGCTTGACGAGCACACAAGGAACAATCTGTGTTTTATCTACTATTTTAACCTTCTCTTTCAGTTAATTATATTCAAGGCAGATGATCATTTTCTGCTATCGATTGCTGGTAATGGGACACAGCAAAAAAGTAGAAAACATCCTTGACAGGACAGACACTTCTCAACCACTGACATGACTACAACACCTTGGAGAAGAACTCAATTGAGAAATTGAAGTGACATTTTTTGCTTCTCTGGTAGAACTACGAATTGCCTACTGAAGAAAATTAATACCATGGGCCACCTCCTTTTGTTGACAAGAATGGAGGACACTGTTGACCAACTTCTGGAGATTGTAAGTGCTAGTGACCTAGAGTGCCCTTGGAATGGGTTACCAAAAGATTCAACAAGACGAAAAGAAAATTTGAGCAGAATGTAAATCCATGAGTTGATTATAAACTGCCAACACTTCTTGTTGAAGTCTTGAACTTCACCCTTGGATGTTGGGTCCTACAAATCTTCTTATGTTAAAGAGGACTTTTATGCAGCAATCACAATTAGAGATGCCTTAACGAGTGGTAAGTAGTGCACTTAGCTCCAAACATCATTGCCTGCAACCTTGACTTCTAAATGCTAGATAAATTACTCTTGGATGGATGATATACCATGACACTTTGCCAAATTACCAATCCTCTCTATCTCAAGATACATTTTGCTAAAACGTAGAGTTTGAAACCAAAAAATAAAAAATAGCCTTTTACCCAATGCTTTGAAACTACACGATGGAAGACATCACGAGGCTTTCAGTCTTTCCGTCCATGTTTCATGAGGGCTTGGACCAAGATGAAACCAAAACAACTTACATCTATAAACACAAAATGCCATAGACAAGAAATGAAAACAACACTAAACAACAGCAAGATGGGACCATTCCAACCTTGCACAATGACATACGGTGGTAACCTGCCACCATCATATTAATATAACATCAACTATCATGTGCCAAATGACATATGATTAACATCCTTTGAAAGTCCAACAAAGCCAAGATATTATATAAGGGAATGATGAATGGAGCTTACCAAAACTTTTGATCCCAAAAGAAACAAAACAATTGCAGGGTTAATTCAATAAAATAACCTTTTCAAACTAAAGTAGAAGGTTATAAGTCCACCATATTGCTAGCAAGTAGATCTGCTGCCTTATTACATTCTTGGAAACAATGAGACAATTTAATATCCTCAAGATCATCACACCTAGCAAGAGCTTCAGCCAACAATGATTTTGCTTTCTGATTTGGGTAATCTCTAATAATTAAATGCTTAATAACTAGTTAAGAGGCCTCTTCTAAAGTCAACTTTCTACACCTAATGCAGGAGTTTGTGTGCCACCATTAGTCCCATGAACAACGATGCATAACCCCTTGCATGCCAACTTGCACTGTTCAACACGTGCAACTCTAAGAACCATGCAATGCATTTGCACACAATCCCATGCTCCATGTGCTGCTTGCACAATGCTTGGAACCATGTTGCGCAACCATTTTGATATAGGAACATGTAGCAAAAATCGCCCTCAAAATAATTTTAAGACTAACCTTATGGCTTGTGGTAATTATGTTGACCATTTAATTCTTGCAATAATGCTAGGATCACCTTGTCTTCCATAGATGTCACACACACTCCAATAATGATGTGGAGCACTTTACACAAGGTTAGATTTGATAATAACCATACTTTTTCCAAAACTTCTGTAGGATATACCACAACATTAACAAGGTTTGGCGTATCTCCATGCCAAATGGCAAAGATTAATGTACGCCTCCTACTATTGCATTGGCTCAAGTGTTACACTCCTAAAAGTGGATGACGGAGCATCTATGGTTTACTAGATGGCATCCTTAGGGCTTGCTTTATGCAAGGTCATCCACAAACCTATTATGGGCCTACTAGCCACATTGCATAACTATTGAGAGGTGATGAGTCACACATAAAAATGGTTCAACTTCTAGAATGGCTTTCAGCTTCTAGAACTGTCATCTATATAGACACATTTGTAATATTCACTTAGTAGATAGGTAGATAGTAGCAATTAGATTAAAAGGTAATAGTCATACATCTTTCTCAAGAGCATGTTCTTGCGTGACCTTTCGAATGCAATAAAAGTATTTAGCTTCATCCATAGAGTTTGAGATTCATTAGACTATCTATAAAGTCATTTTAATAACATGACCAAACCAACACAAGAGGAGATACATAGTACGATCAAGAACAAAAGTGCTCTTGGACCAATGGAATTTTTTGTTCGACCATTTTTGCATAAGTTCTTAAATGGAAGCTCCATTGATTTCATCATCAATAAAAGCTTTCGATGGTTGAGAACCTCTACGCATCAAGTGGACCTAGATGCTCTTGTTTTGAGGGGAATATTAATGCAGATGTAGTTGGTAATTGGTTAGATAAACTAGAATCTTGTTTCTCTATGAATGAATTTTTTTGATGAAGAGAAGATTAAGATTGCACTTTTGAAAGTCTCTTCAGCTATTAGGAAGTGAGGGCAAGCATATTGTTTATAAGAGAAAGATTAGTTAGAGGAAGAATTTGGCTCAATCTAGGATAAATTCCTAGAAGTTTTCAAGGATGATTGGTATCCCAAAGGTGTCTATGATGATTTCTACATGCAAGGGCCACACTTGCAACAAGAACATGACTTGTTAGTTCAATCTTGCGTTAATGTCTTACACAATCACTGGCAAAACTAAGCTCATTTGAGTTAGAGTCACATTGATTTCACAAGTATTGTAGTGGTCCAGATTGAAGCTAGTTAAATTTAAGAAGATGGGAGAATCTAATTACTATGCAACAACCGTTGAGGAGTGGTCAAGTAGAAGGGTAAGCAAGGAATTTTTTTTATTCCAAAGAAAACACTTACTTTGGTCAAGCCTAAACTATCTAAGCTAGGTAAATTGTTTGACACAAAACCATTAGTCACTCCATTGTTGAGTGCCATATTCAATAGACTTTTGTTATATAGGTACAAATAGAGGATGATGGAGTCAAAACCTTAGATGGAACCATTGATATAAGTCACAATGTTTTGGTCAACACCTCATAAGAAACCCTTAATGTGCGTGTTATTGAAGCAAAGCAACTATTCCATCTACATATGTGGGTGTTGTTGAGGTGAGGTTTGTTCCACCACAACATGTAAAATTGAAGACTTGATATCGCAAGATGAAATGCAAAATCTCCAACTCTCTTTTGAATAAGGATGCTCATATGCTAAACAATGTATTTCTATTGTGTGATCAAATGAGACAACCTCAAGGCTCCTTCTTTATTGTTTATTTTTACTTAGTTTTATGATATGGTATGTTGGTTATCACAAAGGGACTTACACTTTTTAGTCAATGGATACCAACTTGACTTTAACTTCCTCAATCACTTGTAACCAAACAATTGTGAAGAGGTAAGGGTTTAGAAAGCTACTTTATTACAATAATGCAAGAAAATGTGAATGTTGCTGTTACCTTGCTAGACTTAATTTAGCCATCAACATCAACCAAGCTAGTGCAATCTCCTAAGGTAAATGTAAGATGTTCAAACTACCACCATTCCATTAACACCATGCATCGATGCATATCTATGTGCAAGCAATATCGAAGTGAAGTTCATATAAATGCCATTTGACCACTCAAGGCAAACTTACAATCAACAAGCAACTATAGGTTTGGTTTGGTCTATCCAGTCAACTATGTGATTTCCCCTATTTGAAAATAGGTTTGAGTAATAGTAATAAAATTAGAATATAAAAATAAATGAATAATAACCAATTATAATGTAATGTATTTAATGAAAGATCCAGATATAATGAAAGGAAATGATTTGTAAATTCCGAAAGCTACCACCCCTTGGTTTTGAAGATATAAAATCGAAGTTCAAACTCAGTTAGTGAATATATAATATAACAAAGGAATATGAGAAATAAGCAGTAGAAAAACATCTAGGAATTCATCGCAGGAGTAAATTGGAGGATAATAATCAGTGGGATATTATTCTCAGTAGACAACAATAATACCTATAGACATACATGAATGCCTTTTTGATTATGCCATCTTAATAAATTTAATAAAGATTGATAATAGGCCATCATTATAATCAAATAAATATGTACATGCCCAAGACATGCTATTATTAAGTCTATAAGAGAAGTATAGAGATGTATTTAGGAAGAGGCTTGTGTAAATCCAGCCAATTGGTCATTTCCAAGATAGGGTAAGGATCAACAACCTTGAGCACCTTGCGGACAAGTTCCAAGAAAGGCTTAAGGGCTTGGATCTGAAAAAACTTGAGGAAAACCGTTGAATTTGGTGTCAAAGCAACCAGTTACGTCTCAACATTCTCATAGACTGGAGTAATAATGAGGGTAGCAAGAACTTCTCAATTCGCATATAGTTTATTATTAATTCACATAAAATTATTGTCTTTTTAGCATGGATTAAGTTAATTTAGGGCCCATTTGGCTACCGTCATTGAACTGAAATAGGAATCAACAAATTCCCAAAATTTCAAATCATCAATTTGGTTGCGCTAAATCAAAATTGAGAATAGGAATTCGTATTCCCATTTTGGCCCCAGGATGAGCATTTGCTACCTAAATAGGTGTTATTGAATTACAATTCCTATTACAATTTTGACTTTTTCATATTTGATGAAAATTTCAAATCCGCTATATGGCGTAGGTTTTCCAATTTCAGCAGGGATTCATTTTAGGATGTGGACTCTAATAGGGATTTGCATCCATCAAATCACAATGTGAATGTGAATTGCCGTAGAAAGTCCTGTAGAGACTCCCGCTTGTCTAAGCCGTTGAAATATGAGTTTAGCATCGAAGGTTTTCGTAGGAAGATATTTGCCAAAGCTCTTTTGGATTAATCGTGCTAATGTTTTAGCCCTATCCTACCTCACTCTACAATGAATTATTTTCTTTTTTTTGTGATGATTCTTATGTTGTAATATGATAAATTTGTCAAACCCTAGTGCAAAACGTAACACTGTTGCAGGATCCTATCTGTCGTTGTTGTAATTTGTAACACTCCTTTAACTCTGAATTGCGTGGCGTGTAGCTTTCAAAACATAGCAAGCTTAGTATATTCAGTTGAGTATTTTTTTGATCCATAGAGTGCAATATGCGCTTTGAAACGATGGTAAAACTATATTTAGGTAGTGATCCCCATCCATTTCGCAAGCTAGAGCTTTTCGAGGATTTTGAATTTCAAATTTCAAATTTCAATTTCAACTATAATTCCAATTTTAGTTTTGTCTAACCAAACGAGCTAGAATAACAAATTTAGAATTTATTACTCTGGAATAACAAATCAAAAATAATAAATTCTCAATTCCTATTCTCGAGGCCCTTAAAGAATTCATTTCAAGTATATTTATGCATAAACTAGTTGGACTAACTTGGGGACATTAGAGATGGTATCAAAGCTTGATCTCGCCATCCTGTAAGGTAAAAGGACAAAACAAGGAATCATTCTAGTAGATGAAAAGCAATCTAGAAATACATACATGTGTACTTGAGAAAATATTGAATTAAAGAAACAAATTATAAATGTTATGTATAGAAAGACACATTTATTTTAATAGGAAGAAATCTAACAAGGTGCGTATAATGTGTACACTTTGTGTCTTCATGAATTAAAGTGTATTCTTCATTATGCTTTGTGTCTTCATATATTCATATATTTCATTCTTTCAAATGGATGTGATTCTATATTTAATTAATCTAGAATAGCAAGACTCAGAGGTATGAATTTACAGATTAATAATAGAGTTTGCAATTACTCACAAATGACTTTTATAAAGTTAACATTTGAGGACAAGCAATTTTGGGGAGGGTAGGACTGTGATGTCTCGTATTTGAAAATAGGATTGAATAATAGTAATAAAATTAGAATATAAAAATAAATGTAGTAACCAATTTTAATATAATATATCTAATGAAAGAACTAAATATAATGAAAGGAAATAACTTTTAAACTATAAAATCTACCACCTCTATGTTTTCAAGATGTAAAATCTAAGTCCAAACTCAGGCAATGGGGTAATATATAATATAATAGAGGAATATAAGAAAAAAGTAGCAGAATAACTTCTAGGAATTCATCGCAGGAGTAAATTGGGGGATAATAATTAGTGGGATACTATTCTTAGCAGACAACAATAATACCTACAAAGTACAGACATACATGAATGTCTTTCCGCTTATGCCATCTTAATAAATTTAATAGACATTTATAACAAGCCATCATTATAATCAAATATATGTATATGCTCAAGACCTGTATTATTAAGTCTATAAGAGAAGTGCAAAGATATATTCAGGGAGAAGCGTGTGTAAATCTAGCCAATCATTCATTTCCAAGACAGGGTAGGGATAAGCGACCTCGAGCGCCTTGCAGGCAAGTTCCAAGAAAGGCTTAAGGGCTTGGATATGAAAAACCTTGAGGGAAACCGTCGAGTTTGGTGTCTAAGCAATATGCTACATCTCAACATTCTCATAGACTAGAGTAATAATAATGAATTTCTCAATTCACATATAGTTTATTATTAATTCCCATACAATTATTATCTTTATAGCTTGGATTAAGTTAATTTAAAGAATTCAATTCAAGTTTATTTATGCATAAACTAGTTGAATGAACTTGGGGACATTACAAACTGAACACTACTAATATACTCTTAAGTGAGGAGTTGAAGGAACCATGCAATACTCCAAAGAAACACAATTAATCTACCATGAAGACGAACAATGAATCAACAACTGCTTTGTTAGAATTATGGAAACAATCTCAACGAGTCTCCTCTCTTGCCCTACATATAACACTAACTAGTTTCAAATAAGAAGGCCTTGGCCTTTTATAGTTGCTCAATTATAAAGAAGGGCCAAGATCGATTCAAGATCAAGGGTCAAGATTGAGCCATTACAGACCTTAATTAGGGTTGCCACACTATCATCTAATTACACGAAGGCAGCACTTTGTGGGCCAATGAGAAAATTACAATGCATTTCAAAGTCAATGAGAAAATTACAATGCATTTAAAAGTCAATGAGAAAATAGATAAGGTTGAGGCACTAGATGCCTACCACATGTACACGTAGCTTGCTATGATTGAATGATTTTGGACATGTGCAAACTAGATTTTTTCAATTGGCTGGAAATGGAGTCGATACCATCGCAACATCTTTATCTCATAAACTTGATGAATTCTTTGTTGATGAGAAAATATCTCTTGATACTCAACATTATCATGTCCTTAATTGTGATGGCATATTCCTGAATTGCTTCATCTTTTCAAGTTTTGTCCATCTTCTGAAAATCTTCTCATTGCCACTATTTTGAACTTGCTTGTACTCGCAAACTAACCTTGATCCTCTTGAAGTGATGGAAGTCTTCCATGTAGTTGGATCCTTCTAAGTGAACTTGGTGTTCCAAGGAAAATTCAAGTTGGCAATGGTTTTCTTTCACTTGTAGGCTTGCAAATTTGTTCATTCTCCTCCATCTTTATTTCATTCTTTGTGTTTTTGTTTTCAGTTTAATCCTTGACCTCGATCCATCCTCTTGCTTGAAGTCCGGAACTTGATTTCACCATAGTCTTCTTTGTCCGCTAGCATTTTTAAATTCTGCATCTTCCGTTTTACCTTGCAAAAAGAGAAAGAGAGTTGCATTAAAAGCTTGGTCTTCACTCTTCTTCATAAAATCAAAACTTAATGCCAAGGAATGTAATTTAAGGGGAAATCATTCTACTTAGATAATTTCAATGAATATTTCTCCTAATTCGACACGAAGGATTGAATTTCTTCATCTTTTAAATCTGATCACACCTTGTGATGAATTACCGAGTTTATAAGTTCGGGTCTGCAAATATTAGATTGTCTCATGAAATTTTAATTTTCCATGATTTCCCATGCCTTGCTTGCTGCTACAGAATTTTTGGATTTACACTTCTTAAATTTGCAAAGTATAATCTGATTTTTATCCCAAGGAAATTCAATTTTTCATCTTCAAGAATTCTGAATTTTCTTCCAACTTAATAAAGTATTTGATATGTACAGACACAATCAAGTCTCCCCCAACTCTAACAACTCCCTTTCAGGGATTTCACCAAAAAGGAATGCAACCAAAAACCCAAACTACATTGTATAACTATCGAAGTATATATTGATAAAGCCAAAATTGTCTTACCACCAAGGATGAGCAACCTATTTTGAAGAAGGCAGAATGGCATGATCAAGCACCTTCGATTGTGCCCATGTTGTCTTCCAATCATCTGCCACAGAGGTAAATAGAGGGCATTGACATATTGTGTTTATAAGAAGCTTCTCTTCATCTCTTAGTGCTATCTATCACCTTAGTGTTATGCTTATAAGATTGTGTTAAGTTCTGAAGACTGCTACAAATGTAATAGCACTGCCATAATGTCTGGTATGTGTTTTCCACTTTGCAACTCTATTGATAATAAATCAAGAGGAGACATGTTCTTTCAGGGGCATATCTATTTATTAAAATGCTAACAACACAATTATATATATACATATATAATATATCATTATATAATTTATTATTTAATAAACTACACACACGCACGCGCACACACATATATGTAACTTCAATTTTAGTCTCAAAGTTTATCCTACTGAAGCTACCAAACATTAACAGATTGAATAAATTCCTTGCATGCTGAATTGTGAAATACATCAACCGGGTGCAAACAGGGCAAGGGAGGCAGCTAATCAAGATCAATCTTACCTTGTGATATAGGTAACTTCAGTACCTCTGTTGATACAATGGGCTGAAAATGCATTTGTACTCAACAGTTCTAGTGTAGAGTCTCTTGAACCTCCAGAGAGTTCACCAACAAGTATTTCACCACTTCCTTCTTCAAAATTCAACTCCTTTTTTTTTTGCTCCAGAGCTGTCACTTTTTAAAATTTTTCTTCACTCCTTTCTTCTCCTTGACAAAATTTCATCTGTGGGTGTCACCTTATCAGTTGTTTTCTGCATCTCCTAACGAGAAATTGTATTTGGTACAACTTCATCAATCTTCTGCTCTGAATAGACATTTGTTCCATCTTCCGGATGGACATATCGCTTGGTTCTTATACTTCGATTTCCGAACCAGAGTTAGTGTTCTCCAAAGGAGAAGACATAGTCTCATCTAGCTTTTCGGAAATCAAACCTTGATCGCTGCTGATCTGCACATCTGGAACAACTCAAATTGCACTATCAATAGGTAAATTAACCTCCGGAATGGAGGTAAGTACTGAAACATTATTTGGTTTCTTCAATTCTTGTGCAGCTTCTACAGGCACATCTTCAGTCTGTTTCAACAATCTTAGAGAATTGTCCGGATCTTCCTCCGCTAGAATATTTATCCTCTACGTTGATTGGAATTTGGTGCCAAGGATTTGTAACCTTTGCTTTATTTTCATGTAATAAGGTATTAAGGAATATAAAATTTTGTTTAGAGCACATGTCCTTGGATTAGATTCCTTAAGAAGTGCATCCTTTCTTCTTTCAGTTAGAGTCTTTGTCAATCCTTTAGGCAGCTTATCCCGAATAAGGTCAAAACATACAATTAGCCCAAGAAACACAAGCATTTCAAAGTTAATTGTAAGGTTGAAAAGGCTAATACTGTTGTGCAACAAAATAAGAATTCAAAGAATCATTGCAACCATTGTAAGATAGATGGAAATGTAGATATAAGTGTTGGAGGTTACATCAGAATCACATCCGGGAAAAGAAAATAAAGACAATATAAAGAAGCCAATGGTAATTGTACAAGAAGAGCTAGAAGTGGAGTATAGTTCTGGTGTAGATGATAGGCTTGAATGTATAACTACCAATAGAATGAACATGGATAACTTTGACGAGATGAAGAAACTTTTCGTGGTAAAATTGCAAGTAAAGAGGACAGAGATAGATGCATTTGTAGCACCTGGTTTGCAATGCAATTTAGTTTCTGCCAAGCTTAATAAAAATCAGTCTCAAAACACAATAGCATTCTCACTCATATCCTTTGGGTTATGCAATAAAGGGCATATAAATACAAGTTAGAAAATGCAGAAGTCATAGATGAAGTGGATGCAAATGTAATTTCTACTGATGTTATTGATACAGTACTTGATAGTACATACCTACCCGTTAGAGATGCATTCCAAGAGAAGGGCAAACAAATACAGATGGATCAAGAATGAACTAAAATTTAGTATCAAAAGCACCAAATCAAGGCAAAGGGTGCAATGTGCCTCATCAACCCAAGAGGTTACCATAAATGTGAGATTCAAATCTACTTGAATCTCCTCTACTAAACATCAACTTGTATCAGCAATCATTTTCAGATAGCAATGAAAAAATACAACTTAAAGAGCTAATAGAAAACGGGGTTTACAATTTGTAGCTCACCATGTGGTTTGCATATTATGATAGGAAGAAAGATGATTCTTGGAGGACGTGCATTGGCTATAGGGCGATGAATAAGATAACTATAGAAAATAGATAGCCTTTTTGAAGGGTGAATGATTAGCTGGATCGGCTGCAACATGCAAAGTATTTTACAAAGTTGAATCTCATATCTGGTATCACCAAGATTGCTTTCAAAACTAAGCAAGATATATATATTGTTAGTTCGTCCATTCTATTCAAATAATGCATTGTCCACTTTATTGATGCTAATGAAATATGTTAAATGATTTCATAGATCCATTTGTAATTGTATAACAATGGAACAACATCTTATCGATATTAAGAAAGTCTTCAATAAACTTCCATGTCATATGTAAAAGTGTGCATTTGGAAAAGAGCCACTGTCCGAAATCTAGGACATGGTTGGAGGGAGAGTGTAGAATAAATCCTTTTAAATTAAACTTATCATGAATCAGCCCACACCAAAGAGTTTGATTGAAACTACAAATGTTTTAATTGTTGCTCAATATTTAAGGAATTTTAATCCAATCTCTTTGTAGACTCACCTTTACATCAATTTCAGCTGCGGGGAGCAGTTTTCATTGGGGTAGAGGGTATGATGAAGTATTTGGTATGTCAAATTATAAGACTAGTCATGCTCTTGTGCCTGTTCTTCCTAATTTGCAAAATGTTTTGAAGTAGAAGCAAGTGCAAGTAAATATATGATGGTGTCACCTTGTAGGCAGCATAAATTGTTTTGGGAATATATCAACAAACTAAAAGAGTAGGGCTTTTTGAAAAATTCGGGAAAAATCAGATTTGCAACAAAATGTAAAAAATTGAAGAAAAATAGTGAGAAGTTACCTTTTTTTTAAATGAAAAGGCATTTCCACATCATAGATATATTGAGAGTAAATAAAATATAGAGTTCAACTAGTACATTGTAGAGAATAGATTTTCATCATTTATAATTTTATAGAGATATTGCTGATTTCATTGCACAAAACATACAACAATAGCATAAAAGTTAACTAGATGGAGACTATTGTCGAAATGTAAATTACAATATAGTTTGTAACTTTGTACAAAGTCAACCTATAAACTAAGTACAAAGTTCCAAAAACTCAAAAGTAGCCAATGGCGTGATAGGGGCTAGGAGGCCCTAATTATGCGTCTCCTTAGAAAGTCCTTGACCTAAGTCCTTAAAGAAAAAATTGAGAAAAGTTAGCCTCTTTCATGACTCCAAGATCATCATCATCATCTTCATCGTCATTGTCCTTAAAGAAAAATTTGAGAAAAGTTAGCCTCTTTCATGACTCCAAGATCATCCTCATCGGCTTCGTTGACGTCATCATTGTCATTGTCATTGTCGTCATCATCATGATCATCGTCATCATCATCATCATTGTTATTGTCGTCATCATTGTCGTTGTTCTCATCATCATCATCATCATCATTGTCGTCGTCGTCCTCATCCTCATCCTCATCATCATCATCATCATCATCATCCTCATCATCATCGTTGTCATCCTTATCTTCATCATTATCATCCTCATCATCATCATCATCATCCTCATCATCCTCTTCATCATCATCATCACCACCACCACCACCACCACCATCATCACTTTGAGATGAAGCAATCCTTTTAGACTTTGGATCTATCTTGTCAAGATCAATTGGGGAGTTATCCTTAATACTTCCTGTTCTTTTCATGCAGAAATTAGTCTTTGCCTACAAATGAAAAACACATTGAAAACATCTTCAATTGAATTCAAGATAATAAAACTCCTACCTTGAGCTTTCTTAAGCTTCAATTCTAGGTTGTGGTGGACAAACACCAAGTCATTCATCTGTTTTTATGTTGGTCGCGTTCTTGGAATACATGTCAAAAATACTCCAATTACGCTCATAGGCAAAGGAGCTGCATGGTTGGGTCAAAATGCGTATCGCCATCAACTTGAGATTTTTGTATTGGTGACCAAAATATTCCTACCATTGGGATGAATAACTGATTATGGGGAGACGATATGATGTTAAAATATCTTCATGTGTTAACAAATTTGTTGACCATGTCAACAAAATAAATGGACCATCAAAAGTTTAAACATAGAGTCTATTTGGTTGCAAGGTTGTTCTGCCTTCCTTGGCAGCCCCAGATGAGAGAAAACCTTTTCCCTTATACATTTGCAGCTCTGACGTAGCTTCTTTCAATTTATCTGTTGTTTGAAACATTTTTGCCATGCACATGAACAAGCCTTGTGTGACCTCAACATCAATCTCAATGAACTTTGTGTTGTAGAGCAATGATGGATTCCAAAAGTATCTTACAACATGAAGAGGAGAGTGCATTTTTCTATCTTATCTCCTATCAATTATGTCCCATAATGTTTGATATCTCATCTTGACATTTTCCAACCTACCCTTCATCAACTCCTTGGCCCTATTCATGACCTCACACAAATATTCCATTGGGGATTTATCTCGATCCACTAATTTCAAGACTTTTACGAGGGTCTTTGAAAATTGTACCACCTACTTAATTGCATTACCAAAAGTAGGGAGAATACATGTACCCTACCACTCTAATGCCATCTGTTCAAATTGAGAAGTTTAATTACATCCATTTAGTCGAAACAAACATGTCTCTCATGTTATTTTTTTGTTGAACTTGAGTCTGTAGTGCGATGAAGTGCATACAAACCTTGTTACCCCTAACTACTTACCACCTATGAATTGGCACATCGATCACAAAACCTTCACTTGATTGTAGATAAATTGTTAATTGTGCGAGTCTTTTGAAATGCCTCCTTAACCCATGCAATTTTTCCAGTGTCCTCTAGGGTTAGATCAAGTCAATGTGTATCAAAAGTCTCCCAACAACAACACAAACAACAACATTATCTGTAATAAATTGAACCACATTCTATAGCCACAAATATATGACTATTGAGTTGTACATCTTGAACAACGTAGATGCAATTTTCATTACATGTGATGCATCCACGAATTTCAAAAATATGCCTCTATCAGAAGAGATGAGGAAATTGATGAGGGATTGGTTCCTCCTATCTGTCTATCCATTTGACATATTGGTGCACCTAGTACTAGCCCACTTGTATAGATGCTCATCAACATGTTGAACATCTTTATTGCATTATTGAGCATACCAACCCTCGTGATATTGTAAGATGGGGCCTTAAACCTAGGCCCTGCAATTTCAACACCATCCATCATAACTTGCCAATATGGAGATTTGCAAGCATAAAATGCCAAGGTAGAGGAGAAATAAAAAATTTAAATCCCCTCCAATGCCTTCACGGGCAACTTTCCTCCATCTCATACTCTCCAAAGTGGTTTGTGATCTTGGTGTAGTATGAGGTGCAAAGAAATCATTGATGTTCCTTTCACCCACGTTTGGGCCATGTGCCCTAGTAGGTGTTCTCCCATTGATCTCAGATTCCCCGAAACCCTCCCCCTTACCATCTTCCTATTCCAATTGATTTCTCCTAATACTTGTAGAACATGGACCTATTTCAATCCTAGTTCTTGCCTTTTTAAGTTTTTTGCCATGTTCTTAGCAATTCTATCAAGAACTCTTTTGGCTTGTTATGTAACATGTGCAGGGCAATGCTACATATTGTAGTGTTATTTCCCTTTTCTTTTGACAAATGCCATTTGAAGCAGTAATATCCACTATTGACATCATTCTTATACCAATTGTATTCAACCTTTGTTGTGCTGCTGACAATCGGTGTACCATGTGTCATGCAAAGTCTTTCTGACATGGCAGTGTGATTGAGAATCAAATGATTCAAATCTGCATAAGTATTTTAATTCAGCCTTTAGCATTTTAATGTTCAAGTGGGTTTAGTTAATCACATTAACCATAGAATAAATATTGCATAAATTAAACAAAAAAATACAGCTATGAAATGATGTCATGCAGCTATTTAATGAAAGTTAAAAGATAACATGCATTTTGCTCACTTTTTGTTAAGGGAAATCATGTCACTCATGCAACCGTGGAAATGAAAAGTTCACTTGTGGAATGACTGCATGTAATGATGGAACAAACATGTTCGGTTTAAAAGCAGCAAACAGTGGTTTTTTTTTTGGGATGGGTACATTTTGAGGATGTTTGCACCCAAATGTGTGTGTGTATGCTCACTAACAGTGCCTAAGTTCAGATAATCATCTAACATGTATAATAAACAAAACAACAATGAGAGAGAAATGCCGCTCCAACAAGGATTGATCTATCTATTTTACTAGTTCAATATGGCCAGAGTAATGCCTCTGCAACCTCCTACAAAGGTTTTAGTGATGGAAATCGTTGGTCTACATGTCAACCTCTTTGAGCCCTCTCCTAGTAAGATGTGCTCCTCCAAATCTATTTTCATTAAAATTACCTCAATAGAATTGATGTTTTAAAGCCTAACTCTCGGGCTAGTAAGTACAAGGTGGAATACAATTTGAACATCATCAAGAAGAACAAGAACAAAAGATCGAAAACCTAAGGGTGCTCTTCTTTGGCAGATAGAGATGTGAAATGCAATAGAGGCAAGTGGATTGTTGGGTCCAATAATTTTTGAAGGAGATAACTAAGATTAGAAAAGACTAGTGTATGGTAAGTCTGAACAAGATTTGTCTGTTAAAGTGCATTGTTAATGTTTTGTAGCTTCGGTTTGATAAACTCGAGTGAAGATATGTATATATGCATTTAATATATATGAGATGTACACATATATATTTATTATTATTGTTTACACATTAGAGAAAGAGATAATATATAATTTGTATATACAATTATAATGCTTAATATTATGAATAGACATGTCCTTGAAGAGACATGTCTATTCATAACTATTTCTCCATATAAATATATTGATAGCTGCATTTGGAACATACCAATCTGGCAGTGCTTAGTACATTTGCAGCGATCAGCGAAACTCAACATGGTATCAGAGCCAAGTTGCAAACTCCAAATGTAAGACAGGAATACAGGGAGATATGTGAAACATTAAAAATAAATATATTTATTCAAGAAGAGACCATCGGAGATGGTTATGATCAGAAATGGTTGTGTTTGCCCGTTTGGACAAATGATTCTTGAATTCACATCTGTGTGCATGGAAGGATACCGTTAGAGGATATGAATGGTCATGCCTTACAAAGGAAGGAGCATTGGGATATGGAAACATGGAATATGCAGTGATTATCTGCCAAATTTAATAGACACTTCTATACTCTTGCCGTAACAAATCAAATGAAAACAGAGAACAAGCGATGACTCATATTAACTTGTTGTGCAGCGATTTTATTAAGGGTGGCGATTATATTAAGGAAAGTTACCCCCTTACAAATCTGCGATTACTTTAATGTGAGAGATCATCAAATTTTGTTTAGAATATAGATTGGATAACAACAAACTTCCCAAAAGTTAGTGTTAGAGAAAAAGGTTAATTTAATTTAATTTATTAAATTACCTTTCCTCCGTTCTTAAGATTTTGCTTTATGCGTTTTTTAGCTTTCTCTATTTAATAATTAATTAGTAATTATTAAATAACTTTCACCTTTAGGTTATCTTTAGTAACTTATTGGGTTACCCTTTTTGGGTTTCGATCTCCTTTTTGGAGAAAACAAAGAACGAGGGTTTGGCGGATCAGATCTGGTGTTTTTTCGGATATTTTTTGAGAAAATTGGGGGGTTACTGATTTTCAGAGCTTCTTGAGGCCAAATGAATGTCACGGATGGATTCAGAAGGCGTCAAAACCTCCGTTTCCATATAAAGTTTGTCCGATTTGGACAATGTTGACCTGGGAGGCAATTGTTTTTTTTCCTGGTAGGGCTGTACGACCTCTGGCACATAGTTCGAGGCAAAAAAAAATACAATTTTTTTTTCATTTTGTGTGGTTTTAGCCCGTGGCGATTAACAAACCGCAGCGGAATTGCTAGCGACCACTGCTAGCTATTACCGCTGGCGGTTCGCCCAGTGGCCCTTCGCCCACTCACCGCTTGGCCGCTGCTCCATTGGCGGTGTGGTGTTTTTAATGATTTTTATTATATTTTATTAAAATAAATAAATTTTTGTGCATTCGAGGGGCCCAGGTTTTTTTCTGTAACTTGAGCATACGGACGTATTTTTTTGATTCGAAAAACGTTGGAAAGCTATTTCCGAGACGAAGACATTGGTGTAGGTGTTTTTGGGTTTTGATGTAGTTTGGTTGCCTGTTTTGGTAGTCAAAGTTGGATGTTTTGTTTTGCACTCCGGGTGGCATATCTTGAGCATCCGATCTCCGATTTGGGACTTCTTTATATCGTTGGAAAACTGTTTCTATGCTCTTTCCAGTGATGCTAGTTGTTGTTCCAAATTCTGCTCCAGGCACATTCTATTCAGGCTTCTGCTTTTTTGCATTTTGGTGGATATCCTGGTTGTTTCAGGTCCGGGGATCGATTTTATTGCTTTAGATGATTTATCATGACTTGTACTATCTTTTGTATCAGTCTTGTGCCTTTTCTGATCTTTGTAGACATCATTTGTATGCATTCTTGCGATTGCACTGAGATAAAGTGCCATACTGCATCTGTATTTTTCGGTTCAATTGTTTGCCTTGTTTTGCTTTTTGATTTGAGTAGTGTCATTTGGGGACACTCGTACAAATTACTGTATTCTTGGGATTCATTATATCTTGTGCCTTATTGTACATGCACTACTTTGATAAAGTGCCATGGGGGGTTGATGTTTTGCCTTTGTTTGCCATTTTCCTTTGTCCAAGTGAGTGTCCCTTCTGTGACATTAGCCTCATGACTTGTCTAAGATTGATCACCTTAGTACACACTTATGTACTCTTTTGAGCATCTTGATTGTGGTTCCTTGACTTGTAGTTCTTTTTGGCCCACTTTTTCAGTTGCTTGTCACCTCACCATGTTTGCATTAGGGGGGGATTCTACTGTGGTTTGTCATGCTTCCTTGGTTCAATTGATCAGCTCTTTAGGCTTTGGTGTTTTATACCATTTGTATTTTTGAGTTCAGTTGTTTGTCTCCTTGTGCGATGCAGATTACAGTCTTCTCTACCTGGTCAGGTTCTATTTCAGTGGAGGTTCTTCAGATCAGCAGTCATCTTTCGATAGAGCTTTGCAACTTCTACATACTTCAGTGATGTTCTTCATGATCACTTTGTTCCTATTTTCTAGAACATTCCTCTAGTTGGAGGCTTCTTCAGTCCTTCACTAGATTTTTCAGCTATCTCTTTTTGGAGTAGAGTTTTTCCCACTGGGTTTTCTCTATTTCTTCATTTCACAAAGATTTTTGTTGTGATTGGGTACCTCATCAGGCCTTGTTGCCGGGACCCAAGTTTGCTTTCAACATTGTAGTTTCCTTGCTCTTTCTGAATTGTTTGTAACCGCATTGTTGCTCATCTTAAGGGGGGGTGTTAGAGAAAAAGGTTAATTTAATTTAATTTATTAAATTACCTTTTTTCCCTTCTTAAGATTTCGCTTTATGCATTTTTTAGCTTTCTCTATTTAATAGTTAATTAGTAATTATTAAATAGCTTTCACCTTTAGGTTACCTTTAGTAACTTATTAGGTTACCTTTTTTGGGTTTCGATCTCCTTTTATAAAGATTGATCTCTTTGTATTTCATAATCTTTTCTACTTCTGAATATGCAGTTTTCATGTTTTCAGAGCAAACCCTTTGCTTCTTCTTGTCTTTTTCTTCTTCGTGGCAGGTTTTCTGCATGCAGGTATTTGAGGGCTTGTGGATTTGATTTGCATATTTGCTCAAATGCTTCAGTTAGATGGTTGAATTATGCATAGAGAATTGACACAAGGGAAAAGAAAGTGTTGTCATGTATCAAGCACTTGAATCCCACGTCAAGGAAAATAGTTCCACGCAGGGAAGTGCAATTATATATATACCAATGTTTACTACCAAGACATGAGTGCATAGGTGGAGGAGACGTTGAATTAAGAAGGGTTAATTTTGGAACACTGCAAGTACGAAAGTGCATCGCACATTGCATCCACACTAATCGCAAATGTGAGAGGTGTAAGCATGGTAAACCAAGGTGGATCTCATGAAATAGGAAAAATAGACCCACACAAGGCGAATTTCCAAGTGGCACACATGTGGATCAATGCAGACCCCATTATAGTGGCATGCACGAGGATCAACATAGATTTCATCACTATTATGAAGGTACACAGTCAATATTGAAGAGTCCTTGGAACCAAACAGATTGCCGATGTGACTAAGGTGGCCCCCCACACCAATGAATGTTCATTGAACCTCGCATATAATAGAGAGGTAATTTATACCTTATTTTGCATTATTAAGGTATATATATATATATGTGTGTGTGTGTGTGTGTGTGTGCAAACTTTATGATATTAAGTATATGGTGATTATAAATGTACATCAAGTAAATACATTTTTTTTCTAAACAATTATTTATGGATTTAGATCATAATAGAATATTTTGGGATATATAATTATGAATATGTGTGATAATATATATGTAAATATACATTATTTTGAAACATTTGTCAATATAAAGGGGTAATAAATACTTAAATTTGACAAAATGATTAAATTTAAATTAGATATTTGTACTATCTATATTAAAATGATCTTATTATGCAAGGTTATTTATCTAATCATTGTAGTCTCTCTCTTATTTTTTATTTTTAATAAGAGCTATGTGCCTTGATTTTTTTCCTCCGAGAATGTTATTGCAGGAAAAAGAGGGAGATTGAGATTCAAAGGGAGGTTGATATTTCAAGAAACCTTGAAAGAGAGGGAGCAGATAGATGATATGATTCATTCAATCTTCGGTAATCTCAAGCATGTTGATTCAGAGGGAGTAAACCATGTTGTGATGGATTCTTCAGTGATCAATAAATTGTAGTAGTCAAGAGGACTATGATTCATGAATATACATTGTGACCATGTGATTTTAATGGGCCTACCCCCTGTGTACATCATGAGGAAGTGACAACTTCCAAATGATCATCACTTGTATTTGGAGTTGTTGTTGTAAGGTGACGATCTTACAATAACTTGTATTATGGGATCAAACAAATTGAGTAAATGGTGAATGTCTTGCATCTCAACATTCTGGAAGACCATTACTTTGAGTACTTGGTGGATATCATTGATATTCTGGGAGGCCAATACTCTTGATATTAGAACCTTATTTTGAGTACTTGGTGAATATCATTGATATTCTGGGAGGCCAATACTCTTGATATCATATGTGATATCAAAACCTTTTGAGTACTTGGTGAATATCATTGATATACAGGGAGTTCAATACTTTGGATATCAGATGTGATATCAAACCTTATTTGAGTACCTAGTGAATATCACATGTTGATATTTTTGAAGTCCAATACTTGTGATATTGAATGCAATATCAAATGGTGGAAAACTTCTGAGATACCAAATGAAATATCCTTAAAAATTGTCATTCCTAATATTACCAATGGTGTAATATTTGTCTTGTGTTTATCCTTCCTAGCTAAGAGGGAGTGTTAATGTTTTCTAGCTTCGGTCTGATAAACTCTAGTGAAAATATGTATATATACATTTAATATATATGAGATGTATATATATATATATTGTTTACACATTAGAGAAGAGAAATAATTATAATGCTTAAAATTATGAATAGAAATGTCTCTATGTCTATTCATAACTCTTTCTCCATATAAATATATTGATAGCTGCATTTGGAACATACATACCAATCCGGCAGTGCTCAGTACATTTGCAGCGATCAGTGAAACTCAACATGCATTATGGTGTAACTCACGTGTTTTGAATCAAGGTTAACTTAGGAGTTCCAAGCATCATCTCATGTGATTTAAGGGGCCGTGTTGTTAACAAGTTTAATGAAGGTCAGGAGTTCAGTTGGAAGAGTATCCTAGTTGTAAATGGAAGTTTGTAGACTAAAATCTTAGTTCATATTGAATTATCAATCTAAATTGTCAAGTTGAAATAGAATGTTATGAATAATCTATAAAAAGCAATTGAAATAGAGAGTGACATGAATAATCTATAAAAAGCTGTATGTTACAGGTATGTTCAAAAGATTGTACAATAAGTTAAATGGTTTGACTTATGATTGTTTGTTATGAGGCTACATTGGAAGGTGTTATGTCATTTGAGCGAATATCATTCTGTTCTTTGTTAGAGGAACAAATAGAAAACCTTGTGTTCTGTCAAGGAGAGGAGTTATTGAAGTGCATTAGTACCAAGTGTTATCCATTTCTTACATGTTGTTTCTCACATTAGGGTAGGGATTTAACTATCAAGGTTTGTTTCACCCCTAATTATTTGAATGTGCATATTGTAGATGTTGGTTTCATTGCTGAATATAATGGGCATAAAAAAATGGGCGCTTAATGACTCAGGCTTAACAGCCCTGGACATTGCAAGAGAAAACACAGAGTACCATGAAAGGAGATAACTAAGATTAGAACAGGCTAGT